>OV050030.1:107644813-108844813 GCA_920105625.2 Clusia tigrina
ATATATAATATATATATATATATATATATATATATATATATATATATATATATATATATATATATATATATATATATATATATATATATATATATATATATATATATATATATATATATATATATATATATATATATATATATATATATATATATATATATATATATATATATATATATATATATATATATATATATATATATATATATATATATATATATATATATATATATATATTATATATATATATATATATATATATATATATATATATATATATATATATATATATATATATATATATATATATATATATATATATATATATATATATATATATATATATATATATATATATATATATATATATATATATATATATATATATATATATATATATATATATATATACTAAATGTCCCGGCGTTAATTTTTCAAAATAATCTTTATAGAGTGTCACCAAACTATTATGTTGGTTAACTAAATTAATAATGTTTAAAAGAGATTTAAAAGACCTATCCAATTCATTCTTTATATCATTAATTTGTCCAATTCATTCTTTATATCATTAATTTGTTGAACTAATGCAGGCCACGACATTAGTATATATATATATATATATATATATATATATATATATATATATATATATATATATATATATATATATATATATATATATATATATATATATATATATATATATATATATATATATATATATATATATATATATATATATATATATATATATATATATATATATATATATATATATATATATATATATATATATATATATATATATATATATATATATATATATATATATATATATATATATATATATATATATATATATATATATATATATATATATATATATATATATATATATATATATATATATATATATATATATATATATATATACTAATGTCGTGGCCTGCATTAGTTCAACAAATTAATGATATAAAGAATGAATTGGACAAATTAATGATATAAAGAATGAATTGGATAGGTCTTTTAAATCTCTTTTAAACATTATTAATTTAGTTAACCAACATAATAGTTTGGTGACACTCTATAAAGATTATTTTGAAAAATTAACGCCGGGACATTTAGTTTCTTTCGAAAAGATTTTTTCAAAGCTTAAAACTCGACTGGCTGGTATTCTTGACAGGTTTTCAATTACAGAGATTCCTTCTGAATCCTTTTTAGAAAATTTTGACTTAAAATTAGAATTTACTAGAAGGTACAGATTCGGACTTAGACTTGGATACCTCGACACTTTACCCGGAGTTACAAGCAGAAAAAGTAAAAATGCCTCAATCAGTGACTGACTCTCTTACAAGTGCAGCAAAGCTCTTACCAGAATTTGATGGTAGGTCAGAAAATTTGCGTAGTTTTTTGGATGCGTTGCAGTTGGTACAACTGATAACCGACACACATGAGACTGTTGCTATTACTCTGATTAAAACAACGCTAAAAGGTACTGCTAGAAATATTATAACCAATGAAAATATAATAGATCAGGTTATAAACAAACTAAGTATTTCAATAAAATGTGATACTACAGAAGCGGCAGTAAAGTCTCTAATAAAAAATTCAACTAACGAAAGGACAAAAATTATTATGCAAGCAGGTCAATTTCCATCTTTGGGGGATGCTATCACAAAAATGTCAGTGCATCGGAAGATAGTAGTAGCACTTCAGATATTTTCTTTGCCAGTTCATACAGAAATTCTTCTCGTGGTGGTAGAGGCCGTGGAATATTTGACGGTTACAACAAACGTTATGGAAATTTCAATAACTATCGAAACAGAAATAGGAATTACAATAATAATAATAATAGTCATGGTAATAACAATAACCGCGGCAGAGGAAGATATTACAGTATCTCCCAAAACAGTAATTACAACAATAACAACAATAATAACAACAGATCAACGGGACATTATAACGCTAGAACCTTTGAAGCTGATGAACAGAATCAGGGGAAACTTAAGTGTTTCCCTGAGCAATGCAGGGGAGCAACACTAAGTACAAACATTTTTACTCTTAATCTTAATTTCTGTTGCTACATTACTTTCCACACCACTTTCACAAAAAACCCAGTAACTCTTTTAGTCGATACAGGAGCAGATATTTCGCTCATCAAAGTAAACACAGTATTTAAGTATGTACAAATAATATCGGATAGTGGCTGCAAAATTAGAGGAATAGGAGAGGGTATAATTGAATCAATAGGAACAGTTACCGGAAATTTACTGGTAAAAAATTTTAGCTGCATACATACATTTCAAGCGGTAGAGTCCAATTTTCCAATACCTTGTGACGGAATCTTGGGGTTGGATTTCATACGAAAATATAATTGTATTTTGGATTTTTCACAAAGTGTCAGTTCTTTCAACTTAAATGTTGGATCTCAAACAGTTTCACTAGATTTAAACCCATCTCCTATGAAAAATTCAATTTCATTGCCAGCCAGAGCAGAAGTTATTAGAAAAATAGACGTTGAAAACTTGAATGAAGATTTGTTTGTACCTACACAAGAACTTTCAAATGGCATTTTTATAGCAAATTCCATACTTTCTAAATCTCATTGCCATGTAAGAATAGTAAACACGACTGAAAATAATGTTATGCTGGAAAATAAATCCATCAAAACTGAAAGATTAGATAATTATGATATCAATCTCAAAAATTGCAAAAATACAGAACTCAATAATGAAAGGAAAAATCTTATTCTTAATAAATTATCTAAAAATTTTGCCAACTTTGTAAAGAACGATCTAACTAAATTATGTGAAGAGTTTAGTGACATTTTTGCGTTGGAATCCGATGAAATAACAACGAATAACTTTCACAAACAGAAACTGAGACTAAGTGATAATAGCCCAGTATATATTAAAAATTATAGAATTCCAGAAACTCAAAAAACTGAAATCAAGTGGGAAAACTAAAATTTGATGGCATTATAGAACCATCGGTATCAGACTATAATAGCCCTCTGCTACTGGTACCCAAAAAATCATTGCCAGGTTTTTTTTTTTTTTTATAATTCAACATGGATTTATTTATTGCATCTTTTCAATCGAAACCAACAATAATTTTACAAAGCTTACAACTAATAAATAAATTGATGCTCCGCGCCAGTGCTTAGAGCAATTTTAGTTCAAGTATTATATAAATTATGTAGAAAAAAAAAATAAATATAAAAATATTAATATAAAGAAACTCTATTTTTTTTAAAAAAAAGTGGCCTTTTAAGTCGAGATGTATTCATCCTATAAAGCAGATTCCTTGCTAGTTCGTTAGGATGACACTGAAGTTTGAATTGGTATTTTGTTTTTAAAACTGCTAGTTCTTCTTCAACGGGTGCTATATTAAGGTCGCGGTGAATATTTTCGTTTCTGACGAACCATGGAGCGCCGCTGATCGTTCTCAGAATTTTCGATTGAGCCCTTTGAATTATTTGCAAGTTTGATGCACTAGTAGTGCCCCATATCTGAATACCATAAGTGCAAATCGGTTTAATTACAGCCTTGTATATAAGTACTTTATACTCGAAGCGCAGTTTTGATTTTCGATTGGTAAGCCAATACAAGGAACTTGCCTTGAGTTTCATTTGCATTTTCTTGGCTTCTATATGTTTTTTCCAGGTGAGCCATCGGTCAAAATGCACTCCTAAGTATTTAACCTCTGTTGCTTGCGGGATTACAATGCCATTTAAGGAGACTGCTGGACAAGAACTGGGCTTAAGAGTAAATGTCACATGTACACTTTTTTGCTCATTTACTTTGATGCGCCAATCTGCTAGCCAACTTTCTATTGTTTTAAGGTGTTCCTCTAAATCCCGGGAGGCTATCCGTGGATTTAGGTGAGAGCTCAGGATAGCTGTGTCGTCAGCGAAAGTCGAGGTAACGAGGTTTTTATCCGTTGGCAGATCGGAAGTGTACAGAGTGGAAAGCATAGGTCCAAGCACACTACCTTGTGGTACTCCAGCCATAATTTCAAAGTCTGGCGTTACAAATTCTTTATATTTAACCCTAAATTTGCGATTTGTTAAATATGACTCCAGAATCTTATTTGGCAGAAGTTTTTTAATTTTATATATAAGTCCTTCGTGCCAGACTTTGTCAAAGGCTTGTGCAACGTCTAGGAATATTCAGGAGCAGTACATCCTCTGTTCAAATGCTCGCCTTATTTCAGAGGCAATACGGTGCACCTGCTCAATAGTTCCATGATGTTTGCGGAAACCAAATTGGTGGTGAGGAATGATTAAATCGAGCTTTGGTGCTAATTTTTCCAGCAATAAGCGTTCGAGCGTTTTAGAGAGCGTTGGCAGGAGACTTATGGGCCGATAAGAAGATACCTGAGTAGGGTCTTTTCCGGGTTTTGGAATCATTATTATTTCCGATGTTTTCCATGTTGTAGGGAAGTAGCCCAGACGGAGTATTGCGTTAAAAATGTGTGTGAGATGTATTAGAGCTATTTGCGGCAACGGCAACGGCACTTACCATTTTATTGGTAATTAGGTCACAACCAGGTGCCTTTTTTGGGTTTAGACTCGTTGTACATACCCGTATAACTTCCTTTGGTTTGAAATGAATTGGTACTGCTGACTTCGTAATTGAAAAGTTCTGTATGCTAGTGTTGTTGCAGGTCGGCGGGTTAGGTTGAAATACTGACCTCAGATGGGCTGCAAAGAAGTTGCCTTTTTCTTCTTCTGTTTTTGCCCAAGTTCCATCGCTTTGTCTTAGAGGCGATTCACTATCCTTCGGTGTTTTAACCATTCTCCAGAGTGAGTAATTGGTGACTTTGAGAGGAGCCAAATCTTCAAGGTACTTATTAAGGTTTTCTTCCTTTTCCTCCCGTAGAGTGTTTTTCAGCTGATTTTGTAATGACTTTAATTTTACTCTTAGTGCTGGAGATCTGTATTTTTGCCATTCACGCCTTAATCTCCTCTTTTCTCTAACGAGGCATTCCACATAGTGTGACGTAGTGTGTCTCTCGTTAGTTTTAGTTGAGTTTTGTGCGGGCGTGGCACTAATAGCAGCTGCTTTTATTATTGAACCAAGAGCCTGCGTCGCTGATTCAATGTCCTCTCCACTCTTAAGTTTTGTTTTAACGCACACGTGGGTACTAATATATTTGCGATATTTGAGCCAGTTTGTGTTCTTGGAGGTCAGTTTTATTGTTTTTTCAATGAACCCTGGTATTTTTTTTAAATATATTATCACCGGTGAGTGATCGGATGATAAGTCGAAACAGGGCTCGGTTTCCAAGAAACACCAGATGATACAAAGTCTAGACCATTCCGAGAGGGTTGATTAACCGTGAGCCCCAGTAGGTATGTTTAGAATTGAAGTCTCCGGCAGAGAGAAATTTGTTACCGAGCGATTTAAAGAAAGAAACAAAATCTGTTGTGGAAATAGGAAACCTAGGAGGACAATAGACTGATGAAATTACTATTGGCTCACCCCAACACTGTAAAGAGATGGAAGTAGAATGGATGTTTTTTTTGCATAGGATTCCAGAAAGTAATGCTTTAATCGAGACTTAATTAGAATTCCCGTACCACCATAACCTTTTCCTTGTGGGTGGTTTGTTGAGTAAAAATTATAGCCTGCTAGTTTGAAGTTATATTTTACAGTTAAATGTGTTTCTGAGATAAGCATGATGTCTATGCTGTTACTGTCTAGAAAATTTTTTAATTCAATTTTGTGTTGGTTAATACCGTTAGCATTCCAGTGACATATTTTTAGAACATTCATTTTTGTGAAAGTAGAGTTTTCATAAGTAAGTTTTGGTTATGTACAAGCTCTTGAATCATAGATTGCATCGAGGACATGAAGTTAGTAATACACTGAGACAAGTTAAATATTAACGTTTCTAAATTTTGAGGTTGCATAGGGTGACTCGGTTTATCAGAAACGCCAGTTTTCAGTACATTCGCATAGCTAGTGAATGAAGAGATGTTTTCGGTGGTGCTTCCAATATGGTTTGTGTTGGTAGGTATAGCACTATATTTTTGGGTTCGAACTGTCTTAGCAGTTTGGTTCATACTGATTTTTAGTTGTGTATATATCGGGCAGCCTCTGTAGTTAGCAGTATGATTCCCCCCACAATTGCTGCATTTTTTGTATCCTTCTCACTTGTGTTCAGCTTGCATTCCTTTGATGGATGGAAGTCGCCACACGCAACGCATACAGTACGTAAGGTGCAGTACGATTTCGAATGCCCATACTCTTGGCAGTTTGTGCATTGTATTGGGCCTTTTCGTTTGTGAGGCTCCTCGACTATTATTCTACGATGCATTAAATATTTTAAGTTGTAAATGGGGTGGGTTTCGTTTTGTTTTAATTTAATATTCCCTGGCTCTAGTTCTATTCTAAAGAGTGGTTGCGGAATTTTTTCCCTATTCCTTATATTAAAAACAGATTTTGCTGTGAATCCAGTCTCTTGGAGTGCATATTTTAGTTCTAAAGTGTCTACTTCAGGTTCTATACCTTTAATAACAACTGTCAACCCTTTGCTACTTTTTATCTGATAAGTATAGTAATTTTTCTTTTCATTTTCAAGGAAAGAAACAACTGCCCGATAGTTTTTTTCCAAATATATTTGAATTTTTGTTTAATTTATTTTACCCTTCAACAGCGGGACCACTTGAAAATTATTTTTACAAATCAAGCTGGCAACACTGTCTATTAATAAGTTGGAACTGCGTTCCCGCAAGTAAATTGGTGGTGGTTTGAATGCAATACTCTTAGTTGGTTCAGACTCTGCACTATCGCTTAATAGAGCAAAACGGTTGTTGTTTAGGGTATCTGTATTATTTTTAACAAGTTTATTCTTTTCTGCCTTGGCAATCGGGCTGCGTTTTCGTTTTATTGTTATGTATCGATCAATACCTGTTTGTGTGCTTATGTTTGGTTTTGCAAACTGTGTTTCTATAGTTTTATTTGCAACATTGGTAAGTTGTTGTTGCTTATATATACTCATAGCAGAACCTTTGTTGTTTTTGATTTGTGTTGGAGATGCTGTTGAATTTGGAGAGGCACATTGTCCACTCCAAGAGAGCTGAAAGTTTGCTGGCATATTTAGCGTAGCCGAGTTTGCTTGAGAATCTGTGCTTATTTTTTTTGTTGTGCAAAGAGCAATGTTGCTTTGCTCCTGCGTGTTTATTAGTTTTATTGGTGTGGGTGTGACTAGCTTAGAAGTTTGAGCATGCTCAGTGCTTACCGTTTGCTGAATTACTGGTGGTGATTGCGTATGTGCTGAACTATTGGGAGAGATCATCTCCGTTGGGTTTAAATTGATTTGTTGATTACTGTCTATTGCTGCATGCGGGGGACACGCGCGGGTGAGACATCGATCTCTCGCTTGTGGCGGTGAGTGTCGAATGCTCATGTATGTAATTTGTTTTTGTTAATTTTTTTTTTCCTTCTATTGTTGTTGTTTTTTGTGTGGAACTACTAATTTAAAATTTTTGTTTGTGATTTAATTAATTGTTTTTGGCCTGCCCATAAAGGCTAGCCAACAAAAAATGTTTACCACTTTGATGCTAAATTTTACACTCGTAGATATTTTTTATTTTTGATATACTCGTATTAAAAAGAAAAAAGAGCGGAGAATTGAACACCGTCCCGCCGACACTCTGCAAGTCAGATCAAAGAATCGATTAAGTGATTGCCAGGTGAAACTGCTAAAAAATGGCGTTTGGTGATTGATTATCGTCAGGTAAACAAGAAACTATTAGCAGATAAGTTTCCTCTCCCACGTATTGATGATATATTGGATCAACTAGGTCGTGCTAAGTATTTTTCATGTTTGGATTTGATGTCAGGTTTTCATCAGATTGAATTCTCAGAGGAATCTAGAGATATCACTTCATTCTCAACAAATCAAGGTTCATATAGATTCAAGAGACTTCCTTTCGGATTAAAGATAGCACCCAACTCCTTTCAGAGGATGATGAATTTAGCATTTTCGGGACTAAAGCCTGACCAAGCTTTCCTCTACATGGATGATCTTATTGTAATAGGATGCTCAGAAAAACATATGTTTCGTAATTTACAAGACGTATTTTTGACATGCAGAAAGTATTATCTGAAGTTGCATCCTGAAAAGTGTACATTCTTTTCACAGGAAACTGTATTTTTGGGACATAAATGTACAGATAGAGGAATTCTTCCAGACAATAGTAAATATGAAACAATAAAAAACTATCCAAAATCAATAGATGCCGACTCGGCACGACATTTCATCGCATTCTGTAATTACTATAGACGTTTTATACCGAATTTTGCGAATTATGCTATACACATTACACGACTTACACGTACGTTACTCACACCACGTCAACTGCATATCACCATCAAACAGTAGGTTCAATAGAAAGATCACATCGAACATTTAATGAATATTTAAGATCATATATTTCCGTAAAGAGATCAAACTGGGATAAATGGTTGAGCTATTTCACGTATTGCTATAACACTACACCCTCAACAGTTCATGGCTTTTGTTCTTATAAACTAGTTTATGGCAAATTACCTAGCAATATAGAATGCATGGAATCTAAGTGTGTAGATCCTTTGTATAATGTAGATTCCTATGAGAAAGAGGTAAAATATAGACTTCAAATAGCACAAAATAGAGCAAAAACTTTTATTGAAAGATATAAGCTTCAACAGAAAGCTACACATAATATAAAATCGAAACCACAGACATTAAAAATAGGAGACTACGTGGTTATAGAAGACCCAGCAAGACATAAATTTGACTCGGTATATTCCGGTCCTTATAAAATTATCGACTTTGACAAATTTAATAATTGTACTATCAAATTAGAAAATAATAAAACTGTAAAAATACATAAAAATAGAATTAAATTAGCTCAACACGTTGTATTGGCCAGTGCAACAAAATAAGGTTAGAATTAATTTTAAATAATTAGCAAGTACAATAAAACAAAACTAATAGTTTAAAATAAACAACGATACAATAACACAATTAAAATTAACTCGAACAAATAACAAGACACTAAATTAAAATATTTACAATTTATATGTTATACTTATATATTTTCTTTATAATATACCTATGTAATGGAAGTTTGGCATTGAATTCACATTTAATCGAATGATCCTCCACTATCTGTAGGATCATTCTCCGAAAAGGGGAGGTGTAATATATTCTGATCAACCCTCCTAAATTGATCGATACATTGTTACAATCATTTTGATTGCAATATTCTAATTGCTTGTTTGTCCGCTCTTTCGCGTCAAACGTAATTTGAGGAATATGAAGTAATGATGGGCCAGTGGAACATTCCCATTCTTTTTTATGCTTAACTATTCGGCGTTACAACAAAATTCTAAAGAATTTGTTGACGTAAATTTATTAATGGGCTAGTAGAGCATTTGCGTTCTCTGCCATGCTTCACTTTTCGTTGTTACAACAACTTCTTACATTGGCTCAAATTACTGTCCGGTACAATTTCTAAAAATGTCAAGCCAAGCTTTCAATTCCTAATTCATTAAATCATTTATAAATTTTAGCTAAGTCTACACTTTTATGTTATAAAAGATTTAAGTAATTCAAAGAAAGACACATTCCATTCGATCATTCTCGGGACGTGTAACTGAGTTTTATTTGCGCATAGAGTGAGAAATTAAAGGTGTGAAACGTGTTTGATTTAATCACGAAAATGAGTCTAGAGGAAACAAATGTCCTCGCGTGTGACTAACCCCTATTGTATTGCGAACTTGTGTATACTGGTGAGTTTGGTTCGGAAAGAGCGTGCCACGGTATAGGGTTCATAGGGTCATAATAGGGGATGGTGTGCTTCATGCTCGTGTCGCGGTATTAGAGTTTGATTCTCTTGTTCATGTCAAGGACTTCAAGGAAGTTAGGTTCACTTTCTGTGGCCGTTTGAACGCTTGCGAGTATTCGATTGGTAACGTGTTCCGTGGCTGCGATTAATATATGTAAAATGACATTTCGGTACGTATATTAAAAATGGCTATTTATTTTCTTTGGATGTCAGGAAGTAAGTGAGCAGAAGAACGACTGCGTAACGGTTGCAGAAGGTCGTAGGGGTGAACTGAGGCCCATTTCAGGGGTGCCGCGGACACACCCTTATTGGCACAGACGTGGTGGTAAAGCCGCACGGGACAGAAAGTGGCTGGAATTTCTGTGGAAGTTTTTGGCAGAGCAGGCGGATTAGGAAGTTCCGCTGCCTTGGGGCGAAGCCAATAGATTGTGGCAGGAAATGTTCAGGCTGGAACAAGCGGAGATTAGATTTTACAGCTAGCTTTAAGAGTTTTGGTGTAACTAAGATCGATATGATCGTTAATTATAATTAAAATTTGTAAGCATTAAATTCGTTGGTAGCAACACAGAGATAAATTGTGTAATTTATAAAGACTTATGGACAACTGTTAGCTAAGCTGGATAACTCAGGAAAGACTATTGTATTCTTTAATAAATTTGTAATAAATCGTTGAATAAGATAAAATAAAAAGTTGGAATAAAATATAACAAGTTTTAACAACTATTGGGTTGATTCAACGGGATATTTATTGGATTAGGCATAGTACATGGGACTATCGAAGGAAGTGAAGGAGTTGCTGAAATTGCTGGAAGTGGTGGGCAAAGAGGTCCAGAGGTTGATTTCCAACTTCAGGAAGGACCGGAAGGATGTAAAAACGGTGAAGTATTATCACAGACGAATCACCGAGTTGCGAGGTTAGGTGGAAAAATTTCAAAACAACTACGTAAAATTGCTGCCGTCAAGGACGTTTGTAGGGACGACGAATACTTTGCGACGGATTTTCTCGGATATGTGGAAAATTTAGTGTCAGGGTGGCTCAAAGTATTCGAGACAGATTTAGCAACAATTTAGGCACCGAGTGGGTCTCCGTTAAAGAGCAAAGAAGACGCACAGGACGAGTTAAAAGCAGTAAAAACAGAGGTGAATCTTGTGAGGAGCAAATTTTAGGCGTAAATTTGCCCCTACATATTTAGTTTTGCCATAACGCCCCAAACGTGTATATTTAAAATAGGGGCCAAGTGCTTAAGCAACCAACCCTAAAATATATACGTTAATAGTCCTAAGAATTTGGCACCTCCCACTTTCATTGCTAAAACCACACACACACAACCGCCATCATATTTAGTGCAGCAGCCATCATACAAGTGAGTCTAAGACACCTCCCACCATAGTAATGCTACCAACAACAAGTGTTATACTCTGCATTGGGAGGACAGAAGACACAGCCACAATTAAGTCAGACAGTGGAACCCTGTGATAAGAGACGAAAAACATGCAACGAAGTCAACAACGCAAGATAACACAGGAGAATATCACACAAACAATTGTGCAACCGGCTGACCACAGTTAAAATAATATGAATTTACAACAACAGTGCCCAAAGCACTGATATGAATTTACAACAACAGTGCCAAAGCACTGATATGAATTTACAACAACAGTGCCTAACGCAATGTTAGATTTACAAGAGATCGCGACAGAAGTTGCCGTATGCATTAGTTGGGAAAATAGCCCACTAACAACACCCAAAAACGAAGGCCAAGCACAAAGTGGAACACGACAGACCGATCGCTAAGCACACCAACAGGCCGGACAAAGCATAAAGAGGAAAAGCAGAATTAAATATCCAATATTTAATATTTTTAAATATTTTATGCCATCGATAGAAAATATCAACAAAGTGCTGAAGGTGGCCGAAGGACAAATAGCAACAACAACAAACAACACAAGGAACAACAACAAGGTAAATCATCACGACAACAACACAATATTGAAGGTGGCCCAAGGGCAAAAACTTACAAGAACAACAGCGAGAAAGAACAACAATGTGCTGAAGGTGGCCCAAGGTCAAATTCATACCAGAAGAACAATGCGGGAAACCGTAGCAACATGCCACAACAAACTACAGTTCCCGAACAACAACAACTATTGGCTGATCTACACTAAACCTGGAGCATAAAAGCAGGAGCAACTGGCAACCCAGCCTCTTTCTTTCATTCGGCATCAGGCAGACAAGACGCTCTTTCTTTCATTCGGCATCAGGCAGACAAGACGCTCTTTCTTTCATTCGGCATCAGGCTGACAAGACGCTCTTTCTTTCATTTGGCATCAGGCAGACAAGACGGTTCTTTCTTTCAGCATCAGGCAGACCAAACGCATCGTACTAAACAGAGTTATACACACTGACAAACGCAACAGAAGCTAGGGGAATCTACAGGAGATTATGGTTTATAATCGATTCTCTGCTAGAAACCCACACTGACAAACGCAACAGAAGCTAGGGGAATCTAGAGGAGATTATGGTTTATAATCGATTCTCTGCTAGAAACCCACACTGACAAACGCAACAGAAGCTAGGGGAATCTAGAGGAGATTATGGTTTATAATCGATTCTCTGCTAGAAACCCACACTGACAAACGCAACAGAAGCTAGGGGAATCTAGAGGAGATTATGGTTTATAATCGATTCTCTGCTAGAAACCCACACTGACAAACGCTACAGAAGCTAGGGGGACATAGAGTTCAACTGTGTCCGTATTTAAGTTTAGTAAAAATAATTGTATCAAGTAGTTAAGCCTTTTTTTAAAATTAATAAATAAATAAAATAATTAAATCAACGTAAACAAGCTTTGAATACTTTAGAGATTTTCTGTAAACGACTCCTGGAAATACGGCGAACTTACCCCGGCGAAAACGAGTCGTTACAATCTTTTCACCGAGAGGGTATTCGAACATTTCGAAGCAAGCGCGGGTAAGAGGGCTACTTGCGATTGAGGAGGGCTACCGAGTAGTTTCATTGGAGACCAGCCACAGCGCGAATCGCAGGTGAATAAGAAAGCAGCGACTCAACCGACGAGCGTAGGCCTAAAGCGCCTCAGTCGGAGGAGCCTATATACGACACGCCAACTAGGTTGGAAGCTCGGCGGCCAATTAGTTTGTGCCCGGATCTGGTTAAGTATCTATTGGAAGAGGGAATTAGTAGCCAATTAGCTACACAGGAGGTGAGCGGTACAGTTATTCCTTTGGTGGTTAACTGGACAGTCAGAATGAGCATTCTGGAGGTGGCCAAAGCTGTGGAGAAGCTTGTGCCTATGTTTTCTGGCGTTGAGATTTACGATCTCAGGACGGAAATCAGGAGGTTCAAGGAAGGATGCGAGCTTGCCCAACAAAGTCTCCCGGGAGCGGAGGTTGAACACTTGATAAGATGCATAAGACAGAGAACAGCAGAGGACGCGTTTGATTTGTTGGCGCATAGCCCGGTGGACAACCTGACTGATTTATATGCTCTCCTGGACAGGACATACTTGAAACAAAAATCGTACGATGTACTCATAAGAGAGATCCAGGAGTCTACTCAGAAGACCGGAGAGGAATTGAGAGCCTGGGGCCGTAGGCTGCAGTCACTGGGGAGTGCAGCGAGTGCAGAAGCAAACAGGCCCTGAAAGCGCGTCGGTATACAAATCGCAAATAGAGAGGGCCATGGTGACGGTGTTCAAGGCCGGCTTACTAAACAGGGACTTGGCCAATTACACGCTCTGTCTGACACAACGATCAATGGCAGATTTGATAGAGGCAGTAACTTCTGCAGAGGTGGCCATTCAGCAAAGAGCCACGATGGGGGCATATGCTGGACGAGTGCACCCGCTGGTTCGAGTGTCCCGCGACAAGAATTGGGGGGTAATGAGAAACGGGGAATGGAGCATAGAGATCGACAACCGGCTGTAGAGGTCGCATGCTCATTTTGTAATAGGCCCTGGCATTTCTGGGATGAGTGCCGGACGAGGAGGAATACTCCGTTTTGTGAGGATTGCGGTAATTATGGACACCAAAGAGGGAAAAGTTGTCCAAGGAATGCATCAGCAAGGCAACAGGGTAGACAGTGCTACTCCAGAGAAAGCTTCGGAAATCAGCAGCAAAGTACCATTGCCAGTCAGCAGAGACCCGTGTTGCCTCGTGAAAACCCAGCGGATCGCACATGGCAGCGGAACACGGGCGGTACTAGCAATAACCATCATACCTATGGTTCGCAGCAACACCAATCATACGATGCAAGGAACGAACGGAAAGGAAGTCGCCAACCGACCTGTACATGGTGTGGGCGCATTGGCCATATGACAGACACTTTTTCGCGAGGAACAGCATCAGACAGAATCAGGGAAACCGGTAGGGGGCCAACCTCAGCCTAGAGGTTGGAAACCCCAGAACACTGCTAATATTCAGGCACCAAACGTGGTTCTCACGTCAGCGACAGTCGAGAAACCACAAACAAAAAAAGATACAGGATACAGCACTTTTAGGGACAATAAATTTATTTTGTCTATTGCTAAGCCTGTTTGGGGTAATTCGCCAGAGGGCAGTGGGGTTAGTCAGGAACTACCTCCCTGGTATATTAATATATATAGGAACAAATTTTAATAATATTAGTGAAAGATGCAGACAGGTAATTCAGCCGACCAGGGGCATGACAGCAGGTTTAAAAAACTGCATGGGGAACATGAATGATAGTACGGCAAATTTTAAATCGTGTTTAAGTATACTTTTTGCTAGCACCACTAGGTTTATGAGAGATATGTGTAGAGATCCTCCGCGATATAAACATTTTTTGGCTAACAATTTCAACAGTCAGTCTACGTACACGGATGATTCTTATGTGGTCATTCCGTGCAAGGCAGCAAAAGCAGGTCATCTGGTATTATTGCTGGACACAGGTGCGGTCACCAGACTAATAAAGGCAGAATCCATGAGGTCATTTCTCAATGTACAAAGTACAGAATAAGCAGTTTAAGCGGGGCATTTGGGGAAGTGTTAAACCCCTTTGCCTAGTGAAACTCGTAATTCACCGTACTGAGAATTTGGAATAGGACTTCCACATTATCCAGACCCAAGACGGTAACCCGGCAGATGGAATACTGGGAAGAGATAATTTGTGGAATTGCTCTATAATAGATACAGTACGTAAACGCTTATCAGTATGCAATGGGAACGAGAAAACTGTGAAAAATTTTAGACTTTGTGCAAGGGACAATATAGGAAGGAACCAGAGTAGAACCCGGAGGGACAGTTTAAGCAGGGAGCAGGAAAGTCAATCAGAAGGCATAGCGAAGGCTAGGGCAATAACCGTAAAGATTGTAAGGTACCTCGGAAAGAGGGTTTAACAATAGTAAACAGGCAAGAGATACAGCCTGGCGTGCATATCAGCGATACTTTGGCATACGCCACAGATTTTACAGTTGAGGCACCAGTGCTGAACAGTCAAGAATCAGACGTTGTAGTCGATCAGAACTGCGAGGCGACATGTTCCAATATCTCGGAGTACGACATTAGAGAATTAAGCGATGCGAGTGATTTTGTAGTGCAGGAAAAGTCTCGGGAGAATACCGAGAGAGCGGAGAAACTGAAAAACGAATTGGGAATGAGGAGGAAATCCTTTCAATAGCAAGAATGTGCGCAGAGTATAACGATGTTTTCCTACTCGATGGAGACGCGCTGCCGTTCACATCTACAATTGAGCACAATATTCCCATAGCGGAGGGGCAGTTGCCCATAAATCAAAGGCAATATAGAACTCCAGAGGCTCATCGTGACGAAATGAATCGACAAGTGGACAAGTTGTTGGAGGAGGGCATAATAATGCCGAGCAATTCTCCATGGAATTCACCTTTATTATTGGTTCCGAAAAAGTCCCAGGATAACACCAAGAAATGGAGATTGGTGGTCGATTTCAGGAAATTAAATGACGTCACGCTGAAGCAAGTTTTTCCGATCCCAAGAATTGACGAAATTCTGGATCAGTTGGGTCATTGTAGGTATTTTTCTACACTAGATTTGGCTAGTGGATACCATCAAGTCTTGATGGGTGCGGGAGACAGAGAGAAAACAGCATTCAGCACGTCTTTGGGTCATTTTGAGTTCAAACGAATGCCATTCGGACTTACTGGTGCTCCAGCAACTTTTCAGCGGCTTATGAATAGCATTTTAACTGGTCTGCAAGGTATTGACTGTTTTGTATACCTAGATGATATAGTGGTATATGGAAGGAATCTGTCAGACCACAGTAGCAAGTTCAGTAAAGTACTGGTTCGACTGAGGGAGCATGGTCTCAAGCTCAACACGAAGAAGTGTAACTTCCTGCGACGCGAGGTGGTCTATCTAGGACACAAGTGTACTGAGAAAGGTGCGCTTCCTGATCCTGCGAAGATAGAATGCGTCAGGAATATTGCTCAGCCAAGAAACAGGAAAGACGTACAAGCTTTTCTTGGTTTAGCAAATTAGTATAGGAAATTCGTGAAGAATATGGCACAGTTGTCGCTGCCAATCACGAAATTGCTACATAAGGACACAAAATTCGATTGGACGGAGTCATGCCAACAGGCGTTCGAAGGTTTGAAATTGTCTATTACGACACCGCCCATCCTAATTTACCCGGACTTTAATAATCATTTCATTTTAACGACAGACGCCAGTGGTGAAGCTCTGAGAGCGGTTCTTTCGCAGGAACAAGAGGGTCGCGATCATCCCATAGCTTTCGCGAGTAGAGCGCTGAGTGAGACCGAGAAGCGGTACTCTACGTTAGAGAGGGAGATGCTCGCTATAGTTTGGGCCACTCGTAACGTCAGATCATACTTTTTGGGGAGGCAGTTCACGGTTTACACCGACCACCAACCGCTAAGGGGAATCGTAAATTTGAAGGATCAAACGTCTAGACTGGCACGGTTCAGGCATAAGATGTCCGAGTACACATTTGATATTGTGTACAAGCCAGGGAAAATGAATTTGAATGCGGATGCGCTGAGAAGGGCGCCGCAAAATACGAGTGTTCTGAGAATCACTGAAAATATCGCGGGATATGCGATCAATGATGGGCAAACGGAAAGGTCAAAAAGGGAACGAATAATAGTGAGGGCATGGATTGAGTTAGACAGGGTAAAATTGTAACTGGGGTTTTTGGAAGCGAGGGCAGACATCACGAAAGACTGGTTAGCATACAGGTTTGTCAGTGAGGGGTTAAGACGGTGTCTCGCTAGATTATATGATATAAACGTACAAGAACAGGAAAATTTGCGGAAAGCGGTTGAGGATACAGCAGCGAGAGTCCAACAGGTAGTAACTCGGTTAAAGGAGAAAGCGAGATTTTCACCAGCCGAGAGGTGGGACACCGCACCGCGGATAGCAGCTGTCCAAACAAGAGCGCAAGTAAGGGAGCGAAGGAGTACTGTGGATGACTCCGCGAAGCAGGGGGACGCCATGGGTGACGGTACGACTACAGGATTACCTTTTGTTACGGACGCTGTAATTGAACTGTCGGACCAGAAGGAGATTGAAACGGTGTTAAAAGATTGCCATAATTCTCCTTTGGGGGGTCACCAGGGTTTCATGAAGACGTATAGGCGTATACGCAAGAACTATAGGTGGCCTAAAATGATGTTGGATATACGGAAACTCATCGCTGGGTGTGAAAGCTGTCAGAAGAACAATGTATATAGGCTAACAAGGTAGCCTATGGAACTAACTGATACTGCTAACAGACCATTCGAAAAGGTGTTCATGGATATGGTGGGACCATAGGGTTCGTCTAGGAATAAATACATCCTAACATTCCAGGACGACCTATCTAAGTACTTTATAGCAGTTGCCATGCCGGATGCGGAGGCAACGACGGTAGCTAGGATTTTCTTTGGGGAAGTTGTAGCAAAATTCGGTGTCCCAAAGATACTGGTAACAGATAACTGCACTAATTTCATTTTGAGAATTTTTTCGGGAACGTGTAAACTGTTAAAGGTGAAGAAACTTCACATCACCCCGTATCACCCTCAGGCTAACGGTTCGTTAGAACGTAGCCACCGACCGCTAGCTGAATACTTGTGCATTTTGTGAAGGAGGATGGATCGAACTGGGTCCAGTGGTTGGCGTCAGCAATGCATGTGCACAACAACACGGTACACGCATCCATTAACCAGACGCCATTTTTCACGTTGTATGATTTCCAACCTCAAATGCCATCGAATTTGAATCGAAATCCAGCGCCTTTATATAATTCAGATCGTCTACCCACATCTGTTACGTTATCAAGTGCATTAAGGGCACGAGTTGGCTAGGAAGGCGCAGGAAAGGGCAAAAGAGGTTTCCAAGAAGCAATATGATGCTTCCGCTAATCCTGTGCAGTTCGTTGCTGGGGACAATGTTTTACTGCGTAACAGTAACAAGAAGAACAAATTTTCCCATATTTGGCTTTTTCCATATAAAGTAGAAACAATTTTGGGGCCAGTAACGACAGAGGTTCCATAACAATCTGTTGAAGCCCTACAGATCGAATTAGGAATTTTAGTGTGAAACTGGTTGCAATGATGAGTGAATTGAAGCAGAGGTTTTCTTTGCTTGACCTATCCCAAAATTCAGTTCGTGCGGAAAGTGACGGCTGAAATGAGTGAAATTTTTATTAAATAATATCTTCAACCTTGAAAACGAAGAAAATTAAACGTGAGCAAGACAGCGGTATGAAAGAATGAAACCATATATTATGATTCAAGGGCGAGACAGTGTACGAATGCCCGCGTGAAGTAGTAAAAGAAATAATTTTTGCGAGCTGAAAATATGACTTCAATAAAGAATGAAGAAAAAAAATGGGAAACAATAAAATGCATATATGCAGCAGAGTCAATAACCGGGGCGTTTATGCAATACGTTATTAAGTTTGTAGCCAATCATAACGTACGCGGGTAATATGATGCGTTGACATTTTTGGCATGCGCTATCATGACAAGCGTATGTGCCATATACATATGTATGTATGCCAATAAGTAAGTATGAGCGCGGGTAGCGTGTAAGTTTAATATGAGACATGGTGGTTTGCATATATATGTTTAGGAGTAATATTTTAATTGTTTTATCAGTGCGATATACATGAAGTCGTAGTGGTAGGGGCATGAAGGTAAACGTAAATATGCTTGGAAGAGTAATAGGGCAGTAACAATTACGTAGGACAATTACGAATGGGGTTGTTTTGAAGTAAGAGGGAAGGTTAGAAAGGGTCTTGTTAATATATTTAGTTAAGGTGACAGGTTTGTTTAAGCTAAAATAAGTTAGGGAGAATAGGCAGTAAGTAACAAGTTAAGAGAGATAGTTGAGAATGGATAGAAGTAAAATCGAAATTAGGTTAGATAGACTAAAGCTTGCTTGTAAGATTATTGTGTGTATTAAGTTAAGTGTTAATTCAGAGAAAATCTGGAGCTATAGGCTAGATGACAGCGGTTAGAAAGCTAACGTAAAATGGGCGGGGTTTCAACGTAGTAGGAAGTAGGGTAGTGTTAATACCGAGGGGGTGCCTGTATGTTTCGTATGCATTCATAGAAAGGTTTTCCACACTAGAGGTGTTATGAATATATACGAACCAGGAGTTTTTTTTTAAGAGAAGAAAAGAATTGGGTCATGCCATTGACAACGAAAATACATAGTCAAGGATACTTAGATATTCTCTATTATGGTAAGAAAAAAAGAAGAGGAGAAAAGGTCGGTCGATGGTGGATGTTAGTGTAAAGTAGTAGTATAACCACAATGATTATTTAAATATTTAGAGAAATAGAAATATTTATTAGATAAGTTATTGTAGCGATTACTTATTTTTTTTCTACAGTATATGTGTAAGGCAGCTGTGTTCTTGGTAGCCTATTTGAGCGTTCCAGCGAAATGCAGCGAAACCGCGGAAGTGCAGGTGGAACCCTTGGCCGAAACGGACCTGATTTTGGAATTACTGGATAATGTTTGGTTCTCGAAAGACCAGTGGGTGGTGATATCGGAGTTTCCCGATGCTGATCTGGAGCCAGTACTGAAGAAACTAGAAGACTTGCAAAAGAAAACAATGGAACTTTGCGAGTTAAGAGCAAATACGGCAGGTTCTGACGGAAGTAAGAGAGGTTATGAGATAACGGCAGCGGAATCAATAATAGCGGCGCTCAGACGAAACAAGCAAGCTATGTCTTTTCGGGGTGGCAAACAACGTGCAGGAAGGTCGTTAATAGATGTCGGTAGTGAGATACTGAAGTGGGGTATCGTAACCATAGACCATCGTGACGCGGACAAGATTTACGCTCATTTGCAAGGTCTGGATATTCAACAGGCTAAAACTATGTCGGTCTTAGGCAAAGAAATAACCATTCTGGGTTCGAGCTACAAAGGGTTACACAAAGCAGTAAAGGAAATTTTTGTCGATATTGAACGGTTGCAGGCTGGCATGAAATCGATAAATGAGAAAACTACGGAAGCCTTGAGCAATTTGGCGGAACTCGTTAATCTGGAGAATTTTATATCAGAAGAGCTTGTGAACCTGCAAGGACGTCAGCAAATTGAAATGGCAGTCGTGGATGATTTGTTGCAAGGGAAGTTACAACCAATGTTCACTTCCGCCGAAGCCCTACTTAAAGCAGCTCCCAAGACTTTGGGTGGCACAAACTGGTATTTGGAGAAGCCCGAACAGCTGTACGAGTTAGCAACGGTACGAGCAGCGAAGTCGAAAGCGGGGTATCTGGTGGTCATAAAAATACCACTTCTTCTTCCTGATGCATATGCGCTATACAAGATATATCCCGTAGCTAAAGCGTTAAACGGTGCATAGTACAGAAGACTCTATATGACTACATCACAGAGAGTCGAGTGCATGATAATTATATCGGACTAACGTCGGAGGACATTAAGCCTTGTAGAATGGTGGAGATTCCACAACGTATATGTACACATCCGGGGAAAGCCCTTACAAGGGAAAGCAAATCTTGTGAAGTACAGGCGTAGAAAAATGAGCAAGATAAGTGCGGGCAGTCTCGGCTACGGGAGGATTGTTGGTAGTAACAGAGTCACCAAACCGCTGGCTATTCCATTTTGATGAGAAAATTTTTATGTCTGCAGTGTGCCAAGCAAGATCAACACGACTAGAGCTGCAGGGGACAGGATTCCTGCAGATTGGCGAAGACTGTCGGTTGATTGGGAAAGAGATGGTGCTGGTGCATAGAGCACAGAAGAACCAGCATTACGACTTTTCACCAGCAAGTATGGGAACTAGAGAGATGGCGGCCAACGTTCAGGCCTTGTTAACAGCTTTGCCGCGTTCGAAACCAATAAATAGTACAAATATACCAACGACGATACAAGCAATACCCCACGGAGATCTCCGGAAGATTCTAGCGACGAACGGCAAGTCAATTAACGAGTTAATGAGGGATACGGAGAAAGAGCAGACGTTGTTGAACTTTAAAACATCGTACGATATAACGCACTCCTCGTTGAAAAAGGGAGAGATCGCCGCGATCACAACGCTGGCAATGATCGTCGCAGTAATCATATATATATTCTGCCAGTTAAGGAAGCGAGTCAAATACCCACAACGAGAACCAAAACCAATGCCACAGGTAGCAGAGATTGCAGTGTAGACTAGCGTAGGCTAAGCAAACCAGATGTTAGAGTTAGGAATGTACAAAATGTTTAAAAAAAAAAATAAATAAATAAAAAGGAAAAAAAACAATAAATAAAACATTAAAAAAAACAAAAACAATATTAAAAGAATAAAATATATAATGATTGAAAAAAAAAATTATAAAAAAATACAGAATAGTTAAAAGACGAAAAATAAAAAATATTTGAAAAGAAAAAGATATATATATATATATATATATATATATATATATATATATATATATATATATATATAATAGAAGAGGAGAAATAACACATGAATAAGAATATAAATATACATATAAAGTATTGTAGTAGGTTATACAATTTTAGAAGGTAGCTACACTCGAGTCGTGCGAGTCAAGATACGACTACCTACGAGTAGTTTACTCGCGACACAACCCAAGTAGCCTATCGACCGGTTGTAGCTATAATTAATATTACACATATGAATTTCACAGGTGTTGCAATTACACAGTGACACACAAACTAGGGCTAAAATGCACCACTGGCATTTTGTATGAACTGGCTCATTAAATTATTATTTGGTCAACACCTGTGTAATTGGAACACCTAAGTAGGTTATAAAAACGATTATGTAACTAGAATGAAGAATATAAATAAGAGTGTATTAAGAATAAAGCGAGTTGTATATTTCTGAGAGCGAAACGTTGTGTGCTGTTTTTTACGCCGCAGTCGGCAAATATTTAAAGGTGTCAGAAAACTGCAGAGCGCATTGCACCAGCCAACGCACGGAAAACACAACAAGTCCATAAAACTATCATAGGTTTCTAAGGCAATCATCCGTGAAAATAATAAACCTCTCTCTCATTATCACTTGAAAAAAAGAGCAAGTAACCAAAGATTCCATGCAAAATAATATTATTCCACAAAACTCTGACATACTGTAATTTACTTTAACTAGACTTAATGAAATGGGAAAAGTTCTCAACGTCTAACCTCTCCTGAGATAGCATGCAGTTCATTGATTATGAATAGGTGCTTAAAAATAATCTTATGGAACGCCAACGGCTTAGCCGAACGTCAAAATGAGCTGGAACTTTTGCTAAAGAATGACGACAACGACATTTGTCTCGAAGCTGAAACACATTTCAGGAGAATTCAGATTCAAAATATAATTAAGCTCAGACGAATTTAAAACAACTTCCGTTTCTGTTGAAACTTTTAAACAGCCATTGGCATTATATACTCCACCAAGACACCAATTAAAATTCGAGCACTACTTGAGGTACCCATTGGGCGATGCAAAGGTCGCTATATTATAGATGGTGACTACAATGCGAAACACACACACTGTGATTCCAGGCTCACAACAAGAAAGTGCAGAGAAATGTATAAAGTCTTATAGCACACAGGATGCTATACAATATCAACCCGTAATACCACATATTGGCCTTCAGATACAAACAAGGTCCCTGATTTGATTGACTTTTTTATATTAAAAAACATTCCTGCGAACCATCCTACCATCGCCGAAAATTTTGATTTGAGCTGTGAGCACTTACCTGTACTCTTAGTAATCTCTGAAAAGCCAACTCTAAATCAAATCTCTTCAAGTAAATAATCCAACTGACTGGATGTATTTCCCATTGGAATTGGAAAACTCGGTTACACCTCCTGACCGAAATCTGACCATTGAACAATTGGCAGATGAGGTCCATCGGATCACACAGAAAATCCAAAATGCACCCTGGAACAGTACTTCCACAAAATGGACAGTTGTAAACTGGAAGAAGTATCCTGTTTACATCACGAGCACGATAGCTGAAAAACGAATACTTCGACGACGATGGCATAAAACTCGGTCAACATTAGATAAATTAAAACTGCATCAAATCAATGGACAACTACGCATATCAATCAAGACATTTAAGAATGACTCATTTCAGCGATTCCTGATAGCAGATAAAGTCACGGACTACTCCTAATGTAAGGCAGCAAAAGCGTTCAACCGACCTGTGAATCATAGAGCTGCAATTAAAATAAGCCAAATGTTGGGGTCCTTATCTGTTTGTCGGTATCCTCGGAAGCGTCCTCTTGCGGCTTGTCTTGGGCTCCTTATGTATCTGAAAACCTAAACTCTTTAGAAATATTACTACATTACTTTCGGTTAAAAAACAACAAGCAGATTTATTCTTAAAATACTAAGTTTTATATACTATTTCCAAACAGTACTCTCAGTCTGTGAACTGACCTTTCTGGTGTTCCAGTTCCTGCGGAACTGTAACACCCTAAAAGTTTACATAATCTGTACTACATAAATTCTAGTTACTTATAATACTTGCACCCTAAAAATATGTGCTTTTTTACTTAAATTAATTGCTTAAAACTAAACACACCAAATGTGTAGTATAGTAGTTAGGAGTCGGTGCCGCGAGTCAACCACTCGTAGGTAGCTTGATTCTAACTCACAACACAAACCCAAAGGGTAAAAACATGAACACAAAAAGCAAACCTCTTTGCTGAGCATCTATGGAAAACTTTTACTCCAAACGAAGTTTCTGGTGAATTAGAAATAATTATGAATTGGATACGCCAGTCATAACTGAAGAAGTAATGGGTCAAATTCATAAAATAAAACAATCAAAAATCGATATCAAGAGCGTTATTTATTTGTCCTATATGATAAAAGCATATGTTAACTTAAAATGTGTGCCTATCTACTGGAAGGTGGCTGAGGTAATAATATTTCTGGAGCCTCGAAAATCATCCAATGATGTATCTTCATATAAGCCAATATCTTTGCCAATGCTATCAAAACTATTCGATCAAGTTCATAGGGTTGTAAGATCTATTAAAGCTGCTCTGGAAGAGAAACAAGTGTGCTCCGCTGTGTTCCTTGATGTGTCACAAGCATTTGACAAGGTATGGCATTCAGGACTGACAAAAAAGTTGAAGATTCTCCTGCCAAGGAAATATTTCGAGATTCTAGCATCTTACCTTGACGATAGATATGAAAATGCGTAATATATGAAAATGCTTGTTCAGCCTTGCAAAGATTAAATACCTCCAGGTAGTATCCTAGGTCCCATTTTGTATTTATTATATACTCATGTGAAAACGCAATATATTTTTTTAATCCAGTTTATATTAATTGGTTTTCAAATTAACAAATTAAATGCAATATAAAATAAAAAATAACAATGTCAAAATAAAATTGTAATAAACTCCACATTTCGTGCTGACTGCGTTAACGTTGGGCGAAGACTGACTATAAATATGGCTGCCTTTCCAGTCAAACGTTGCAAGTCGAACTAGGCTTTGGCCTTACAGGGTGATGTTTCATTACAGTCGGCCTTTCCTGATCTTCTTGAGTGACCTCGCTCAACTCGTTGTCGTTGCAGATCTCTTCTTCGTCATCGTCGTCGTCGTCATCGTCTTCTGGTAACTGACACCAGCGCTTTAACTTGTCGAATGCGTAAACAGACGAATAATGCTTTCGGGTTCGTCGTGTTTGAGGCAAATCTTCAGTAAGATATCGATCGCGATCTAGGACTTTAGTCACTACAAAAGGACCTTTATATCGTGGCTCGAGTTTCCTTGATGTAACAGTGCTTGATGGATCGTTTTCAGCTAGGACTAAGTCACCTTCTTGAAAAGAGTGCGGAGCTGCATGTTTAGCGTCAAAGGAAGATTTCGCCGCTGCTCGTTTTTCATTGATTCTTTTCGCTGCTGCTTCACGAAGATCTGTTAGCTGTCTGTCATCTAATGCTTCATTATTTGCTTGTAGACTTAAAATGATTCGATTCCGTAAAATATCGCGTGGTTTATAGCCATACAAAAGTTTATGAGGTGTGCAACCTGTTGCGCTATTCGTCATTGTGTTTATGCCCCACTGTACACATCGTATGTTTTCGTCCCATTTCTTATCATTAGAATTCATTGGCAACAACATTGACAAAATTGTGCGGTTCATCCTTTCTGCCTGTCCATTTGCCCTCGGTGTACGCACTGCATTCAGAATGTGTTTTATGTCGTGTTCGAAGCAGTACTTTTCAAATTCACGAGACGTGAATGCTGTACCTCTATCCGTCACAATGCGTGATGGCATACCAACGTAACTGCTCGCTTCATTTAACGCTTCTATAACATACCGGGTTGATGTACTTTTTACAGGATATAACATTGTAAATTTCGTGAACGAATCGACAATAACTAGGAGATGTTCTTTTCCCTTCGAGCTCTTAGGAAAAGGCCCCAAATGATCCATATGGATAGTTCTGAACGGGATTGGTTCAATGTCATCATAATGATACTGTATTTCAGTTTTTCCACCTCTACGTTTATTATAGGCACAGTCTATACAGGATAAAATGAACTGTTTAACGAAGTTGCGCATTCGTCGGAACCACATATAAGCCTTCAAACGTTCCAACGTTTTTTCGACACACATGTGTCCTGCTTGTGTATGACAATCTTGAACAACTTTATGTCGTAGTGCGTGTGGGACAACCCAAAGAAGTTTGTCGTCAACTTTTCGCAAAAGTCTTCCGTGCTGTAGTACATACGCTTTGTCTTGCATGTCGCTGTTTGTTTTGAGTTTGTTTACTATGTCAACTAAGCGATGATCCTGAAGTTGCATACTAAAAAGCCAGTCATCTTTATTTATTATCGCTTTATCGGTACGCAAATCTGCAACCTCAACTGTTTGTGCTTCTTCGTATGGATTTCGGCTTAGAGCATCGACATGCTGCATATTATTACCCGATCTATGTTCTATTTCAATGTCATAGTCCTGTATCTTTAGCCACCATCTAGCGATTCGAGTTATAAGCTCTTTCTTTTGCATGGTCGTCCTAAGTGCGCTACAGTCTGTTTTGACTTTAATTCTTTTACCATATATATAGTATCGGAAACGTTCGAGGGACTCTACAACAGCCAGAGTCTCGAGCTCATAACTGTGAAATTTTTGCTCATCAGCGCTTGTCGCTCTACTGTAATACGCAATCGGTTTAACATCATCTTTTTCACGCTGCATTAATACGCCTGCCAAGCCTAGTGCACTTGCATCTGTGTGCAACTCATGCTCAGCATTTAAACGATATGCTACTAAAACTGGTCGAGATACTAACTTAGCTTTCAATTGCTCAAATGCGACTTCTTGTGCCTTTGTCCACTCAAATTTTTGGTTTTTTCGTAAAAGTTTGCGTAATGGTTCCGAAATGACGGCGTATCCGGGGACAAATTTACGGAAATACCCACTTAAGCCTAAAAATCTGCGTATATCTGCCACACTAGTTGGTGTGGGAAAATTATTTACAGCCTGCGTTTTGATTTTACCTGGCAAAATTCCTTCTGGTGTCAATTCGTGGCCAAGGAATATTATGGTTCGTTTTATAAATTCACACTTTTTCATATTAAGCGTGAGACCCGCATTACGTACAGCTGTTAAAACTCGATTTAACTTCTCTAACATTTCCTCAAACGTTTGACTTCCAATTAAAATATCATCCATGTATATCATAAGATCGTTTTCGTAAACTTGTTCCTTAACTTTTGCCATTAAGCGTTGAAAAACAATGGGCGCATTTTTTAACCCAAATGGCATGCGCTTGAATTCGTACAAGCCGTCAGGGGTAATAAATGCTGTGTATTTGCAGCTCTCAGGTGCAATTGGGATTTGGTAATACCCACTATTCAAATCAAGTACGGTAAAAAATTTATATTGCTTGGCTTGATGCAGCTGCTCCTCAATATTTGGTACAGGAAAATTCTCTTTTTCAACAATCATATTTAAGCGACGATAATCTACGCATAATCTGTCGCTGCCGTCTTTCTTTTTGACTAAAACAATAGGACTCGCGAATTCCGATGTTGATTTTGTAATAATGTCATTATCTTCAAGATCTTTAATCATTTGCCTTATAATCATTTGCTTTGGAGCCGGCACTCGATATGGTACTTGCGCACTAACTTTTTTTGATTTTAAAACAATTTGCATTTCAATAAGGTGTGACTTACCAATACCAATAAGACCGTCTGAGAACACATCGTTAAAATTTTCCAATAACGCTTGAAGGTTAAGACGCTGATCTTCATTACTTACATTATTCGTTAATTTAGTAAAATAATTGTCATCAGGCAACGCACCATTATTGCGACACCCTGCTTCAAATTCTGATTGACCATTTTCCACTTTAAACATCAAGCCTTTACGCGCTATCACATCCTGACCCAGTAGAAAATCAGTTTCCAACATGTTATCATCAACAATATATACCAACGTACTTATTTTTGCATCACCAATTACTATCTCGAGCATGCACCTCTCTCGCATCATGTACCTGCCTCCGCTTATCCCATTTAAATGTGTACAACACCCTTCCCGTTTGATACTTAATATATCCGCGACTGACTTACGAACTAAGCTGCACTCACTACCAGTGTCGATTAACGCTTGAAATATTTTACCATTTACATTAATTTGCTTAACAAAACATTTTTCATTTTTCGTCATGTCAGCTTTTCGAGCATTATAAGTAGACTGCTTACGACCACAGTTAACCGGCTCCTCTCGCTTGTGAACCTTACCACAATCAGCACATCTTGAACGCCTCTGCTCTTTTTTACAATTGCTCGATATATGACCTATCTCATTGCAATTGTAACATACAATTTTTTTGCTTTCATCAGCCTGCGGACGCGATACATTCTTAAAATCGGATTTAATTTCAATATTTTGTTTAAAATTGGTATTTCTGACACGATTCGTTAGCCATTCTTCAATTGTTTCGCGCATTTGTTTCGCACTATCAAATCTTTGCGCTGCTATAGCAATTTGTAAATCACGATGGTTCAACCCCTGCCTGGTATACTTAATGATAGCAGCTTCACTCAGCTTAAAACGCTTGCCAAGAGCATAAATCCTAAAACAATAATCAGATATACTTTCACTTGTTTTGCGTACAGATTCGTTCATAATACGATGCACTTGTGCTTCATCATAAAAAACATTAAATTCATTTTCCAATTCCGCAGAAAAATCATCCCATCTAGTGTGGACAGTAGGCAGTGCATCCAACCAGACACGAGCTACACCTTTTAGACGACCATAAACCGCTAGTAACACACATTTTTCATTTAGTTGATAAGCGCTCATAACACTACCAACACGACCAATAAACTGCTGAACTGTTAGTGATTGCGTATTAGATGGATCAAACTCTGGAATCATATCTGATATTTCTTTTACTGTATAAAAACTACGTGCATCTGCATCTGTAGAAACTGATGGAGTAACGACTTGACTAACATTTTCGTTCGTGCGCTGATTATTCCCATCTAACTGCAATACATTTGTGACAACTTCTTGCTGTCTGTTCTGCTGAAGCATGCCAACGATAGTTTGCATCATACCGCGAAGATCATTGATTTGCTCCTGCAAACCAGAATGCAAAACCGTTGGAGCCTCAATTTCATCAGTACCGATGTTTTCCATTAAACGTAGTTCCAATTCTGCTCGGCTTCCAGACGCAGCTAATCCTTTTTCACGTAGGATGACTTTTAGCTGATCAATTTTTAATTCGTTCACTTTCGGCATCGTTGTTATTTGTTGAACTTTTTATTTTAATTCATTCGTTTATCGTTAAATCGTTTGACGTTTTGTTTTGATTTTAACATTCAAAACTCACTAATTTCGTTTCGTTCCGCTAATAATCGTTTCTATTTTGCTTGCCTTCGTTGACATTCGATATGTCTCCTACTTCTTCCCTTACTCGTTGCAAATTACACGCTGATTATTTCGTTTGACGTTGGCTCTTTTTCATTATTTTGTTTCGTTTGTTTGTGTTGTCGGAATGGATCGTAGAAAGACAGATGAAAAATGATATGCCGTTTATCGTTGTGTTCTAGTTGACGCTGTTGCTACTGTTTTTTTAGTGCTTAATTTTTGCATGTATACATAGAGCATACTGTCCTGCTTCTCGTTCTAGCTCACGTGATTTTCACACTCTTTCTACAGGCTTTTTCCTTTTTTCAAAGCGTTTGCTTGGTCTTGCTCATTTTAATTAGTTAAATAATTTAAATTCATCCCACTTTTGAACTGAAAACGCAATATATTTTTTTAATCCAGTTTATATTAATTGGTTTTCAAATTAACAAATTAAATGCAATATAAAATAAAAAATAACAATGTCAAAATAAAATTGTAATAAACTCCACATTTCGTGCTGACTGCGTTAACGTTGGGCGAAGACTGACTATAAATATGGCTGCCTTTCCAGTCAAACGTTGCAAGTCGAACTAGGCTTTGGCCTTACAGGGTGATGTTTCATTACACATGATTTACCTGTCCAAAATCAATATATAACCGCAACATCTGAAGGCGATACTGCTCTTTTAGCAATAGACAACACAATCGAAGCTACAACGATCAAATTGCAATCAGCTGCGAATTCTGTGGTATCATGGATCAAAAAATGGCGCATTCAACTTAACAACGCTAAGTCTGTGCACATAGTATTTTCTTTAAGAAATATACCAAGCCCGTTTATATAAATGCAGTCACTGTGCCCTACGTTAACGAAGCTAAATACTTTCGTATTATGCTTGGCACCAAGCTACGTTGGAATGCGCACGTCAAGAAAAAACAGGAAGAACTTTATTTAACAGTAAACAAATTATAATATCTCATTTGCAGACACTCTACGCTTTCAACCCATAACAAAGTATTGATATATAGACAAATCATGAAGCCGGTCTGGATTTACAATTTTAGGTATGTGCCAGTGAAAAATACATTAACACTATCCAAATACTTCAAAACAAGGTTTTGCGATAGATTGTTAATGCTCCATACTACGTACGAAATTCTTCCGCGCACTTTATGTTGTTTTTCACACACAATTTTATACAAATTCTTTGATCCATTTTTCGGGATAGACAAAAATCGAAGACAAGCTAAAACACGTCCACGCACAATAGCTGTCAATACTGACTTAACATTCAAAATGGCCGAGATTGTCAACATAAGTGAGGGTCATGAGTACCAACATAACGCCACAAAAAGATCGAAAATCGAACATCCGTAGCCCGCGAAAATTCAAAATTCGCGATACGTTTTGAACAGACCTTGTATTAAAGTATATAAAATACACCATGCCTTTTTTTCTTTTTTTTTAATTTATTCTAATCAAATTGCTTGTTTGTACCTTAGTTTGTATTGATTGTACTAGTTGTAATAATAAAAACTTGCCTAAAAAGTGTTTAAGCTACGTTGATGAAATAAAAAAGCCCTTGGACACTGCGTTTAGCAGAGATATATTATTATTTTTTTCACATTTAAAATAATATAATAGTCGTAATAGAATATTATATAAAAAATTTTGTAAAAATTATAAGACCGAATAGAACTGGCCCTTTCACACATTTATATTGTAATTTATTATTGAAACTGCTTAGTATTCTTAAGGATAGATTGCAAATAAAACAGAGGTATTTGAAAAAAGAAGAAAAAGAAAGTCAATTTGGCTGCTTCGCCCAGCTTTAAATGGTTTCTCGCTAAATATAAGGGTGCTGTAACCCAGAGCTCCTACATTTACATCGAAAGTCAGCAGTTCGGAGGGAATTCCCAAATCCTACGTCGTCCGTTAATCGTTTTTCCTTGTCCTAGTTGGTTTCCGTTGTCTGTTTTTTCGTGGGTTTTTTTTACTATTTATTTCTCCTGTGGTTCTTTGCAGTTAATGGATTGAGTATTGAACGGAATTCTCATCTTTTCAGGGTGCCTGCTGATAATCCAATGACCCTTGAAGATAGCTATAAGGTTGCTGACGATTCGTTCTCCTTGCACTGTACGTATGCCATGTCATTCTCGAAATGGCAAATAACGCAGTGTTTTTTCATTTCTCATGAGACTTGCGGAGGAAGTGATTATGCATATTTCCCTTAACACGGTTAGGAGGACACTCAGCCTCTTCGTGCTAGCTTGTTGGACCTCTTGTTGCCTTCAATGTTTCTGTGTCCAGGAACCCAGACGAGGGATACTAGACTATTTTTCGACAATGAGTTAAATTCCTCCTTGCAGATGCCGACCAATTTAGAGCTGAGAAAAGGTAACCGGTGGCGCACTTATTGCTGCTTAACTGTTGGAGTAAATTGATGTATTTTCCATCAGATTGCGCCCCTTCAGAGCTCTGCATACCAGCCGAATTGTAAAAAACTCTACTTGAAAGACACTAGATATGGATGGTAATCTGAAGGATAGTGGCTAAAGTAGAGATTGCCCACCCCTGATTCCATAACCCTGAAACATGGACGAAAATACCCCATTTCGTGAGAACATTTCCTCCAGTCTTACATATTTGGTAGAACTGTGTTTAAACAGCTCGCAAAGCATTTTAAAGCAAATACGAAAATGTTGCGGTTTGAGACGCTTGCGGGTGTGTCTGGCAGCGTGAATTTACTCGATTAAATTCGATTGAACAAAAACACGTCCGATTGGCTTGAATACGTTTATTGAAAAGGAAGAAAACAAGACAGGATATCGAGTTTGACAACTGGAAAAACAGTGCTGTCAGCTCAGACATTTAGTTGCAAGAATGCTACCAATTAGGCGCGAACATGCCGGCCGCCTTGAACGACTGTTTAAAACTTACATCAAAATTATATGTATTTTATTTGAATATTTAAATAGCGAAGACATCCATCTTCGTTGGCAAAAGCGATAACTTGGCAATGGGTCGCAATAGCTCTCCTTCGGATGTCCTTAAGTTGACGACCCGAACACGACCATCACCACCGGGGTGACTGTCAAGAACACGGCCGAGCTTCCATTTGGTGGGTGGTGCGTTGTCGTCGTGGACAATCACCACATCGTCCCTTTGTAAATTTTGCGTTGGACGTAACCACTTCGTGCGTCGCTGAAGGTTCGCAAGATACTCGTATCGAAAACGCTTCCAGAAATGTTGCCCTATCGCTTTGATTAATTGCCACCGTTCCTGAGGCGTTCCTTTAAAAACTTCCAAGTCAGGATCATCCGGTAGACGTTTTAATGGTTCGCCAACTATAAAATGGCCTGGTGTTAGCACTTCAAAATCGTTGACGTCAGAGGGTATCCAGCAAATAGGTCTAGAGTTTACGCAGGCTTCAACCTCTGTTAGAATTGTTACGAATTCTTCGTACGAAAGAAGAGTAGAGTCTAAGGCACGCTTGAGGTGGTATTTGATGCGCTTTATACCAGCCTCCCAATAACCACCCATGTGCGGGGCGCTTGGTGGATTAAAGTGCCAAGTAGTTTGAGCGTCAGCGAAGTAAAACTGTGTGGTATTTGCTTTAAAATGCTCCTTTGATCATACAGGGTATCCCTCCAATTGTAATTATCGGATTCTCCGAGTCTTAGAAATGTAGTATAAGATCAATAGGCAAGCGGTTTAGAATCGCGTCTAGTGCAGTCCCGGGGCAAGCGCAATAGGGTCCTGTAACACGCGAGTTTGATTGTTTGCAGTTTCCTCCTCTTCCTGAGGACTACCCATCAAACCATAGAGCCGTATGTTAAAATCGACCACACCACCATATTGTACATCCGGAGTACAATTTTTGGTTTGTCTCCATCTTTTGCCAAATGTCGACTTGCAAGCATTGGAAGCCGCACAGGCCTTCCGCACTCGTTCATCGAAGCACGATTTCCAACCAAACAGGCTATATCTGTGAGCTCATCTACTAAGTTTGACCAACGCTCCCTCCATGATGCCACTCATCATTGTTGGGAATGGTCCATTACAAATGACGATCGACGACTCTCTCAAGAATTTTCATAAAGAAGGAAGCTAGATTAATCGGTCTGAAGTCTTTGGGTTTTTCCCCACTTATTTGGTATGTAATTTAGAGTAACGCTGTGAAAATTTCTTGTAACTCACATATTATAGATCCCTGTATCTTTTGGATCATTATAGACAAGATATAGTCCGAATCTGGGGGTTTTAATGGTAAAAAAACTGTGCATTGCCCAGATTATATAATAATAATAATTTGATATTAGTAGTTTGCCCTATGGCTGACACTGCGACCTAAAAGTCTTTTGTGTCATGCACATTACTGATCCATGTGGTCACAACTGTCCGATTTATTATACCCTATTGATTGAGTACCGATATTTTTTCAGTAATACTATAGCATTTCAGCCGTTTGGTGATGTCAAAGCACTCCAATTATAGTCATCAGGTCCTTTTCTACCTAGAAGGTTTTTGTGTAAAGAAAGAAAGTAGTTAAAAGTCATGTTCCTGCATTATTTTTTCCGCTCTATGGATGAATTTGAAAATGCCCATAACAAGAGCATTCTTTATTTCTTCCAGAGCCAGCTGGTCGCGGTGAAATATGTTCATTTTTGTCCTTGCCAACGCAATCCAGTTGCATAGTATGTGGTCTCTGGTTGCTTCTTCTTTTGACGGTACTCTGTATCGTCAAGAATGCATATTTTTGTGAGGTGATATTTCAGGTAGTAATGATCTGATAGAAATCCTACTATTTTCCCTATATCTGATTTCCACATATTGCGCAGTTTTTTATTGTAGGTGAATGACCTTACCAGTCTTTTGGCTTGGCGAAGTCCCTCTATTCCTTCCCAGTGTGACATTCTGATACTATGTTTCTGTTATCTACCCTGGATTTAGCTTCCCCCCAGTTGATACCACAGCTTGAAACACGCTAGGCCACCTACCTATTGGTTCTGAGATTTTGGTTTTGGGTCCATAGACCACTGGACCGATGATAAACTAACTTGCATCCTTTATTTGTGAGCCCTTTGATTTGGCCCTATGGCCATGGATAGGTCATCATCAGCGAATCTCTTGCACAGGGTGGCCGATTCCCCTTTAGCATGGTGCAAGCTCGGCTGTAGCAGTTAGTGGGCTTATTCGCGGCGGTTTTCCCGAGCAATTTTGTGGAGCCTTGCGCCTCTGGGACCCTTGTTTTTGAGGTCTATATGGCACACAGTATGCTTCGTGTTGTTTGTCTGTGGTGCTTTCCGTGCGTGCCATACTGGGGCATCGGGTTTTTTGTTTTGTTTGCGACTAAGATTTTTCTTCCCTTCAGCGTTTCTCTTGGGTGTCGGCGTTGTTTCTCTTTGTATTGTTGCGTTATCGCTAACTTTATCTGCGCCTTTGTTGCTTTTTATTATCAGATGCACATGTCCATAGCGATAGACTGTCTTCCCATTGCACTGTGATAATTTGTTGAGTGATTCGTCATTCACCGCGATAAAAAGATGAAGCAATGCACCTTCGGTCTACCTCTGAATCACCTTCGTATTTTTTGCTGCCAATGTATTGTGCGACCCAATGGTCGCAAGAAATACCCCATTTGGTAGATCAGTGCTCTGTGGGAATCAGCCTCTGACAACAAACGTTTTTGGAAACACAGAGTCGTATTTTCGTTTGAGCATAGGAACAGTAACCATCCATTTCTGTTTGCTAGACCTTCAAAAAACGATTTATCGTTATTGTCGTCGACCTATATTATGTTGTCAATAACGGTCTACTGAATAAAAACCACTATTCTGTGCCTTCAGCACCGAGCCGGAATACTCTTTATTTTTGGTATTCCGCAGAGCTACTTTGGCTGGTGTCTGTGCATTTTTGGTTGTTGTTTCGCTTGATTGGTACGTGATTGCTATGGCTGGCATCCTTGGCACCACCGACTTCGATGCTTGCTCTGATTGGAGGTCACGAGAATTTTCCTCGAAGTAGGTGTTTAGCACCTCCTCTTCTGTCTATCTTCTGATTTTTGAGTTTATATTTGTTTCAAGTTCCATACAATTTAGGTCCCACGAGTATGAAAGCACTTAATACAATCAACAATAAGAGTGGTATTTACATTTCCTTTATATATTGTCTTATCCAAGGGATAATAAGCTATCGAATTCTTTCCTCGCCCACCGAGAAACAACATGATTGCTGACAACAAAGCTCTAGTGGTAGCAGTGAACAGCCAAGAAGATGAAGGTAGAACTCCTGGCCGGCCAAAGATATTGCGCACAGGGCGTAGAGGACGACCTCGAAAACTTCTTCGCGCTCGCACGTTGACTTCAGAAGAACAACCTCCAGAGGAGCTAAAGTTGAATCCGATGAGCTGGAGGACGATGTTTTTGCAGCCATAGCCGAAATTTGTATACGAAGTGCAATGAATGGGTCTGCGTGCGAAGAATGGATGGATACCATCGAGTCAGAAGTGGTGAGTCTTATTAAAAATAATACATAGGAGCTAGAAAAATCACCTAGGGCACAAAAGGTTGCCGCCTGTTCTTTCGTACATACAAATGTATATGGATTACATGGTAATATTGAACAACGAAAGGCACCACTAGTAGCAAAAGGCTATAGCCAAAAACATGGTGTAGATTATCAACAAACATTCGCACTAGTTGCAAGATTAGAAACTTTGCGACTAACGCTTGCTTTATCCGTACAGTTTGGACTCGAAATCTGGCAATTCGACGTTTTGACTGCCTACTTAAATGGTATATTTGAAGAAATTATATGTATTAAGGTGACAGATATGTTGAGTGAGATGCTGGATTGTACTGTTTTAAAACAAGATAGAAGCTCTGATATTGGTATACGAGCGAATAAGATACTGAACCATTTGGTTGTAATGTTTGTGCACTTCAAAGGGCTCTATATGGGCTCAAACCAGCTGGTCGCCAATGTATAAGAAGGCGGAAGCCAAATTTGTGAATATAGGGTTTAAGTTGTAAGAAAATTCAAAGATCAACTTTTGAAGGACTTTGCAATCAAGGATCTCGTTTTGGCAAATTTCTACATTGGTTTGGAAATAATCCAAAATGATGCCGTTATAAAATTAAAGCAATCAGGATACATAAAAGAATTGCTCAGAAGTTTCACTGATTGCTATACCGCGGCCACGCCTGCAGACATAGACACCAATTTGGATAATGCATTAAGCAAACCATGCGAAGGATGTTCCCAATTGGTGCTTTGATGTGTCTATCCGTAGCAACGAGGCCTGATATGAATATCATATCTATCATATCAAGATTAGCGCAGATTTTGAATAACCCTCTTGATTGTAATTGGTAGGCTGCTAAAAGAGTTTTGCAGTATTTGGCTGGTTCGGCGAATAAAAGTTTAGAATATAAAAGGACGAATAACTGATAACTACTGATTGTGGTGGATGCGTTGTGGACCGTCGCTCTTATAAAGGCTACGCGATTATTCTCAATGGCTATTCTCAATACTCGTATGCTATAACCTGGAAATCGCAAGCAACGTACCGTAACACTTTCTTCTACCGAAGCCGAGTACGTCAATTTAGCTGAAGCAGCGAAAGAGGCAATTTATTTGCGAGGTTTTTTAAATGAGCTTGGCTTAAGCGATCTCGTTAAAGATCATTTATCGGATTGTAGGTATTGTTGTATGACTAAACGAAATATACATTGATGCGTTATAACCTTTTCATCTGGTTTAGGTAGTTAAGCAGCTACCTTTTCAAAGCTTCCGAAACCTCCATAGGGATGGGAATTTGCAGAGGAAGTTGTTTTCTTTTCTTCAGTGGTGTAATTACAAGGACTGACTGACACTATTGCATTCAAGATCCCGTTCGGACCAGCTCATTGGCCTTTTCCTATGTTCCTGGCTGAGTTAGGGCGGATAAATCTATTTATATTCAGTTTTTCTTAGAAAACACCTTTCCCAACCCCATTTCCATTTGGAACCTTTCGTGAAACCTGTAGTGCTATAATTGTTAAGTATCGAGCAGCTGCGACATTGTTGCAAAAGATCACAGTTAATATGATGTAGTGAGTACTTTGTCGGCCCTTCACATGAGCAGACATCCTTGACCATAGGTTTTTCCTTCCAGCGTCTAGCTTCCCTTAACCTTAGATCACTCATGGTTGCTGTTTGTTCAATGAAGACATCAATCGGAATCACCTGCATAAGAATATGCAGAGCCTCCGTTCGACAGGAATAGATGGCCACCGCGGCTCCCACGCGTCTTTAAGATTTTTCAGCAGTTTTTTCACAATGTATTCCTTATTTAGGGGTTTTCACATAACTAATAAATACATCTCAACATAAGTTTGGGTTGGAGTCCCTATTTTCAGAGAATACTTCCCAAAACCAAAGAAGAGCGGAAATATAAACCCTTTCTGATGGGTCCTTCTATTGGCGTGTTTAACAAGGTTCCCTGATTTGCTCTGATTACACTAGTCCTCAGCATAGAAGTGCTGGCAGTGGAACTGCTTACTCCTATATTAGGTAAATACTGCTGGATAGCCTCGTAGTAAATGTTATTAAAGTCCCCTTCAATATTCAGAAAAGCGGCTATCGCGTACTGTGAACTTTCTTTCTGCTACTTGCATAACCTCATGAGAGCTTTTTCAGTACATATCCCCTTGAGATACTTATGCTATACAGCGGATAGGTTGGAGCTTTCTAGATAATTCCGTAAACTTCTAAAAGCCTTTCAAATATACTGTTAACCAGAATCTATAGTTCTCCGCATATTCGTGCCTTTTGTTACTCTCCTTTGATATAAGGGTAACCCTTATTTCCTTCCATCTGAGGGGAATATGGATTAATTTCAATTTGAATGATGATTTGAAAATATTTGCTTTCCATGGCATTACTGTGTCTGCTGTCGCCTGCATCATGATCGGTATAATGCCATGAGTGCCTGGATACTTAAAAGTTGCAAAGCTTTTAATAGTTCTAGCAATCTTGTCTTTGGTAATAATTGCTTTGATGAGCTCCAAATATTCAGTGGCGAATTGCTGTGTTGGCGAATTGCTGTGTTAGATATGCTTTTTTTCACATGAGTTCACAACTTGAGTAGTGGATTTCTAAAAGAAGATCGTCGATCAGAAGTTTTTCCAGCCATTCTTCTTCGAGACCCTGGTTCTTTTTATATGTTGCAAACTCATAGGTTAGTAATAATACTGAAATCGAATAAAGGCTCAACCCGTTCGTTATTCTCTGGACTGCCCAAAATTGGTTGGTATCGCAACCTAAAAACAGTTACTTAGCGGCCTCTTAGGGATATCGTTGGCTGCGATGATATTGAGCTTCAAGCCCTCACATTTGACTACAACCGCAAATCTTTACTGATCCTTATGGACCACTATGACTTAGTCCATGACGATTTGAGACCTTGGCTCTATTTCACCCCACTTCTCAAGAACCGGTTTCGCGGTTCCTTACATCCACTAGTTGAACTTACAGGTAGTTGGACCTCTGCCTATTGGTGCACAGTCGTTTTCCCAGTCGAAACAGTAGGAATTTTTGTTGCCCCGGCAACCCTCTTCCTCTTTTCCGCGGTGTCGGCCTCGTCGTAAGACCGGGTACATTTCGCTGTCTCGGCTTGCAGCTTATCATTGGTCGCCTGAAAACACATTTTGTCCATAGCGTCTTTGGGGTGAGCAGCACCCTTGGATTTCTTTGTTTAAATCCTTCTGTTTCGTACGGTCGCCTGCTCCACTAGTCCCAGACCAGATAGAGTTGTGGACCCTCACAAGTGAATGTACACGGTAACCAAAGATGAAAAAGGCGAAAAAAATGTCAACTATAACAGCGCCAGATCACAATATAATGTTTGCTATCAAATCTCCGACATGTAGAGACGTATCTTCACTCGAAGTTATTTTAATTTTCATCAACCTAAATTAGAAAAAGTGCTATAGTGCGATAGGACGTTTAACGTAGACACTTTTGCGTGCTCTAAATGGAAATACTATTTTGTGCACATTGTAAACAATACATTTTAAATATTTTGCATTTAAAAAGAGAAAAGTGAAGGTGAAATCGGAATATAATACAAAAAGAGAACAAAAGAAGTGTTTCTAAATGAGTCTCCCACGCTCTCCTCCTTCACAGTGTGAGCCAAATAACTCTAACAAAACTTTCGTGCATGGGCGCTCGGCCGCTGAGCTTGATCAACCAATGGGAAGTCGCTTTCAACCCAATGAGCAGTCTATATTTAATGTTATACCCTTGACTGAGGAACTACCTACAACAAGAAAAACAAGACCCAGTAGCAACCAAAACATTTAAATTAGGTAATCCCCGTCTAGATGGACTCAAACCACTCGGAAACAATCCAGGTTCGCCGGCTACTGGCTGGATCTACCTTCAAAGTCGAACAGATTTTCTATTTTAACTGAAAATGAAAATGACTGTAATAACCCACCGTTTAACGTCGTTTTGAAAGGGCTGCATCACACTACGCCAACAAACGAAATAAGTGATGAGTTAAAACGTATGGGGTTTGATGTTACAAAAGTATCAAACATTAAACAAAGAAGAACAAAAAACCTGCGGTTTTATGTAAAAATAATACGGAATCAAAGTTACTATGCGCACCAAAATAAAATTGGAGCCACATAAAAAAAAGAGAAATTTCGCATTCCACAAATATCAGAGATATGGCCGTACGAAAATATTCTGCAATGATAGTCCAATATGTGTGAAATGCGCTGGCAGTCATACAACATGAGATTGCCAACGAAAAGACAGATCGCAAATACCTAAATATATATTCTGTGGAACCATCCGGCCAATTAAAGAGAATGTACAGTTTATAAAGAATAGCAGCTAAAGTCATTTCCACTTCGAGAGAATGTCATAGCAAAACCAGTATTATTAATCTACCACAAATAGAAGTTCCAGCAGGAAGCACTTATACGCAGTTGGTAAAGTAGCAATAAACAATCAATGCCCTATTAATTAACAGAATGTGCTGTTTCATCACAACAGCAGTTCAATGAAATGAACGAGTTAAAGACCATGTTTAGAATAGACCAAATGGGAACCATGCTCAACTTGCTAACTTTTATTGTTGATAACAGCATTGACATTATGCTAATATCAGTGACTCACTTCACCAAAACAAGTTTCCTAAAAATTTACCAGTGCAGCATATACCAAACACATCACACAGTAGGCACTGTACGTGCTGGCACCGCTATTATTATAAAAAACGGGATTAAACATACAGTATAAGAAAATTATGATAAACCAGAAAATTATGATAAACATACAAGCAGTTAGCATCTCTATCTAAGACCAAAACCGTGAGCTTATGATAATATCGGTATATTGCCCACGGAGACCTCCATTAACAAGGACCAATTCGAGCAGTTCTGTAGCACACTAGTAGATTGATTCTTAGCCTGTGGGATCTATAACGCCAAATATCACTATTGGGGCTCCAGGACTATCAATCCTAAAGGAACATAACTATTTAAATCTATGCAAGCTAATAATCTTATCCATGTTTCAACAGGAGAACCAACATACTGCTCATCTGATAGGAAAAAGATCCCGGATATTATTGACTTTTGTGTGATGAATGGTGTTTCAAGAAACTGCGTCGAAGTGGCTTTATCTTTGGATTTGTCATCAGACCATTCCTCTATCATTATAACTGTAAAGTCCAATGTTCTATGTATATTAAAATCCCCTATACAATAAGCGTACAAACCGGCCTCAACTTAAAGACATTATTTGTGACACGTTATCTCTGGATATACCGTTCAAAACCACAGGAGAAACGCTACCTGGGCTGCTACTCCGAAACTTAAAGAGAAGCGTATAAATTGTGCAATTAACCCACTTACTAATGAGATGATAGGTGCAAAACGAAAATTAAGAAAGTTGTGGCAAATTACGAGATATCCAGAAAACAAAAAAGTCTTAAAAAGGCAGCAAAAGAACTTAGACATATACTCATGGCAGTAGAAAATAATGAAATTCAGCACTATTTGTCAAATTTGTCAGCAACAGATGCCACGGAATATTCGTTATGGAAAGCACCAAAAAATCTTAAGCAACCCACTACTCGATTTCTTCCGATCAAAACTGAGAATGGTTCTTGGGCAAAAACCGACAGAGACAAAGCAGAAACATTTGCAAAACACCTTTGTGATTTCTTTACACCTTTTCACACATAATGATGACGACATTCATGAGTTTTTGGAAGCTCCTGGTCAAATAGAGTTACCGATCTTACCTATCAAAATAAGAGAAGTTAATAACGTTCTGATTAAACACCTGAACACAAAAAAGCACCAGGATATGACTTGATAACGGGTAAAATTCTTAATGAGCTGCAGGGTAATGTCATAAAATACATCACCTATTTGTACAATGCAGAATTGAGGTGTGCTATTTCCCTCGTCAATGGAAAGTTGCTGAAATAACTTTAATTGCAAATCCTGGAAAGCCGGAAGAAGAAGTTTCATCGTATAGGCCGAAAATTTTGCTGCCAATTATTTCCAAAGTTTTTGAAAAGCTGCTGTTGAGTAAGCTTAAGCCAGAACTCATACCTAATCACCACATCACATTCTGGTTTCGAGAGCACCATGCAACCACGGAACAAGTACACATAGAGTATCACAATGAAAGAAATGCTCTTGAACAGAGTCAGTTTTGTACAGCAGCATTCCTTGATATCACAGAAGCGTTCGATAGAGGTTAGCACCCTGGCCTTCTGTTCAAACATATTTTGATATTTTATCTTATATCTTGAAGAGCGCCATTTCAGAGTGAAATTGAAGTGAGAAACTACCACAATTTTCAGAATTACAGCGGGTGTTCCACAGGGAAGCGGATTAGGTCCTGTGCTTTACAAATCTTTACAGCAGATCTACCCCTGACAGAGAAGACTGAAATTGTAACATATGCTGATGACACCGTTATAATGGCTACTCGAATCATTTAACGGCTGCAAGCCAACTACAAAAACCCGTAGATAAAATTCAATTTTGGTGTGCCAAATGGAGAATGAGAGTCAACGCTACTAAATTAGTGGAAGTAACTTTCACTTTGCAAAGGAGTTCCTGTCCGCCTGTGATTCTAAAAAGTCGACCATTGCCTCAAACAGAAGATGTCAAATATCTTGGGTTAGACCTTGATCTGTGTTTGACATGCAATAAACACATCTTTACAAAACGGAAACAACTGGTTCATCAAACTTAGCTCAATGGTTGATGGGTTATAATTCAAAGCTAAGTTCTAATTAATAAACTTCTGCTTTATAAAAGTATAATAAAGCCTATATGGACAAATGGAATTCAGCTGTGAGTGCTATTAAAAATATTTGGAAAGAATCCAAGCAAAACTTTCACGGATGATTGTCAACGCACCATGGTTTGTCAGTAACAGGACACCACGAGTCGACCTTAACACACCGACAGTACATAAGGAAATAAAAACATTTAAAACTAAATACTGGGCACGGCTGAGTACGCACTCGAATGTACCTACTTTAAATCTGCTAGAATCAACGGCATCAACACGCAGACTTAAACGAGCAGCTCTCTTTGACTGCTCCTAAAAAATGTTTCATATATTATTTTCTTTTCTGAATAATGTATTAATTATAATATTGTAGGTAGTGAGTTTGTCAAAAGAACACTTGAGCACACATAATGGCCCATTGTGATACCACGGTGTGGCGCCGTTCAAGCACTGACTAAAAAGTTCCCATACTTGGGATGGTGATAGTCAGCGCAAGGACAGCGCCAGGAAAGGCACGACTCCCCCGTCATATTTCAGGAAACCATCTTACCATAACCATACTTTGATGAACCTGGCTGTGTCCCTAATATTAATGGATAACAGCTCTGCCAGGCTTGTACGAAATGGGGCACCAAAGGTGCGAATTCTCAGGGAATTCTCTTCTGCTCAGGGATGGGCAGTGGCATAAGAGGTGGAAAACCGTCTCGTCCTCCTTCTCGGAGCCACAGCCTCGGCAAAAGTCATTTGAGGGTAGGCCCAGTCCTGCTGCATGCTGTCCCATTATGCAGTGGCCGGTCAAAACCGACACAGTTGTCGACAGTGATACGCGATCAAGTCGAAGAAGTTGATTAGTTTTGTTTTTGTCCATTCTTGCCCAAGTTAGTCCAGCCGTGTGGCAGGATTCCTCGTTAGCCCAGGATTTTTAGGCGTAAGCCAGATATTTCCGTTTGATTTCGAGCTTGGCTGTTGCCAGTGGAATGCCGATATTTACGGTGTGGTGAATGTCGTGCATTAGCGTGCCTGCCTTGGCAAGCTCGTCCGCCTCGCAGTTTCCCGGGATTTCGCTATGTCCGGGAACCCAGAATAGGTGCACCCGAGAGTAACTTGCGAGCTCATTGAAAGATGTTCGACATACATGAACTAGTCTTGATGTGGCCGAGGAGCCAAAAAGAGCATTAAGTCTAATCGCTGTCAGCTTGGCTTGTTGCTTAACCAGGAACCCCGAGGGGAGCCAGTGCAGCAAAAAGGGCTTTCGTAGGTGTGCCACGAAGAGCGCTAGTGATCAGTAGAGCAATGGATCTTCTGATTTTATCGAGAAGTTTGATATTGCAGGCTTTTTCGAGAGCTTCCTATCAGAAGACCGACCCGTATAACAGGTTTGGTTCAACGATGGCCGTGTAGGGCCAGAGCACGACTCGAGGACGAAGTCCCCATCGTGCACCAACTGCTCTTTTACAACAGTATATAGCGCATGTTGCCTTACGTGCTCTCTCAGCTAGATTGGCTTTCCAATTAAGCTTCGTGCGCATATGCTATCACTTTGCATCCAGTAGATTCCAATCTCACCAATAGTGTGTTGGGAAAAACTGTGACACATGTCAACAAGGGCAGGGTATACGCTTGTGTGTTGAATGCCACTGACCAGGATTATGTCATAGATCAAGAGTTCAGACCCAACTTCACCAGTTTTGATAGCTTCAGGGTGCCGAAATCGGGTTCAATTACCCAGATAAGACATTCGAACGTGAAAGAGAAGATGGAGAGGGTGCTTGCGTCACTCAAATTGGATCCAACCGTTAACTTGGAGGAGAAAGCCTCAATAGAGGCCTCCTTTCACGACATATTTTTGTTGGAAGGAGACCAGCTGACGTATATACCGGATATTACGCACGAAATTCCCACTAGGGCACTGTGAGTTCAACAGGATGCCGTTTGGATTAACAGGATCACCAGCTACCTTCCAACGGCTAATGAACCATGTGCTGACATGCTTACAGAGGTTAGACTGTTTTGTGTATCTCGACAACATTGTAATTTATGGAAAGAATTTGCAGCAACATTCGCAACGTTTGTGCAAAGTTCTCTAAAAATTAAGAGAACACAATTTGAAATTGAACACGGAGAAGTGTCAATTTTTGCGGAGAGAGGTGGTCTACTTGGGACACCGTTGTTCAGAGGCAGGAGCACTGCCGGACCCGCTAAAAGTGGAATGTGTAAGGAATTTTGCCATTCCGAAGAACATAAAAGAAGTGCAAGCGTTCCTAGGGCTAGTGAACGCTTGCTACTATAGGAAGTTCGTGGTGGGTCTAGCTGGAATACTGTTGCCGATAAACCAACTTTTGAGAAAGGAAGCAAAGTTTGAATGGACAAGCAGTTGCCAGAGGGCGTTTGAAAAACTGAAAGAAATAATTAGCTCACCACCGGTTCTAGCTTATTCGTATTTTACGCAAACCTTTTTGCTGACCATTGACGCAAGTAATGAAGCGTTAGGAGCGGTCTTGTCACAAGATGAAGTCGGAAGCGACCGACCGATTACATTTGCAAGTAGAGCGCTTAGCGATACGGAGAAGCGGTATTCGACAATAGAGGAGTTTTTGTCCATAGTTTGGGCAACGAAAAACTTCCGGGCATACCTGCTGGGTAGGCCATTTAAGATCTACACTGATCACCAACCGTTGCGTGGAATCGCAAACTTGAAGGATCAAACTTCTCGGTTGGCTCGGATCAGGCATAAGTTGTCTGAATATGATTTTGAAATCATATACAAGCCGGGAAAAAAGAATCTTAATGCAGATGCACTGAGCAGGGTACCACAGGAGCTGAGGAAAGTGGCAATGGTTCAAACGAGAGCCAAGACGAAGGCCAGGATAGAGGAAGAAGTAAATCTTGGTCAAAGTTTAGACGAAGAACCCGAAGAGAACGACACGAACCAAAGGAAAATGGTGGAACGACCAGCTAGGGAAGTAGAATGGCTAGGAAGCCAAAAAGATATCTGAAGGTACTAAAAAGTTACAATGAATCAGCTCTGGGCGGGCACCAAAAAGGGAAATGGTGGAACGACCAGCTAGGGAAGTAGAATGGCTAGGAAGCCAAAAAGATATACTGAAGGAACTAAAGAGTTACCATGAATCAACTCTGGGCGGGCACCAAGGTTCATGGAAGACGTACAAGCGAGTAAAACGCGATTACGCTTGGAAATGGATGTTCGGAGTAATTAAAAGATATGTAAGAAGCTGCCCCAAATGCCAGGCAAATAAGAGTTCTAAATTGACGAAAATTCCAATGGTGTAGACTGACACACCAGCTCGACCATTCGACAAGGTATATATGGATATCGTGGGCATATGACCAGAGACGGTATCTGGCAACAAATACATCTTTACGTTCCAGGATGATTTTTCTAAGTACTTGGCATGCGTGGCCATACCCGACGCTGAAGCGGGCACTGTAGCCAAGGCGTTTTTCGATGAAATCGTTGCGCGGTACAACATACCGTAGGTTCTGATAACCGATAACGGATCAAACTTCGTGTCTAAATTGTTTTCGGAGACATGCAAACTATTAGGAATTAGAAAATTGCATATTACTCCATACCACCCGCAAGCCAATGGGTCGTTGGAACGAAGTCACCGGCCTCTGGCCGAGTATTTGCGCAGCTTCGCCATGGAGGACAGATCAAATTGGGACCAATGGTTGATAACAGCTATGCACGTGCGTAACAACAGGGTCCACGTCTCAACGAAGCAAACACCGTTTAAGACGCTTTACGGAATTGACTTTGACATGCCCAGCAACCTGAAGCGAAAGTGCGCACCGGTTTACAACGCTGAAGATCCGAATAAAGTACGTAAGTATCAGCTCCAGAACCGGTCAGGGAGAATCAGGAGAAGACAAAGAAAGTGGCCAGAAAAGCCCACAACAAGACTCTAAATCCAACCGTGCTTAACGTAGGAGATAAAGTACTTTTGACGAACCAGACTAGGAAAAATTAGTTCTCACCCGTTTCGATTGGTCCATATGCGGTGGAACAGATCCGCAGCCCGGTTACAACTGTGGTAACGATAAAAGGTAAACCAAGAAAGCTGCACAATAATCTTTTAAAGCTTTTCCACTCAAGAACCCCAGGTAGATAGTTTGTGCGCATACACTATTACCTAAGCATAAAGAAAACCAATTTTTCTGTGTTAATGCTCGAGTTACATCGCAATGCAAAACCAACATACATGTGTTCACATATAGACCTACCACAAATCAAGAGCATTAAAACAGCGGCTGTAGAATTAGGCCCAAACTTAATATTAAATAATATTGTTGAATAAAACAAATTCAAGGGCAACGTCGCGTGAAAACGGTCGCGATAAAGTAATTTTTTATAAGCAAAAATTTATTCTTTATACACATATTTTGTTTTATTTCATTGCTGGTTCTCGCCAATTTCTTTTAATGAAATTGCAAAGTGAATAATCGCAATAATGTTGTATATACTCGTATATGTTTGTACGACTGTGTACTGATCGACCGTGCTTATGGCTTACGAGCAATGGTATTTGACACCACTGCCATTTTTTCTTTTTGTTTTTGGTTGTTTCCTTAGCGTGTGCCAGTGCAACGTACATACGTACGGGAATGTATGTATGTTCGGCATAGCACATTTAGATATGCAGAGTATATATTTAAGTGGATAGGTACATTTTTATATGAATACTTTCGGAATGCACATGTATGGCCTTGGGTGGGAAAAAACAAAGCAGAATAAAGTAAACAAGTGATAGTCTTAGTGGCGACATCCTCGTGCGAGTACATGTTTGTTCTATGTTGATATTTAGATACATTTAGATAAAAACTCACTTACATAGATACATACTTCGTATAAGGTTAATAAATCTAGTAGAGAATATAGTTGAGCATAATTGCATGGGATACTAGGTTAGAAGATAAGATAAGTAAGTGCCTTGCATAGGCTGTGGCGAGCGTGCACCATGCAAGTAGGCATATGATAGGCATATGGATTATAAGGATCTTAGGAAAGTAACTAAAGATGATAATTGCGGAAATAAATTAGCAAGTAGGTAGAAACGTAAATATGTAATTTTGGTGCACTAGTGCAGTTAGTGTGCAGGTATGGTAGCGAGGTGGACAGTAAACATGAATCAGAGAAGTATTAGATTAAACTAAGAATATTCATTCAGCAACCTTTATTAGTTGGGGGGAATATGCGCGTTAGGTAGATTACAGGCGCATTTTAGGAGTTAGGTAGGTAATTATTGAATTAAGATATATAATCAGCATGATTTAGTACATTTTTTTTTGAAATTGAAATTGTTGAAAATTTCGGATTAAATTTGTATTCATGTAAGATGTGCCGATGGATAATTATTCTATGTAGGTATTTGTATCAATAAATGTACGAATAGTCTATTTTTTGGTTGCTGTTTGGCGTGCTGGCCTTAGCGGTGGTAATTACAGATGCACAGGTAGAAGTAAAGCAGATGAATGACACCGCGGTATTCTTCGAAGATGTTGGACAGGCATGGGTTTATACGGAGGAATGGACAATCCTAACGGACTTCAGGCCGATGAACTTGAGCGATTTCCTGAAGAGCATAAGGAAGTTCTTGCGCAAGGCAAGCTCGGTGTGTGAAGTTGCGAGGCGAAAATTTTCATCTGCAATGGTTGCTTCGTGTAGTGGTCGAAACTGAAGATGCTATAGCGACGCTTGAAAATAATGAGCAATTATGGGCCAAGAGTGCGGCCAACTTCATTGGGGAAATGTTCCATTGGGCATTCGGGGTGATGGATCGCCGAGAGGCATCGGAAGTGCAGAGTCATTCCGACGCCATAGACCGGAGAGAGACCCAGACCTACGAAGTAATGAAGCATCAGGTCACAGTGATGGCGAGAATTTACGAGAAGCAAGCTGAGCCATTGGTGGAGATCGTTCAAAATGTGGAGGACCTACAGACGGCCCTTGATTCCACAGTTAAGACAGAAATGGAAGTGTTAAAGATAATGTTGCGACTTGGAGTTACAGGTTCTAATAAACACTAGTTTACAGGAAATTGTCAGCTTCAGCTGTTACAAAGACAGCCTACGTTCACTCGTGGGTACACTCAATCGGCGGTACCAGCTACAACAGAGCTGTTGATGAAGACGGAAAGAGCCAATAGGTGGTTATTCCGATTCCACAAAGCCACGCAGTTTGATTTAGCATACGAAGACGTTTCGGTCCCCGTGACGCTAGTCGGGCTTAGATTGTTGTCCCTAAAAAACCATTGCAGCCTGAGAAACGAGGAAGTTGTGGTGCCATTCGAGAATACGCCAAGTTCGCGATTTGAATTTAAATTCCGCCAGTCCAACCCCACAGAGTTCCTAGAAGTACTGAGAAGTAAGTTGTGGCCCGTATTAAATAATGACACTGAAAGCAACGGGACGGCGAGGGTAAGCATAGCTCGACCTCCGAACTACGGCAACAGTTACTCAAAGGTCGGCAGAGCTTTGACGAGCTGAAAGGCCGTCTGAACGCGAGTAACAGAGTGACTATATTCCACCAGGAGCAGCGCAGTTTCTGGGAGTTAACCACTACGGTCGTCACAACGGTCGCCGCACTGGTACCCTTAAAAGTTTTCTGTGAGGCGCTGCTGGGGTCGCTGTGGATGCTGGACGAAGCCAACCGAAGTAAAGAAGCTGGGTGACACAGCAGGGCTCGAAAGGATCCACATCTGGAGATTTGAGTGGCGGTTGATATAAAATTGCATTGGCGATTTGTTTGGTAGCTTTCCACAACGAGTAGTTGTTAATATATTATAAATATTTGTTGGTGTATTGTATATCAGGAGAGTGCTTTAATATGTCAATACAACCAGAGAATGGTCAGATTGGAGTTCGAAGTTTGATTGAAATAGTCAGATGTTTGTGCCTAATGCGTTTTCTTATGAGGAAGTCTATTAGATCAGGTATTTTTCTTGTATCACTTGGCCAGTAGGTAGGTTCTCCAGTGCTTATGAATTTGCTTTTACTTTCATTTATTGCGTCAGAAAGTTGTCTCCCTTTAGCATTTGTAATTGTTGAGCCCCAAGTTATATTTTTTGCGTTAAAGTCACCTCCCGCAATATACCGACTTCCATAGATAGTCCAGATATAAAAGTTTAGTGTTTAGGTAGTAAACTGCAGATATTATAAATTGTCCATATAAGTCTTCGATTGTTACTGTAGTAGGCTGCAGGTAGTATTTCCTATAAATATCCTTTTCAGTGCACTTTATTTAATTGTTTATTATTATTTCCGAACCACACGAGCTCTGTTGTTAGGATGATTTGTATGGTAAATTGAGTAGTTTGGTATTTTTAAAGCTTTTTTCTCAGATATTAACTGAATGTCAACTTGGTTATAGTGAAGAATAAAAGTCGTAAGTTCTAGAATATGTTAACCAAGTCCGTTATCATTCCAGAGAGCTATTTTCAAATTAGTTTGCTTGTGCATTCAATTTAGTGATCAGCATAGTGATAATATTCATCATGGTAGACATTTGTGAGATTAATTGTTTCAGACATGTCATTGTTGTCATTTTGAGCGGTTGGAAAAGGGATGTTATTTGAATTACTGACTTCTACTTGTGCTTACGTCAAGTTAGGTGAAGTGACTCTGTGTTTAGCTGTCTGTTCGTTTTGGTTTTTTCATTTTTCGTAAGTGAAGGGAAACTTTTAATTTTAAGGGCTTTATATGCCATACACCCCTTGTAATTATCAGTGTGTTTTTTACTACATAATACACATTTTCTAGAAGTGTTGTCACTTTTTGGTTCAATTGGACAATTACAAGTTTTATGATTTCCTGCACACTTAACAAAAACTGGGTATTTAGTGCAGAAGTTTCTGGTATGGTCATATTTTTGACAGTTGGGGCAAAGAAAGTTTTTGGTGTGGGTTCTCAAAACTTAACTTACAGTGAAGTAAGTGGGATATGGAGTATATTTTTTTATTGCTTGTTTTAATTTTTACCTCTAGAGAAACAAGAGGTAAAGGTGTTTTAGTATTGGAGTGCAGTATGTTGTGAATGTTTATAACTTCATGTCCCAATTCGGCAAATTTCATCCTTATGAGTGGAATTATGCATACCTCTCAAGCTTACTTTAAATCCCGTTTGATCTTTAGGTTTACAAGTGTAATATTGAGTATTTTTTTCATTTAATAAATTTAAGATAGCAGTTTAGTTGGTCGACTCCACTAGTTGGATTTTTAATTCGTTCTTTTGAAGAATTTGCAATTTCAGGATTTCATTGAATGCTTTAGTTAAGGCATTTATATTTTGTATACTGTGTATGTAAATTGGTGGTGGCTTCGGGATGTGCAATTTTTTGGTTTTCGTGATGTGACCCATTATCATTTCCAATTTCTTCATTGTCATCATCAAGAGAGAGAGCTTCAATCATGTTTGATGTGACCATTTGAAGCTTTGATTCAGGCTTTTTTGACATAGGAGGAACGCTTAGCCAGCACGATTCTATAGTTTATTGATTTGTACTTTGCGTTCTAGTTTTTTTTTTGCCTCTTGCCTGTGTTTGGCGCTTGAGAAGCTTTTTCGGGTGATTGTCTGGCACGTTTCTCACTATTAGTCTGTACTGCTACCTCTTTGCGGGTGTTAATATAGACATCACTGGAGTGAACGAACACATTACAGGTGTTGAATTTGTTTTCGTGATTGTTGCTGCGATGGTTGTTGCTGTAGTGTTTGTTGTTGTGCTTACTAGAGCAAACACAGTGGTAGCAGAATATGTGAGGTTAGTATTTCAGGGGAGTTGTGCTATGCTGGGGCACTTAAAGCCCCATATACATATACGAGGTGTGATCATCTTTTCGTGAGATACGTATGTTCGATGTTCGCATTTTTTTTTTATGTTGGTACACATGTCTGTTATATATGTTGGCAATACCAACCATTTTGGATTGTCAGTTTGTTTTTGACAGATAAAAAGGTCAGTCGTGTTTAGGTGTGCTCTTCGATTTTGTACTATTCGAAAAAAATGGATCAAAGAAACTGTATTCAGTTTTGTGTAAAAAATGAAATTAAATGCGCAAGGACATTTGAAATGTTGACTGTGGCGAGTCTACTATGAGCAGAACACAAGTTAAATTGTGGTATAACCGGTTTAAGGAAGGCCGAGAAGATGTCAATCACGATGCTCGTCCTGGTCGCCCGAGCACGTCAACAACCGATGAAAACATTGACGAAATGAAGAAAATGATTTTGGATAATCGTCGAATCACTATCAGGGAGGTTGCTGATGATGTTGGCATATCGTTCGGCTCATGCCAAGCAATTTTTACGGATGTTTTAGGCATGAAACGTGCGGCAGCGAAGATTGTTCCAAAATTGTAAAATTTTGAGCAAAAACAACGTCGCATGGACATCGCTCAGGAGCTGTTTTTGGCCAAAAACAAAACCGTTATCATGCCTCAACCAGCGTATTCACCGGACTTGGCCGCCGCTGACTCTTTCCTCTTTCCAAAACTGAAGACGCCGTTGAAAGGAATGCGTTTCGCTACGATTGAGGAAATAAAAGAAAAATCGAAACAGGAGCTGTTGGTGATACCAACAAAAGCGTTTCAGAAGAGTTTCGAGGATTGGAAAAAACGCTGGCATAAGTGTATATCTGAGGGGAATTACTTTGATGGGGACAAGATAGTTGTTGATGAATAAATAAATACTTTATTTTTTGATCACACCTCGTATATACTCGTATATATATATATATATATATATATATATATATATATATATATATATATATATATATATATATATATATGTATATATATATATATATATATATATATATATATATATATTTATATATATATATATATATATATATTTATATAAAAACTCCTCCGCTACTATATTATGTTATATTTTTTTGGAGTAAGTAGGTAAGGAGGAGTACCAGCCCAGTTTGCCAAAAGTACACTTGAGCACACCTAATGGCCCATTGTGATACAACGGTGTGGTGCCGCTCAAGCACGGACTAAAAGTTCTATTACTTAAAGATGGTGGAAGTCATCGCAAGGATAGGCACGACTCCCCTATTATGTCGTAAGAAAGTATCCTGATAGTTTGATGACTATCCCTATATTCCTAATATTAATGGATGACACCTCTGTCAAACCTTTAAGAAATGGGGCACCAAAGGTGCGATTTCTCATATATGGAGAGTGGCATATTGCTCATATATGGACAGTGACATAAGAGATGGAGAACCGTCTCGCCCTCCTCCTTGGAACCACAGCCCCGGTACAAATTGTTTGAGGGTGGACCCAGTCTTTCGGCGTGCTGTCCCAGTATGCAGTGGCCGGTCAAAACCGACACAGTTGTCGACAGAGATATTGGATCAAGTCGAAGAAGTTGGTTGGTTCTGTGTTTGTCCAGACTTGCCCAAGTGAGTCTAGCCTTATGGCAGGATTCCTCGTCGACCCAGGATATGTAGGCATGAGCCAGGTATTTCCGTATGATATTAAGCTTGCCGATATTTACGGAGGGCTATATTTCGGGTAGAAGCGTGACTGCGCCAATATCGCTACTAAAAATCTATTTAGCTGCGTGATAAATGGCATAACCTCAGCCTGAAAAACGCGGCAATAGTCAGGGAGACGAAGGGAGATTTTTCGGTCCAGTTTTTTCTGAAAAGATACCGCTGCCGACTCTACCTCCAAGTTTCGAACCATCGGTATAGATACCGAGCGTTTCACTGACGATTATATCTTTTGAAGTCCAGTCATTCCTGCTTGGATTAGTGAGGTCAAACTCCATGTAGGTGTGGTATGAAGAGCGCCGGTGAGCAGTAGAGCAATGGATCTTCTGATTTTATCGAGAGGTTTGATATGCAGGCTTGCCACCAAAATACCGACACGTATAAAAGGTTGGGTTCGATAATGGTCGTGTAGAGTCAGAGCACGACTCGAGGCGGAAGTCCCCATATTGTTCCAACTGCTCTTCTGCAGCAGTATATTCCGCATATTGCTTTACGGGCCCTCTCAGCTATATTGGCTTTCCAATTAAGCTTTGAGTTGAGAATAAGGCCTAAATACTTCACGTTTGGGCTCAAAGAGAGCGGAGTCCCGTTGAGACCAGGGATTGTAAACATTGGAATTTTGTACTTCCTAGTGAAAAGCATAACCTCGGTTTTAGTTGGGTTCACCCTAAGTTCGAATTCACGACACCAGTTCGACACAATAGAAAGTGAATAGTTTTGTTTGTCGGAAAGTGTTGCGGGGAATTTGAGGATGCCGCGATTGGTATGTCGTCCATATAGGCTATCATTTTGCATCCAGTAGATAATAGTCTCACCAGTAGTGTGTTAACTGCCAGGTTCCAGAGGAGGGGTGATAAAACACCCCCTTGTGGCGTGCCCCTGTTAACCAACATCCTTGATTGGGTACCGCCGACTCCGGAAGAGATAATTCTTGATTTTAGTAGATGCTCTATAAAATAAAGAATGCCAGGTTAAGATTATAGAGTGCGGAAATGACAGCGTTGGGGCATACATTGTTGAATGGTCCCTCGATGTCCAAAAATATGGCAACTGTGAATTCTTTGAACGTCAAGGACTTGCCGACTTGAGAAATGAGAGAATGAAGTGCTGTTTCAACAGATTTGCTTTTAGAATAAGCGTGTTGCGATACAGAGAGAAGAGAAGGGGTGTTCGAGATCCTGATATGTAGGTCAAGAGCTCTTTCTAAAACCTTAAGAAAGGATATTAGACTTATGGGTCTGTAATCCTTAGGTTTGGTGTCTGAGGCCTTCCCCACTTTCGGGAACACGACTAACGGCTTGTATGACTTAAAAGTGTGAATAGACCACTTTAAGTGATTTTTTGTCATTTGGACTGTAGGTCTTGATCTAATGAGGATACGCTTCCTGGAAGTGGGTGTCCAGTAGGACATCAAGGGTTTCGGCGCTTGAGTGAGTCCAGCTGCCGTCTGGTTTTTGGATGCAGTCAAAGGCTTTGTGAGAGGAGTGGAGAATTTTTCGAAGACGTCTAGCCTCAGATAAAGATTCAATGGTTTTGCAAAATCCCTCCATGTCCCTCGTTTCCCTCGCCTAATGGCGTCTTTAAACACCTTTTGTTTAGTTTTGAAAGAGACCCAATCAGTTGTAACTTTAGCTTTGTTAAAGAGCATTCTGCAGGTTTTACGAGGGCTTGCATTTTCCGAGTTCCTCCACACAGGTTTAGGTTTGCCCCATGGTTCGGGAATGATGCCAGATTGGTTTTAAAAGTTGTGGTCAAATCGTCGACCCCCGATCAATGTCGAGAATGTTGTGGATACTGGGGAGTCGTCGCTAAGCAAGACTCCAGTTGGAGCCGAAAAAGAGACCAGTTCGTATTTTTGCTATTGATTGGCTTCAAAGATCCTATATTTCCTTTGTTTTTCCCCTCAATTCAATGTCAAAGGGGGTCCGAAAAGTAGCATTCCTGGGAGACGAACCATCTGCTTATAATGTTGGAGTAGTTATCGCTAACGAAGGTGATGTCAAACACATCCTTTTCTGAGGGACTTCGCACTTAAAGATGCGGAGTGTGATGGCTCCGAAGCCATAATTAATCACTCCCTCGTGGGAGTTGATGGGATTGCTCGTTCAATATGATTGTGACCTTAAGCAAAGTGCCTTTGGGGTCACCGACTTTCGCGAACTTCGGTGGGAAGATCAGTGTTGCTGAGCTTGAAGATCTTTAGAATTTCCATAGGGCTCGGCAGGAAGCCATGTTTTGAAGCAGGGGCGTTGCAGAACCTGGTCCAGAGTTATCGCATTAAGCTTTGCACCCGGCCAGATCTCACCTACCCTTTTGATCGCTACCTTATACTGCCGAGTGTTGGTCCGAGCGGGAGATAATTAGAATGTGTGATACCACCTGGCGTCACAGCAGCTGGGTGAAGGATCGCGGTTGAGGGACAAAACCTCAAGCAAACTCTCGGTGGACGAGAGAGACCGCAGTCGTCAAGGGTAGTGTCCACAGTTGCCACTACGACTACGAAATGCAACTTTTGTCAAGGCACAAACCATCCGCTGTATTATTGTAAATCATTTCTACAATTAACAGTGGCAGATAAACTAAACTGGGCTTAGAGGCAACAACTATGTGTTAATTCACTTAAGGGCAAACAAAAACATGCACCGCACGCTGCTGTTCGAAATGTAATAGAAAACACATTTCACTGCTGCTCTTGGGAACCAACCCACCCACCATAAAAAGAAAGCCAACCAATCAAACCATCAACAAAATAGACTATAGAACTTAAAGGGACCAGTTCATCAGTTACATCAGCAGCAGCCAACACATTGTCGACATCCCAAGGCCATGTTTTGTTAGCTAAGCCAGAGTAACCATACCGGAAACAACTGTCAATCTAATGAGTTCACAGTTCATAGGTCAACTTAGGGTCATCAATCGGCTAGCATTTTACGCAACGTTCCACATAGAAGGAATTGGTCATAGCAGAAAAACGGCAAACCAGTGCGTTACCATCCAACTCCAGTCACGAAGAAGCAGTTTTTCTACAAGGTTAGAGGCATTTGTAGATATTTACCCAATGTAACCGGCACAATCTCTGAACAACTCTGAACTCATCTTGGAGAATACCGAAAGGCGCCCAGGCAAAATAGATGTTTTGTTTGGCGCCGAACACAGTGTTTGGTTGGGTGGGAGTTCGGTGCTGAAGATTTCATCACCGTAACATGCTGCATACTGACGAATGAGGATAAGCTGTTAGATGAGTCAATCGAAAAATTTTGGAACCTTGAAGAAATGGAAGGCACAAAACAAACAATGTCTTAAACAGAAAAACTTTTGAAACTCATTTCGCACTGAACTCCACTCAAAACCATCAAAATCCCAATACATAGTCTAGATCCCATTCGCAGAACACACATCAGCTCTAGCCGACTCAAAGAAAATCGTAACCAATCGATTATACCAACTGGAGAGACGCCGCTCCCCGAAGCTATTATAACCAAGCTTACAATAAGTGAAAATTATTATTATTATTATGCTGAGCTAAAATATTATTGAATTGTTTTTATATTGCTTTTATAGTTTTGATGTAAATGAAGATTGAAAATGGAAAAATGCTTTCCAGAACTGTTTAAGGAAAGTGTACGAGTACATGTTTGTTTAAAAAAAATACGGAATTAACTTTGGTAGTACCAAAGTATAGATACATTACACCATAAGATAAATGAGTTAAAATTTTAAGAAATATAATTTTGTAAGGAAGTTATGAGTGGTTTTCATCAGATCACGCCCATTTTCGAAATTGTTCTTTCGTTGTCAAAATAATCGTATGTACCAAGTTTCATCACGAACAGACAAATATATAGACACTCTTCCTTATGGTAGTTACAAACGGAAGAGCAGAAAACGGAAGGTGTAGAATATATATATATCAATCACTGCCGTTTGAGCTTTCGTCATGATCGATTAACATTTGCTATTCTGCACCATCGCGTAAGTACTTTTTCAATTCATGTATTTTGAACAATGAATCCCACCATTCCCCACTTACAAATCAAAGAAGTTTTAGCAATCTCACCATTTATATTACTGAGTTCTAGTATTCTTTGCGCAGTTTTGCACAACAAAGTATTTAGGTTGACTTCAGCTGAACATTCAGCTGAAGTTGTGGGCGGCAATAAATTTTGTTTCATAGATCGCAATGCATTTAAGCTCGGTAAGCAGTATCTATGCAAACTATTTATTTTTGACGCAAAATATTGTACTTCTGTTCCGACAGATCAAGATCAAGATACAAAGCCATAACTTCAGATGGGGATAAACCTACGTTATTATTTACGCAACTTTAATAACTGTTTTTATTTTTCATTTTGTAGGCTGCATATTCAAGTTCTTCAACTCAATGTCTCTCAAATAAATCTACTTTTCTATACTTGAAGTGTCACAAAATCCTTCTTTCATCTGTCTTCCTCGCTTTGCACTTCCACTTGTACTAAGTTGCTGAATAATTTAATTCAATTTGAAATGAACCATGTAGCCGTTTATTATCTAATTAATTATTAATATATTTATAACGGAATCAATAATAGAAAAGAAATCCCTATTAAGCCATTTACATTTTATGTTCGAATCGACTTCTTTTACGGCCACTGTACTGCCATTTCCTTTTCAATTCACTATCAAAAAACATGATCTTATGCAGGTTAACGCGAGTAAGTCTCCAAACAACAAGGTGTCCAAAACAAGTGCTCGCGACAAACTACCAACCAGCTCTCTTCGCAAACGGCATGTGCAACGAAGGTCAGCAAATGTAAGCGATGGTCACGTAGGCCATTCTTTAAAGCTTTGTTTTCTTACACACTCTTTAATTTAAAGCTCTTGCACTATTGTTTTAAAGTCTGTCTGCGACAGTCCTATGTTAATTTGTAAAAGTAAACTAATAAAAAATAGTTTATTTAAAATTATAAACTAAAGTAAAGATAATTGTTAAAAAACAAAAGGAACATATATTAAATTGCATAACGTATTCTTTGTCGTATTGATAGTTTCTTAATTTGCTTTCAATTACTACATATATATGCCAGTTTAAAGTGGTTTAGCCAAATCTCATTAGGTAAAAGAACAAAAATTGTCTTGCATCATGATAATGCCCCTGCTCACACATCATTACTTGTGCGCGAATTTTTGGCCAAAAACAACACTGTAATAATGCCGCAGCCACCGTATTCCCCAGACCTGGCCCCCTGTGATTTGTTCTTGTTCCCGAAACTGAAAAGGCCCATGAAAGAACGACGCTACGCCTCGATTGAGGAGCTGGACAAAAGCTAAAACAAGTCCAAGCACAATAGCTGTCAAAAACTGACTAAGCATTCAAAATAGCCGAGATTGTTAACAGAATTGAGGGTCGTGGGTACCAACATAACGCCACAAAAATATCGAAAATCGAACATCCGTAGCCCGCAAAAATCCTAAATTCGCGATACTTTTTGAATAGGCCTCGTATGGATGCTATCAGCTGATTTTTGTGTTTAATTTTCTTTGGTTAGGTTTTTGAAAACTTTGATTTTATTGAAAATGGAAATGCTAGTATGCGAGATTCAAAAAAGAAGGCATAGAGTAGTTAGTAAAATTGTTGAAAACAATTTAAAATAAATAATGTCCATAGTAAATAGCTCTCAAAACAATATTTTTAAAGAGATAGATTATTGAGCAGCAGTGTAGTGTGTCGGAACAACATGGAGCATGTACTGCGATTAAGAAGTTTATACGCAAGAAAACGTAGCGATATCTTCTGGAGCACACTGCAAACAGCTGCTCTATATTTTGAAGCTTTTCGCATGAGCATATATTTTGCAGTTGACCTTTTTTTTGGCATTCAATAATTTGGAGGACTTGGTCTTACTTAATGATATCCAACATGTCACGAACTTCGTTGTCGTCCCACTGCTGCCGCTTTGTGACTTTTTCTTGATCCCGAAACTGAAAAGGCCCATGAAAGGACGACGCTACGCTACGATTGAGGAGATAAAGACGGCATCGAACGAGGAGCTGAACAGGATCACAAAAAATGAAAAATGCTTCGAGGACTGGAAAAATCGTTATCATAAGTGAATAATGTCTGATGGGGAGTACTTTGAAGGAGACAAAATAGATATTAATGAATAAATAATTAATTCTTGAAAAACATGAAATTCGCGATACTTTTTGAATAAGCCTCGTATGTCTAGGAAGGCTGCTGAAGTATACTGTTTATGGTGAATGGTTTTTTCCACTGATGGAATCAGCTCATGTAAAGCTATTTAGATTTACCCTTGAGGTACGCATGTTGCAATTTCTAAAGGGGAAACTGATCCACTATATGCCTAAGATGGATTTCCAAAACCTTCTCCCTCGTTTTGAGGAGAAACGATGTAAGACTAATTGGTCTGAAGTCCTTTGCTGATTCTTGGCCAATTTTTCCTGCCTTTGGTATGAAGACCACCTTAACTTTCCTCCAACTAATGAGGATGTCATTAAAACGTATGCATGCTTTATATATCCCCTTAAGCTATGGGACCACCACAACCTATAGCCTCTGCAACATGATCTTTACTTTTGTTCCAGCTGCCCTTGTAAAAATATCCCACTTTATTCGCCTAGGGTTTCTGAAAGGAATGGCACCTCTAGTTTCCAAACTTAGCCTGAAGTCTATCTAATTGTAGTCCGAGAAGGACTTTTCATTGGAACCCTCGTATGCCTCGCGTTAGCGTCGCATCCATGAAGGAGGGGTGTGTTTTTGACAGCAGCATTTGCGACCAAGATCGCAATCTCTTCCGGTGGTGCTTCTCTATTGTGCGCCATATAGGCTGATGCAATCAGCAAGTCTGGTCCAATGGGCACCTAGATTTTCACTACTCGTAAATCGCATGCGCTATATTGTGGGCAGATAAAAGTATTAGTTGTTTTCTTAACTAGGTTTCAAGATCGAATCTTATCACCGTTCCTGGTATAGAGAGTGTTGTAGTTTGTCAACTGGAGCCCCATGACGTAATTTCCCCTGACCCATGGCTCCTGCAAAATGCCGATGTCAGCGTCTTCTTCACCTTTCTGGAGTTTTGCAGATTAACCTGCACTACCTTCAGCAACATTACCCTATTGTGCAGGAGCTTCGGTTCGCTCTTCCTCTCGTTGGACTCTTCCAACTCGTCTGTGTCGCCCTCAGTCGGACGGAAAATTTTTAGTTTGGCGTACCTCACGCCAGTTATTGGAGATCTAGTTACATTTATTAGAGTATCTATATAAATAAAAGAGTTCCTCGAGGTTAAGTATTTTACAGTATTTAGTCTGGCAGCTAAGTTTTTTCTAAGATTTGTGCAATGTTACTTAGAAGTGAATTATGGCTGGAAAAATGGCTGATGCATTCAATATATATATTATTAAAAATTAAATTGGGATAATTACGATTTGTTTTTTACATATGTGAAGTAATTTCCATTTTTCGGTGGAAAGGGCGAATATTATCCCCCTTTCTTCTAAATCAGATAACAAGTTAGAGAAAGTGTGGTTCACAATCGAAATATTTTTCGTTTTAGTATAAAAAGATTATGTCATCTGCGTATATGGATAAATTAAGTATTTTGTGTTTTTGTATAATTTTTTTAGTTGTTCAAAGGCTATTATAAATAAAACTACCGGTAACGGAGACCCCTGAGAGAATAAGAATGAGAAATTTTACTATTGATTCTTACCTAAAATATACGGCCGGTCATAAGGGCCTTAACCAGAGCATCCGACAGGTAGTGTTGAAAGTGTAATAGCGCGGCTAACGCGCTATATTTGTTTTTAATTGCTATGTATAAGCATTTTAATTGTCAAAACCAGTGCTGCCAAATGCTAAAATGTTAAGCGACAGGTAGCGTTTTGGCGTTTTATTTACACTCGCGTTGAAAGAAACACATCTATTGTTGAACAGAGTATACATTATTTAGCACTATTTTTATATAAATATTATAAGCTAGTGTCCCATATCTAATGTTTTCTCTGAATAAACTTAGATTTTTACTATATTTCCAGAATAATATTTCATAAATCATTATTAGCTGTGTTTCTTTCAACGCGAGTCTGAATAAAACGCCCGCTTATCCATACAAATGGACCGCTTAGTTAAGACAAGTTGCTTGTATGCGGTTAAAGTTTAGCATCTCAGAAGTGCTGCCAAAACCATTTTGTTGTCTATTGTGAACGACAAACAGAGTAAACCAAGAATTAACCGCTGTAATTATATAAAAAGCTGTCATATAAAATGGAGAACAAAGAAAATAGGTTTGTAAATAATTTAATAACTTTTAATTTAAATTAAAAATGAAAGTGAAACTAACTTATAAATATTTTGATTGATTGAAATAAATTGAAATTGTTGTTTTTTGTCTTCAATAGCAAACGGAAGCGATGGAGTAGAGAGGAGACATTGGGGCTGCTGAGATGCTACCAGGCGCGTACGGAGGAATTTGAATTTTTAAATTTTATGCTATTAATTTTAAGTAACTGAAAATGTACCTGTTTATTGCTTATATTATAGTGAAATATTTTTCTCATTAAAGAAATTTTTCAATAAATTAAGAAAACCATTTTTTAAATAACATTTAAACTTATTTAATGCCAAATATAGGTTAATTTTGTTTTCTAACAAAGCATATCTTACTATTCGAACATATGGGTAAAAAATTTAATAAAATGCAAATGCAAACAAAAATTAGTTTTAATTTTAAACCTTTTACATTCATACATACTCGTACATATTAAATATTCCACAGTTGTACGCTGCAGCCTCATATGGGATCTGAAGTCCGCATCACCATATGATTGTATAGTTGCCACAAACTCATCGCATTTAGTATGCTCCTCTTGGTCTATGCCAGATCCTTCAGAGCTTGAGCTGGAAGTGGAACTCTGCGCATACACCATGTCAAGCAATTCTTTTATTTCCAATTGCTCTTTGAGTCGACGCAAAGTACTGTTGTCCTCCAATAAAATAGTTGTAACCTAAATAATCACATATATAAAATATTATCTTGTATTAATTAATAAGTATTTAAAGTTAAATTACCAATGCTTCCTCCGATATTGCCATTTTCTGTTTTTCCTGTTCTTTAAAATTTGTTTACAAATGTGTATGTATAAGCATTTTAATTGTCAAAACCAGTGCTGCCAAATGCTAAAATGTTAAGCGACGGGTAGCGTTTTGGCGTTTTATTTACACTCGCGTTGAAAGAAACACAGCTATTATTATTATGGATATCTATGAAACAATTTGTTAAAATCTTGGGATTCACAGTATAGCATTAAAGACGCTTTGTTTTACAATTTGTTTTTTAAATACATTGATTGATATATTATTATAAAAGGAATGAATGGTACTGGGATAATAAATAGGATTCTGTTAAAACACTTAAGATTGCAACCATAAATGGCAAACTTCTTATATATGTATCAAAGTACTAATAATTGTTGTCAGTATACTCGGTTTATATCAATAGTATTCGATTCGCCACCCTTTCCAGGATAGGACAGACTTTTGTATGGAAAAAGTTATCGGATGAAACGAGCGAGTTTTTTATCCTCGATAGAAAGTGCTTTCATATAGAAAATTGCTTGAAAACCAGCGAGATTTAAAATTACCCCTAAAAATTTCCGTGGAATTTTTTATTTTTCAGCTGATTAAGTTTCAAGAAAACAAAAATTAATCTTTTGATTTTGTTTTTGGATTTGTGTTGATTTAAATTATATTCAAATATTGATTTTGTATAAAAAATAAAAAAAGTAAATGTTTAAAAATATTTAAAAATTGTTAATTATATATTTTCTTAGGGAAATCTACGGAAGTTTTGGACAGTGAACGAGATTAGGGGCCTATTGAGCTGCTATGCCGCAGAAAAGGAGCAGTTTTAACATCGGTGTGTTGTTTTGGAACAGCATCTTGAGTAAATCTTCCTGTAAAACATAACGTCATTGTACAATACCGTGGTAAACTTTGCAATATATTTACCTATTAAAAAATCGGCTGTTTCGCTATTTATCCGCTTAAGCTTTTGAAATTCGTATGCAGTGAACGTATTGATCATTGCGACGAAATTCTGGCACTTATGCAGTTGTTCACACTCTGAACATTCAGAACTTCATGTCCTATCATCAAAATCTGAGAATTCTGAACTTAATTCAGAATCGTCTAAGTCCGAAAGTTCGTCAAATAAATTGAGGCATTGCAGCACAAAATCCATATCAGACTGGTCCATCTATCAACACAAACAAAAAAATTATGATTGAAGAAATAACATAATAGTAGAAACAACTTATACATACAATTCTTTGTATTTCTAAAAAATTTCCTTTTTGTCTTTTTTATATAATAATTAATTTTGTCTTTTTTATATTAAACTTACTTGTTTTGTTTACACACAACAAATTTCAATAGTTTGCTGCTTAATTAGTTTGAATATTTTATTCCACCAGCTGATTATAATCGACCCTTTGAAAAAGTGCTGCCAAGTATACCACTTACTCGTTTGCTATTTTATTCGCACAATTCGAAATGTGGTCCATACAAGATACGAATCGAATTCGCCTATTATAATTTATTTACAAAACTTGCAAAGACACTTATAGCAAAAATAGCTTTTATGACAAGAAGAATTCAATAAATTTCAAATAAAAAATTTTAAATAAAGAATTTTTATTATTAGTAAAATTAAGCGTATGTAGAAGATGCGCTCTGTCAATTAATTTAAATTGTGCATTTGTGCAAATAATTAATGTTTAATTATTATTATTAATGTTAGTTAATTAAAAGTGTTAATTGCGTGTTAAATATCGAAAGACTCGAATTTAATAAAATTAAAATTAAAACGAAAACAACTCTCTCCAAGCGCATGTGCTCTCATAGTGTTTCTGCAGTGCCATCTCAGCCTGACTTTTCGCTACCTTTGCCCGAAGCGCTAGAGCAGTGCTCCGAAAACATGCACATGAACTAATGCTCCATTCGCTACCTGAAGTGAAGTCGTGCAGCGATACCAAACGATTGAATAGCCTAGATCTACTCGGTACACAAAATCAAAAACAACAATCACTTATATTAAACACCTGCACAAACAACAATAATAAGCTTTCTCTAAATATTATGAAAGATCTTCCTGCCAGAGTAAGTACCAGCGTTTGAAGTTGTTGAATCGTAAGTTCCGCAGGATGCAAATATGCGATTAAACTTCTAGGAACAGTAGCCTCTATCCCATCTAGACCGATAGTGCATGGCGAAGAGTCACATCCTGCCCGAGGTAACCCTGCTATTCATAACAGAACGCTACGGATCTAGTCTGAGGAGTCAATAAACACTTCCCAGGATACAGAGTGTGGAGGAGCTAATCTCTATAAAAAACCTCTGGGTTGGAGCAAGATGTCATACGACCTGTGTCGATGCTTAATGCTGGGGACCCAAGCTAAAAACTAGCCCAGGTTCGAACGGAGTGCTCCGGATTCTTGGCGGCCCCCGGTTCTATCTAGCCTTACCCGCACACACGGACCTCTGCGTGAGCGGACCTCTGCGTGAGCGGACCTCTGCGTGAGCGGACCTCTGCGTGAGCGGACCTCTGCGTGAGCGGACTTCTCTTGTCCGAAACTCGTGGGACCACATATGTTCAATAAATATTCAAAAAATCTAAAACCAAAGGAGGGCGGTCCTCCCAAAAAACCGACAGAGACGATCCTGTCTAACGCTAATACAAGGGTAGGGAGATCGATAGCAGCAAGAGGCAGAGGTGGCCTAGGCGTTAGGGCTGGTCCCAGCACGAGTGCTGGTAGCAGAGGACGGGGAGGCTTGGGAAAACCGGTCTCTCGCCTTGTTCAAAGGGGTGCTGAAGGGAGAAGTCCGGGGGAGGTGGTTAAAACCCAAACTCTGACTGCGGTAAGGGGGCGGGGGGGATGCCCCGGGGATCAATCGTCAGCAGTCAGTAGAGGGGTCCAGCCGCTCAAAGAAGGTTGCTGGGGTAGGCCAGGGGGATCGGATAAACAGGTTTGTCCGACTAAGCAGGCCTTTTACGATAAGAAGGTGGCCATGAGGGTAATGACAAAATATGAGGCTCTACCTACAGACCAGCTCACTGAGGAGCAGGCCAAATCGGTAGAGTGGGCAAGGGGGGGTGCTATCCGGCTTGGGCAAACCGGCGGGTACATCCCCAAAGAGACAACGCTCGGCTGAAGAGGCGGGTGAGGTCGCTAAAAGACATAAAGTCGGCGGCCAGAAATACCCATCCTACAGCGAAGCTGTCATAGGTGGTGGCGAGATGCTGGTCATCATAGACCGGAAGGAGGAGGAAGGGGTTATACCCAAAAGGAAGTGGAGGTGGGTGGAGCAAGCGATTACCGAAGTCTACCTCCAGGTCTTGGAGGAAAACCCTGGGCCTCCTCCTTTCTGTCACGATGCGTGCTGGTATCAGGGCAGGGGTAAGCTCATCGCATGCGCGGACAGCAGTTCACCCAGGCTTTATAAGATTGCGGTAAGAATGGTTGGCGAGATTTTGTCGGGAGCCAGGCGGAAGCGGCAGAAATAGAGGAGATGTTCAGATTTTGCAATAGGGCCTGCCAACATATAATGGAGGGTGGGGAAACTTGAGGAGCCAGTAGAAGGTAGGAGACAGGTGTTGTTAATCCGAGTAACTGGCGCCACTAAAAAAGAGGAAAAGCGTGCTCAGGTTCGGGTTCGTTGACGCAACCGTCCGGATCTACCGCAGCGACGAACTAGCTTTTGAACCGGAGGAGATAGAGGGTGACAAAGCTAGCGTGTGTGGCGGGGGTGAAGAAGGGCCCCACCGAAGGAGGTCCGGGAATTGGTCATGGAGGTAGCCGCAGCCAACAGGAACTTGGTTGTCTCCAGCGACGTAAACGCCCACAATACATTGTGGGGGAGCACAAAGACTAACGCAAGAGGTGAGTCACTTTTAGACTTTATTATAGAAAATAAGATTAGTGTCCTTAATTTAGGCTCAGAGCCGACTTTCATAACACAGAATAGGAAGGAAGTGTTAGATATTACCCTGACCTTCGATAATTTCGTAAATAATGTAAAAAGATGGAGAGTGTCGAATGAAAATTCCTACTCTGACCATCGTTATATAGAATACGAATTGAACTTCCCAGTATCTCCAGTTAAGACGTTTAGAAATATTCGGAGAACGGACTGGGGAAAGTATAGGAAGACTCTCAGGGCCTCACTGCCAAGAAATCCCCCGTCTGATCCCACAGACCCTGTGGAATTAGACGAGCTGATCAATCAGGTAACCAGGGCCTTGAATAGTTCACTGACAGCCGGGTGCCCGGTTGTAAAACTGAGAGGCGGTTATTGAACAGGGCTAAAACTTCGGGTCTGGCCTCGGACTGGGAAGCCTACTAGGCTGAGCTAAAAATATTCATGAAAGCAAAGAGAACTGCACAACGAGAGTCCTGGCAAAATTATTGTAGGGATGTGGAAGAAACTTCGGAAGCAGCCAGACTACGAAGAATCCTAGCGAAGACACCACACAACCTGGGCTACCTAAAGGCTCCGGGTGATGTGTGGAGCGAATCGAGCGAGGAATCTTTGGCTCTTCTCTTTTCCAGGTAGTAGCACGGTGGAGGGTAATAGCTCGGCAGGGCAGGCAGCCTGAGATAGGAAATGGATAGTTACAGTCGAGAAAGTTGAGTGGGCCATTAACACCTTTGGTCCATACAAATCTCCGGGTCCGGATAGAATCTACCCGGCAGAATTGCAGCAATCACGGGACATAATTACACCCTGGATTGTGACTGCATTTAGAAGCTATTTTAACCTCGGCTATATTCCGCTAAGTTAAAAAGAAACCAACGTTTCCTTCATACCCAAAGCGGGCAGGTCCTCACATGTGAATCCTAAAGATTTAGACCAATCTGTCTTACGTTTTTCCTCCTAAAAACATTGGAGAGGTTGATGGATGCACACTTACGGGAAGTTATACCAACTGATAGAATCTCCTCGTCACAGCATGCATACACGAAGGGCAAATCGACAGAGACGGAGTTACACGTACTCATTGGTATAGTGAAAAAAGCCATCCAGCAGAAGGATTTTGCACTGGCGGCGTTCATTGACATAGAAGGCGCTTTTAACAACATAACTGCGAACGCCATTTCAGGAGCGTTAGAAGCAGTGGGCATTGATCCTAATGTAGTTGCGCTGATAGAGACTATACTCGTCAGCAGAAAGGTAACTGCCAGCTTAGGTACCTACACTTTAAGCAGACGGGTTTACAGAGGCACTGCTCTGGAATTTGGCGGTAAATTCTTACTGCTAGCCCTAGAGAGGGGGGGTTACCATGTCATCGCCTATGCTGAGGACTTGGCAATTGTAATTAGAGGGGAATATCCAAGCACTCTTATGGATATTTTGCGCTCTAGCATGGCCACGATTACTTGTTGGACGGGAAGAAGGGGATTAGGGTTAACCCCGATCAAATGGAATTAATCCTCTTTTCGAAGAAAAAAGATCTCCTAAGGTGTCCCCAATAACGTAGAAAGGTGTGGCAATTCCGATGAAGGAGACAGTTATTTAATATATTTAAATTAAATATTTTGGAAACCCAATATTGAAGAAAGAGTTAAAAAGGCCAATATTGCTTTGTACACATATAAAAAAAGGTCGGAACCAGGTGGGGTTTGTCCCCACGAATTATCCACATTGCGGTGGTCAGACCTATATTGCTATATGGATTACTGGTATGGTGGCCAGCCACTCAGAATCAGAGGTATTCGAAGCTTCTGTCCAAAGAACGGCTTTTCTGTGCATTTCTGGTGCTTTAAGGACCACTCCAACTAAAGAATTAGAAGTGATACTCAACCTGCCCAGATTAGAGCTGGAATGGAAACAAGTCGCCGCCGCATCAGCACTAAGGCTGAAATGTACTTAAATAGACATGCCGTAACAAAGAATATTATCATGTCAATGAACTCGGTGGCACTGAAATCAAAGGTTGCCCAGGACAGCCGAGCAGCCCTAAATGATATCAGTACCGTTTTCAGGGTACGCCTTATATGGGTTCCGGGACATAGGGATATTGAGGGGAGTTAATAAGTTAGCCAGACAGGACACCAACCTTCCTATATGCACGGACAGATACGATGTTGGAATACCAATATTCACCTGTAAACTGATGCTGAAGGATATTTTCTTGCGTGAGGCTAATGGGTCTTGGGGACACGAGGACACTTGATTAATGACCAGCTGCCACTTTAACCTAACCTAACCAGTACCAGCAAAAACCGCATTACTCAAAGCTTAGCACACACTGATGGAGCTGCAGTGAAAACATTATCGCCGGCAATACAGACAGGACTTGATCGCTACATTCTCGTGCAATCAAAGAGAAAACTAAGCCCCAAAATTAAAATGTCAGCCAATTCGCAAAAATTGTTAAAACAGACGAAGAAAATCCTCTGTGTGAAAATATATTTGCTCTTTTTGCACCAAATAGCTGTTCTGACACTACCACAGCCAAGCCATCTAAACCACCACCTATATATTTTCCAGAACAATGTTCAAACAAGATAGTCGCTGGATTAGCGCGCATAGTAGGTAGCGATTTCTATATCTTCTTAATACTTAAATGTGACATAAAAGAGAGGAAGATCCAATCAGCCACTGAAAACAGCTTCCGCAAAATTATTGTTCATTTTGAAGGTAGCAATATAAAATTCGATACTTACCAACTGAAAAGTAGTAGAGGCTTATGCGTAGTGATCAATACAGCAATGTTGACTGCAAGGAAGCGAAAGAGGCATTGAAAAGTTCAGGCTTTCCAACCAAATCCGTTCTCAATATAAAAAACAGAAACAATATTCCCCAACTGCTGTTCTAAATTGAACTTAAGCCAGAAACGAACAAGCTACCAAAAAATTAAACGCATCCAATATACAATACGAAGAATTGTAGTTGCGGAACCCCGTAAGAGGCAAGGACCAGTGCAGTGCCTCAATTATCAGGAATATTGCACTTTAACACTAGTTTGTGTAGTTTGTGGGTATCTACACCCAACAGCTCAATGCTCTCGTGACAAAAGTGACACTGCAGCAAAAAAGTGTAGTAATTGCTCTGGTCGGCCAACTATCGAGGGTGCCCCGTCTTTAAAAAAATTTGGATTAAATCATCTCAAATACGAAGAACAGAACGACGTGTAGAGGAAAGCTCTGTTGAATGCGCTTCAGCTAATATCGTTCAAAACAGCACATTGAAAAGAAAGCTATCATATTCCGAAATTGCTAGAAGTATGCAAAATGAACAATCCAAAGAGACATCTTTCTCTCCGTCGTTAGAAGCTCTCATTCCAAATTTGACGTGAAGCATGACTCAATTCATGAACACCATGCAAAATATGTTTCAAGAATTTTTCGAATCGCAAAATCAGTTGATGCAATTACTTTTATCTAAAAAATTAACTTTTTAAAAATATGTCTGCAAATGCAAAAACGAAGTCCTAAATTTCCTGTAAACAAACTACTACTGCTATCTGAGACCCATTTAACCTCAAACAACTATTTTAACCTACCAAGCTATACATTTTACAACACAAATCGACTATAGGGTAAAGCCCGTTGTGGAACAGGAATTCTAGTTAAAAATCATCTTAGACACTGCAATCGAAGAATACTCAAAAGAGTACATACAAGCAACATCGGTCTCCCTGCAGTGCTGAAGTGATGAAATTATAATAAGCGCAGTTTATTGCCCTCCAAGATACAACATGACTGAAGATCAATTTCTTGATTTTTTCAACAGTCTAGGTTCAAAATTTTTGGCAGCAGAGGACTTTAATGCCAAGCATACGCTTTGGGCTCTCGGCTTATAAACCCAAAAGAAAGGCAGCTGTATTCTGCTATAATTAATACTACAAACATACTGGATATTATATCTACTAGAAAACCCACCTACTGACCATCTGATTGTAGGAAAATTCCGGACCTAATTGATTTTGGCGTCACTAGAAACATTGATAAACACTTCATCTCAGCAGAAGAATGCTTCGACTTACCGTCAGATCATTCCCCTGTTATAATTAACTTGCAGAAACATCCCATGCGTAATGCACAGCCAATGAAAATAACAAACCGCAAAACCAGTTGGCTAAAATATCGTCAATACATTAGCAGCCATCTAAAGACTGATCCACTGCTAAAAACAGCAGAGAATATAGACTTCCTTGTTGACGAACTTAGTGCATTACTAGTCTCGGCAGCCGTGCATGCACTCTAAAAGAAGTGTTACTTCCGGAAATATTCACGTGCTAGCAAGAGATAAAAGACATATTAGAAAAGAGTTTCAGAGGGCTCGATCACCCATGTTGAAGCAAAAACTAGCTGAAGCTGATCAATGCCTAAAAGAAGTCCTTAGAAATCATGGGGATATAAGTTTAAGAGAGTTCACGGTAAAACTTATCCAGCAAGGACACAAACTATTCTTTGTGGAAAACTTGTGAATTCGTCACAAGTCCGCAAGAACACAATCCACCCCTTACAATAGAAAATGGTAAATGGGCTAGAAGCGATGCTGAAAAAGCAAATATATTTGCAAACCACCTCAAAAGTGTGTTTAAGCCAATCCACCTTCAAACAAGTTCGCAATTCCAAATATTGAAATTCCTAAAACTCGCCATCAGGTAAAGTTCAGTTCTAAAGAATTGGCTCTTGCTATAACACCGAACTGTAAAGCGAGCAGAGGCTGCTGGCTACGATATGATAACGGCAGACATGATAGCTCAATTACCAAAAGGCGCAATCAGGTTAATTCAAAACCTGTTCAATGCAGTTCTTCACGTAGGATACTTCCCAAATATTTTTAAATTGTCAATAATAAAAATTATCTGCAAACTGGGTAAAGAACCCACCTATTCCTCTTCATACAGACCTAGCAGCATATTGTCTATACTTTCCAAGCTGTTTGAAAGAATATTTTTGAACAAGATGCAGCCGCATGTTGATAACTTGATCCCAAGTCATCAATTTGACTTTCGGAGAAAACATGGAACAATTGAGCACCGAATCACTAAAGAAATACGCAATGCCTTTGAGTCTACGCAGTTCTGTTCTGCCATATTCTTAGACGTAGTTCAGGCATTCGATAAGGTTTGGCACGACGGATTTATGTACAAATGCTTCCTGCGGAACTTCACACTTCCCTTGAATCGTACATTAGAGAGACAATTTTTAGTGATGTGCAACGAATCCACATCGAACCAGCATCGAATGTGGTGTACCCCAAGGTAGTGTTCTCAGGCGTGTCCTTTATGTTTTGTTTACGGCTGATATACCGACAGATGAAAAAACCAAAAATCGGTACTTTTGCTGACGACACTGCGACAATATGCTCTCACTCAGTAGCAGACGCTACATCAGATAGCCTAAATCGACATTTGCGAAATATTGATACTTGGCTCTGTAACTAGCACATAAGAGTAATCGAAACAAACATATCACGTTTACACTACGTCAAGATAGCCCCGCACCCCTGAAACTCAACAACGTCACCATTCTTGTATCCAGTGAAGCTACCTATCTTGGAATATATCTCCACAGAAGGCTGACTTGGCACAAACATATAGAAGCCAAGCAAAAGCAGATCAAGATAGCAACACTCAAATTTAATTTTTTATTACACAAAAATTCTCGCCTTCCGATAGGACACAAAGTTCTTTTGTACAAAGCTGCAATCAAACTGATTTGGTCATATAGCGCTCAGTTATGGTCAACTGGTAGTTCTTCTAATATAGAGAAAATTCAACGAGCTCAGTTTAGAAAACTAAAAATCATTGTGGATGCACCATGGTACGTGAAAAATGTGAATGTTCATCGCGCCCATACATTGCATCCTGTGAGCGCATTCAAACAGTATTTTGAGCATCCGCGAGCCGGTAGTGGCAAGAAGCTAAAATCTGCAATTTATTTATTTTAATCTCAATTTTGTACAATATAAATTTTACATTTTCTTACACTTGTGTTTTTCGTGTCTTTTGTTACTCAATAATATATACTCGTATACGAGTATACACTCACAAGAGACTTAAATATTTTATGCATTTACAATGGGAAAAAATATTATTTAGTTTAGTTTTAATTCAATAAATTGGTGAATTCAAATATTCAAGAGATTTTACATCTTTTTAACATCAATATAAAAGAAAAAGAATATGAAAACGAAATTTAGCACAAAGAAGAAGGCGAAACGCTCAGGCGAAGACAGCTCAGCGTCGGCGCTGCATATTCAGTTGACAGCGGCGTAACATCCCCCCCCCCCCCCCCCCTTCGTTAACTTCGTGCATATAACGAACGGAGTTTACTTCCTTACATCAAGTTTCGCCAACTTTACCGAGGGTCTCGAGAGCATTCCCTCGGTGGTTCGAACAACGGCGCTTCGCACTGCTCCATCCTTTGCACAATTAACATCAACGACATATCCTTTCCGCCACTTGTTTCGCTTTGCATTATCATCCACGATAATTAAAACGTCATTTATTTCGATTCGGTTGGGTGGGGTTTGAAACCATTTGGATCGTCGCGTAAGGCAGGGTGCGTATTCCCGCATCCAGCGCTTCCAAAATTGATCAGCAAGCTGGCTAGCAATTCGAAAATTTCTGGTCAATGTACCACCATCCCTAGATTCTGTTTCGTGTTCGTGTATTCCACTGGAACTGCCTAAAAGAAGGTGATTAGGCGTCAATGCTTCCATTTCCGGCGAATCGAGGGGAACGTATCTTAGAGGACGTGAATTCAAGATATGCTCTACAGCAGCCATAGCTACCCTTAGCACTTCCTCGCGTAATCCAGAAATTGGTATGATGTCCATTAGCACAGATTTCACAGAACGGACCATTCTTTCCCAACAGCCGCCCATATGGGGTGTGGCTGGGGGTATAAAATGCCAGTCGATTTCAGGGCAGCGGTGCTTAAGTTCATCAGTTGAGAAGCGCTCGATTTCGTTCTGTAGGATGCGACTGGCTCCACGGAAATTTGTGCCATTATCCGACCAAATACATCACGGTGCACCTCGGCGGGCAATAAATTGTTTCAGTACCACCAAGAATGAATCAGTAGAAAGCGAAGGAGCAATTTCTAAATGCACTGCGCGAACGGTAAGGCATGTGAATAGCACTCCCCATCGCTTCTCTCGGTGCCTACCAACAATTATCCGAATAGACCGAAGTAATCGATACCAGTGTTTGTGAATGGCTGTGAAAACGTAGCAAATCTTTCAGGTGGCAAAGCTGCCTTTTCCGGAGGTTGTGGGAGCGCATGGCGGTTGCAACACAGTTGACATTTCTTAGCGGTTTCCCGAACTAGTGCTCTTAAGCCAGGAATGCTATAGCGCTGCCGCATTTCATTTACCACAATTTCATTGGGATGATGATGAAATTTACGGTGATAAAAGTCTGCAATTAAATATGTTACCTTATGATGACGAGATAAAATTATTGGGCGCCGAGAATCGAACACAGCTATTCCCATGGCATCAATTCTTCCTTTCACTCTAAGCATTTCAAAGTTGTCTAAATGAGGGGAATATTTATAGATTGTACTCTTGCGGGATATTGTCTCTCCGAGGTGTAAGTGCTTTATCTCTTGTCCGAAAGCTTTCGTATGACGACGTATTCGTATGAAGAAATGCTCAAGGCTCTTTACGTCACTCTTTTCTACCAAAATGACCACTTTAGCAGGTCGCTTCCATTTCTGCCATAATATGCGTAGAAATTTAAAAACATACTTTTGAGCGCCTCGCAGCTTTTCCCACTTACTGAAACGCATTAGATCAGGGCTGATCCAATGCGTTTAACGACTTAGAAACAGGTGGTTTCACTTCCACGTGACCAATCAGATCGTGCTCGTTATCCCTAACGGCGTTGAGGTCTCTTTCTGCCCACTGTGGCTCAGGCAAGTACAAAATTTAGGCCCAATGAACCATCTGGACGCGTTGTTAACTTCTGGATGAGTGAACCATTTGGTGGCTTCGTCTGCGACATTGTTTGAGGAAGAGACCCATCTCCACTGTTGAACGTGAGAATCTTCAAGTATTTCACCTACGCGAACTGCTATAAACTGGTGAAATTTTCTTGCGTCAGACCTTATCCAAGATAGTACCTTTTTGGAGCCTATTGTCTATACTTTCCAAACTGTTTGAAAGAATATTTTTGAACAAGATACAGCCGTATGTTGACAACTTGATCCTAAGTCACCAATTTGGCTTTCGGAGAATACATGGAACAATTGAGCAAGTGCACCGAATCACCAAAGAAATACTGTTCTGCTCTGTTCTGCCATATTCTTATACATAGCTCAGGAATTCGATAAGGCTTGGCACGCCGAATTTATGTACAAGTTGAAAGAAATGCTTCCTACAGAATTTCACACTACCCTATCGTTTATTACGGAGGGAAAATTTTTAGTGAAGTGGAACTAATCCACATCGAACATTTACAGCATCGAATCTGGTGTACCACAGATAAAGATGGCAGCCCTAAAATAGAATTTTTTAGTACACAAAAATTCTCGCCTTTGGATACAATACAAAGTTCTTCTGCACATAGCCGCAATCAAACTGATTTGAGATCTGAGAGATGGGTGTGAAAAGGATTGCCTTTGTCTTTGTTTGTCCCCCAAATTGGGTCTGATATCTACGCTCATGCATATATAGTTGATGTAGTATACGTAATTGGAGGAATTTTTCCTATGCATTCAGTCTACTCTGATTAGTATTGATACATGGTGGTGAGGCCTATGGCCCTTACTAGAAGTAGAAAGGAGGAACGTTTTTTTCTGCCAGCACCTAGGGGTTCGTAATTCACTAACCCAGGAAAATAAAATATCTTGGGGTGGTCCTTGACAGTAATCTTCTTTGGAAATAACACTTTTAACTAAACGTAGCGAAAGCATTGGCAACTGTTTGACAGTGCAAAATTTTTTCGGCAATACGTGGGGTCTGGCTCCTTCGAAAGTCCTATGGATTTATAAGGTAATTATCGGACCCATAATATCCTACGCATTGGTGGGCTGGAAGAAAAGATTGTCTCTCAAAGAGGTTAAAGCACAATGGTCAGGGGTGGGTGCTCGTTGGGCTCTTGAAAATATTGATGGCTCTTATATTGCTATGCCTTCTATGCCCATTGACTCAATGCCAGCGTGAAGCAAAGTCGCTTCCGCGCTTGGAACTTTTTTTGTTAGAACAACAATTCGTGTATAGCACACCAACCACAAGACATTGAACTATATTTAATTTTGTGGTCAATCCTACCAAGTGACATAAGAATCATTCAATTTCTATCAGAAATAACAGGTAGCAGAGGTTTTACCCATCTGCTGCCTCTTACGTCTACCCATTTGCACATGCAATCAAACCGATTTGGACATATGGCGCTGTTCTATAGAGCATGTATAGTTCTTCTAATATATAGAAAATTCAACGAGCTCAGTCTAGAATACTAAGAATCATTGTAAACGCACCATGGTACGTAAAAAATGTGAATATTCATCGTGATCTAGTCATTGCACCTGTTAAAGAAAAACTAGTCATTCTGACTGAAAAATACCATGCAAGGCTTCTGCATCCGAACTCGCTAGCCCAGGTCCTGCAACACACTCGAAGCTTATTACGGCTGAAAAGACGAGCTCTTCCATCATTATCGTATATCTTATGAAGTCAACTAATGATTCGCACACTAGTGCAGAATTATAATATATCTATTTAATTGTTAATGTTAAGATTTGAACACAATTGCCAATCTCTTGTAGAATTACAATAAAAAACTGAGTTGCCAAAAAACAAATAAAAAAAATAACTATTTCAAAAATTTCTAAACTAATAGAAATAATAATAGACATAAAAATTTTAAGGAAAGCTAAATATAGATTTTATAAGATATTAACAAGACATATTTTCATACCATGCTATTTCCTTTCACAAGCCGATAACTGGCCAAAGCGTTTGGATGTTAGTTCAGACTGCGTTCATTTATTCTTCAATTTAAATTTTGTCAAATGCATTTGAAATTCAATGATATTATTTAAAGTTGCAAATTCAATATTTATAGACTAGGGGTAAATATAGTATATGAAAGCCGGCGAGTGGTAAGCATCCTACAGTCACAGTCGGGGTTCGAGTGTCAAATCTTGTCCCGGGTATAGTCTAAAAAATATTTCTTTCTAAATACATTCCCCACGGTGTTGGGGAATGAGTAATTAATTATGGTGGAGGTTATGTCAGTAATAATAATAAATGAAAATTGGAAATATGTAAATAAATCCAAAAGATTCTCCCGCCTTTTAATGGAATCCTTAACCATTTATAAATAACCTGCACAGCTTCAAGATAGGTCGTTTTAAGATGCCGCTAGTCATTTTTACTGTACTACACTGACTAGGTTATCATTGCCTGTATGTACTGCATTGAACAAAACCATTGTCCATGAGGCAGTAGCATGTCCACCATTAATTAGGACCATACCACAATGGTTCAAGTTCTTCCTCTCTTGAGACCACTTGGTACGTTGCTGCAGAGAGGTGAGATAATCTATTAGGCAATGTCGCCAGAATTCTTATAGCAAACAAATGAGGAGCTACTACCGACAACCTCTTTAATTTGAGATGTTCCAAATTTGGTTCAGAAAGTTTCTGCAGTGTTTGGCTGATTAGAAAGTGGGTCTGGTACCAACCCAACGAGATTATCAGCATTCGCATCATAAAGAGTTGTTAACAGCTCAACTTAACGAGCCTCGATCTGGCAGAGCAGAGAGTGTCAAAATCTCCGTGAGTCATACAAAGTTCTATTAAACTTCGAAGCCGAAATTTGGTGGTCTTGGCGGCAGAATTCCAGATTCCATCAAAATAGGGTAAACGGGGATGGATGAATTACCACTTGACTTGTAGCTAGACCACACATGTGCGGATGCGTTCCCTTTTACCAGTCATTGGAAGATTTTGATAGTACTCGTTTAACGCCTACAAAAAGAGAAGGGTATCTGATGTCAGCTGATGCCAGCAGGCATGTAATATGTCAGTTCAAGATGATTTGTTACACGGCAAACGATATATTGCTCCTACTTTTATAAAGTATCATATAAAAGGGTCCTGCGAATACAATATTTGTTTGAACAAACGGGCGAGCTTGAGTAACTTAGCTAGACGGTAAACGGTAAGTTGGCCATTTGCTGCAATAAAGTGTTTGCTCTGTAATGAGTACATTTGTTAATCACTACCTTAATCAATCGGCTACAATTGGTAATTGAAAACCTTTGATGAATTATGTTAAGTAATAGAATAGGGCTAGCATCTCAGTTTTGAAGAATTTGTTGAGCAATAATTCGGTACACCAATACAAATTCCTTAGATAATTGCATGGGATGCTTAGTTTCAAGAGGCATTTTTGAAGTGGCTATCACTTGTAGTGTATCTACAAATAGATGCCGTACAATATACCGTTCAGTCTCATAAAGAGTGTGATTTGACACGAAATGATTCTCACAGAATTATTCTTCTGGAATGAAGCATATTTTCTGTGTCTGAAACTCATGTTCAACTATCTAGACAGGTCGCAATGAGGCATCAATCTTTAATACGATTGTTGGGAGAGTACCTGTAAATGTACATATATCTTCCCCGCCGTTTGAACTTGCCAGCGAGTACCTAACAAAATACAATATTTGGCGTAATTGGACACCCTATTCGTTTCAAAGTTTCAGAAAAATCAAGATCAATTCGGTGGTTTCGACGCCATCATATGTAATGTTTAAACAGACATTAGCAGAATGCTGGCAGTAACTTTGGTAAGAGCAGAATTGAATCCATAGATTGCACCTACTTTGATTCAACCATATTTTGTTTGGGAGGTGAAGCCGTTGAACTAAGTCGAGAGTCCATCGGCGCCTTCCAATATAGAGAAAATGTTGATAGTGGATTATAAAAGGGCGTTTGTATTTTTGTAAGATTATTGGAATTACTTTCTTTATTATTGGCATTTATGTGTAGTCACGAGTTTGATAATTGTCAACAGAAATTAAATAATTCTTTTGAGAAGCAAATTTTGCTCAGTGATTGGGTGCAAAACAATTAAAGAGTGGATTCTTTTTTTTTAGCAGATTCACGCCTCTGCAATACTTCTATCTCCTTTAAATCTACACATGTGAACAGACTATGTATGCCGCCACAGTTTATGGATTCGGTTTACGTTTCGATTCGGTTTCTGTGGCATTGAAACGCTTACTTCAAGTGGAAATAAGAAAAGTTTTTTGAATCTTTGCATCGTTTTATCAACCTATTGTTGGGACATGCAAGAAATGTTTTAGCCGCTCCCCGTGGGTTCTGTTCCTCAGCCAAGCTGGTGCTCAACAAATGATTTTAAGTAAGCAGTAGCAATATATCAATATGTTTTTGTTTCTCATACCTGCAAACATCTTCGATCAGGCTTCAATGTATGCCCCGTGTGAATAGACCCTGCCTGCTATTGCGGTTGCAACGTCGCCCTTGATGTATATTTATAAGTATCGATTTTTTTGGAATTTGATATTGACTAAACATTAACTAAGCCAAAATTTCCAATGAAAGGCGAGATAAATGAGCAACCCACTCATTCCAACATGCTTATCAGAGCGGAAGATCTTGCGAGTCAGCGTTGCAAATTTTTATTAGCAGGATTGAGCATACCGTAGAAACGAAGGGGTACGCTTTTTTTTGTAGATATAGTATGCTTTTGAAAATACTACAATTTACAGCTATGCTCGTCGTCATGGCTTCTTGCATTGCAAGTGCAGCAATATATGTGGATATCGATGGGTGTGAAAAGGATTGCCTTTGTCTTTGTTTGTCCCCCTAATTGGGTCTGATATCTACGCTCATGCATATATAGTTGATGTAGTATACGTAATTGGAGGAATTTTTCCTATGCATTCAGTCTACTCTGATTAGTATTGATACATGGTGGTGAGGCCTATGGCCCTTACTAGAAGTAGAAAGGAGGAACGTTTTTTTCTGCCAGCACCTAGGGGTTCGTAATTCACTAACCCAGGAAAATAAAATATCTTGGGGTGGTCCTTGACAGTAATCTTCTTTGGAAATAACACTTTTAACTAAACGTAGCGAAAGCATTGGCAACTGTTTGACAGTGCAAAATTTTTTCGGCAATACGTGGGGTCTGGCTCCTTCGAAAGTCCTATGGATTTATAAGGTAATTATCGGACCTATAATATCCTACGCATTGGTGGGCTGGAAGAAAAGATTGTCTCTCAAAGAGGTTAAAGCACAATGGTCAGGGGTGGGTGCTCGTTGGGCTCTTGAAAATATTGATGGCTCTTATATTGCTATGCCTTCTATGCCCATTGACTCAATGCCAGCGTGAAGCAAAGTCGCTTCCGCGCTTGGAACTTTTTTTGTTAGAACAACAATTCGTGTATAGCACACCAACCACAAGACATTGAACTATATTTAATTTTGTGGTCAATCCTACCAAGTGACATAAGAATCATTCAATTTCTATCAGAAATAACAGGTAGCAGAGGTTTTACCCATCTGCTGCCTCTTACGTCTACCCATTTGCACATGCAATCAAACCGATTTGGACATATGGCGCTGTTCTATAGAGCGTGTATAGTTCTTCTAATATATAGAAAATTCAACGAGCTCAGTCTAGAATACTAAGAATCATTGTAAACGCACCATGGTACGTAAAAAATGTGAATATTCATCGCGATCTAGTCATTGCACCCGTTAAAGAAGAACTAGTCATTCTGACTAAAAAATACCATGCAAGGCTTCTGCATCCGAACTCGCTAGCCCAGGTCCTGCAACACACTCGAAGCTTATTACGGCTGAAAAGACGAGCTCTTCCATCATTATCGTATATCTTATGAAGTCAACTAATGATTCGCACACTAGTGCAGAATTATAATATATCTATTTAATTGTTAATGTTAAGATTTGAACACAATTGCCAATCTCTTGTAGAATTACAATAAAAAACTGAGTTGCCAAAAAACAAATAAAAAAAATAACTATTTCAAAAATTTCTAAACTAATAGAAATAATAATAGACATAAAAATTTTAAGGAAAGCTAAATATAGATTTTATAAGATATTAACAAGACATATTTTCATACCATGCTATTTCCTTTCACAAGCCGATAACTGGCCAAAGCGTTTGGATGTTAGTTCGGACTGCGTTCATTTATTCTTCAATTTAAATTTTGTCAAATGCATTTGAAATTCAATGATATTATTTAAAGTTGCAAATTCAATATTTATAGACTAGGGGTAAATATAGTATATGAAAGCCGGCGAGTGGTAAGCATCCTACAGTCACAGTCGGGGTTCGAGTGTCAAATCTTGTCCAGGGTATAGTCTAAAAAATATTTCTTTCTAAATACATTCCCCACGGTGTTGGGGAATGAGTAATTAATTATGGTGGAGGTTATGTCAGTAATAATAATAAATGAAAATTGGAAATATGTAAATAAATCCAAAAGATTCTCCCGCCTTTTAATGGAATCCTTAACCATTTATAAATAACCTGCACAGCTTCAAGATAGGTCGTTTTAAGATGCCGCTAGTCATTTTTACTGTACTACACTGACTAGGTTATCATTGCCTGTATGTACTGCATTGAACAAAACCATTGTCCATGAGGCAGTAGCATGTCCACCATTAATTAGGACCATACCACAATGGTTCAAGTTCTTCCTCTCTTGAGACCACTTGGTACGTTGCTGCAGAGAGGTGAGATAATCTATTAGGCAATGTCGCCAGAATTCTTATAGCAAACAAATGAGGAGCTACTACCGACAACCTCTTTAATTTGAGATGTTCCAAATTTGGTTCAGAAAGTTTCTGCAGTGTTTGGCTGATTAGAAAGTGGGTCTGGTACCAACCCAACGAGATTATCAGCATTCGCATCATAAAGAGTTGTTAACAGCTCAACTTAACGAGCCTCGATCTGGCAGAGCAGAGAGTGTCAAAATCTCCGTGAGTCATACAAAGTTCTATTAAACTTCGAAGCCGAAATTTGGTGGTCTTGGCGGCAGAATTCCAGATTCCATCAAAATAGGGTAAACGGGGATGGATGAATTACCACTTGACTTGTAGCTAGACCACACATGTGCGGATGCGTTCCCTTTTACCAGTCATTGGAAGATTTTGATAGTACTCGTTTAACGCCTACAAAAAGAGAAGGGTATCTGATGTCAGCTGATGCCAGCAGGCATGTAATATGTCAGTTCAAGATGATTTGTTACACGGCAAACGATATATTGCTCCTACTTTTATAAAGTATCATATAAAAGGGTCCTGCGAATACAATATTTGTTTGAACAAATGGGCGAGCTTGAGTAACTTAGCTAGACGGTAAACGGTAAGTTGGCCATTTGCTGCAATAAAGTGTTTGCTCTGTAATGAGTACATTTGTTAATCACTACCTTAATCAATCGGCTACAATTGGTAATTGAAAACCTTTGATGAATTATGTTAAGTAATAGAATAGGGCTAGCATCTCAGTTTTGAAGAAATTGTTGAGCAATAATTCGGTACACCAATACAAATTCCTTAGATAATTGCATGGGATGCTTAGTTTCAAGAGGCATTTTTGAAGTGGCTATCACTTGTAGTGTATCTACAAATAGATGCCGTACAATATACCGTTCAGTCTCATAAAGAGTGTGATTTGACACGAAATGATTCTCACAGAATTATTCTTCTGGAATGAAGCATATTTTCTGTGTCTGAAACTCATGTTCAACTATCTAGACAGGTCGCAATGAGGCATCAATCTTTAATACGATTGTTGGGAGAGTACCTGTAAATGTACATATATCTTCCCCGCCGTTTGAACTTGCCAGCGAGTACCTAACAAAATACAATATTTGGCGTAATTGGACACCCTGTTCGTTTCAAAGTTTCAGAAAAATCAAGATCAATTCGGTGGTTTCGACGCCATCATATGTAATGTTTAAACAGACATTAGCAGAATGCTGGCAGTAACTTTGGTAAGAGCAGAATTGAATCCATAGATTGCACCTACTTTGATTCAACCATATTTTGTTTGGGAGGTGAAGCCGTTGAACTAAGTCGAGAGTCCATCGGCGCCTTCCAATATAGAGAAAATGTTGATAGTGGATTATAAAAGGGCGTTTGTATTTTTGTAAGATTATTGGAATTACTTTCTTTATTATTGGCATTTATGTGTAGTCACGAGTTTGATAATTGTCAACAGAAATTAAATAATTCTTTTGAGAAGCAAATTTTGCTCAGTGATTGGGTGCAAAACAATTAAAGAGTGGATTCTTTTTTTTTAGCAGATTCACGCCTCTGCAATACTTCTATCTCCTTTAAATCTACACATGTGAACAGACTATGTATGCCGCCACAGTTTATGGATTCGGTTTACGTTTCGATTCGGTTTCTGTGGCATTGAAACGCTTACTTCAAGTGGAAATAAAAAAGTTTTTTGAATCTTTGCATCGTTTTATCAACCTATTGTTGGGACATGCAAGAAATGTTTTAGCCGCTCCCCGTGGGTTCTGTTCCTCAGCCAAGCTGGTGCTCAACAAATGATTTTAAGTAAGCAGTAGCAATATATCAATATGTTTTTGTTTCTCATACCTGCAAACATCTTCGATCAGGCTTCAATGTATGCCCCGTGTGAATAGACCCTGCCTGCTATTGCGGTTGCAACGTCGCCCTTGATGTATATTTATAAGTATCGATTTTTTTGGAATTTGATATTGACTAAACATTAACTAAGCCAAAATTTCCAATGAAAGGCGAGATAAATGAGCAACCCACTCATTCCAGCATGCAGAGCGGAAGATCTTGCGAGTCAGCGTTGCAAATTTTTATTAGCAGGATTGAGCATACCGTAGAAACGAAGGGGTACGCTTTTTTTTGTAGATATAGTATGCTTTTGAAAATACTACAATTTACAGCTATGCTCGTCGTCATGGCTTCTTGCATTGCAAGTGCAGCAATATATGTGGATATCGATGGGTGTGAAAAGGATTGCCTTTGTCTTTGTTTGTCCCCCTAATTGGGTCTGATATCTACGCTCATGCATATATAGTTGATGTAGTATACGTAATTGGAGGAATTTTTCCTATGCATTCAGTCTACTCTGATTAGTATTGATACATGGTGGTGAGGCCTATGGCCCTTACTAGAAGTAGAAAGGAGGAACGTTTTTTTCTGCCAGCACCTAGGGGTTCGTAATTCACTAACCCAGGAAAATAAAATATCTTGGGGTGGTCCTTGACAGTAATCTTCTTTGGAAATAACACTTTTAACTAAACGTAGCGAAAGCATTGGCAACTGTTTGACAGTGCAAAATTTTTTCGGCAATACGTGGGGTCTGGCTCCTTCGAAAGTCCTATGGATTTATAAGGTAATTATCGGACCTATAATATCCTACGCATTGGTGGGCTGGAAGAAAAGATTGTCTCTCAAAGAGGTTAAAGCACAATGGTCAGGGGTGGGTGCTCGTTGGGCTCTTGAAAATATTGATGGCTCTTATATTGCTATGCCTTCTATGCCCATTGACTCAATGCCAGCGTGAAGCAAAGTCGCTTCCGCGCTTGGAACTTTTTTTGTTAGAACAACAATTCGTGTATAGCACACCAACCACAAGACATTGAACTATATTTAATTTTGTGGTCAATCCTACCAAGTGACATAAGAATCATTCAATTTCTATCAGAAATAACAGGTAGCAGAGGTTTTACCCATCTGCTGCCTCTTACGTCTACCCATTTGCACATGCAATCAAACCGATTTGGACATATGGCGCTGTTCTATAGAGCGTGTATAGTTCTTCTAATATATAGAAAATTCAACGAGCTCAGTCTAGAATACTAAGAATCATTGTAAACGCACCATGGTACGTAAAAAATGTGAATATTCATCGCGATCTAGTCATTGCACCCGTTAAAGAAGAACTAGTCATTCTGACTGAAAAATACCATGCAAGGCTTCTGCATCCGAACTCGCTAGCCCAGGTCCTGCAACACACTCGAAGCTTGTTACGGCTGAAAAGACGAGCTCTTCCATCATTATCGTATATCTTATGAAGTCAACTAATGATTCGCACACTAGTGCAGAATTATAATATATCTATTTAATTGTTAATGTTAAGATTTGAACACAATTGCCAATCTCTTGTAGAATTACAATAAAAAACTGAGTTGCCAAAAAACAAATAAAAAAAATAACTATTTCAAAAATTTCTAAACTAATAGAAATAATAATAGACATAAAAATTTTAAGGAAAGCTAAATATAGATTTTATAAGATATTAACAAGACATATTTTCATACCATGCTATTTCCTTTCACAAGCCGATAACTGGCCAAAGCGTTTGGATGTTAGTTCAGACTGCGTTCATTTATTCTTCAATTTAAATTTTCTCAAATGCATTTGAAATTCAATGATATTATTTAAAGTTGCAAATTCAATATTTATAGACTAGGGGTAAATATAGTATATGAAAGCCGGCGAGTGGTAAGCATCCTACAGTCACAGTCGGGGTTCGAGTGTCAAATCTTGTCCCGGGTATAGTCTAAAAAATATTTCTTTCTAAATACATTCCCCACGGTGTTGGGGAATGAGTAATTAATTATGGTGGAGGTTATGTCAGTAATAATAATAAATGAAAATTGGAAATATGTAAATAAATCCAAAAGATTCTCCCGCCTTTTAATGGAATCCTTAACCATTTATAAATAACCTGCACAGCTTCAAGATAGGTCGTTTTAAGATGCCGCTAGTCATTTTTACTGTACTACACTGACTAGGTTATCATTGCCTGTATGTACTGCATTGAACAAAACCATTGTCCATGAGGCAGTAGCATGTCCACCATTAATTAGGACCATACCACAATGGTTCAAGTTCTTCCTCTCTTGAGACCACTTGGTACGTTGCTGCAGAGAGGTGAGATAATCTATTAGGCAATGTCGCCAGAATTCTTATAGCAAACAAATGAGGAGCTACTACCGACAACCTCTTTAATTTGAGATGTTCCAAATTTGGTTCAGAAAGTTTCTGCAGTGTTTGGCTGATTAGAAAGTGGGTCTGGTACCAACCCAACGAGATTATCAGCATTCGCATCATAAAGAGTTGTTAACAGCTCAACTTAACGAGCCTCGATCTGGCAAAGCAGAGAGTGTCAAAATCTCCGTGAGTCATACAAAGTTCTATTAAACTTCGAAGCCGAAATTTGGTGGTCTTGGCGGCAGAATTCCAGATTCCATCAAAATAGGGTAAACGGGGATGGATGAATTACCACTTGACTTGTAGCTAGACCACACATGTGCGGATGCGTTCCCTTTTACCAGTCATTGGAAGATTTTGATAGTACTCGTTTAACGCCTACAAAAAGAGAAGGGTATCTGATGTCAGCTGATGCCAGCAGGCATGTAATATGTCAGTTCAAGATGATTTGTTACACGGCAAACGATATATTGCTCCTACTTTTATAAAGTATCATATAAAAGGGTCCTGCGAATACAATATTTGTTTGAACAAATGGGCGAGCTTGAGTAACTTAGCTAGACGGTAAACGGTAAGTTGGCCATTTGCTGCAATAAAGTGTTTGCTCTGTAATGAGTACATTTGTTAATCACTACCTTAATCAATCGGCTACAATTGGTAATTGAAAACCTTTGATGAATTATGTTAAGTAATAGAATAGGGCTAGCATCTCAGTTTTGAAGAATTTGTTGAGCAATAATTCGGTACACCAATACAAATTCCTTAGATAATTGCATGGGATGGTTAGTTTCAAGAGGCATTTTTGAAGTGGCTATCACTTGTAGTGTATCTACAAATAGATGCCGTACAATATACCGTTCAGTCTCATAAAGAGTGTGATTTGACACGAAATGATTCTCACAGAATTATTCTTCTGGAATGAAGCATATTTTCTGTGTCTGAAACTCATGTTCAACTATCTAGACAGGTCGCAATGAGGCATCAATCTTTAATACGATTGTTGGGAGAGTACCTGTAAATGTACATATATCTTCCCCGCCGTTTGAACTTGCCAGCGAGTACCTAACAAAATACAATATTTGGCGTAATTGGACACCCTGTTCGTTTCAAAGTTTCAGAAAAATCAAGATCAATTCGGTGGTTTCGACGCCATCATATGTAATGTTTAAACAGACATTAGCAGAATGCTGGCAGTAACTTTGGTAAGAGCAGAATTGAATCCATACATTGCACCTACTTTGATTCAACCATATTTTGTTTGGGAGGTGAAGCCGTTGAACTAAGTCGAGAGTCCATCGGCGCCTTCCAATATAGAGAAAATGTTGATAGTGGATTATAAAAGGGCGTTTGTATTTTTGTAAGATTATTGGAATTACTTTCTTTATTATTGGCATTTATGTGTAGTCACGAGTTTGATAATTGTCAACAGAAATTAAATAATTCTTTTGAGAAGCAAATTTTGCTCAGTGATTGGGTGCAAAACAATTAAAGAGTGGATTCTTTTTTTTTTAGCAGATTCACGCCTCTGCAATACTTCTATCTCCTTTAAATCTACACATGTGAACAGACTATGTATGCCGCCACAGTTTATGGATTCGGTTTACGTTTCGATTCGGTTTCTGTGGCATTGAAACGCTTACTTCAAGTGGAAATAAGAAAAGTTTTTTGAATCTTTGCATCGTTTTATCAACCTATTGTTGGGACATGCAAGAAATGTTTTAGCCGCTCCCCGTGGGTTCTGTTCCTCAGCCAAGCTGGTGCTCAACAAATGATTTTAAGTAAGCAGTAGCAATATATCAATATGTTTTTGTTTCTCATACCTGCAAACATCTTCGATCAGGCTTCAATGTATGCCCCGTGTGAATAGACCCTGCCTGCTATTGCGGTTGCAACGTCGCCCTTGATGTATATTTATAAGTATCGATTTTTTTGGAATTTGATATTGACTAAACATTAACTAAGCCAAAATTTCCAATGAAAGGCGAGATAAATGAGCAACCCACTCATTCCAGCATGCTTATCAGAGCGGAAGATCTTGCGAGTCAGCGTTGCAAATTTTTATTAGCAGGATTGAGCATACCGTAGAAACGAAGGGGTACGCTTTTTTTTGTAGATATAGTATGCTTTTGAAAATACTACAATTTACAGCTATGCTCGTCGTCATGGCTTCTTGCATTGCAAGTGCAGCAATATATGTGGATATCGATGGGTGTGAAAAGGATTGCCTTTGTCTTTGTTTGTCCCCCTAATTGGGTCTGATATCTACGCTCATGCATATATAGTTGATGTAGTATACGTAATTGGAGGAATTTTTCCTATGCATTCAGTCTACTCTGATTAGTATTGATACATGGTGGTGAGGCCTATGGCCCTTACTAGAAGTAGAAAGGAGGAACGTTTTTTTCTGCCAGCACCTAGGGGTTCGTAATTCACTAACCCAGGAAAATAAAATATCTTGGGGTGGTCCTTGACAGTAATCTTCTTTGGAAATAACACTTTTAACTAAACGTAGCGAAAGCATTGGCAACTGTTTGACAGTGCAAAATTTTTTCGGCAATACGTGGGGTCTGGCTCCTTCGAAAGTCCTATGGATTTATAAGGTAATTATCGGACCCATAATATCCTACGCATTGGTGGGCTGGAAGAAAAGATTGTCTCTCAAAGAGGTTAAAGCACAATGGTCAGGGGTGGGTGCTCGTTGGGCTCTTGAAAATATTGATGGCTCTTATATTGCTATGCCTTCTATGCCCATTGACTCAATGCCAGCGTGAAGCAAAGTCGCTTCCGCGCTTGGAACTTTTTTTGTTAGAACAACAATTCGTGTATAGCACACCAACCACAAGACATTGAACTATATTTAATTTTGTGGTCAATCCTACCAAGTGACATAAGAATCATTCAATTTCTATCAGAAATAACAGGTAGCAGAGGTTTTACCCATCTGCTGCCTCTTACGTCTACCCATTTGCACATGCAATCAAACCGATTTGGACATATGGCGCTGTTCTATAGAGCGTGTATAGTTCTTCTAATATATAGAAAATTCAACGAGCTCAGTCTAGAATACTAAGAATCATTGTAAACGCACCATGGTACGTAAAAAATGTGAATATTCATCGCGATCTAGTCATTGCACCCGTTAAAGAAAAACTAGTCATTCTGACTGAAAAATACCATGCAAGGCTTCTGCATCCGAACTCGCTAGCCCAGGTCCTGCAACACACTCGAAGCTTATTACGGCTGAAAAGACGAGCTCTTCCATCATTATCGTATATCTTATGAAGTCAACTAATGATTCGCACACTAGTGCAGAATTATAATATATCTATTTAATTGTTAATGTTAAGATTTGAACACAATTGCCAATCTCTTGTAGAATTACAATAAAAAACTGAGTTGCCAAAAAACAAATAAAAAAAATAACTATTTCAAAAATTTCTAAACTAATAGAAATAATAATAGACATAAAAATTTTAAGGAAAGCTAAATATAGATTTTATAAGATATTAACAAGACATATTTTCATACCATGCTATTTCCTTTCACAAGCCGATAACTGGCCAAAGCGTTTGGATGTTAGTTCAGACTGCGTTCATTTATTCTTCAATTTAAATTTTGTCAAATGCATTTGAAATTCAATGATATTATTTAAAGTTGCAAATTCAATATTTATAGACTAGGGGTAAATATAGTATATGAAAGCCGGCGAGTGGTAAGCATCCTACAGTCACAGTCGGGGTTCGAGTGTCAAATCTTGTCCCGGGTATAGTCTAAAAAATATTTCTTTCTAAATACATTCCCCACGGTGTTGGGGAATGAGTAATTAATTATGGTGGAGGTTATGTCAGTAATAATAATAAATGAAAATTGGAAATATGTAAATAAATCCAAAAGATTCTCCCGCCTTTTAATGGAATCCTTAACCATTTATAAATAACCTGCACAGCTTCAAGATAGGTCGTTTTAAGATGCCGCTAGTCATTTTTACTGTACTACACTGACTAGGTTATCATTGCCTGTATGTACTGCATTGAACAAAACCATTGTCCATGAGGCAGTAGCATGTCCACCATTAATTAGGACCATACCACAATGGTTCAAGTTCTTCCTCTCTTGAGACCATTTGGTACGTTGCTGCAGAGAGATGAGATAATCTATTAGGCAATGTCGCCAGAATTCTTATAGCAAACAAATGAGGAGCTACTACCGACAACCTCTTTAATTTGAGATGTTCCAAATTTGGTTCAGAAAGTTTCTGCAGTGTTTGGCTGATTAGAAAGTGGGTCTGGTACCAACCCAACGAGATTATCAGCATTCGCATCATAAAGAGTTGTTAACAGCTCAACTTAACGAGCCTCGATCTGGCAGAGCAGAGAGTGTCAAAATCTCCGTGAGTCATACAAAGTTCTATTAAACTTCGAAGCCGAAATTTGGTGGTCTTGGCGGCAGAATTCCAGATTCCATCAAAATAGGGTAAACGGGGATGGATGAATTACCACTTGACTTGTAGCTAGACCACACATGTGCGGATGCGTTCCCTTTTACCAGTCATTGGAAGATTTTGATAGTACTCGTTTAACGCCTACAAAAAGAGAAGGGTATCTGATGTCAGCTGATGCCAGCAGGCATGTAATATGTCAGTTCAAGATGATTTGTTACACGGCAAACGATATATTGCTCCTACTTTTATAAAGTATCATATAAAAGGGTCCTGCGAATACAATATTTGTTTGAACAAACGGGCGAGCTTGAGTAACTTAGCTAGACGGTAAACGGTAAGTTGGCCATTTGCTGCAATAAAGTGTTTGCTCTGTAATGAGTACATTTGTTAATCACTACCTTAATCAATCGGCTACAATTGGTAATTGAAAACCTTTGATGAATTATGTTAAGTAATAGAATAGGGCTAGCATCTCAGTTTTGAAGAATTTGTTGAGCAATAATTCGGTACACCAATACAAATTCCTTAGATAATTGCATGGGATGCTTAGTTTCAAGAGGCATTTTTGAAGTGGCTATCACTTGTAGTGTATCTACAAATAGATGCCTTACAATATACCGTTCAGTCTCATAAAGAGTGTGATTTGACACGAAATGATTCTCACAGAATTATTCTTCTGGAATGAAGCATATTTTCTGTGTCTGAAACTCATGTTCAACTATCTAGACAGGTCGCAATGAGGCATCAATCTTTAATACGATTGTTGGGAGAGTACCTGTAAATGTACATATATCTTCCCCGCCGTTTGAACTTGCCAGCGAGTACCTAACAAAATACAATATTTGGCGTAATTGGACACCCTGTTCGTTTCAAAGTTTCAGAAAAATCAAGATCAATTCGGTGGTTTCGACGCCATCATATGTAATGTTTAAACAGACATTAGCAGAATGCTGGCAGTAACTTTGGTAAGAGCAGAATTGAATCCATAGATTGCACCTACTTTGATTCAACCATATTTTGTTTGGGAGGTGAAGCCGTTGAACTAAGTCGAGAGTCCATCGGCGCCTTCCAATATAGAGAAAATGTTGATAGTGGATTATAAAAGGGCGTTTGTATTTTTGTAAGATTATTGGAATTACTTTCTTTATTATTGGCATTTATGTGTAGTCACGAGTTTGATAATTGTCAACAGAAATTAAATAATTCTTTTGAGAAGCAAATTTTGCTCAGTGATTGGGTGCAAAACAATTAAAGAGTGGATTCTTTTTTTTTTAGCAGATTCACGCCTCTGCAATACTTCTATCTCCTTTAAATCTACACATGTGAACAGACTATGTATGCCGCCACAGTTTATGGATTCGGTTTACGTTTCGATTCGGTTTCTGTGGCATTGAAACGCTTACTTCAAGTGGAAATAAGAAAAGTTTTTTGAATCTTTGCATCGTTTTATCAACCTATTGTTGGGACATGCAAGAAATGTTTTAGCCGCTCCCCGTGGGTTCTGTTCCTCAGCCAAGCTGGTGCTCAACAAATGATTTTAAGTAAGCAGTAGCAATATATCAATATGTTTTTGTTTCTCATACCTGCAAACATCTTCGATCAGGCTTCAATGTATGCCCCGTGTGAATAGACCCTGCCTGCTATTGCGGTTGCAACGTCGCCCTTGATGTATATTTATAAGTATCGATTTTTTTGGAATTTGATATTGACTAAACATTAACTAAGCCAAAATTTCCAATGAAAGGCGAGATAAATGAGCAACCCACTCATTCCAGCATGCTTATCAGAGCGGAAGATCTTGCGAGTCAGCGTTGCAAATTTTTATTAGCAGGATTGAGCATACCGTAGAAACGAAGGGGTACGCTTTTTTTTGTAGATATAGTATGCTTTTGAAAATACTACAATTTACAGCTTTGCTCGTCGTCATGGCTTCTTGCATTGCAAGTGCAGCAATATATGTGGATATCGATGGGTGTGAAAAGGATTGCCTTTGTCTTTGTTTGTCCCCCTAATTGGGTCTGATATCTACGCTCATGCATATATAGTTGATGTAGTATACGTAATTGGAGGAATTTTTCCTATGCATTCAGTCTACTCTGATTAGTATTGATACATGGTGGTGAGGCCTATGGCCCTTACTAGAAGTAGAAACGAGGAACGTTTTTTTCTGCCAGCACCTAGGGGTTCGTAATTCACTAACCCAGGAAAATAAAATATCTTGGGGTGGTCCTTGACAGTAATCTTCTTTGGAAATAACACTTTTAACTAAACGTAGCGGAAGCATTGGCAACTGTTTGACAGTGCAAAATTTTTTCGGCAATACGTGGGGTCTGGCTCCTTCGAAAGTCCTATGGATTTATAAGGTAATTATCGGACCCATAATATCCTACGCATTGGTGGGCTGGAAGAAAAGATTGTCTCTCAAAGAGGTTAAAGCACAATGGTCAGGGGCGGGTGCTCGTTGGGCTATCGAAAATATTGATGGCTCTTATATTGCTATGCCTTCTATGCCCATTGACTCAATGCCAGCGTGAAGCAAAGTCGCTTCCGCGCTTGGAACTTTTTTTGTTAGAACAACAATTCGTGTATAGCACACCAACCACAAGACATTGAACTATATTTAATTTTGTGGTCAATCCTACCAAGTGACATAAGAATCATTCAATTTCTATCAGAAATAACAGGTAGCAGAGGTTTTACCCATCTGCTGCCTCTTACGTCTACCCATTTGCACATGGAATCCAATCACAATCATCCATCCAATCAATTGTTAAAAATTGCAACTGCAATACACATGTTTACAACATTGTTTTTCGCCTTTGTTTCTAGCTTTATTTTGCTTTATGTTTTAAATTAACAGCCGAGCTGTTAAGATTCTCTGATATAATCGTTCAAAAAAGCTAATAAAATGTAAAACATCAGAACAGGTTATGGGCCCAGGCACCCAAGTGCTTTCTCAAAAAAATGGGGATGTCATAGTATAGAAAGATCTGGCATCACTCAAAAACATGAATTACAAAATGGAAGTGTGGCAATCACATGAATGAGACTAACGATTTCATCAGCCAAACTGAACTAAAACCAACGTGCTTTTTCATAAAAAAATCTTGACTACCTTCTATTAAATAAACATCTCTATAAGTATTCATTTAAATATATCCTTGTTTTATTAACACTATAACATGGTGTCAGATGTGGGAAAAGTTTTAGAAAAATTTTAATACCTACTGTAAAAACAACAGTAAAATGAGTGAAGTAGCAGAATTAAAACAACAGATTGCGTCCTTACGGGCAGAAATTAATAAGGCATCAATTAGAAGTACACAGCCGACTCAAAGTGTTCTACCACAAATACCACTACCGGGACCACTAAAGATAGGAGATGGGGACATAAATGAAAATTTTAAATACTTCAAACAACAATGGGAAAACTATTTAACAGCAACAGGTTTAGTCTCACAATCTGAAGAGGCCAAAAAGGCAATTTTGTTAACAGCCATCGGTGATGACGCATTTAGAAGATACACCAATATGCCAATAAAAGATGAGGATAGACGAACCGTAAGTGGTCTATTAAACGAGCTAGAAAAAAATCTAACACCAACACTCAACAAAAGATATATTAGAGCTGTATTTAACATGGCCAAACAAGACCCGGAAGAGTCATATGACGAGTATTTCAACAGATTGAGGAGTCTTATAAAGAATGCACAATATGGTCCACTAGAGGAAGACCTCCTACTCGACAAGATAATATGTTCTATCAAAGACCCTAATCTAAAGCAAAAACTATGGCTCGACAACAACATAACTTTGACAAAGGCTATTGAAATATGCAGATCAAAGGAAACTACGGAACAACAGCTACGTGGTATAGAGAACAAACAATTTGATATAAACAAGCTACAACAGATACCACATAGAGCCAGAAATCAACAACAAAAACAAAATAGATTTGAACACAAATTATGCAAATTTTGTGGCAACGAATATCACAACACATTGGAACAGTGTCCGGCTAGAAAATTAACATGCCATAAATGTAATAGAAGAGGTCATTACGCTCGAGTTTGCATGTCAGCTTATAACAACAACAAACAAGGCCACAATGCAAGGGCAATCAAAGAGGTGGTAACATCAACCAATAGTGACGAGGAAACATCAGAAATAGACGAAGAATTTGTACTGAACACCGTATTAAACAACAACAGCAAAGGACTTTACTTGGAACTGAAAATTTACAACAACAACAACGTTGCGTATCACACAAAATGTCAGCTTGATACCGGCGCAACCTGTAACATCATAGGAATCAACAATTTGAAGGAGATAGAAGCAAAACCAACAATTAACAAGACGCAAACGAAGCTTAGAACCATAGAAGGAACACAAATTACACCAATCGGAACAACACAGTTGAAAATTGAGAGGAACAGGGCTGAGTATATATTATTATTTTACATAATAGAAAATAATCACTGTCCTTTACTCTCATTACAAACATGTCAATCGTTGAAGCTCATAGAATTATGTAAAAAGGTTGAAAGTCACTCTGCCGAACAGGAACAAGCTTATAAAATCATTAACAGATATGACGATGTATTTCAAGGTCTAGGCAAACTGAAAGGCAACATAACATTGGAAATAGACAACAGCATAATACCCAAAAATGAGCCTCCAAGAAGAATACCTATAGCATTACGAGAACAGCTGAGGGAAACACTGAAAGAAATGGAGAACATGAAGGTCATAGTTAGAGAACCAGAACATACCAATTGGACGAGTAATATGGTACTAGTGAAGAAAAATGACAAACTTAGAGTATGCATCGATCCAAAGGGTTTAAACGAAGCTCTTAAAGATGTAAAGTACCAGCTTCCCACGGTAGAGGAAATTCTAACCGAATTAGCAGATGCCAAGATATTTTCCATACTGGATGCTAAACATGGTTTTTGGCAACTCGAATTGCATAAAGCAAGCAGTAAATTAACATCATTTTGGACACCCTTTGGTAAATATCGATTTAACCGTGTACCCTTCGGAATAAAGCCAGCAATGGAAATATTCCAAATGCGGCAAAACCAGGTTATAGCTGGATTGAAAGGCGTAGTTTGTATAGCTGACGATATTTTAGTATTTGGAAGGGTTATACCAAAAGTGAGGCAATTGAGAACCATAACGAAAATTTAGACAAATTATTACAACGTCTACGTGAAGAAAACTTGAAAATTAACAAGACGAAGATGAGAGTATGTCAGGAGAAAGTAAAATTTTTTGGACACGTCCTAATCAACGAGGGATTAAAACCCGATCCGGACAAAATAAGTGCCATAATAAACATGCCATCACCTAACGATAAAAAGTATACCCTACGATTCCTGGGACTTGTAACATACGTGAGTAAGTTTATACCTAATATGTCAGAAGTAACCGAACCCTTAAGAAGAGTTACACATGTAAAGACAAATTTTGAGTGGAGGGCAGAACAGGAGGAAGCATTTAAAAAGCTAAAAAAAACTAATAACGGAAACTCCTGTATTACAATACTACAATGCAAGGAAACCGGTTGTAATACAGACGGACGCATCATCGTTTGCGCTTGGTTGTACTTTATTACAAGATGATCATCCCATAATATATGCCTTAAAGACCCTGACACCAACACAACGAAACTATGCTCAGATAGAAAAAGAGATGTTAGCAGTGCTATTTGCGTGTTAACGATTTGACCAATACATTTGTGGAAGGAAGAACGTAACAATAGAAACCGATCATTCTCTTTTGGTAAACATTTTTAGAAAACCATTACTCAAAACACCGAAAAGGTTACAGTCCATGATTTTGGCATTACAAGGTTACAATTTCAACATTAAATATACGAAGGGAAGCGAAATGTATATTGCCGATACTCTATCTCGAGCACCGTGTCAATTGGAGAAACCACTCGACATATACAACATTGAGATGGAATTAGAACAGCTAAATGAATGCAGTGACGTCGACGAAAAGCGAATATGTTTGACAACGATTAACAAAATTAAACAGGCAACATCTTGCGACAACATTATGAAAACCCTTATGGCAACAAGAAGAGAAGGTTGGAATGAAGACAAAAGTAATGTGAATGAAAATATAAAGCAATACTGGAATATAAGAGACGAGCTCGTCATCAACAGCGATTTGATTTTTAAAGGAAACCGATTACTTATACCACAGCAAATGCGACGTGAAATATTAATCAGATTACATCAACCCCATTTGGGCATTGAATCAACATTAAAATTGGCAAGGGAAACGGTGTACTGGCGAGGAATAACAGACGAAATTAAACAGATGATACAAGGATGTGATATATGCAACATATATGCAAGGAAACAACAAAGAGAAGCCCTAGTTATACCAGAAATTCCAACAACACCTTTCGAAATTATATCTATGGACATATGTGAACTTCAAGTTAAAGGCAAAACTCGATATTTCCTGATAACAGTAGACCATTACTCCGACTTTTTTGAAATCGACGAAATAAACAATTTATCAGCAAAGACAACTATAAACACATGTAGAAAAAACTTCAGCAGATACGGTATACCCATGAAGGTGATTACGGACAATGGAACAAATTTTGTCAACTCCGAGTTCAAAAATTTTACAATAGAGTGGGAGTTTGACCATCGAACATCTAGCCCTCACCATCCACAGGCGAATGGCAAAGCTGAAGCGGCTGTAAAAATTGCAAAACATTTACTGAAAAAAGCAGTGGCTTCAAACACAGATTTTTACAAAGCATTGCTCTTATGGAGAAAAACCCCAAACAAAATTGGTTCCAGCCCGGCTAAACGATTGTTTTGTAGATGGTTGCGATGTAACTTACCATCATCGAATTTAAATCTCGAAATAGTACAAAACGTACCTAAACAAATTGAACAACAACGCCAATATAACAAGAAATATTTCGATCGTGGAACACGCAAGGACAGCAAATTGAAAGAAGGTGACCAGGTATATATTAAACAAAATCCAAATGAACACTGGGTAAAGGGCAGAATTGAACAAAAAGCTGCAGACCGATCATATATAGTGAGAGCTGACCAAGGAAGGTACAGGCGAAACACCATCCACATAATGAAGCCGAAATCAATATCATCTAACTCGGAACAACGGGACATAAGAAAAGACTTGACTTCAGGATCAGAATACGAATCTGACATCATACAAAGTGAACAGTTACAACAGTTACCAGTTGAAACTCAAACCCATCAGTCAGATGAAACATCTATCGGAGATCACCGCGATTCGGAAAATGTGGATTCACAACACCAACAAAATCATCCCATACAAAGAGCTAGAAGAGAAACTAAACTACCACAACGATTGGACGATTATGAAGTTTACTAATATTTATAAAACAAAGGGGATGTCATAGTATAGAAAGATCTGGCATCACTCAAAAACATGAATTACAAAATGGAAGTGTGGCAATCACATGAATGAGACTAACGATTGCATCAGCCAAACTGAAGTAAAACCAACGTGCTTTTTCATAACAAAATCTTGACTACCTTCTATTAAATAAACATCTCTATAAGTATACATTTAAATATATCCTTGTTTTATTAACACTATAACAGGGGAGACAAGTTTTTAACACTGTATAACTTAATAAACTAATAAATAAAGAGAATAGCTAAGATGAGTTCTTCCTTGTAAAACATTGAAAAATTGAACGAAGCAAATTACGACTCATGAAACTTGTTATAAGAAGTGTATTAGTGCATCCAGATTTCTTGAGGATAGTGTCAGGTGGCGAAGTAAAACCTGATTCAAATGATGATGCTGGCTGAAAAGAAGCACCCTCTTTGATCAAAAAGGATGAAAGACGATTATATTGAGCGTAATACCACTGCAAATAGCGCATGTAAAGAGCTGTGTGACATCAAAAGATGTGTGGGGAACTTTGAAGGAAATTCATAGACCAGGAGGGCCAGTAAGTTAAGTTACATTATTCAAACAGCTTCTTGTTATGCGCATGAACGAGAACGAATGTATTCAGGAGTGTCTTGTTTACGTCAACAGTTGGAAAATAGGCAAAAACTGGAGTAAATCTTCAAGAGGATGAACTCCCTAAGTTTAGCACACTGACGATAAAGTTGACGGAAAAGGGTCAGCGTCGTAGCAACGATCTCGTTAGTGATGACTGTAGCGCAGAAGCATTCATTGTACGCACGAATAACGGAAATCATCAAAATTTTTGCATAAGAGACAACATCAACGAACACAAAAATAGGATGGCGAGTACACGAAAAACAATGAGTTTCAATTCCTATAACTTTGGTCTCAAAGGGCATTACTAATCACAGTGCAAGGAGAAAGAGGAGAAAAGAGATAAAACTCAAGAGTTATTCTCTGTGCTCACAAATTCCAACTACAACGCATTCTATCAAAAAATGTAGTTATTGCAGGGGTAATTACTCTTAAAAATAATAGAACCAAATTATTTTATTTCTAATTATGATATTGTTACTCTGCATCGTGCTCAATGAAATATGCACTTTGTTCTCCAACCGGTAATGTTGCAATAACTGGTTATTTAAAGGGCTCCATTACATCCTGAGGAACTTTTTTTTGATTGTGTCAACTTTTCTTTTCATTTAGACAAATACTACATATCAAGGGATTTGAAGAATCCATTGCTCTATTGAAAGCGACTGGCCAATTATGGGCATTAATGTTTTTGTTTAGTTGTTTAAAGGTTATTATAAATAAAACTACCGATAACGGATACCCTTGAGAGATACCATTAAAAAGAGGATAAGAATAAGAAAGTTCACTATTGATTCTAACCCGAAATGCAAAACCGGTCACAACCACTTGAATGATCTTCGGACCTACCCCCCACATCTCCAGTTGTTCCAACACCGCAGGAATCCCCGAGCGATTCTCAAAATCCATGGTCCACATCGGAACGTAATGTTTTTACGAAAGAGCAGCCGACACGTAGTGTGGTAGGTGTAGCAGAGCGTCAAATGTAATATGTTTGTAAAGTTATTTTTTCTGCAATACCCCACATTAGTATTTTTTGCTATAATTTGTTTCCAAAAACTTTCCTAAACACGACAGAAGAGATATTGGTCTGTACCCAATCATTTCATGGGAAGGGTTGTTGGGACTATGTACAGGGTAGAATGATTACTGCGCGCCAGATGTGGGGTACGTTCCTTGTCCATAACCAGTTTTATAGAGATTTAACAGCTTCATTTTAGCAGATTTTGGCAGATGTTTGATCATAGGGTATGATAAACAATCTACGCCGGTGTTTTGGCTTTGGCGTTTTGTATAGAAAGTTCTACAATTGTACAAAGAGGAATTAAATCCTTACCTGAGGTTGACCTTCTAACCTGACCATATACCGTTGCAAGGATATCGTTTTTATTCCTGATGTATAGGTTTGCAAAGTTGGAGTTGTTTAATAATAACACCAATGGGATGCAATGGTTTCGCTTATCTCTAGAGCAGATGCTATATTTCTCTGATTAACCTTTATGGATTTGATTTGAGGGTGCGATATATACGCCGATATATCGGGCAATATTTTCGGCGATGAGAGGTAAAAATTTTGGATGAAAAATCCGCTTCTTTCATTGATTTCTTAAATATAGCCTTGGCCCTTTTAAAAGATATTAGATTTACTATGGATCTAACTCGTTTGTATTCATAACAAAGAAATAATCTGTTTTTACGGAGATTCTTTATGTCATTGGTCCAAAAATGGGGCAATTATAGATTTAGTTTGTGGAATGGCTATATTTGCGGCTGATCTAATAGCTCTATTATTTAATGTCCAGTTTTCAAAAGATTTTAGGCATTCTGTTTGGTGAAGAGACCAGTGAGCAAGGTCAGTTAACATTTTTGGACGGTTTTATTTATTTCAAACTTAAATACTGTGGTTAACTCAGTAATTATTGGACGATGGTCGCTCCATATAGGCAATTGGATATTTTCCAAGAACATCTATTGCGTAATTGAGGTGAAAATAGAGTTAGATCAGATTTTCTGGAAAAATTATGATTTCGATTTTAGTTCCCTAGTACTAGCGTTATTGGATTCCCAAAGTGGACTCCAATAGTTAAAGTCACCAGTGAATGAATGAATGGAGATTGGATTTGATTAACAAATGTAATTATGTATGTCTGAAAACCGTTGCTGGGTGGAATATGCATACTTATTTATAATTGAAAACTTGAAATTTAGGTAAAACTCGAATGCGAGCGATGTAATATTTGAGTTGAGAATTTTATGGGGTATATGTAATTTGACTAATATGGCAATATCCAATATATAATTTAGGCGTAATAGTTGAAGTTTTTCATTCATTCACAATGAATATGAGTGGCTTGCATACAGATAACATCTGGCTGCTTGTCTTTAATTAATAATGCTAGTTCAAAAGATTTCATTAAATTTGTAGCCTTTCATAGTATTACTTTAAGAGACATAGGCAGATTCAATATAAATAGTGTATAAGTAATTTGGATACATATATTAATTACAATTAATCTAATCGGATGGGGTGTCTGAGATATTTTGGAAGTTTTCTCTCAGTGTGCACTGGCTTGTCAGTGGAGTGAAAAAGCTCTCGATTTTGACAGCCTATAATCCAAACAAATCGGTGTACCCTGGATTTGAATTTGAATTAAGATTTTAATAGTGAGGAAAATTAAATAAAATTTAATAAATGTAAACAGAGATTTCTGCAAAATTAAATTATGTGCCAAAGTTAAAATATTTAAATTAAGTGGAAATATAAAAATGTTTAAATGAAAAAATGTTTAATATTGTGTGTGGTAGCGGATCAGTGGAAGAAGTGGCCCGACTACTCCCGCTATACACAATATTGTGTGGGAGGGGTACCAAGTGACAATGGACTGCCGCCAGCGGCAGTGAATAACAATATGCTTAGGCAGTGAATTTTAGAAGATGCTCGGCCAAAGGTAACAAATGGTTTTCTTATAAAAATGTTAACCTTTTTACAATTATTTATTATTTTGGGAAAAGCAGACACGTAATTTATTTATTCAATTTAATGCAAATGCGGCATCCTAGTTCAACCCCCCAACAGGAGCTGCAACTAAATGGTATAATTGCTAATTTTCAGGCAGCTTAAATTTTTGATAATTATTTACTTACAGTTAACAACTATGAGGATTATGCACAGAAGCGCAACAATACACTGCCGAAATCGCAAGAGCCCATGCAAATAAAACGCAGCTCAAACGCATTGGATACCTATAAATAATACGGATACACATAGACAGAAGCTTCCACGTCCAATGTCAGCAAAGGTGCATCATTTAAAGCAATAATTCTTGTGAAAATACCCCCAATATTGAATATATGTAGAAGTGCAACAACAAGAGAGTATATCCAATAAATTAATTTTTTATTTTATAACATTGTAAAAAATTTAAAATAACATTTTTAATTGAAATATAAAAACATATCTCATATATCACATATCATTTTCGACAATATAGGTGACTTAATTAACTTTGTTTTTACTTATGAATTAAAAAACAATATGGTAATCAACCAAACATAATATAAACAGAATTGCTTTGTATTGTTTTTTTTAAACAATATAAATAGAAAATAAATAAATACAATATAATAAAGTAAACAAAATTACAGAGTTATTTTAAACATTTTTTTGAAACCCATAACTCTCTGCTTCGCTTTTTAATTTTTAAGTGGCGATTCAAATTTTTTATCCTAAAAAATATACGACACTTAAAAAAAATTGCTTACCTTATCTGGCAGGTCTACCGCCTTTGGACACTTGGTCGAATTTTTTTCACTTACCCAGCCCTTGAAGTGAGTCGAAGAATAGGAACTGCACTTGGTATTAGGTGCACCCTCTTTCCTCCAATTCTGAAGGCCGATTGCAGGAAATGGTCTGCATACACAAAGTTCTTTGGCTCTAAAACCAAACCGCACAATGCACTCCACTTCTTTCTTCTGTCTTCATCATTTGGAACAGAGAACAATGTTCCTTTTAGTTTTGTGGATTTTCCACATAACGCGCACTTTCCCATTTTGTTTTTAGTTTTTTACTATACGTTTTCTTTTTAGCAGTGTGCACTAACTATTTAAACTTTGTTTACAACCCTGATCTCAAATAAAAGCTTCGAAGCTTTCGAGGAAACGTCAAAACGAAAACAAGAAGAAGAGAAATTCTCCTTTGCGACTACCTTTTAGGTGTGCCCTGTTTTCTCTGTCTTATAGTTTTTTGACTATGAAGGTTTGTTTGATTAATATTACAAAATGTGATTAGTGAAGGGTGCGTAAACCGTCCCTTTCACCAGGTTTAAAATATCATGTGCTTTTGATGTGAATTGACGTATGCCTGGTAGTGCTGTCAAACAATATGATATGAATGTATTTGTGCGAATTCTGGTAAAAATACAGTGCACCCCATTTAACTCCAGCTATCGTAATTCCTCAATTCACTTAACTTCCCAAAATAACTGAAAACAAACAATTTTTTGAAAATTTCTCATTATCAATGAACGCGCAAGATCCACAAGTCGAAATATTCCAGTTGCGTTTAAGTAAAAAAATTAATTCGAAAAACTAAAAAATTATCATCATTATTAAAGAAAGAAACATTACCTCTGTTTAATTAAAAGCAAAAAGCCGTAACTTAATTCGTTAGCTACATTTTTGACCTATTTTGAAGATCTTTCTGAGATTATGAAAATTGTTGTTATTAGTGAGAATACTGTAAAAAGGTTTAATTCCCTTATGATCGGCAATTTCTTAATTTTCATTTCGCCTTTGCTCCTAAATCTTCTAAGCTTGATGTCCCGTGTGCTCTTTCATTTGTTTATGGCCATAGTTAAATATGAACACAGAGGGGTGTTACTGGGGCATTCGGAACCCTTTTTAATATAAATGAATTTTTATTAATTATTTTAGTTATTAGTAGTATATTATGCCAAAAAACCAAAGAATTATTATGCTACAACTTATGATTACTATGGTGCGTTTACAGTGAGCAAAAGTGTAACTGGAAAGCAATTGGATCAGATTTTACATTAAGAATAGTTATAATTTATTAAATGAACTTGTTAACATTTGAGTTTTCAGCTCCCAATTAAAAAATACAGTTTTTTTGGATTTAATATCACCTTGTTTTAGAAGTTTCCCAGTTCGTTTTAAAATACAAATGAAGTGAGCCCCTAAAAGTTTAATTTAAACGTAGCCCTGATACTTTTATAAGTTTCCAAAGCTTTAAATTATTTATTTTTTCTTATATATATATATATATATATATATATATATATATATATATATATATATATATATATATATATATATATATATATATATATATATATATATATATATATATATATATATATATATATATATATATATATATATATATATATATATATATATATATATATATATATATATATATATATATATATATATATATATATATATATATATATATATATATATATATATATATATATATATATATATATATATATATATATATATATATATATATATATATATATATATATATATATATATATATATATATATATATATATATATATATATATATATATATATATATATATATATATATATATATATATATATATATATATATATATATATATATATATATATATATATATATATATATATATATATATATATATATATATATATATATATATATATATATATATATATATATATATATATATATATATATATATATATATATATATATATATATATATATATATATATATATATATATATATATATATACATAAGTTATCGTGAGAAACCCTCGCATTCCTATATTCCCACTATTTGGATGCACCTAGCACCCAACTAACCAAATACACTACACGAGCCGCTTGGTCATCATATTCATAAAGTTGATTTCACCTAAACAACCAAACATTCACACGAGCCGCTAACTCATTCAACGTTTACCTAGTTCTTAGCAACTGAGTAACCAGATATTCTACACGAGCGGCGAAGACAGACAGCGCAATGGAAACGTAAGCAGAACAACAGCAGTGCAGCTCAATGTGGTGGCCTTAGTTTAAGCAAGAAACAACTGTAACAGTTTTGTTATTAACTCACCTTTAACAAAGAAAGTAAATAAACGATTAATTGGCGCCCAACGTAAACGGATCGCGAAGATTAAGTCAAAGAATAAAGTTATCCGAGTATTTCTATGAAGTTAGATAAAAAAGGATAAATTTTTAAATTTAAAAAAAAAGAAAAAGAGGGAATCACTATCGACAGAATCCCATTGAGGGAGAGAATCACCATCGAGGATAAAACATTGAATCGGAATAACTGAACATCGAAAGAATCACCATCGAGGGACTCACCATCAAGAGAAGGGAGAATCACCATCGAGGGAATAACATCGAATACGAATAATATTAAGATATATTTAATAACTAAATATGGCAAGGTGAGTGGAGTGTTCGTTTTCTTTTATAAAGTGAAAAAATAAAGTGAAACAAAACAAAAAGTGAAAAATTATTTCAAAACCTTAGACTAGACAATTCGAAAGAAAAAATGAACGCGGAACAAGTTAGTGAGATTGGTAGGGCCGAAGTGAGTAGAGCACTAGGTGCTCAGAAATTAGAATTCGATAGGAAAATAATGGCAATTCAGGGCCAAATTACTTTGGCAAAACCTAAGGTGGAAAAGTTCACCAAAGTCACAATTAACTCATTAGTATCTTGCGAGATTACATTAGACGACATTAAATCGCTTCCGGAATTTTCGGGTCAACCAGACACATACGTGTCCTGGCGTGAGGCTGCGCACAACGCGTACGAACTATTCAAAAGAAATGATGGCAGTGAACGACACTACCAAGCAGTTACCATTCTTAGAAATAAAGTGAGGGGTGCCGCCGATGCAGTGCTCTCGTCTTTTAGTACGGTTTTGAATTTTAGTGCAATCATTGCACGACTAGACTTCACGTATGCGGACAAACGTCCGATATACCTTATAGAACAGGAACTGTCGACGCTTAGACAGGGTTCAAGGTCATGTTTAGAATTTTATGAAGAAGTAGAAAAGAAGCTAACTTTGTTAGCAAATAAGACCATTATGTCATACGAAAACAGAATAGCGGATACTATAAATGAAAAAAAAGGGCTGATGCACTCAGGGTTTTCATATCGGGGCTTAGGAAACCTCTATGCGATATCCTGTTCGCTTCGAGACCTTCTGACCTCCCATCTGCCCTAGCTTTGGCACAAGAAGTAGATGCTAATAACGAGCGCTACGCGTTTGCAAAAAATTTTGCAAATAGATCTAATGAGAATTCCTATAAAAAAAAGGGTAAATTCAGCACAAAATTCCTCTGGTTATGAGCACAATACCGGACATAAAAACCCACATTATTCGGTAAATGAACAAAGACAGGCTGGCAATTCACGGAATTCAACGGTTATCAGAAGCCACAATTCGGTAACAACTACTCTGATCGAAGGCGAGTCGAGCCTATGGAGGTGGACCCCTCCCTGTCTCAAGTTAGACATCCGACGAACAATCCCGGTCATGACCGGAACGACAGGCAACATGGAAATATGCAGAAACGAGCGGCGAATTCAGGACGATACACAGGACCTAAAATTCAAATAGTTAACCATCTTAATGATGAACATGAGTTACATGTCGTACAAACTTATGATGAAGAAGCGGAGCAGGAAATAGATGACATTGAAGGTGAGGAACTTATTTTTTTAGGGCAAGGTCTCTCCTGCCTTCGATTGCAAGGTCAATAGGAGGGACAGAAGTTAAGCTCCTTATCGACACAGGGGCATCAAGGAGTTATATCAAGCCCCTACCGGAGTTAAAAGGGATAAGACTGGTTAAAAATCCTTTTTCGGTAAAATCTATACACGGAGATACCCCTATCAAACTCAAATGCGCAATTAAAATTTTCGGCGTAGTAGCAGATTTTTCATTTTACCTGAACTGACGTCTTTCGATGGTGTCATTGTCCTGGACATGTTAAATAAAGTACACGCGTCTATTGATTTAAAAACAAACACGATTACTCATGACTACGGAAAGGAAGTTATTTTATTTATAACTAGCCAGGATATAAATCATTTACAACTTCAAGCTCAGACAGTACCGAAGCATTTGAAAGGAGCCTTCTTCAAGATAATTTGTAATGTAAATGGAGTGTTTGCAGATCCCAACGAGGCACTCCCATATAATACAAATGTAGTTGCGACGATTCGCACCGAGGACGAAAATCCGGTTTATTCAAGACTATACCCGTACCCGCTAGGTTTTTCGGATTTTGTAAATAAAGAAATCCAGGACTTATTGGCAAATGGTATCATTAGAAAGTCTAGATCACCATACAACAACCCGATATGGGTAGTGAAAAAAAAGGGATTTGATGAAACTGGACAAGAAAAAAAACGAATGGTAATAGATTTTCGTAAACTTAATGAGAAAACTATCAGCGACAAATACCCAATTCCTGATATCACAGAAACCTTATCAAATCTTGGAGGGAGCAAATTTTTTACTACACTTGACCTGAACTCAGGTTTCCACCAGATTCAACTATCGGAACCTGATCGAGAAAAAACTGCATTTTCAGTCAAAAACAGAAAGTATGAGTTTTGTAGGCTGGCCTTTGGACTGAAGAACGCCCCCAGTATTTTCCAGAGGGCGATAGACGATGTGTTAAGAGAACACATCGGAAAGAGATGTTTCGTCTACGTGGACGATGTAATCATATTTTCAGAAAACGAGCAACAACACTTGCAAGATGTGGAAGTATTGTTAAGAAGTCTATTCGATGCCAATATGAGGGTCTCAGCAGAAAAATCAAAATTCTTTCAAACCGAGGTCGAATACTTAGGATTCGTAGTTTCACAAGGGGGAATTAGAACAAGTGCTGAAAAAGTTGACACAATTCGAAATTTCCCTGAGCCCATCACTCTAAGGGGGCTAAGATCATTTTTAGGCTTGGCGGGATACTACCGCTTGTTTTATAAGAGACTACGCCAAAATAGTAAAAGCACTATCGGATATACTGAGAGGAGAATACGGCCGAGTTTCTGCATCGCAGTCGAAGAAAATCAAAATTGATTTGACCGATGAACAGAAAAAGGCCTTCAATACAGTAAAGGAAATACTAGCATCTGAGGATGTAACTTTAACATACCCAGATTTTCGGAAACCGTTCGATTTTACTACAGATGCGTCCTCACACGCTTTAGATGCTGTTCTTTCGCAAGAGGGAAAACCTATTACCATGATCTCCCGAATTTTGTCGAGTAGCGAAGAACATTACGCTACCAATGAACGCGAATTATTAGCCATTGTTTGGACATTAAAAACGCTTAGAAATTATCTATACGGCGTGTCAAATTTGAATGTATTTACGGACCATCAACCACTAACTTTTGCGGTTTCATACAGAAACCCGAACTCAAAAATTAAAAGATGGAAAGCATTCATAGACGAATACAACGCAAAGCTGATCTATAAACCAGGTAAAGAAAACGTTGTCGCCGATACACTGTCTAGGCAGCACATAAACGCCTTAGACAATACGAGTGTCGAGACAATCCACAGCGAGGAGTCATCAACTAACACGATTGAAAGAACGGATAAGCCAGTAAATTGCTTTCGCAACCAGATACTTGTGGAAGAAGGCATAGAACCACATAGAAGAACGTTTATTATCTTTGGGAAAAAGACAAGACACATAATTACATTTCGAACCAATGATGATTTAATTAGACTCCTGCAAGAGGCTGTAAAAGTAGATGTAGTAAACGCTCTGAAGTGTGACCTGAACACATTGGCACAATTCCAGCATAAATTAATCGAACTCTTTCCAACTGTAAAATTCACACATACGGAAAAAATAGTTATCGATATATCAGACCCGTATGAACAACAGGAAATTATCGCGGCTGAACATAATCGGGCACACCGAGCAGCCCAGGAAAATGTAAAACAAATACTGGAAGACTATTGTTTTCCAAAAATGGAAAAGAAGGCTAAGCAACTGGTAGCAAACTGTCGTGTGTGCTCCCAGGCAAAGTATGACCGTCACCCGAAGAAACAACTTATTGCCGAGACACACATACCGAAATATTGCGGAGAAGTCCTTCACATCGACATATTTTCCACCGGGTCAAAATACTTTTTGACTTGCATTGACAAATTTTCAAAATTTGCGATAGTACAGTCGTTAAAGTCTAGGACGATAGTGGATGTTAAGCCACAGCTTCTGCAGTTACTTAACATGTTTCCAGGTACGAAAACTATTTATTGTGACAATGAAAAGTCACTTAACTCGCACACCATTAAGGCTACGCTAAAAAATCATTTCGACATAGACATTGCGAATGCCCCACCCCAGCATAGTACGTCAAATGGTCAGGTAGAGCGATTTCACAACACGCTAATGGAAATATCGCGATGCCTTAAACTTGACAAGAATTTGGATGATATCGAGGAAATTGTGCTTTTAGCTACTATCCAATACAATAAATCAATCCATACTGTGACCGGGTTGAAACCCATTAACGTCTTTCATTCAACACAGGACGATGAACGAATAATATCGCGCTTAAGAACCGCGGAGGAAAAAGAGTTAGTAACACACAATAGGAATAGACAGGATAGCGAATTTTCCGTAGGAGACAAGGTTCTCGTCAAAAATAATAGAAGACTTGGGAATAAGCTTACACCTCTTTATACTGAGGAAGAAATTGAAAAAGATCTGGGCACAACGGTTCTCATAAGAGGGAGGAGGGTCCATAAGGGCAATCTTCGTTGAAGTTTTTTACATTATAATAATATTTTATCTTTTGTTGGTCACGAATTAAAAAAATATCATTAACGTTTTTAGAATCACCTTAATATTGGTTATAGCCAATTTAATATCGGCAACAAACGGACGGTTAATTGACTACTCGAACGCGAAATACATTCCGGTGGCTGGCGGCGACCTCGTCATTTGGGAAGGCTTTGAACATATTAAACACGTTACAAACTTAACGTTCTACGAGTTAATAAGGGACGAGACAGCCAACGCTACAAGCCACTTTCCCCTAACACACATGAGTAAGTTGCTCGACGCGGATATAAATCAGATAAGTAGACTAATACAGACCATTAATACCCATCACAGGCAGGCAAGAAGCTTCAACGATATAGGGACGGTCGTAAAATACATCGCTGGGACTCCCGATCATGACGACTTTGACAAAATAACGAACACGGTAGAACAACTAATTGACTCACAGGGCAGACAGTTTACTATCAATACAGAAGTACAAAAAGAAATCAATAGTCTTACTACTACAGTTAACAAAGTTTTGAAAGTGGAAAAACAAAGGGAAATAGACACGGGTAACCTTTATGATATTCTTCTAGCTAGAAATAGAGCAATAATAACAGAATTAGATAATTAATTACTTCCATCACGTTCGCAAAAATTGGAGTTTTGAACCCTATTCTTTTAGACAGTAACGAAGTCAATTTCATAATAAAAAACGAACACTTCACAAACCTCTCTGTGGCCGATGTTATGGCAGTAGCTAAGATTAAAATTCTACAATATAATAACATAATATATTTTCTAATAAGATATCCTATCCCTGAGTTTAGATGTAAGAAAATTACTATTTTACCTGTAGCTCACGGCCACCAAATTCTCCACCTACAAGAATCTACTCTAGCTGTATGCCAAAATCACACTTCAGCAGTGAGAAACTGCAGCGACACGACACCAATGTTTTGCTTACCATCTTCAGCCACATCATGCGCTCTACAACTAATGACACGCAACACCGCCAATTGCAGCACAACATTCAATAACCTCACCCCGATTACATCGATAGGCGATGGATTGGTAGTCATCAACGATCAAGTGGCTATTGTCGAAGAAAACAACGAAGCTCCTATCACAGTCAATGGTACTTACTTGGTTACCTTCAATGATCGTGTGAAAATCAACGACACGATATATTACAATGAAAATTCAACGACACCTCTACAACCAGAAACTCCATGGGCTTCTGCAATTAACCTCAAGCAACACATTGAGATACTAAGCGAGTCCTACCTACACCATGTTAATCAACAGAACCTTCAACATATCCGTCATTTGCAACATACGGTCGACCAGGGTCGCATAGCAGGATTATCAACAATTGGCGTCTTCTTAGTTGTCGGACTGGTTGCCTATTTACTCCGACGCAGGACGGTGACCAAAAGAAAGATTTTCATAACCAAGTCCGTTGAAGTTGCAGTTAAAAATGCTGCCACAAGGACCGTGGACGGCCCTCACTTAGAAGGGGAGGAGTTATCGTGAGAAACCCTCGCATTCCTATATTCCCACTATTTGGATGCACCTAGCACCCAACTAACCAAATACACTACACGAGCCGCTTGGTCATCATATTCATAAAGTTGATTTCACCTAAACAACCAAACATTCACACGAGCCGCTAACTCATTCAACGTTTACCTAGTTCTTAGCAACTGAGTAACCAGATATTCTCCACGAGCGGCGAAGACAGACAGCGCAATGGAAACGTAAGCAGAACAACAGCAGTGCAGCTCAATGTGGTGGCCTTAGTTTAAGCAAGAAACAACTGTAACAGTTTAGTTATTAACTCACCTTTAACAAAGAAAGTAAATAAACGATTAATTTATATATATATATATATATATATATATATATATATATATATATATATATTATTTTATATTATTTTTCTTTTATAGAACATTTTTATTACTATTGCATCCGCAATTGTGAAATAAATGCTTAATTTTAAAAAATTTCTTTCTGTTAATATGAGGTGCTGTGTTCCGAAATTTTTTTCAGAACCACTGTATAAGTATGTAACAAAATGGAATTATTAAGAAGCGTGGCTCTACACAGAACAAGCCACATTTAAATTGGCCGATTTATAGAACAATACTACAATTGATTCATTTCTCATATGTTGATTCATTTCTCATATGTTACGATCGCAACACATAACAAAAGTACTTAAGAAAAATCTATTCAGTTGACGTATAACTTTGTCAATAATAAAACTGAAAGGAACCACAAACAAAATTAAATAAAGATTCCAATTTGTAACAAAGGAAAACAATACCACTAAACATAAAAAAACCCCAAAACATTGCATTATAATTACGAAAAAATTAACTTAGTACATATAAGCACATCACCTCAAAGCAATGCATAGCAATTTAACGCAAATAAATAAATTAAATAATCAAATAAAACTTATGATCATAAAGTCTTATGCTTTGCGTGTAAAAAATGAAACAATCATATAGATTAGTACTTTACCACTTCCTGCTGCTGGCTAGGCCAGACGCGTCAGTCCTGCGAACGCTAAGACGTGGGGTCCGATGGCGAAGGTAGGTAATGCTGCGACCGCGGCGAAAGAATTTCACTCAATCCTGCTGCTGGCTAGGCCAGACGCGTCAGTCCTGCGAACGCTAAGGCGTGCGATCTAACGGCGAAGGAAGGTAGTGTTGCAACAGCGGCGGTCGATAATTAAACCAGTTAATGAATAGTTAACTACAATTTAATTTCGGTTTTCACATTCAGTTTATTAAATAGTTCACAGTTTCTCTAAGCGGTTTTATTACAATTTTAATTGTCACTACAATTTGGTAAATGATTTTACAAACACTTAATTGTAATTTGATAAATATTTAATTACTGTTACAAATTCGCAAATGGTTTTATTAAATACAACTTATCACTTTAATCGCACAACCGTATTCTTGCACAACCGTATTTTTGCACAACCGTATTCGTGGGTCTCCTAGTCGAACTGAGTTAATTCCTAATTTTAAGTTCGTCACGAAGCCTCGGTTCGGAGGCCTACGTAACCTAAAGTGTCGCGACAACAAACCTCAACGCTCCCCCAGTTTGGGTTCCCACCACTTTCGCTTTCCGGTGCACCGACCGATCGCACTCGATTTGACCGAATGCACTTGCCCGATGCAGAATCAGCGAAATGCAGGTAATCGAACTGCAGCACAGTCGTTTGGGTGCTTTGGGGCGGAAGTCTAACCGAAACATATATATACAAAATTGACCCGATTAAGACTGGGACATAGTCTCCAGGATAGAAGAAACAAGACAATACGCTAATTATGATATACAAAGACAATCTCAATTCAACATATTTTAGAAGAATACCATACCATCAAAAAAGCGTTTCAATCTATGAAAAAATCTATGCTGTATCTGACTCACTCTAATTTCACAAAGAAAACATGTAAATTGTTATGAACATCTTAAATTATAATTAAAACACAACTTTAGGCCGTAAGCCTATAGTGGTTTAGTCTTAAGTATATCTTTCGAATTTACTTATTTAATAAACTATTAAAAATAATAATAAGAGTTATTTTTTAGTTTGGTTTAAGCACTTTGCAGTATAAATAATGTAAAACCATTCTTAATATTCATGTTGAAATTCACTTTAATGCAACAATGTGATATTCTTTTCGTCATGGCGAATATCAAGACGACAGTTATATATTTCACCACATTTCATTTTCAATATTTACAATTATTGAATAGAAAAATTATTCTTTGAAGGAGCTTTTATATATTTTATATTTTTCAATTAATATATTTCATTTTTAGAATATTACAGTAATGCCGCATACGAGGAAGTGCGCCGTTGGATATGTTGGATTTAGTGTGTGCTTCAAATTTCCAAACAACGAAAAGTTAAAATTGAGGTAGATCATATATATTTTGTATTGATGTGCATCCGAAACACCATAATAATTGTAGGAAACTTAATTAGTTTAGAGTTTTGAACGAGATACTTTATTATTTACAATTGGACTATATTATTATTCCTAATTGCTCTACATTATTATTTCTAATTGCCCTACTCTTTGGTTGTACATTCTGCAATTGTTTACCAATGCAGCCATAGATTTGCACACTTTTGGAAAGTGCTGACCAGTCATTATAGTGAAAGCGCACCTAAAAGCAAGCCTACTGCTTTTACTTAATAATAACATTTTTATTACTTATACATGCGCTTTAGGGCTATGCACGTTTATTATTTTATTAATAATAAAATCTAATCGCTACTTGGGTGTTAGAGGACATTGTGAGTTTGACCCAAGAATGATAGAGAAGAAGATTACGCATTGCGCAAGTCCGTTATAATTTTCTTTCTGAGTTTAACATTTCGTTGCTGGGCTATGACGTCATCGTAGCAATAAATACATAATGCTGCATACAGACTAGGCAACAGTCGAAGCAGCGTGTTGATGCAACCTGTTTTTCTTATTCAATACACACGAGGCAACCATTGCAGCAACTTCATTACTGTGTGTATTGTGCAATAAAACGGACCTACGTGGAAGATAGGCGAATTTTCGAAATGAGTGACGTACTAAGGGAATTATTATGCAATTATTGTTTTTGACAAACTGTTGTATAAAGATGAGGAAGAGTATATTTAACCAAAAAAGAAAAGAAGAGTGTAGTAAAAAAATTGGCTTTTAAAGAAAGAAGAATCTTCAAATTATATATTGTTAAAGGAATTAAAAGAAAATGACCCAAAAGACTAATAAAAATCTATGACGATGGACGAAGAAACATTCGAAAAATAGTAGGACATGATGAAAAATAACCAATTTTAATTTGTTTTCAGTTGCCATTTTTGTTTGCTTCGCAATTCACTGTTTTCACTTTTTGGTTCACTCCGCGAGAATCAAAAACAACTTCTCAGCACGCTGGTTTTCAACGAACTAAGCTAGTAAAAGTGGGTCACAACGATACACACGAGGCCGCCGTTGCGGCAACCATCACAAAAAATCTAAATATTTTAATATTTTAGGCAACGGTTGCTGCAACATGCATTTCAACGAGCAACCAAGCTACACACGAGGCAACCGTCGAAGCAACATGCCTGGTTGCAGCAACAATTGCCTCGTGTGTATGCAGCATTATGCGGATAGGTATTTTTTGACATTTCTCTTTGCAACCATACTCCTTGACGTAGATGCGCAGAACGAAAAATTTTTGTACTCCGCTTTGCGCAATCTTTGTTTCTATTATTTTTTAGTTTGACTTACAATTGGTCTACATTATTATTTCTAATTGTCCTACTCTTTCCAAAATTTGTCTTGTAACCAAATATCTGTATATATTAACTAAATAAAGTATATGTCAGGTGAGTTTTAAAACTACAAGAAATTTATTTTCATGATTTAAGTAGTTTTTTAAAATTAGATTTATTAAATCCTATCCGTGGAATGTATGTATTGCGTATCCTAAACTGTATTATTTAGACGAAATACAAGTGAGTAACAATTTTATTAATATTTCTTATATTATAAGTGCACCTTAACGCCAAGCACGCCTTTTATTATTGTTAACAATGAAACCTTAGTGTTATTGAGGTTTGATATTGTGAAGTTGAGAAAACAGCTGTCAGTGTAATGGAAAGTACTACCAAAAACAATATACAGAAAGACCTTTCATTGCTCTCTTGAGTGAGAATCAACATATTGAAATTGATGGCAACCACATTGGAATTCTGATCGGCAATTTCACGAAGCAGTCGTGAATATGTATCCATCGGCAGCCGCACACATGGCTATTGTTGTTTGCACATTCATATGAAAAATTTAGTGTGTTTGTGTGTGTGCTCACAACAGAAGCCACTGAGTAAAATGATATAATACTGGTTAATTTTTGGAAGATAGTAAAATACTTTTACTACTATTTATAAAAATGATGATTAATATAAAAAAAAAACCGATAAAACACAGCATTTTGCTGGGACTCGAACCCTAAATCACAAAAACTTTAGACCAACGCGTGAACCATTGAGCTAAAGACACCCATACTATATTTGTTGATTTTGGAGTACATTAGAGAGCCAAAGTATTTGCTGGTGCAATTCTGAATTAACTAAAATTTCTATAATTCTGTACATAACATTCCGCAAAAAAAAGTCTTCAGCTGGTGCAGCCATGAAGTTTTGCTGTGCAATTCGATGGTGGCTTTTTTGGGGATAAAACAATAAATTATATAAATACATATTATTATTTATTAATTTTATACACCAATTTTAAAAATATTCCCATAACACTAGTCTACAAAATAAAATTTTTTTCATGTACATTTGATGAGAGGTGACTTTTCTTATGTATTTTCATCTGCTGAATTCGAAAATCAAGGTTAAATCATATCTGGAGCTAGAAATCCGATCACGTGAAAAAAGGTCGAAAAAATACAAAAATTACAATATCTCAAAAACTATTTCATGAAAAAAAAATTAACCTTGATTTTCGAATTCAGCAGATGAAAATACTTAAGAAAAGTCACCTCTCATCAAATGTACATTTTCGGTGTAAACTACTGTAATTAGTTATAATGCCTCGTCTTCGATTGCTTTGATTGAAATTCGTTTTCATTCCAATTCCAACAAATAAATAAATAACATTCTTGCATTCATATCCATACAAACATATGCATGCCGTAAACATGAAAGCAAGCATACAAACATTCGCACATGTAGTAAACACATACGCTCATATAGAACGCAAACACCAGAATGTGTATCTACATGTTTTGCCTTTGCATTGCCGAGCACACTTCGGAGTTTGGCCCAATAGGCAGCCACAGTTTTTTAAGTCATTTCGCTGAGTGAAGAGAACGATGTAATGTCTTTATAGTATATTGTCTTTGGTACGACTTCTGTCTTTAACCATTTTGTCTGAAAAATGCTCCCACCATTTTTCAAAGAGCAATAGAAAACATAGGGAAGAAAAATATGTTTTTTTTTTTGTGGCATAAGTTTATGGATAATGAAGTACTCAGCCTATAAATTATTTTGTTTGAATTGACTCTGGTTCTCTGATAAACCTTTCAATTATAAATACGTTTTTATTAATCTACTCTCATTAACGTATCTTTTCGGTAAAATTGCAACAACAATGATTGCCCGCGAGATTCCGATAACAACACCAGAAAATAAGGGAAGCAATACCAACAACTGAAATACTCGTATGGTATGAACCGATACAAAAAGCGCTATTTGGTTTACCGAAACGTATAATCCGCTAAGCCACAAACGCTACATAGTGGAGATTGCCAAATACCGATATTTATGTCCTTATCAGACGATTACTGTGATTATTTTGATATGTTAGATAGTCAGAGTAAAAGCATTAGTGAACGTGAATTCGAGGAATGTAGTCCTACATTTCCAGGTTTTTCTCAGGGTGATCTAATCTACATGATTCGAGATTTAAATTTGTCTAAGAAATCATGTGAGCTTCTTGCGTCAAGACTAAAAGAAAAACATTGCTTAAGTCTGGCGTATCAATAACATCTTATCAAACCAGAAAGTACCATAGAAAATCCAATACAAAAAGTTTTTCTTAACTCTTATTGATATGTTTTTGTTTTTATGATTAATTTTATTATTCTTTGTATCATTTATAGCACTTTGTTTGTTTGAAATCATTTGATAATTTTAAAATAATCGTTTTAAAAATATTCTCCTTTTTTAAAATTTAATTTACAGTGTGAAGGGTTTGCCTTCAAATCGAAATGTGTTTTCCGACCTTATGGGTACATTTCTATCCATATAAAGATTTGTGTTTTTTTTTTTAACTTAAGCATTTACATTTATTTTATACAATTGATGAATACTGTGAGCGCGTGGATAGTTTTACAGGCTGTTTTTTTGCAATCGCAATAATTAAGCTCTGTTTTTTATCATTGTTTATGCTCGCTTGTAATATTTTTAACATCGTCTATGACCTTTTTGGTTAGGTGGAACTTCTACTTTGGCACGTTTAGCTGGTGGCTCAGATCCTGATGCCTTTGAATAGTTTGGAGTTAGATTTGAAAGCAATGACGATAATGAGCATGAGTTTGAGTGTCCTTCACGTACAAGCTTGTATGGCTTCGCAAGTGCCTATGCAACTCGTGGGAAACATTTTTGCATCTCATTATAAATAATGTAGCCATTGAGCGCAGAAATATCGATAATGTTGGAAAGCAGTGCCATGGGTCAGCGACAATTGCGTCTCTTGCAGCAAGAAATAATATTGTCAACGGTGTCGACAGCGCCTTTGGTTAAGTTGTAATATGAGATAATAATATTATTATTATTATATCTTACACCATAAATAATTATGAGTGCAAGGTGTTGGGAGAATGAGTACTAGCTACAGAGGCTTTCGTTTCGAAGAGAAAAGTATTTTATAGAAAGACGCATTTTTTGAGTGGCAGGATTTGAACCTGCGACCCTCGGGCAGTGAGTCTACCATGCTTACCACTAGACCACAGAGTGCGGCTAAGAGATAATATCTGGCAGTTTTTTTCTTACCATCACCAACATCAGGCGAATTATGCATAGTACTGAGCAAAATTGTGCATTTATTTTTACGACCAATGTATGAAACCAAAGTTCTTTCCTCGGTAAACTAAATTTGATGATTGTACACATAAACCTTTTTGCATTGCCTTTTTGCATTGCCTTTTTGCATTGCCTTTTTGCATTTCAACAGCTTCAGTGGAATGCGTGATTTATTTTTAATGTACCATCGTCAAATCTTTTGCCTATAATTTTTGTGCAAGTGAATATGAAGACAAACGATTGTCCACGGTGGGCCCTTTTACCCATCAACTAGATCGAGCTCGACGTGTTCACCCAGGTTTTTCCCTGGAGCGACACAAGATGCCCTTCCTAGGTATGGTTGGAATTTGCAAACTTAACATGTCACGTCACACAATGAGCAAAAATTTCAAACAGTATTGTTCGGGTGCACACAGGCCATGGAAGCCAAGTAATTGCTCATCCACAGTAGTGCATTTATGTGGATTCTCAAACGTAGGCAGAAACTCGGCTCACTTCTCAGATAATTCTGGAATCGGCTGAAATTTGTCATTTGAACGATTTCTCGGCGACCCAATGCGTTATCGAAACGAAGAATCTTATGCACGTACAAGAACTTTTTTTTCAAATTCGCTGAGAATATTGGACGACCATACTCCCCATCAAACAGATCCGTCAGTTTTTCATTTCTCGACCTGTGGGAAACGTTGAGGAAATAGTAAAAATATTGCAATTGAGTCAAGAAACAAAACAAAAATACTCACTTGTAAAGCTCACTTAGAATTGAAACTGCAAAATTGGCGTGCAACAAATTCCTATCAATGGTGATATGATAGTCACAATTTGTCTCTTGTCCATATGCGTTTGTGTGTTTGAAAATGATTTTTTTAATCGAAGACGGGAGGAACATTGGAAATGAATCCTTCAATTCTACGACTCGAGACGTGGCATAGTAAGTAAACTTGTGCGCATTGCAATCACGTTCGCACTCTGACGACATACATCTGCTTTTTCTATCGTTGTTTTGTGCCACACTGTATTGTCTTTCGATACAAGCATTGGATCACTGTTTTCCAAATTGACACTTTCTTCATCTGAAATGTCTTGCTCATTTTCTCCACCGTCTTCGTCATCATTGCCTGAGTTTTCTTCCTCGATTCCTGGCAGAAAGAAATCATCGCTCCCATCAGAAAAATCATCATCCACATCTACATCTTCAGTCAAAAGCTGTTCCAATTCCTCATTTGTCAAGAAATGTGGCTGTCAAGCCAAATTTTGGATGCAAAATCACAATAAAAATGCTACAAGATAATCGTTATACAACACGATCCAAGCACTCAAAGACACAACTGGGTAAAAAAGAGATGATGCTATCTGGACTAAATTTACGCAATCGACCCCACTTTTAATGAAAAACTGATGTCAACTATACGAGATCATATGGGTAGAATTCTACCCACACGAAGAAAAAATCTAAGATTTCTTACAAAGTCTCCTTTCATTGCACAGCAATGGAAACTCATCGATTCTGTTTGAAAATAGTTTCGTCACTAAGTCATGAAATTTCAGCCCGATTGAAAATTTTATTCTAAGGTAGATTTTAGTTTGAAGTTGAATTTTAGGTAGATTGCTGCCCAAAGGTGAAAGAACGGTTAGCAAATTAAAAAAAATTCGTCGAAAAATGTTACACCCGGACTATGACAAACCATTTGAATTAATGACTGCCGCCTCTTCAGTTGCCTTTGCGCATTGCTGTACTATGCTTTCGACGTCATTTTCTAAGTGTGAAGAGAACTATGCAACAAATGAGGGTGAATTGCTCGCAGTAGGGGCTTTGTAAACCCTAAGACATTACTTATACTGTATTAAAAATATTCATTTATTCAGCAATCATCAACGCTTAACTTTTGCAATATCAGACATAAATCCCAATCATAAAATTCAAAGATGGCTAAATTCCATTACAATCGACTACCGAGACAACTTATTCATAATATGTCAAATTCTGACGAACACAATTCGTAGTTGCATAGATTGCACCAACTAAGGTAATCAAATCGGTAAAAGCTCCAGTAAATGCATTCAGGAAGCAACTTATCTTGTCAACGATACAATATAATAGTTAAATCACAAAAATGTTTGAAACTTTTTAAAATGTGCATTCGACATAGTATTAATTCCGTCAATTTAGAAAAATATTTACATACTGAAGAGTAGGTAATCGACCTAATTTAGAAATATAACCAACTAGAAACCGTCAATATAGAACATAATCGTGCACATGGGAAAGTAATCATTACAGGAAAAGTATCGATAGGTAAATAATGAATATTATTTTGATGATATTAAAAAAACTTCTTAAAAAAGTAATAAGAATCTGTAAAATATGCTTAGTGAACAACTATCAAAAGAAACCGTAAAAACTGATATTAGGACGTACAGAAATACGTGAATATCCAGGATATATATTACATACTGATATTTTTACTACAGACAAACAGAACTTCTTAACAAGCATCCATAAATTCTCAAAATTTACATTAATAATACCTATCCCTTCAAGAAGCGCAATTGACATAAAGAGAGCAATGTTGCAAGTATTAAACAAATTTAAAAACACTAAACTTTTAATTCTAGAAAATGAAAAAAGCCTTTTAGTCAAAAGCAATCAAAATTATACCTTGAATTATTTTCATATCAGACAATATTTTCTATTGTGAGAGTAATGGGCAAGTAGAAAGATTGCACTCTAGATTAGTTGAAATAACAACAACTAACGGACACAGTTGACTAAGTATTGTTATCTGTACATAAATATAATAACAGCTTTCATTCTTTAGTAAGGGCTAAAGCAACCGATATTATCAATTACAAAGTTCAAAGGAAAGTTTAGATGAAGTAAAAAATAGATTGATTGTGGCACAAAGAAACCTTATTCAACGTTCTAATAAAAAAGCTTTGAATAGAATGTTTCAGGCGGTGATATAGTTTTCGTCCGTAAAAACAAACACATAGAAAATAACTTCGAAAAATTCTTTATTCAAAAAATGTTACAAAACATCGGTTCTGATAGATGGCAGAAAGGTGCATAAAAATAATTTGCTTTAGTTTTTTTCATCAATTCAAACAATGAAATTAATCGGATAAAAATAATAATACATTTACAACCAACGATGTATTAACACAAGGAACTAACAATTAATTAATACAAACTTTTAATCGAGAAGTAAGCTTAAAAAACATTTGTAATATTATTAAGTAAAACAGAACTATTTTTAAGTTAGAACTAGTTAAGAGCTGGTCCAGCTAATACCAACTCAACAGCCATTGAAACATGGTCGTTTAAAATTTAACAGAGGGAGGAGTTAACTCTATACTTCGATTGCGCTCCACATATTGCAACTCTCTACTATCGACATAGTGGCGAGTGACGTGAGTATGAGTTATTAGTTCGTAAGCACTATGTGCTTTTAAATAAAACAATTAAATTAATTCACTTAGCGAGATTCGCTCTTCTTTATTTTACTTCTAAATTACGACTGACTTCACTCTACTATACGCTGCTCTTGTTGTTGCTGCTGGGTTGTTCTTGTACTGCATTTCTTATGCGCAAAACATATCGTCCGCGTAGCTCTGTTATTTTCTGTTGTTGTTGTTGTTGTTGTTTTGTTGTTGTGTGTGAGAAAGAAGTGCATGAACTTGTTGCTAACTTCTCCTCCTCTTAAGACGAGACTCCCTGTTTTTATAGCGTTGATTGTGGCCAGTTGCATGTCCTCAACACTCACGGCACGATCTACTCTATATGTTTTATTATTAAGAGTTATCTTCGTCGGTTTCCTTACCTTCATCATGCAGGCTATTATAATCAGAAGCACGATGGCAATTAACGTGAACGATGTCCAGGTTATTACGTTTTTCGATTCGGTTTCCACTGCGATATGATGTAGCCTTTTGGTATTAAATATGTTTAGGTTGTGAAGAGATTCGATGGTTAAAAGTTCATTATGATCTGTTATATTTATCGACATCATTCTATGGTCCATTTCATGTGTAAAACTATTAGTCACATTTGGAGTTGTTTACTAGTACATATTTTTGGTATGATCATCTATATTTATTATCTTTATTTATATTACGTGCGTCAACAGAGACGGTCGGTCAGAAATTTTACCAAATCGCGAGTTAAAATTTCCTTCAAACCAATCGAATCTTCTACAATAGTGCAAAAGTGTAGTGATCGGTGAGAACCTAGTTCACGATTACAAGCTGGGACACATAATTTAAATATATTTTTAACAATAATTAGAAAACAAAAATACACAATTGAAATACAAACAACAAAAAACAGCAACATAACTAAAATGAGTGTCTCTGACACTCACCAGCAAAAAACAGTAACAAATAGAAATGCATATTTCTAATTTGTGTCCACACAGTGTAACGGCGGCAATTTGCCAGTCGAAGCAGCAGAGAGCAGAGCCAGGTCCTGCTCTCCCGCTCTCCTAAACGACACCACTACGAATGCTTCACTACCTTTGAGTGTGCGCGGCACCCTCTACTATTATGGAACATTATCCACCAAACACAACATCAGGAAGAACAAAAACAACACAAAGCGCTTTTACTGTAACCATAGCCGCGACAGCGACAAGTAGAATGCAAAATTCAAGCGCAATGATCATGTCTACTGACACAACAACGCCAATTACAACAGCAACAATTAACACGCAAGTACACAACTCAAATAATAGAAACACTAACAAAACTTCAGCGGAGAGTAACCGAACGCGAAACCGCGAAAAGCAATCGCCAAACAAATTAACGGACCAAAATAGCAACAACAAAAGACAGAAAAACAAACCACTGAGCGCGACACAAGCAACACTAAAAGAATATTGGCTGAGTGAGTCAATCGCTCCAAATACACCAAACAGGTTCGAACTACTAACACTAAATGACAGAACTGACGAACAAAATAACAGTGGGACAAAAACAAATTCAACCATACAGAAACAAATAACAAAGCATCCTCAAAAACCACCACCCATATATATACAAAAGTAGAAAATATTAATGCACTAACTAAAGCTATAAATCAGCTACCAAATACAAATTACGAGATGAAAGTTCTGAACAAAAACGAAGTCAAAATACAGCCGATTGAATCTGTGCATTACACAAGCATAATTAAATTGCTTAAGCAAAAAGAAACCAAATATTATACATTTAAGCCAAAAGAAAAACGTGGACTTAAGGTAATTTTACGAAATATGCATTACTCAACGGAAAAAGACGACATTATAGCTGAACTGGCAGAGTTAGGACATGAAGTACTAAACATTCACCACTTCCTTTAATCTCTCTGGAACTTAAACCAAACGATAACAAGAAAGACATCTATTCCTTAACCCATCTTCTACACTGCAAAGTAAATTTCGAACCACCACACCAAAAAATAACTATTCCACAATGCACAAATTGCCAAAAATATTGAAACACTAAAAACTATTGTACTAAAGACCGTGTGTGTGTCAAATGTGCAGGTAACCACAGCACAATTAAATGTAATATCCAAAGCGATATGAAACAGCAAATTAAATGCGCTCTCTGCAATGAAAACCACACAGCTAACTACAAAGGCTGTATGATGATCACTACAAATTAAAAAATATCCAACTTTACGTAAAAAAGAAATCCCTCCAACTCAAAAACAAAACTTTGCTGAACCATCTATTAATATACCCACAGTACAAACACATAAAATCTACACACCTGGAATGTTATATGCTAAAGTAGCACCGATAAATACAGCAGCAGACTTAACTCAAAAGCTTAACGCAGCAGCAAACAGCATGACACCAACACAGAATAACGACGATCTATCAGATTTATTTATCTATAGAACTTAAGACGTTTATGTACGAAAATTCAATCGATATTATGCTAATATCTGAAACGCATACTACTGATAGAAGCTATAATGACATACCAAACTATAACATTTATTATACCCACCATCCTGACAATCGAGCCCACGGAGGGACAGTAATTATCATTAAAAAAAATCTATTAGGTGCCTAGAATAAGAAGGATATAAATCACACAGAGGGCCAATTACTGTGTCAGCTATATACTGTCCACCCAAACATAACAACACAAAGGCTCAATACATAGACTATTTAAAATCATTGGGTAGTCGTTACATAGCTGGAGGAGACTATAATGCGAAAACTCCATATGGGGCTCAAGACTGACAAACGTGAAAGGCCGCCAACTACTAGACGCTATAAAAGAGAATAATAGTCGCTTTATTAGCACGGGAGAAACAATTCTAAGCCCATCCCAAATTACTACTGTCCCAGCTCACATTAAGCATAACAAAAGACAAAAAGGAAACTCAGGAAAAGATGGCAAAGCACTAGACACCCAGACAACAAAGCCAAATTCAACAAAGCGGCAAATGAACTGAAGATAATATTGAAACAATTGGAGGAGAAAAAATTTGAAAGTTACGTAAAGAACTTAGGAACGACAACATCAACGAACTATTTATTATGGAGGGCAACCAAAAAACTAAACAGTGCAATACCACATAAACCCCCCATAAAAACACTAGATAATACTTGGGCAAAAACGAATAAACACAAAGCAAATACTCTTGCAAAACATTTTGAAACGGTATTCAGAAACGACATGGACAATCAAATTACCGAGCTTACCAATACCGAAGGTACCCGAAACACTGCAATAAAAATGACAACGATATCAGAAATCAAGAATCAAATCAAGAATTTAAAAAACAAAAAGGCACCTGGATATGATCTTCTTAACGGAAAAATACTGAAAGAACTACCTGACATAACAATAGTCTATATTAGAAATGTATTTAATGCTATAATAAGGCTTAACTATTTTCCAATCTTGTGGAAGGTAACACAAATAACAGCTATCCCAAAGCCAAATAAGGACGCAACAAGAACCAGTTCATATCGACCTATCAGTCTCTTGCCAACTCTTTCAAAGATATTTGAAAAAATATTATTTTACAGAATTGAGCCTATCTTGATACAACAAAAAGCTTTCCCAAGCCATCAATTCGGCTTTAGACGAAACCACTCAACTGTGCAACAAGTTCATAGAGTTGTGAACAAAATCATTGATGATATTGACAAAAAGAAGTACTGCGTGGCTGTATTCCTGGACATTGCGAAAGCGTTTGACAGAGTGTGGCACAAAGGACTTCTGAATAAACTAAATAATATTCTACCTTTAATCTATTATTACTTGCTAAGCAGTTATATCACCAACAGATACTTTTACATTAAATATGACGATGAATGCTCTGAGATCCTCACAATGACAGCGGGAGTGCCTCAAGGCAGTGTGCTGGGTCCACTCCTATACATAATATACACTGCAGACATTCCAACCCCAAAGACACAAGGAACCATGATAGCAACATTCGCGGATGACACGGTCCTCTTCGCATCCAATCAAGACGAAAAAGCGGCGACAGACATACTTCAACAAATAATTAAAAATATAGTCTTGTGGTTCGAGAAATGGGGAATAGAACTTAACAAAGAGAAAACTGTCCAAGTAGTATATACGAATAGAAACTCTGCTAAACACCCACTCACAATAAAAGACGAAATTATAAAAATTTGCCCCAGCGCAAAATACCTTGGCATAGCAATCGACGCAAAACTTACATGGAGACAACATATATTAAATAAACGAAATGAAATAAAAATTAGATTCAAACAATTAAACTGGTTACTAGGACTTAGTTCAAAGTTATCACTGTATAATAAAATAATGATATATACATCAATGATAACACCCATCTGGAAATATGGGATCGAAGTATGGGGGACAGCAAGCAAAACGAATATACAACTGATTCAAAGAACACAATGCAAAATACTGCGGACAATAACAAAAGCCGATTGGTATATAAGAAAGGAAGACATACACCACGATCTCAACATTGACTTGGTGGAAGACACTATTAAAAAATGTAGCAACAAATACACAGAGCGCCTAAAAATTCATCAAAACCGAGACGTGCGCCAATTGCCGGCAATGGAAAAAACAAAAGAAGACTCAAACGAATTGGACCCACAGAACTTCCACATAGAATATTTTAAACGACACTTTTCGTATATAAATTAATTATATATAATTAAATTAAATTATGTTCTGTAGTAATGACTAAAGAACATATTAAGGTCCATAGCAGCATTTAAAAGTTACTTATTGTTCACGAACAGAATGTAATTAAAAATGGGGCAATAAAATAATAAAAACTTCTTTTAGAACAAAATTTTATTTTATCAACATCAGTGGTCAGAGTGTGTAGAGTTCAAAATGGTAAATTTTGTATTGGGTCAGCAAAGCCAATCATTGCCTGGTCTCAGTATACAAAAGTTAAGAGCAGTAAAAAACTCTTATAAAAAACGATGAAGGCAAAACCACATGACTCAAATTGAATTGTAAGCAAGCTTTGCACAGTTGTCAAATATTTTTTCCGATTCCTTAGAATATATGGGTCGCCCTTGAGTACAAATAAATTTGCTATTTTTGATTTGGTAGCACGAGTTGAGCTCGATTGTATTTAGCGGAAAGTAAGCGTCCCTGTGTAAGATGATTGCTAAATACTCGGTTGTTGGTTGAATGAACAAGAACTTGTCTGCTACTCGAGTTGGCAAGGGATACAGATGCATAAGATTGAATGTTTTGAAGCTTATTAACGGAATTTGAAGTATGAATACAATCTTGACTCTTATTACTCTTCCCTTTGAAGTCATCATTTTATAAATTGATAATAAGTCCTCTCCTTGAAGTGGAAGTGTGAGAGTGGACGGCAATTGTTTTCGTATGAAGTAAATTTGCTGATTAAGCTGTTCCGGTGACAATAATTGTGTGCTAGTTTTGCCTGTGTAAGCTTTCGTTAGTATACTAAGAACTTCGGTTTTTATTTTCTCATAGTTGTTCATTAGTATGAGTGAGTATCCTGATAGAGCCGTAAATATTTCGACCTGAACTGCTTCGTTTATATGTTCCTTTAGTGTATTGAACTGGTTTTAATTCTGATCAGTAGTCTTCCGAAACAAATTGCGAGTTGATTCGATGGACTCGTGTCTTTTTGCGAGCTCAAGTAAATGATTTTCATTTTCAGCAGATTTTGCTATTTCTCCTTCGATATAATCAGCATATTCCTTGTCGAGGACACCAAATAAACTATGTTGTATACTGCCAATGAATTCTAGTGGTGCACGTTTAAGCCTTACATAGTGGTGATGAATCAGTTCATTGATTCGTTGTAAGTCTTCAATTTTTTGTTCAATCTCATTTACGGTGGCACGACAGTATCTTAAGAAATAGTTGGTTTTTCCACATATATTTTTGATGTCATAAAAGTTTGATTTGAATCCATTAAGTTCAGCAAAGTAAGAACTAAGATTCAAATACACCAGTATATTCCAATGACTTTGAATCAAATTCATTGTGCCCATGTCTTCAAAATAAATCCCAGGGTTATGTTCAAATGTTGTAATTTCTACCAAGTTGCTGCTTGAAGTGAGAGCTATGGCTGTGGTGATTAAATTCATGGTAAGCAATTCTAGAATACCTGATGAAATTTTCCTTCTCTTATATGAAGGTTCCGTACTTGTTTCCTTTGCAGGATCTGCCACATTTTTACTGATTGGTCCATATTGCTGCACTCTAGCCTTGGTCTCAGGTTGTAACCTGTTTTTATTTTTTGGTTTGAAACTTGGTCCTCGCCTGACAGATCGGCCCGTTGTACATAAGGTAAGTACATGCTGCTTTGGCTGAGACTGCTTCAATTCACTTGGTACAGTTTCTAAGGATTTATTGAGAGGAGTTATAGGTTGACAATCTGGTGGGTAAAGGGCAAATTCGATGTATGGACCGGGAGGTGTTTCCTGAACCGACCTTGAGGTCCACAGTTCGTACCAATCACGTCATTTCCTTTGTGAACCTTCACTACTCGTCCAAGTCGCCATTGACGTGGAGGTAAGTTATCATCCTGGAGTAGCACCAGTGTACCTTCCGGGATGTTATCGGAAGGTTATCGCCATTTCGTTCGAGGTTGAAGACTTTGAAGATACTCTTTTGATCAGCGCTCCCAAAACTGTTGCATTATTTTGTTAAGTTCTTTCCAATGGGATAGCAAACTTTCACCTGGTGGCCGGGCTGATTGCCCACCAATTGGTTCAAGCCCATGAAAGCTATTGGGTGAAAGTGCTCGGAAGTCATTTGGATTTGTGGACATTTGTGTTAGTGGACTAGAAATCAATAAGCCTTCAATTTCAACCACAACTGTCAGCAGTTGTTCATAGGTCACGCTATAGTCGTCGATTACTCGTTTCAGATAGTACTTTAATGATTTTACTGCTGCTTCCCATATTCCGCCAACATGTGGAGATCTGGCTGGAATGTTGATCCATTTGATACTCTTTTGAGTAACATGCTGCTCAATCTTATTGGCTTCATCCTTCAACAATATAGTCGTATGTAGTTCCTGCAATTTTGACTGAGCTCCCTTGAAGTTAGTGGCGTTGTCACTGAATATTTTTGCTGGAATACCTCTTCGTGATAAAAATCTTTTGAGCGCATTGATGAAACCAGCTGTTGTAAGGTCTGATACTATTTCCTAGTGAATAGCCTTCGTGGATAAGCAGATGAACACTGGAATGTATGCCTTTGTGGGACGTTTTCCTCTAATAAAATAATGTATTTAAAATGGTCCACAAAAATAATTCCTTATGTTTGTAAATAGACTAGCTCAATAGGTAAATTTCCCATGAGTTGTTAAATACCTGCGGGGCGTGCAAAAAAGCATTTGCGTCAGTTTTTGCACACCGATTTTGTGATTTCATTAGCTCGCAGCAGCCAGAATTTTTCTCTCAGGGCTGCTAGTAATGCCAATGGTCCTGCATGCATTTTGTCTTCATGATATTGCTGTACTAGCAGGGTGACAATTGGATTGAAATGAGGAAGCAATATTTGATGTTGAGCCGGAAACGGTAGTTTTGACATTTGTAGTCTACCACTTACTCGTATGATTCCCTCCACCAAATATGGAGTAAATGGAGAAAGTGGACTGCAGCTATTTATCTCCTTTCCTTTCTTGAGTTGGCTTATTTCTGATGCAAATTACTGTTTCTGGATATGCTTTACAATAGTTGTTAACGCCTGATCTAGTTCTTCAATGGTGGGATGTATTTTTAATGTTCTCTGCGCCGTTTGTAGCCGACAGTTGTTTATGAATCTATGAGTGAATGCCAATGTTCGCTGCAATCTTTTAAACGAACTGTAAGAATTTATTTGTTCAATGAATGCTGGTGGATGCGTGGTAGTGAGAATAGTTTTCTGTTTTTTCCTCTCTTGATTCCAGTTTGAAGTAATGATTGGCTGTATAGGCCAACATTTCTTGTCAGAATATAAGAATGGAGGTCCATGAAACCATAACCTCGATTTTATGAGTTCGTCTGGAAGCATTCCTCTTGATATAATATCAGCTGGATTTTCGTCACCTTCGCACATAGTAAGTGCGACACAAAATGTCTCTTAATGTCCTCAGATCTGAGGTAAATGCATGCTCCATACGCTATTTCGCTGGCATCTGAGAAACCGTGTAATTGAATTCCAAGTGGTTCGGAAGCAAGCACATGTCTTGGTAAGCAAAGTGTAGCTAATTGAGGGTGCTGGTTCCTAAATCTGAGCCACTTGGTATGTAACTCTTAAGGTAGGGCGGCGTCCCAATCCAAATTCAATTCACAGAGTTGTTGGAAAAAAACCTTCCCAATAACTACTACTGGATTTACAAATCCGAGCGGATCGAATAGCTGGGATATATCTGCTAATACAGAGCGTTTTGTCAGCCTTTTAGGTGGTGGCCATGATATTTAATGCAGAAGTTGTCAGCCAGAGGTTGCCAGATTAGCCCAAGAGAATCGGTTATCACAGTAAAAGTTTACCCTTCTAGGTACACTCGGATCTTATTGATGCCCCACACAATCGCCAAACTTTCTTTCTCCGTGGGAGAATAATTCCTTTCAACTCCATTCAAGTGTCGGCTGGCATAAGCAATAATGCGTTCCTTCCCTTCCAATTCCTGAGTTAACACTGCTCTAAGGCCGTAGTCGCTGGCATCCGTTTGTAACGTGAATTTTTCCGTAAAGTCGGGGCAGATAGTATGGGTGCTTCCGTCAACCGTTGTTTAAGTAGCTCAAAGGCATCCTGTTGTGCAGTCGTCCAGTTCCAATGCCTGCCCTTCTTAAGTAGAAGCGTTAGTGGTTGGGCAACATCTGCAAACTCCGGGACAAAACGACGGTACCACGAAGCGATTCCTAGGTAGCGACGTAATTCCTCCAGGTTTGTTGACGGGACTAGCTGTTGAATCGCGGCTATTTTATCGGGGTCAGTGTGTATCCTGTCTTTGCTCACTACGTGACCGAGATATTTAAGGCTTTCCTTAAAGAATTCGCACTTTTCTACATTCACTTTGAGATTTGCTTCTCGAAGTCGTCGGAATACCTCCTGATGATGGATTTTATGCTCCATCTCGATCCTTTAAGGACGATGATATCGTCCAGGTAAGCGAATGCGTGGGGTTCCTTATCCGGTCCGATTACTGTGTGTAGTGCTCTCTGGAACGTCGTCGCAGCTGAGTGGAGTCCAAAATGCATGACCTTCCAATGATACAGTCCGCGTCCAGGCACAGTAAAGGCGGTACTCTTTGCTTTGAGGTTCCAGTTGTATTTGCCAGTAGCCGCTCTTAAGGTCTAGCCTACTGATACATTTGCCTTCCCGCAGTCGATTCAATTTGTGTTGGATGCGTAGTAGGGGGTAGGCGTCTGGTACCGATTTCGCATTCAGCTGGCTATAGTTCACGCATAATCTCTAATCCCACCATCCGACCATTTCGTATGGCGGGTGGTGGGTTGAGGGGCTGTTTGTTCTGGTACTATGGTCATTTTGCCTCAATTTCCTCTCGTTACAGCTTACAATACGGTGTTTTTATGCTAACTTCTTCTCTACCTTCCGAATCTATACATTTATTTCCCGCTACTAAAGCTGTTTCTTTTTCTACCCGAAATGGAATAAATAACTGTCCATCCGCTGTCGACGCACCAGACTGATCGATTTACTGATGTGAAATAATTAAACACTGCCAGCAAAGAAGCATAATATGAATGCTCTTTTTCTCTTACACTTTGTTATCTACATTCTGAAGCAATGTGCCCTCGTTTATCGCAAGTAAAACATTTGATATTTTTAACCTTGCTGTTGTTTTTATTGTTGGAATATTTATTAAAGTCGTTCGCGTCTCTTCTGTCGTTTGCGTTTTTTTTCTTTTGGCATGCATGTAGTTGTTGCGTACCAGTTATGCTTGATGTGTGTTTTCTTCTTGTAATTTTTGTGACTCTTGGTTTTACCCCCTACGTTCCTATGCCTCTAACAGTTTGACCTTCAACGCGTTATATTCTGGCAAACAATTGCAATTACGAAACTTTTGAATGCCTTTGAGACTTGCTTGCAATATTATATACTTCTAAGTTCGATGCCCACTTCAGCAAATTTTTCAACAATTATTGTAAATTCATTTAAATATTGTGGTATAATGAAGTTATCCGACAGAAGGAGATTCAATATTTTTTTATAAATGGTTACCTTTATAGCAGGACCCTTGGATTTATATATTGATTACAACCTCTGCCATACATCTTGAGATGTTTTACATTTTTTTATATGTTAAGTAAGTAGGTTTAACTAATCAACCAATCGTAGCCAAGGCCTTCTCATCTTTGGAGTCCCATTCGTTCTCATTATTTGCCTCCTTCTGTAGGCTGTCCGATACTATTTTCCATAACTTCGAATGTATTAGCAAATTTTTCATTTGGATGCACCAAGTGTCAAAATTGGTTTCGTTCAATTTTTCAATAGCATATATGTTACTACTGAAACATACATACATACTACATACTGAAAATATTTGTTAGAGACGATTTACTTTTATTTTTATTTACACTTTCTTCAGCATTATTCTTATTAATATTTTTCGAAATCGGTTTCGAATTAGATTGTTTTTGACTTTTGAAAAATGTTTTGGAAGGTTCAGAGCTTTTTGATCTCCTAGTTTTCTGGGCTCTGTTAAAATCGTATGCATTGTGTACTAAGCACATAAATAAAACACGCGGAGCTTTAGTCTTAGCTTAATGATGGTTGAGGAGAGTGGCAAACTGTGAGTATATAACAAAGGGTTAAAGAAGTGAATGTGAAAGAATATTGGCGCTGCCACCACAACATATTTAATTGAAATAGATATTTTCTTTTTTTGTGTAATAAATAATAGAATTTCTTCATTACATTTTTTTTCCAGCGCATATACAATGATTTGTATCATATTCATAAACATTTATATTGATATTAGTTTATATAATTTTTTGAACTAGGACAATGAAATCATTTTGAATGGAAATGCCTGATCGCCAACTAAGTAATAATTGAAGCTTTCATTTGCTCATAATTTAGGGCATAGAATCCATTAACATCCCGAGTCAAATTGACCTCTCGCACCCCCCAATGTCTCTGTCCACTCGTTAAAGCTATATCACAATGGCGCGTTCGGTTGGTCGCGCGTTTCACAGTTAAAGTAGAAACCATGTAATTATATGAAGCAGTTCGAAATGCGGCTTCACGCGTTTGATCATAAATTTTTACAAATATCGTAAACGCGTTCAAATGCCGGACTAGGGAAAGTTTCTAGTCGGTCGTGCGTTTGACAAGCAGTGCTGCTATTTGAGCCGCTTTGTTCCAAAAGGTTCAGCAACACTCTTGACAATAAAATTTCCAATTAACCAAACAATTGACATTCTAGTTAAAATTTGTAAAAATTACGTCCTTTGAAAAAAAGTTAATAAAGTTAGTGCGGGAGCAAACGCGTTATTTCGCGTTATGCAAACGATATCGTGAACGCGGAGTAACTGCAGAGTAAAAGCCAGTAATCGCGCGACCGGCCTAGCGCGCCATTGTGATTAGCCATAAGACTCTAAAATTTTTGTTTTTGACAAAGTACGCGATATAAAGATTAGAAACTGTAAGAATAAATTGGTATTTGGGATGAAAACTGCAAGTAATCATTTATTTGGTAATATTGTTCTCATGGTCTCCAATAAGTTACTTGATTTCGTCACTGTTGTCTAACTTTGTTTTTAAATATTATTTTTGTTGTTTATTTATTTGTGTTCGTCCGATGCCAATAACAATTTGTGATTTGAATACGTTTAGAAGTTTTCCAGAAGTTTTAATGAAATGCGCGTCGTCTGTATCTGTACTGTCGATCATTTCAATATCATGCTCATTATTATTAACTGTGCCCTGATTTGAGTTCATTTATACGAATTCTACATCTTTGTAGAGTTCGTTGGCATTTGCCTGAATTTCTGTCGGTAAGTCTATTCTGCTAAGAACGTCCGCAACGACGCAAAGGAAAAAAACCTTTAATGTATTCAATTGTCAAATCAAACTTATTTAATTTGATTTTCCAACGCTGCAGTTTGTTTTTGAGTTCTTAAGCGGACCCACGATATTGCATTGCTTACATCACACTCATATGTGTGTGTGCAGTATCTTTGCACCGACACGTTACTGCATACTCCTCAATCATTCATTTTTCGTTTACTCTTGCGGTGTGCGGACGACAATGTCAGGTGCGGATAAAATAATTTTGACTGCGGTTGCGGTTGTTGAAAAACAAAAGCAACGAAAAAAGAAAATTTTGAAGAAAAATTCAATAAATTCGATGAGAAATGTTTTTCTCCGCTTTCCGCCATGACGTCCGCTCGCTATGAAATTCGATTTGACTGAACACACCGCATGCAGTATGCAAAATTCAAATCATTTGGATTTTGCTTACTGCATGGCTTCAATCATTGTACATACGCATACTAATCACTAATAAATCTTTACGATTCTGTACATCATGCAGTATCGTGTCGGGGCCGCTTTAAGGTTATTTAAGCATGTCAAAAGTATGTGGTCGGTACGAATGGTGATCATTCAGAGATCTACTTGCATCAAAAATGCTCCTAGCTCTATGCTAATTATGTCAGTTGTCAACATAAAGTGTTTGTTAAAGTCTGGGGGAATTGAAAATGGGACGTTTTCCAAAAAATGTTTGAGATTTTAGAAGGCAATTATATTTCCTTTGTCTCTGGAATTAATTTTCTTTAAATTATTTTCCATTAAATATTTCACCAGGTGGTATGCTATCTTTGAGTAGTATTTAATGAAACGATGTTAGTAGTTCTTCCTAAGAAAGATTTATTTCTTTCTATGTTTTTGGTAGAGGAATTTTTTATGTTGCCCTGCCTTTTTTGGGTTTGTTTTAATTCCATTGGGAATGACAATATGTCCTAAGAACCTGTTTCTTTGGCCATAAATGTACACATGTTAAATTGGATCTTGAGATTTGCTTCTCTTAATTGTATTTAAGGAATCTATATGTTCTTCTATGTTTGTAGAGAAGATCTAGATGTCGTCGAAGTATACCAGACAATTTTTTTCAATGTATCTGAGGAGAATACTATTTAACATCCTCCCGTGCATTCTTTGGACCGAAAGACATTCGCAAACATTCGAATCGGGAATTTGCCAGAAAATGCTGTTTCGTGGATGTCGTCGGATGATGAAATCCCTGGCCAAGTCCAAAGTTTTAAAGTATTGACACTTTGCCAGTTTGGTAAATATATCATCTATATTTGGAATACGGAAGCGGTCGTCAATTGTCTCGTCATAACATTGCGCCTTTTTTATTCACCTGTGGTGTCTAACTTTTTGGGTATCACCGAAATTGGTTTATTATACGGTGTATTCGAATGTTGAATGTCGTGGTTTTATTTGATGTTAAACATTGTTTTCAAATGGTAAGTCTAAGTTCTTGCTATAAAATAAGTCTTTGTATTTTTGGATTTGTTGATCGACCTTTTCTTTTTCCCATTCTGACAGTTGATTTTTATTTCTTTCTCGCTTTGTTCATTATTTTTAGATTCCGAATCTATCTGAGTTGGTACTTTTTGGCAACATTCAGATGCCATTTAGCTGTAGATATCCTCTTCTTAAAAGACGGCTATCTTTGCGGTGGATGTAATAACTAGTTTTTGTTTATAGTCCTATCATACAGTTTAAACTGGTGAGGATGTTATTTCCTATTAGTCCGTCGAAATTATGGCGTAAATTGCATTCCAAGAATTCAAGATTTAGTTCTCTTTTTTTAATTCTTTAAAAATTGGCAATTTGTATTGCATAACTCATGAACTTCATAGACTGGTCCAAAAGCTCTTATTTTCGCATTTGTCATTTTTTAATGAGGATTTTAGCCCCTTCATTGATAATGCTGAACTCTGCACCAGTGTCTATCAATGAATACTAAAAGTTTGGTAAAAACACTTTCTTAACAGCAAATTTTTTAAATATTTGTTTGTTTATGTTTCTTAATTTTAATATTGGTTTTTTTTACTGTTCATTAGAATATCCATTGATGCATTGATTAAATGAAATGAATTCAACTACTTAATCAAAACAATAAAGAACTGTTATGTAGGGTAAAAATCTAATTTACAAATTTTCAACCTTATCAAAACACTTTCTTGACAAATTGTATACATATGTTGTTTACATTATTTTAGTTAATTTTTTTAAAGTCAGCCTCTGTTCTGAATATTTGTAATAAATTACAGAAATTTAAAGAATTAATATTATTCTATTTTGGAATTATTTAATTAAACACATTCTACTATATAGAATATTATATAATCTAATTGCTTAAGCCGAAAGGCAATTCTATCTGAAAAACCGCTTTTGTTATTGAAATATTGTTTCATGCCAAGAATAGAGATTTTCTGTTAATACGACACACATACATTCAATTCAAATTTTAGTTTTTATACTACATTAACTAAGGTAGAACTCACGGGCGAGTTCTCTTTGGCATGTCATGACTGCTTTTGTCGCTATTATTACCAAAGAAGGATAAGTAATGACATTCAATTCGCGCATTATTTATTTACCGTTTCAACGATTTTTGTTTTGCTCACATCTATAGTGTAAGTGAATTTATTGTGTTTTTTGTACACATATTCCATATCCCTGTAGTGAAATATAGGCAGTCACAAAATATACTAGTAAATTTCTTTGTAAAAAATCAAGTGGTTAATTTACTAGTTCAAATCTTATCTATAAGTTAACCAGTTGCTGACTTCTGCGGCACATCATTGCCGTGTATAATAAATTTTTCCTCTCTTGTCAATTTGATAAATTGAGAAGTGAAGACAAACATTGGAATTTGAAGAAAAACTGTTCTTTTTATAATTTCAACCGCTTTTTGTAATTCCTCATTTCAGAGATAAATCTTCAAGTTAATGTGTGTTTTAAAATATCCGCAATGTGTCCGCAAAGAAAAGTGGAAATGCGGCATCATGAATTAACAAGCTGAATTGACACATTCCTCATTTACGCACAAAACTTATTATACATGTCGAGTACACATTATTATATTATGTACATACATATATATGAATTTGACATATACTCGTATATGAGTTTGCTAGTATTTTAACTAGTTGGTTTCACTGATGGGATGTTGTCTAAAATGGCGAATATTCGGCGAAGAAAATCATAAGAAATCAGGGCTACGATTAAATTAAAATTTTGATGATAATTAATCCAACAAATATATAATATTTAATTTGGAGTTGAAAACTCAAATGTTAAAAAATTCATTTAATAATTATAACTATTCTTAATGTAAAATCTGATCCAATTGCTTTCCATTTTCTGTTTTGTTAATAGTAAATGCACAATGATAATCATAAGTTGTAGAATCATAATTGTTTGGATTCTTGGCATTATATTATATTACTAATAACTAAAATAATTAATACAAATTCATTAATATTAAAATGGGGTCCGTGTGCCCCAGTAATACCCCTCTGCGTACATATTTCACTATGGCCATGAAGGAATGAAAGAGCTTAGGGACATCAAACTTAGGAGCATAGGGAATCGAAAAATAAGAAATCGCCGGTCATAAGGGAATAAAGCCTTTTTATAGTATTCCCACAACGATTCCCATAACAGATTATTGAAATCTCAGACAAATTTTCAAAATAGGTCAAAAATGCAGCTAAAGGAATTAAGTTAAAGGCTTTATGCTTTTAATTAAACAGAGGTAGTGTTTCTTTCTTTAATAATGAGGAAAACAAATTTTTTTGCTTAAACGCAACTGCAACATTTTGACTTGTGGATCTTGAGAGTTCATTGATAATTCGAAATTATCCAAAAAATTGTATGTTTTGCGTATTTTGAGAAGTTAAGTGAATTGACGAATTACGATGGTTAGAATTAAATGGGGTTCACTGTATTTTTACCACTACGTACATCTATTTTCAAACATTCTCACACTAGCAATTCTCACAAACGCATTCATATCAACTGTCTGTTCTATTTGTTCTTTGTTATTACTATGGATATCACTCAACATGCTAGCAGAATATGAGCACAAAGCGGATTAGTTGTTGGTAATTTTCGTTAACAGTAAGACCGATACAATATATATTTTCTGCTTGAAAGCACACATGAAAACATGAATTCGTATATATACGCAGATATATATACGAGGTGTGATCAAAAAATAACCGTTATTGTGTGATCAAAAAATAAAGTATTTATTTATTCATCAACAACTATCTTGTCCCCTTCAAAGTAATTCCCCTCAGATATAATACACTTATGCCAGCGTTTTTTCCAATCCTCGAAACACTTCTGAAACCCTTTTTTTTGGTATCGCCAACAGCTCCTGTTTCGATATTTCTTTTATCTCCTCAATCGTAGCAAAACGCTTTCCTTTCATCGGTGTCTTCAGTTTTGGAAAGAGGAAAAAGTCAGCGGGGGCCAAGTCCGGTGAATACGGTGGTTGAGGCATGATAACGGTTTTGTTTTTGGCCAAAAACAGCTCCTGAGCGATGTCCATGCGACGTTGTTTTTGCTCAAAATCTTGCAAATTTTGGAACAATCTTCGCTGCCGCACGTTTCATGCCTAAAACATCCGTAAAAATTGCTTGGCATGAGCCGAACGATATGCCAACATCATCAGCAACCTCCCTGATAGTGATTCGACGATTATCCAAAATCATTTTCTTCACTGCGTCAAAGCTTTCATCGGTTGTTGACGTGCTCGGGCGACCAGGACGAGCATCGTCATTTACATCTTCTCGGCCTTCCTTAAACCGGTTATACCACAATTGAACTTGTGTTCTGCTCATAGTAGACTCGCCAAAGGCCACAGTCAACATTTCAAATGTCCTTGCGCATTTAATTTCATTTTTTACACAAAACTGATTACAGTTTCTTTGATCCATTTTTTTCGAATAGTACAAAATCGAAGAGCACACCAAAACACGACTAACCTTTTTATCTGTCAAAAACAAACTGACAATCCAAAATGGTTGGTATTGCCAACATATATAACAGACATGTGTACCAACATAAAAAAAAAATTCCAACATCGAACATACGTAACTGACGAAAAGATGTAAATAACGGTTATCTTTTGATCACACCTCGTATATATATATATATATATATATATATATATATATATATATATATATATATATATATATATATATATATATATATATATATTTATTTTTTTATTTATATTCCATTTTGAAGTAATTTCATAACTCTACACAGAAGAACATAAAACACAGGCATCGCTGGGGGTACATGTCATTTTAACACTCAATACGATTGAGACTCTCAGCGAATCATACAATAATTGGAGGCTAAAATTCAGTAGTATATCACTGCATCATATTTTCATCTACGAAAAATCGGTTAAAGGGATGACCATATCTCTGCAGAATCAGAACATTTTAAAATAATATTGAGGCAACAAGCAAGCCAATTGAACATATGTATGTGTAATCTACAGCACAAGTCTGTTTATTTTTACCGAATTTAGTTTTGTGTGTGCGCATTCGCACATGTTTTATTGATGGCTAGGCTATATTGGTGTCTTGCAGGCTGTCCGTACTTGTAAATATACAAGCATACATACATATGTAAAAGCAAGGAGCCAATTTTGTATGTGTTTCTTACATAAAGGCATACGAGTTTCGTCAGGGTTTTTATTTCTGAATTTGTTAGTTGAGCAACTCAGGAGAAATTCTAATCTTCTGGTTTTTGTATACTTTTAAATTAAGTCAATGTTTCCCAGTCAAGTTAAAAATGTGCTTCGTGTGAGTTCAGGAATTATTTGTCATTGTGATGCATTTCATGGCGTGTGGTTTCGAAGTTTTTCCATACTTTTAAGAAATAGGACATCTGCTGTGTATAAAATAATTCTGATGCCATCGAAATAAGAAACGAACATCATAAGAAAGTTTTCATTTCATAAAATATATATAAACCAAAGCATCTTATATAAAGGTCTATTTTGTTGAGAGAAATAATATATTCCAGAGTCGTGAAAATATTTTTAATATAGACTGAAAATTTTTTGACCTATTGTTTTTTTAAACAAGCATGGGTATATTAAGTTTGTGAGGTTGAGAGGTTATTAAACTGCAAGATGGAGGCGTGGCAACTATGGAATTAAGTATGCATATATGGTCAGAATCACTTTCAATCAATTTTGGTTTTTTTCCGTCCGGCCGTCTGTGGCCACTTCTTTCCAGACCGTTAGAGATAATGAAACTCTGCAAAAGTATAGTTTGGACCAATTCAAAGAACCAGATTCCTATATGATCCCATTTGGACAAAGACCACGCATACCTCTCATATATGAAACTTTTTCATCTCTTTAAAATGACTATAAATTCGTTCCAATTTTTGAAATAATAAAGCAATTTGGTATAATAAAATGTTGGCGGTATATATCAATTTCCACGCCCACGATTAACAAATATTCATAACTAAATAGATTTATGGACGAAATTTAATGAGAAGCAGCATGTGGACATTGTAAAGCCAACTAATCTGCGTTGATCAGAGAAAGGATACGCCCTCTTTGCATATAAGGAACTTTCTGGCCTAAAATTGGAATTTGCCCAGCCTGCTCGTATTGCTGTTATACAGTATTGGCCAAAACCTAACCACCCCCTCAGTACATTTTTTTCATATGATAATTTTTTTATGAAAACATAATTATAAAATTTTTTTTTTTATTTTTTTATTTATATCTTTATTATTGATAAACACAAACTTTAGGAATTCAGAATTTCATATAAAACAAGATAAAATTAAAAAAACATTTAAAGTCGCAAATCTAAGTGGACAAAACTAAAGCACCCCCTAAAATTGTGTTTGCAAATTTTACTACACTACTGCGCCATTACGGTATTAGTTAACTGTACACTCCAAAAATGCAGCAGCTTTGTATTAAGAAGAAGAAATTGTTAGATTTCATGCGAAAAGTGTAATTGTTTTAAAGTTTGGGTTGAGATAAGAGCAATGGCACGCACTAAGTACTCAAGTGAATTTAAAATTTGAATTCTTAATGATTGGAGGGACGGTTTATCAAGACATCAACTGAGTGGAAAATATTCGATCAACAAATCAATTATTTCTAGGCTGATTTCAAAGTTTTTGCAGACTGGTCGTACATCTCCTACTCATTATGGAGGAAGGCCACGTGAAACTTCGCGACATGAAGACTCCTTAATTAAAAGGACAATCCAAAATGATCCTATAGCATCTTCCAGTCAAGTACGAAACCGCTTAGGATTAAAAGTTAGCGAACGAACGATCCGCAGACGGGCGGTAGAGGCCAGTATATTCAGTCGACGACCAGCAAAAAAACATTTCATATCGTCAAAGAATACAAAAGCCAGACTTGAATTCGCCACGGCCCATCTCAACTGGAGTGTCCAAAAATGGAAGACTGTGCTGTTTTCTGATGAATCCAAGTTTAATTTAAAAGATTCCGATGGTATAAGTCATGTACTCAGACCAAAAGGAGAAAGGTTGAATCCTAAATATTGCAATATAAAACGCTGGCAGTAATGTACATTGGGTCAATACTAGTGTGGGTGTAAAATATGAGTATCTGACTACTACTGCAACGCCCACAATTAAACAGAAAACTTCGTTAGGTGCCTATAAAAGTGTCATCAATGAAATTTCACATTTGAGGCTACTAACATTAAACACCACACAAAAAATGAGCTACGCATATTAATGACACATTTTCTTAACTTACGACCTATACACAATTTCTGAACGAAATTTGATGCAGCAAAGCTATACAGAAGAAATGGTGCCTATCAGAAAAAGGACATACCTACAATTAACCAATATTCATTTCTGGGGTCCAATGCAAGTTTCATCAACGAAAGTTCATGCGAAGGTTCAGAGGCTAATATAAAACCCAAAAACAAAATGGGCAGAACATTTTAAGAGCTACGCCCACAATGAATATATGTTTAAAACATCAGACCTATTTAAAATTCTTGAACCAAATTGTATATGAATAATTATATCCTGTTATATATCATAACTAAAAACACTTGAATGGTTCCTAGCGCTGGAACAGAGAGACATGTGCGGAGATTATTAAATCAGCTATATTAGAAAAGACCAATGGTCTATCGATCATTTGTTTAAAGAAGTTAAAAGGTTTAAAATCAGCATATTTGCGGCTAAATGAATCAATTTTAGTGAGACACATGCTGCAAGTTGGTATTGCTGGTATATTCCAATGTTGTGTTGTGATATTCGTCAACGAGTTGCACTTGAATAGCAACCTTTGTGATGATAAACCGTTCTTCTGAAATAGAGCGCCATGAGTCTTTAGTATCAGCCTTTTCAATATGGTTTGTATAGAAAGCAGTTGTTTGAATTCTATTTCAACAATGCCCAGGCTGCATTTGAGTTCGATTGCAGACAAATCTTTCCCTTCCCCACTTTGATCTTCTAACGACAACATATGTAATAAGCGCGGCACTCTTCTTTGTGTTTTTTCGTTGTTGCTTGACTCACTCAATAGGCTCATGTATTGGTGGATTCGAAAGTGAAATGTTAAACTTCCAACCACGATATTATATGGAATTAGACACGAGAGGAATGAACTACGCTTTAACAACAGTTCAGCAACATCCGGAAAAATGATCAGAAACTTAAAAATGTTGCTGAGAAAGTAGCATAGATAAGAAAAGGAGATGAAAAAAGAATCTATGACGAAAGATCTACGTCGTTGAAAGGAGTCAATCGAAGTAGATATGCAGCGATGGCGACAGAATTTGCAGGCATTGTAACGAAACTTCTAGTGTGTGTAAATTTATGCTTATGTGTGTACAATAATTTACCGCAAGTAGTGTGATAATGTGAAATTTTGAGCAGGAATTTTGCGATTTCTATGGAAAATGTACAAGGTGTTGTTATTGTTGATAATTCTCAATCCATCGATGTGACGAAGTGATGACAATGATTCGACTCTGGAGCATGAACTTTTAATTGAGCGACACGAATACCATGGTTTATTTATAATGTGAAAATACACTAATTAAATCAAATACTTCTTTTTATTTGTGTACAATGACTTCCAGAGTCCCTTAAATTTCCGAAGAAACACAATGTTTTTCTTACTACTAAAATGCCAATTTCAGGATGGCAGGAGCATTTCCTAATGTCGCGAACTCATATTGCAAAACTGAGATTGTGAAAGTATCTTTTACAATTTTAAAGCAAAATATCGAAAATGACAGTCTGTCAAAACGGTGGTCTTACCAAAACTAAATTTATGTTCCAGTTCAAAATATTGTAAAATTAATAGAATTGAGCTAATTACGGAAAAAGAGGGAACTGGAAATACATAGACAATATTGTAACTGGAGTTTAAATGTGTATATACATAATGTATATCTGTAATGTAAAATACATTAGGGTAATTGAGTGGGCAACAGTGGGCTTGTTCCTATCACTCCAGTTTACTGTATACATAAACGTGCTTTCAAGATGACTTATTTAAGAAATTTTTCAATTTTTGGGATAATGATTTAATGCTACTGGCGACTAGAACTCTAAATCTCAAAAGCAGAGAGATTCTAACTACTAATATGTCTGACAATTACACGCACTTATCAACTAGAGAACAAACACATTGGCCTTCAATTAATAAGAAAATACAAGATGTCAAAGATTTTCGAGTTATACCATGCACATTTTTTTACAGCACAATCTTGCTTAGATCTATTTTCCGTGTATTCTCATATTTATACACATTAACACCAAACAAGTAATGAAACAACATCCCTTATCTTTGCACATCATCCTTACGAATTGGCTCCAATTCAGTCAAATATAAAATGAGATACAGGTGAGGCAGTATAAATATTGGTATGGACCATTCTGCTAACAGTACGGATATCCACTATCCAGGACTACACCATTATCCACTACACCATTATCCACTACACCACTATCCAGGACTACACCACTATCCATTATCCACAGACTCCATATGGAAGCCTGCTCTCTACAATCCCAAAATCGACCAATCATTTCTATTCATTATGAATGAGAATTGGGTGGATAAAGCCAAATTCATCCTAGATGTATTCGAGCCACCTATATCATGCTCTCCAGGTGAATTAGAGCTATTAATATCTCGGTTTCGAAATATATCAGTAAACAAAATTTAATAAAATTGAAACTAAGTAATGGCATGGGAGACTGTCTTCTCACAGGTAAAATCTGTAAGGATAACCGGAATTTGCATTTCAGTACAAGATATTATGCTGTTTTAACTCCTGGAAACCGTCAGTCAGTGGAAAGCTAATTAAACAAATTATCTTTAAGAGGAGGTAACATTAAAAATTGCTCAAAAAAGCATGTAATTGCTAACTATAATTTTCGGTTTAGAAAACAACACCGCGCAAAGGGTGTCAAAGGGAACGATTTCGCTTTACTTGCGGACGGCCTGATACAAAAAAAAAGAAATGGTACAGCCTATATATATACAACACTAAGTACGAAAACTCAACATCCAGTAGGATATGAGAAATCTGGTAAAATCCAAACTAGTAGAGACCGTTACAACGAGGTCACAAAACGGAAATGTCCAGAATCTTCTAAACAAAAAAAATAAATCAAATATTTTAAAATTAAGCAGTGATTATTTGTCTAATAAAAATCGGTTTACGTTACTTAGTAACGAAGATGATCAGATGGTTCCACAGTAAACCTTCAAGCCGACATCCATTTACTTTCGAGAGCAAAGTTCAGATGATTTGGTGAAAAATCTATTTAGATTAGTGGGGTGAAAAAATAATAAAATAAAAATTAATGAATAATATATATTATATAATTACAGTAAGGTTATCAACTTCCTCGACAATAACAAGAAAAAATACTACATTCACCAAAAGTTTATCAGTCGTTATTAAAGGTAACGAGTGAAATGTAACCTCGACGAAATCAAAGAATGGATTGGAGACTTAAAACTTGGCTTTGGACATAGTATACTCTGGTCATCCAACATACTGGCTTTAAGAAAGGCGAAAAATCCCAGACCTGATCCATGTAGATGTAACTTAAAGGTATTGAAAAGCTTCAACGCAGTCAATTCAAGTGTTTAGGGATTGTTACAAGTGCTGTCTTGTATATATATAGTATACTCTGGTCATCCAACATACTGGCTTTAAGAAAGACGAAAAATCCCAGACCTGATCCATGTAGATGTAACTTAAAGGTATTGAAAAGCTTCAACGCAGTCAATTCAAGTGTTTAGGGATTTTTACAAGTGCTGTCTTGTATATAAATAATGAAAATATTCACAGAGATCTAAATGTACCTACGATAAAAGTAGAAATGCGAAAATGTTGCAGAAAATACACTCAGAACCTAGAACTACACAATTCTGAACTTCTACAAATTCTGAAACACAATCGCCATCAGGGTTGAAGTCATTGATCTCACCCTGGCCAGTTCCGACTATCCAAACTATCTTGAACTGACATATTTCAAAAGAGGTATCGATGTCGGATCGTTGACAGATGAGATTTGACTTGGATGCCCAAATGGAGATATGCCAGAGGTTTCGCAATCCCAGAAAAACTAACTGGGATTCGTTTCGCTTTCACATAAATGATAATGTGAATTACTCGTCTGACCCTATAAAATGAGATTGAAACAGATAATCTACTGAGCTACCTCAAAAATGCTTTCGAGGAGAACTGCCCGGAAAGACTTAAAAAGTCTCAAAGGGACGTTCCATGGTGGAATAATGTGCTCGATTATCTGAGAAACAAAGTAAGGAAACTCTTTAGCAAAGCAAAGAGTAAAGACACCTATAAAAACACACTTAATGAGTATAATCGAGACCTAAGAAAATCAAAACGATATCTCAAATCTGCTCAAAATATCTTCAGAAAGCCCTTCGAAAACAACATTCCAGTCATCTGGATACCTTCAAGAAACCAGATGGAACCTACGCAAGCTCGCCTGAGGAAATATGTTCCAGCTACTGGAAACACACTTTCCGGGTAACCGTGGTCCGGCTTCAAACTTGATAAATCAGAAGCCATTGACTGCCAACAATCGGAGAAGGAGTCTGTCGGCCAAATTTATAAATAATTTCAGGGCACGATGGGCCATCTCAACTTTTGGCCGATACAAATCTCCTGGCCCAGCTTGTGTCATGCCATGCTTATTTCAGAGGGGCTCGGAATTAATTGTCACCAGTCTAGTTAGGATAGTGAGATCAAGCCTTCTGCTTGCCCACATTCCATGAAAATGGAGGGATGTAAAAGTGGTATTCATACCCAAGGCAGGAAAAACGTCAGCTTACCAAATGGGCAAATCAACAGCAACTGCTATACACAACCTAACACAAATTATTGAAAAGGCTATAGAAGTAAAATATTGGGATGGTATCAAAAATCCATTAATTCCAAAAGACATTCTTCCATAATCTCCAACTGGATTATAAACATGCTAAAAACCAGAACCATCAATGTTGAACTACAAGGAGACAAAAAAGCCTGAAATACAGCCAGGGGCTGTCCACAAGGGGGTGTTGTTTCTCCGCTCCTCTATACGTTGGTTATTGAAGCTAAATTAGAACACAAGGTTAAGCTGATGATGAGTCATATATATTGTGAGTGGCCACGAGGAATACCATATGCTCTCTCCTACAACAGGCCTTAAATCCTGGTGAAATTTACAATTTTTCCATTCACCAATCGAAGTAAAGTGAATCTGACTAAACTTTCGTTAGATGGAACAATTTTAGAATATTCTATAGAGGCGAAATATCTAGGAGTAATCCTGGACAAAAAGCTGGCTTAGAACGCACATATAAATTTCATAAGCAATAGTGCAAAAATTGGAGTTTTTGCAAGCCAAGCTACTTTTTGCTAGAACCTGGGGAATCTCGCCAAAACTAACATACTGGTCATATAACACCATATAACGACCAAAATCACTTATGCAGCACTAGCTTGGTGGCCCAAGATACGATAAAAAATGGCCAGTAGAAAACTAAATAAACTCGATCGTTTTGTATGCGAAGGATTAGCAGGAGCATATGCCCTACTGAAGCTCTGGGAGGCATCACGGGTACCCTCCGATAACCATAACTATTTAGAGGAAGGCCTGTGGTGAAGCCTTACGCCTTCAGAACATCTCCAACGTAAAAGGTGGAGACCTTTGAGGGCATATGAGGGTACTTCGTTCCTTTATGAATGACTCCCTTAGAAGGTTTTTCTGACAATATGTTGTGAAAAATATCATTTACTACACTCTATAAGGTTCACATTCCTGCAAGAAATTCGTTTGAGGAATTCTTAACCAATATTCCACAAGGTGCCCAAGTATGGTATACTGATGGCTCCAAATTGGAAAACGGTAGTACAGGAGCAGGCATAATGGGAACATTGTTCCGAAAAGAGCTTCCAATGTGTAACACACCCACAATATTTCCAGCCTTTGCATAGAAGCATGTATCCTAGAATGTCTTCGTAGAAGATTAAGCGGCAAGCTTATAAACATTATGTCAGACAGCTAGGCTGTCTTTAAGGCACTGGGATCGTACTACTATACGTCCAGATTGGATGAATAATATCATAGAATCCTGAATGAACTAGGCAAAGACAACAATGTTATACTTTGTTATGTGGACATGAAGGACACGCTGGGAATAAAAGCACGGACTGGCTCATGAAAAAGGGGGCGTCCACTCAGTGGTCCTGATCCGTTCTGTGGCAAGGCTACGTGCAACTGTGCAGACTTAGTAAGGAAATGGGAAGAAACTGCGATAGCTATTCAATGGCAGCATGCTTCTGGCCAAAGACTGGCAAAGAGATTTCTTACCCCCAATCGTAGTATCTCCATAAGGATACTTAACCTTGAACCGCGAAAGAGTTAGGACTCTAGTGGGGTATCTTACAGGACACTGCTGCCTAAGGTATCATCTTAAGAAGATAGGCTTGTGGGACATATCTGACTGCAGATTCTGTGGACACAACGCTGAAACATCAGAACACATTTTGTATGAGTGAAAGAGATTAAAATATTTAGGGGAGTTCTTCACAGACCCTCCCATAATTTGGAGACTTCAACCTACAAAAGTGCTCCAATTCATAAAAGGCCGAAGGCTAGAACGAAGCATAGGGGTTAGCACAATATGTCCTTACTGGTCGTGGTGCTAGTACTCCCTGACAGATTAAGTCTAAATATTCGTTATTTAAGGTGTGAAATCAATCTCTGACTACTGAAATTACGTAATTTGAATTAATTTGGAAAACATAAGTGTTTTGCTTGTCGTTTGTGGTACTCTATATTTGTGGCTTGACAAATCCAGTAACAGTACTCGGCTAGCTTTGTTACGGTCGTCTTTTCCCATATAGCGTTGCTCAATGCTGACAAAGTCTTGATGAAACCGCTCTCCAGGCTCGTTATACAATCACCCAAATTGTCTCTAAAAAAATCCAAATGATTGCTCAAAAAAAGAATTTTTAGCTAGAAATTGACTCCCATTTCATGATATAAGATCAATCATTGCAGCCACAATAGCTTTATAATTTTCTGTTCTTTTGTTACCCAAAATATTCTCAATTACTGCGTTTGCTCCATTCCACGCTCTTTTTTGGACTGAGGTCAATAGCTCCAAGAACGCCACGTTCTTTAGTAGTTTTTTTAATTTGTGAGCCAATAAACACAAAAATATGATATATTATGTTTTAGTTACAATAAAAATGAAAATAGAAAAAGATGCTCACCGTTATCGACTTTTGAAGGACCTAGTTTACGAAAAACTATTTTAAGGAACTGAAAAGAATAGCTATTTCCACCAAGCGCAACAACAAAATTTCGTACCAAGCCCAGGTTAATATGCAGAGGTTGCAGAATAATTTTTGAGCCTGGTACTAATGGTATATTCGTTAATGGTCGATACTATCATGACCCAATTATAATGCTACTCGAGGTAGCCATTGGTGGTCCGTATAATGCAACTCTTGTAAACGACCTTCCATAAACAACATTGTTGCTTCGAAAATCCTTTTTTAGCCCGTAGAGATGGCAACTATTTTGAAATCGCAGCAGATTTTTCAGCCATGAACCTCATACTTTATTCGGTAAAGTATCACCTTCATTATTTCATAGTTTTGGCACGGATGGATATTCATTGCCAATGTGCACTATAGTACCTTTCCGGTTTTTGACGGAGCCGCCAATGAATAGGCGCCGTTCACTTGGAATATGGCTTTGACCCATGACTCCGAACAACTCTTCAATACCATTTGCATAGGTAATGTTGCTTTCTTCGGGAGTTTCAAAACACGAGTCTAAAGTTTTAGTATGTACACGTATTCGAGCTGATGTAACTCTAAAATCTTCAGCCACAAAATTCCATTGCTGTAAGCATGATCCAAAGATTTCTGTTCCGCACAATATCGGGAAAAATCGGCGTGTGTTATAAACTGCGGTACATCACATCCCACTGGGATTTCAGTTGGAACACATTTAGAAGAGGTTATGTCAAGAATGATAGAAAAGAAGATTACGCCATGCGCAGGTCCGCTATTCCTCGCTCGACAAAAACTCAGCACAACTGTTTGGCTGTGACGTCATAAGGCGCTTTAAAATATTTTTTTATACGAAAAATGCATGTGCAACTGCAACTGAAAAGTGGGGGTATTACCCGGATTCGTACCACTGGATGGTGTAGTAATTGAACAATCGCTGGTTAAATTAAAATAACTAACTTTATTTAATTAATGCAATTTACAAACTTAATATTAGGCTTAAAGTTTACTTTGTTAGAATTTGCACTTTATTTCACAATTCATTGATCACTTTCTTTAATAATGAATTTCATCACTTTACAAAATCACAATACTGCTGCTTCGATTAGAATGCACGATGTACACACTGCTACGATCTCTGCTCGAATGTCTTCTACTTTGCACAGTCTTGTGCTTTTTATAGTTTCGAACAATCGCCAAACAAATTAACGGACCAAAATAGCAACAACAAAAGACAGAAAAACAAACCACTGAGCGCGACACAAGCAACACTAAAAGAATATTGGCTGAGTGAGTCAATCGCTCCAAATACACCAAACAGGTTCGAACTACTAACACTAAATGACAGAACTGACGAACAAAATAACAGTGGGACAAAAACAAATTCAACCATACAGAAACAAATAACAAAGCATCCTCAAAAACCACCACCCATATATATATAAAAGTAGAAAATATTAATGCACTAACTAAAGCTATAAATCAGCTACCAAATACAAATTACGAGATGAAAGTTCTGAACAAAAACGAAGTCAAAATACAGCCGATTGAATCTGTGCATTACACAAGCATAATTTAATTGCTTAAGCAAAAAGAAACCAAATATTATACATTTAAGCCAAAAGAAAAACGTGGACTTAAGGTAATTTTACGAAATATGCATTACTCAACGGAAAAAGACGACATTATAGCTGAACTGGCAGAGTGAGGACATGAAGTACTAAACATTCACCACTTCCTTTAATCTCTCTGGAACTTAAACCAAACGATAACAAGAAAGACATCTATTCCTTAACCCATCTTCTATGATGATCACTACAAATTAAAAAATATCCAACTTTACGTAAAAAAGAAATCCCTCCAACTCAAAAACAAAACTTTGCTGAACCATCTATTAATATACCCACAGTACAAACACATAAAATCTACACACCTGGAATGTTATATGCTAAAGTAGCACCGATAAATACAGCAGCAGACTTAACTCAAAAGCTTAACGCAGCAGCAAACAGCATGACACCAACACAGAATAACGACGATCTATCAGATTTATTTATCTATAGAACTTAAGACGTTTATGTACGAAAATTCAATCGATATTATGCTAATATCTGAAACGCATACTACTGATAGAAGCTATAATGACATACCAAACTATAACATTTATTATACCCACCATCCTGACAATCGAGCCCACGGAGGGACAGCAATTATCATAAAAAAAAATCTATTAGGTGCCTAGAATTAGAAGGATATAAATCCCACAGAGGGCCAATTACTGTGTCAGCTATATACTGTCCACCCAAACATAACAACACAAAGGCTCAATACATAGACTATTTAAAATCATTGGGTAGTCGTTACATAGCTGGAGGAGACTATAATGCGAAAACTCCATATGGGGCTCAAGACTGACAAACGTGAAAGGCTGCCAACTACTAGACGCTATAAAAGAGAATAATAGTCGCTTTATTAGCACGGGAGAAACAATTCTAAGCCCATCCCAAATTACTACTGTCCCAGCTCACATTAAACATAACAAAAGACAAAAAGGAAACTCAGGAAAAGATGGCAAAGCACTAGACACCCAGACAACAAAGCCAAATTCAACAAAGCGGCAAATGAACTGAAGATAATATTGAAACAATTGGAGGAGAAAAAATTTGAAAGTTACGTAAAGAACTTAGGAACGACAACATCAACGAACTACTCATTATGGAGGGCAACCAAAAAACTAAACAGTGCAATACCACATAAACCCCCCATAAAAACACTAGATAATACTTGGGCAAAAACGAATAAACACAAAGCAAATACTCTTGCAAAACATTTTGAAACGGTATTCAGAAACGACATGGACAATCAAATTACCGAGCTTACCAATACCGAAGGTACCCGAAACACTGCAATAACAATGACAACGATATCAGAAATCAAGAATCAAATCAAGAATTTAAAAAACAAAAATTTGCCCCAGCGCAAAATACCTTGGCATAGCAATCGACGCAAAACTTACATGGAGACAACATATATTAAATAAACGAAATGAAATAAAAAGTAGATTCAAACAATTAAACTGGTTACTAGGACTTAGTTCAAAGTTATCACTGTATAATAAAAGAATGATATATACATCAATGATAACACCCATCTGGAAATATGGGATCGAAGTATGGGGGACAGCAAGCAAAACGAATATACAACTGATTCAAAGAACACAATGCAAAATACTGCGGACAATAACAAAAGCCGATTGGTATATAAGAAATGAAGACATACACCACGATCTCAACATTGACTTGGTGGAAGACACTATTAAAAAATGTAGCAACAAATACACAGAGCGCCTAAAAATTCATCAAAACCGAGACGTGCGCCAATTGCCGGCAATGGAAAAAACAAAAGAAGACTCAAACGAATTGGACCCACAGAACTTCCACATAGAATATTTTAAACGACACTTTTCGTATATAAATTAATTATATATAATTAAATTAAATTATGTTCTGTAGTAATGACTAAAAAACATATTAAGGTCCATAGCAGCATTTAAAAGTTACTTATTGTTCACGAACAGAATGTAATTAAAAATGGGGCAATAAAATAATAAAAACTTCTTTTAGAACAAAATTTTATTTTATCAACATCAGTGGTCAGAGTGTGTAGAGTTCAAAATGGTAAATTTTGTATTGGGTCAGCAAAGCCAATCATTGCCTGGTCTCAGTATACAAAAGTTAAGAGCAGTAAAAAACTCTTATAAAAAACGATGAAGGCAAAACCACATGACTCAAATTGAATTGTAAGCAAGCTTTGCACAGTTGTCAAATATTTTTTCCGATTCCTTAGAATATATGGGTCGCACTTGAGTACAAATAAATTTGCTATTTTTGATTTGGTAGCACGAGTTGAGCTCGATTGTATTTAGCGGAAAGTAAGCGTCCCTGTGTAAGATGATTGCTAAATACTCGGTTGTTGGTTGAATGAACAAGAACTTGTCTGCTACTCGAGTTGGCAAGGGATACAGATGCATAAGATTGAATGTTTTGAAGCTTATTAACGGAATTTGAAGTATGAATACAATCTTGACTCTTATTACTCTTCCCTTTGAAGTCATCATTTTATAAATTGATAATAAGTCCTCTCCTTGAAGTGGAAGTGTGAGAGTGGACGGCAATTGTTTTCGTATGAAGTAAATTTGCTGATTAAGCTGTTCCGGTGACAATAATTGTGTGCTAGTTTTGCCTGTGTAAGCTTTCGTTAGTATACTAAGAACTTCGGTTTTTATTTTCTCATAGTTGTTCATTAGTATGAGTGAGTATCCTGATAGAGCCGTAAATATTTCGACCTGAACTGCTTCGTTTATATGTTCCTTTAGTGTATTGAATTGGTTTTAATTCTGATCAGTAGTCTTCCGAAACAAATTGCGAGTTGATTCGATGGACTCGTGTCTTTTTGCGAGCTCAAGTAAATGATTTTCATTTTCAGCAGATTTTGCTATTTCTCCTTCGATATAATCAGCATATTCCTTGTCGAGGACACCAAATAAACTATGTTGTATACTGCCAATGAATTCTAGCTATGGCTGTGGTGATTAAATTCATGGTAAGCAATTCTAGAATACCTGATGAAATTTTCCTTCTCTTATATGAAGGTTCCGTACTTGTTTCCTTTGCAGGATCTGCCACATTTTTACTGATTGGTCCATATTGCTGCACTCTAGCCTTGGTCTCAGGTTGTAACCTGTTTTTATTTTTTGGTTTGAAACTTGGTCCTCGCCTGACAGATCGGCCCGTTGTACATAAGGTAAGTACATGCTGCTTTGGCTGAGACTGCTTCAATTCACTTGGTACAGTTTCTAAGGATTTATTGAGAGGAGTTATAGGTTGACAATCTGGTGGGTAAAGGGCAAATTCGATGTATGGACCGGGAGGTGTTTCCTGAACCGACCTTGAGGTCCACAGTTCGTACCAATCACGTCATTTCCTTTGTGAACCTTCACTACTCGTCCAAGTCGCCATTGACGTGGAGGTAAGTTATCATCCTGGAGTAGCACCAGTGTACCTTCCGGGATGTTATCGGAAGGTTATCGCCATTTCGTTCGAGGTTGAAGACTTTGAAGATACTCTTTTCATCAGCGCTCCCAAAACTGTTGCATTATTTTGTTAAGTTCTTTCCATTGGCATAGCAAACTTTCACCTGGTGGCCGGGCTGATTGCCCACCAATTGGTTCAAGCCCATGAAAGCTATTGGGTGAAAGTGCTCGGAAGTCATTTGGATTTGTGGACATTTGTGTTAGTGGACTAGAAATCAATAAGCCTTCAATTTCAACCACAACTGTCAGCAGTTGTTCATAGGTCACGCTATAGTCGTCGATTACTCGTTTCAGATAGTACTTTAATGATTTTACTGCTGCTTCCCATATTCCGCCTACATGTGGAGATCTGGCTGGAATGTTGATCCATTTGATACTCTTTTGAGTAACATGCTGCTCAATCTTATTGGCTTCATCCTTCAACAATATAGTCGTATGTAGTTCCTGCAATTTTGACTGAGCTCCCTTGAAGTTAGTGGCGTTGTCACTGAATATTTTTGCTGGAATACCTCTTCGTGATAAAAATCTTTTGAGCGCATTGATGAAACCAGCTGTTGTAAGGTCTGATACTATTTCCTAGTGAATAGCCTTCGTGGATAAGCAGATGAACACTGCAATGTATGCCTTTGTGGGACGTTTTCCTCTAATAAAATAATGTATTTGAAATGGTCCACAAAAATAATTCCTTATGTTTGTAAATAGACTAGCTCAATAGGTAAATTTCCCATGAGTTGTTAAATACCTGCGGGGCGTGCAAAAAAGCATTTGCGTCAGTTTTTGCACACCGATTTTGTGATTTCATTAGCTCGCAGCAGCCAGAATTTTTCTCTCAGGGCTGCTAGTAATGCCAATGGTCCTGCATGCATTTTGTCTTCATGATATTGCTGTACTAGCAGGGTGACAATTGGATTGAAATGAGGAAGCAATATTTGATGTTGAGCCGGAAACGGTAGTTTTGACATTTGTAGTCTACCACTTACTCGTATGATTCCCTCCACCAAATATGGAGTAAATGGAGAAAGTGGACTGCAGCTATTTATCTCCTTTCCTTTCTTGAGTTGGCTTATTTCTGATGCAAATTACTGTTTCTGGATATGCTTTACAATAGTTGTTAACGCCTGATCTAGTTCTTCAATGGTGGGATGTATTTTTAATGTTCTCTGCGCCGTTTGTAGCCGACAGTTGTTTATGAATCTATGAGTGAATGCCAATGTTCGCTGCAATCTTTTAAACGAACTGTAAGAATTTATTTGTTCAATGAATGCTGGTGGATGCGTGGTAGTGAGAATAGTTTTCTGTTTTTTCCTCTCTTGATTCCAGTTTGAAGTAATGATTGGCTGTATAGGCCAACATTTCTTGTCAGAATATAAGAATGGAGGTCCATGAAACCATAACCTCGATTTTATGAGTTCGTCTGGAAGCATTCCTCTTGATATAATATCAGCTGGATTTTCGTCACCTTCGCACATAGTAAGTGCGACACAAAATGTCTCTTAATGTCCTCAGATCTGAGGTAAATGCATGCTCCATACGCTATTTCGCTGGCATCTGAGAAACCGTGTAATTGAATTCCAAGTGGTTCGGAAGCAAGCACATGTCTTGGTAAGCAAAGTGTAGCTAATTGAGGGTGCTGGTTCCTAAATCTGAGCCACTTGGTATGTAACTCTTAAGGTAGGGCGGCGTCCCAATCCAAATTCAATTCACAGAGTTGTTGGAAAAAAACCTTCCCAATAACTACTACTGGATTTACAAATCCGAGCGGATCGAATAGCTGGGATATATCTGCTAATACAGAGCGTTTTGTCAGCCTTTTAGGTGGTGGCCATGATATTTAATGCAGAAGTTGTCAGCCAGAGGTTGCCAGATTAGCCCAAGAGAATCGGTTATCACAGTAAAAGTTTACCCTTCTAGGTACACTCGGATCTTATTGATGCCCCACACAATCGCCAAACTTTCTTTCTCCGTGGGAGAATAATTCCTTTCAACTCCATTCAAGTGTCGGCTGGCATAAGCAATAATGCGTTCCTTCCCTTCCAATTCCTGAGTTAACACTGCTCTAAGGCCGTAGTCGCTGGCATCCGTTTGTAACGTGAATTTTTCCGTAAAGTCGGGGCAGATAGTATGGGTGCTTCCGTCAACCGTTGTTTAAGTAGCTCAAAGGCATCCTGTTGTGCAGTCGTCCAGTTCCAATGCCTGCCCTTCTTAAGTAGAAGCGTTAGTGGTTGGGCAACATCTGCAAACTCCGGGACAAAACGACGGTACCACGAAGCGATTCCTAGGTAGCGACGTAATTCCTCCAGGTTTGTTGACGGGACTAGCTGTTGAATCGCGGCTATTTTATCGGGGTCAGTGTGTATCCTGTCTTTGCTCACTACGTGACCGAGATATTTAAGGCTTTCCTTAAAGAATTCGCACTTTTCTACATTCACTTTGAGATTTGCTTCTCGAAGTCGTCGGAATACCTCCTGATGATGGATTTTATGCTCCATCTCGTTCCTTTAAGGACGATGATATCGTCCAGGTAAGCGAATGCGTGGGGTTCCTTATCCGGTCCGATTACTGTGTGTAGTGCTCTCTGGAACGTCGTCGCAGCTGAGTGGAGTCCAAAATGCATGACCTTCCAATGATACAGTCCGCGTCCAGGCACAGTAAAGGCGGTACTCTTTGCTTTGAGGTTCCAGTTGTATTTGCCAGTAGCCGCTCTTAAGGTCTAGCCTACTGATACATTTGCCTTCCCGCAGTCGATTCAATTTGTGTTGGATGCGTAGTAGGGGGTAGGCGTCTGGTACCGATTTCGCATTCAGCTGGCTATAGTTCACGCATAATCTCTACTATCCTGTCTTCTTTTTAACTAGCACGATGGGGGCACTGTGTGGGCTCTTGGATGGTTCAATGCACCCTTTTTCAATTCACCCTCAATTACCCTTTTTCAATGCACCCTTTTCTCCTACGTACACACTCTACCCGACCATTTCGTATGGCGGGTGGTGGGTTGAGGGGCTGTTTGTTCTGGTACTATGGTCATTTTGCCTCAATTTCCTCTCGTTACAGCTTACAATACGGTGTTTTTATGCTAACTTCTTCTCTACCTTCCGAATCTATACATTTATTTCCCGCTACTAAAGCTGTTTCTTTTTCTACCCGAAATGGAATAAATAACTGTCCATCCGCTGTCGACGCACCAGACTGATCGATTTACTGATGTGAAATAATGAAACACTGCCAGCAAAGAAGCATAATATGAATGCTCTTTTTCTCTTACACTTTGTTATCTACATTCTGAAGCAATGTGCCCTCGTTTATCGCAAGTAAAACATTTGATATTTTTAACCTTGTTGTTGTTTTTATTGTTGGAATATTTATTAAAGTCGTTCGCGTCTCTTCTCTCGTTTGCGTTTTTTTTCTTTTGGCATGCATGTAGTTGTTGCGTACCAGTTATGCTTGATGTGTGTTTTCTTCTTGTAATTTTTGTGACTCTTGGTTTTACCCCCTACGTTCCTATGCCTCTAACAGTTTGACCTTCAACGCGTTATATTCTGGCAAACAATTGCAATTACGAAATTTTTGAATGCCTTTGAGACTTGCTTGCAATATTATATACTTCTAAGTTCGATGCCCACTTCAGCAAATTTTTCAACAATTATTGTAAATTCATTTAAATATTGTGGTATAATGAAGTTATCCGACAGAAGGAGATTCAATATTTTTTTATAAATGGTTACCTTTATAGCAGGACCCTTGGATTTATATATTGATTACAACCTCTGCCATACATCTTGAGATGTTTTACATTTTTTTATATGTTAAGTAAGTAGGTTTAACTAATCAACCAATCGTAGCCAAGGCCTTCTCATCTTTGGAGTCCCATTCGTTCTCATTATTTGCCTCCTTCTGTAGGCTGTCCGATACTATTTTCCATAACTTCGAATGTATTAGCAAATTTTTCATTTGGATGCACCAAGTGTCAAAATTGGTTTCGTTCAATTTTTCAATAGCATATATGTTACTACTGAAACATACATACATACTACATACTGAAAATATTTGTTACAGACGATTTACTTTTATTTTTATTTACACTTTCTTCAGCATTATTCTTATTAATATTTTTCGAAATCGGTTTCGAATTAGATTGTTTTTGACTTTTGAAAAATGTTTTGGAAGGTTCAGAGCGTTTTGATCTCCTAGTTTTCTGCGATCTACTCTCTGGGCTCTGTTAAAATCGTATGCATTGTGTACTAAGCACATAAATAAAACACGCGGAGCTTTAGTCTTAGCTTAATGATGGTTGAGGAGAGTGGCAAACTGTGAGTATATAACAAAGGGTTAAAGAAGTGAATGTGAAAGAATATTGGCGCTGCCACCACAACATATTTAATTGAAATAGATATTTTCTTTTTTTGTGTAATATATAATAGAATTTCTTCACAAAATTACATTTTTTTTTCCAGCGCATATACAATGATTTGTATCATATTCACAAACATTTATATTGATATTAGTTTATATAATTTTTTAAACTAGGACAATGAAAATCATTTTGAATGGAAATGCCTGATCGCCAACTAAGTAATAATTGAAGCTTTCATTTGCTCATAATTTAGGGCATAGAATCCATTAACATCCCGAGTCAAATTGACCTCTCGCACCCCCCAATGTCTCTGTCCACTCGTTAAAGCTATATCACAATGGCGCGTTCGGTTGGTCGCGCGTTTGACAGTTAAAGTAGAAACCATGTAATTATATGAAGCAGTTCGAAATGCGGCTTCACGCGTTTGATCATAAATTTTTACAAATATCGTAAACGCGTTCAAATGCCGGACTAGGGAAAGTTTCTAGTCGGTCGTGCGTTTGACAAGCAGTGCTGCTATTTGAGCCGCTTTGTTCCAAAAGGTTCAGCAACACTCTTGACAATAAAATTTCCAATTAACCAAACAATTGACATTCTAGTTAAAATTTGTAAAAATTACGTCCTTTGAAAAAAAGTTAATAAAGTTAGTGCGGGAGCAAACGCGTTATTTCGCGTTATGCAAACGATATCGTGAACGCGGAGTAAATGCAGAGTAAAAGCCAGTAAACGCGCGACCGGCCTAGCGCGCCATTGTGATTAGCCATAAGACTCTAAAATTTTTGTTTTTGACAAAGTACGCGATATAAAGATTAGAAACTGTAAGAATAAATTGGTATTTGGGATGAAAACTGCAAGTAATCATTTATTTGGTAATATTGTTCTCATGGTCTCCAATAAGTTACTTGATTTCGTCACTGTTGTCTAACTTTGTTTTTAAATATTATTTTTGTTGTTTATTTATTTGTGTTCGTCCGATGCCAATAACAATTTGTGATTTGAATACGTTTAGAAGTTTTCCAGAAGTTTTAATGAAATGCGCGTCGTCTGTATCTGTACTGTCGATCATTTCAATATCATGCTCATTATTATTAACTGTGCCCTGATTTGAGTTCATTTATACGAATTCTACATCTTTGTAGAGTTCGTTGGCATTTGCCTGAATTTCTGTCGGTAAGTCTATTCTGCTAAGAACGTCCGCAACGACGCAAAGGAAAAAAACCTTTAATGTATTCAATTGTCAAATCAAACTTATTTAATTTGATTTTCCAACGCTGCAGTTTGTTTTTGAGTTCTTAAGCGGCCCCACGATATTGCATTGCTTACATCACACTCATATGTGTGTGTGCAGTATCTTTGCACCGACACGTTACTGCATACTCCTCAATCATTCATTTTTCGTTTACTCTTGCGGTGTGCGGACGACAATGTCAGGTGCGGATAAAATAATTTTGACTGCGGTTGCGGTTGTTGAAAAACAAAAGCAACGAAAAAAGAAAATTTTGAAGAAAAATTCAATAAATTCGATGAGAAATATTTTTCTCCGCTTTCCGCCATGACGTCCGCTCGCTATGAAATTCGATTTGACTGAACACACCGCATGCAGTATGCAAAATTCAAATCATTTGGATTTTGCTTACTGCATGGCTTCAATCATTGTACATACGCATACTAATCACTAATAAATCTTTACGATTCTGTACATCATGCAGTATCGTGTCGGGGCCGCTTTAAGGTTATTTAAGCATGTCAAAAGTATGTGGTCGGTACGAATGGTGATCATTCAGAGATCTACTTGCATCAAAAATGCTCCTAGCTCTATGCTAATTATGTCAGTTGTCAACATAAAGTGTTTGTTAAAGTCTGGGGGAATTGAAAATGGGACGTTTTCCAAAAAATGTTTGAGATTTTAGAAGGCAATTATATTTCCTTTGTCTCTGGAATTAATTTTCTTTAAATTATTTTCCATTAAATATTTCACCAGGTGGTATGCTATCTTTGAGTAGTATTTAATGAAACGATGTTAGTAGTTCTTCCTAAGAAAGATTTATTTCTTTCTATGTTTTTGGTAGAGGAATTTTTTATGTTGCCCTGCCTTTTTTGGGTTTGTTTTAATTCCATTGGGAATGACAATATGTCCTAAGAACCTGTTTCTTTGGCCATAAATGTACACATGTTAAATTGGATCTTGAGATTTGCTTCTCTTAATTGTATTTATGGAATCTATATGTTCTTCTATGTTTGTAGAGAAGATCTAGATGTCGTCGAAGTACACCAGACAATTTTTTTCAATGTATCTGAGGAGAATACTATTTAACATCCTCCCGTGCATTCTTTGGACCGAAAGGCATTCGCAAACATTCGAATCGGGAATTTGCCAGAAAATGCTGTTTCGTGGATGTCGTCGGATGATGAAATCCCTGGCCAAGTCCAAAGTTTTAAAGTATTGACACTTTGCCAGTTTGGTAAATATATCATCTATATTTGGAATACGGAAGCGGTCGTCAATTGTCTCGTCATAACATTGCGCCTTTTTTATTCACCTGTGGTGTCTAACTTTTTGGGTATCACCGAAATTGGTTTATTATACGGTGTATTCGAATGTTGAATGTCGTGGTTTTATTTGATGTTAAACATTGTTTTCAAATGGTAAGTCTAAGTTCTTGCTATAAAATAAGTCTTTGTATTTTTGGATTTGTTGATCGACCTTTTCTTTTTCCCATTCTGACAGTTGATTTTTATTTCTTTCTCGCTTTGTTCATTATTTTTAGATTCCGAATCTATCTGAGTTGGTACTTTTTGGCAACATTCAGATGCCATTTAGCTGTAGATATCCTCTTCTTAAAAGACGGCTATCTCTGCGGTGGATGTAATAACTAGTTTTTGTTTATAGTCCTATCATACAGTTTAAACTGGTGAGGATGTTATTTCCTATTAGTCCGTCGAAATTATGGCGTAAATTGCATTCCAAGAATTCAAGATTTAGTTCTCTTTTTTTAATTCTTTAAAAATTGGCAATTTGTATTGCATAACTCATGAACTTCATAGACTGGTCCAAAAGCTCTTATTTTCGCATTTGTCATTTTTTAATGAGGATTTTAGCCCCTTCATTGATAATGCTGAACTCTGCACCAGTGTCTATCAATGAATACTAAAAGTTTGGTAAAAACACTTTCTTAACAGCAAATTTTTTAAATATTTGTTTGTTTATGTTTCTTAATTTTAATATTGGTTTTTTTTACTGTTCATTAGAATATCCATTGATGCATTGATTAAATGAAATGAATTCAACTACTTAATCAAAACAATAAAGAACTGTTATGTAGGGTAAAAATCTAATTTACAAATTTTCAACCTTATCAAAACACTTTCTTGACAAATTGTATACATATGTTGTTTACATTATTTTAGTTAATTTTTTTAAAGTCAGCCTCTGTTCTGAATATTTGTAATAAATTACAGAAATTTAAAGAATTAATATTATTCTATTTTGGAATTATTTAATTAAACACATTCTACTATATAGAATATTATATAATCTAATTGCTTAAGCCGAAAGGCAATTCTATCTGAAAAACCGCTTTTGTTATTGAAATATTGTTTCATGCCAAGAATAGAGATTTTCTGTTAATACGACACACATACATTCAATTCAAATTTTAGTTTTTATACTACATTAACTAAGGTAGAACTCACGGGCGAGTTCTCTTTGGCATGTCATGACTGCTTTTGTCGCTATTATTACCAAAGAAGGATAAGTAATGACATTCAATTCGCGCATTATTTATTTACCGTTTCAACGATTTTTGTTTTGCTCACATCTATAGTGTAAGTGAATTTATTGTGTTTTTTGTACACATATTCCATATCCCTGTAGTGAAATATAGGCAGTCACAAAATATACTAGTAAATTTCTTTGTAAAAAATCAAGTGGTTAATTTACTAGTTCAAATCTTATCTATAAGTTAACCAGTTGCTGACTTCTGCGGCACATCATTGCCGTGTATAATAAATTTTTCCTCTCTTGTCAATTTGATAAATTGAGAAGTGAAGACAAACATTGGAATTTGAAGAAAAACTGTTCTTTTTATAATTTCAACCGCTTTTTGTAATTCCTCATTTCAGAGATAAATCTTCAAGTTAATGTGTGTTTTAAAATATCCGCAATGTGTCCGCAAAGAAAAGTGGAAATGCGGCATCATGAATTAACAAGCTGAATTGACACATTCCTCATTTATGCACAAAACTTATTATACATGTCGAGTACACATTATTATATTATGTACATACATATATATGAATTTTACATATACTCGTATATGAGTTTGCTAGTATTTTAACTAGTTGGTTTCACTGATGGGATGTTGTCTAAAATGGCGAATATTCGGCGAAGAAAATCATAAGAAATCAGGGCTACGATTAAATTAAAATTTTGATGATAATTAATCCAACAAATATATAATATTTAATTTGGAGTTGAAAACTCAAATGTTAAAAAATTCATTTAATAATTATAACTATTCTTAATGTAAAATCTGATCCAATTGCTTTCCATTTTCTGTTTTGTTAATAGTAAATGCACAATGATAATCATAAGTTGTAGAATCATAATTGTTTGGATTCTTGGCATTATATTATATTACTAATAACTAAAATAATTAATACAAATTCATTAATATTAAAATGGGGTCCGTGTGCCCCAGTAATACCCCTCTGCGTACATATTTCACTATGGCCATGAAGGAATGAAAGAGCTTAGGGACATCAAACTTAGGAGCATAGGGAATCGAAAAATAAGAAATCGCCGGTCATAAGGGAATAAAGCCTTTTTATAGTATTCCCACAACGATTCCCATAACAGATTATTGAAATCTCAGACAAATTTTCAAAATAGGTCAAAAATGCAGCTAAAGGAATTAAGTTAAAGGCTTTATGCTTTTAATTAAACAGAGGTAGTGTTTCTTTCTTTAATAATGAGGAAAACAAATTTTTTTGCTTAAACGCAACTGCAACATTTTGACTTGTGGATCTTGAGAGTTCATTGATAATTCGAAATTATCCAAAAAATTGTATGTTTTGCGTATTTTGAGAAGTTAAGTGAATTGAGGAATTACGATGGTTAGAATTAAATGGGGTTCACTGTATTTTTACCACTACGTACATCTATTTTCAAACATTCTCACACTAGCAATTCTCACAAACGCATTCATATCAACTGTCTGTTCTATTTGTTCTTTGTTATTACTATGGATATCACTCAACATGCTAGCAGAATATGAGCACAAAGCGGATTAGTTGTTGGTAATTTTCGTTAACAGTAAGACCGATACAATATATATTTTCTGCTTGAAAGCACACATGAAAACATGAATTCGTATATATACGCAGATATATATACGAGGTGTGATCAAAAAATAACCGTTATTGTGTGATCAAAAAATAAAGTATTTATTTATTCATCAACAACTATCTTGTCCCCTTCAAAGTAATTCCCCTCAGATATAATACACTTATGCCAGCGTTTTTTCCAATCCTCGAAACACTTCTGAAACGCTTTTTTTAGTATCGCCAACATCTCCTGTTTCGATTTTTCTTTTATCTCCTCAATCGTAGCAAAACGCTTTCCTTTCATCGGTTTCTTCAGTTTTGTAAAGAGGAAAATGTCAGCGGGGACCAAGTCCGGTGAATACGGTGGTTGAGGCATGATAACGGTTTTGTTTTTGGCCAAAAACAGCTCCTGAGCGATGTCCATGCGACGTTGTTTTTGCTCAAAATCTTGCAAATTTTGGAACAATCTTCGCTGCCGCACGTTTCATGCCTAAAACATCCGTAAAAATTGCTTGGCATGAGCCGAACGATATGCCAACATCATCAGCAACCTCCCTGATAGTGATTCGACGATTATCCAAAATCATTTTCTTCACTGCGTCAAAGCTTTCATCGGTTGTTGACGTGCTCGGGCGACCAGGACGAGCATCGTCATTTACATCTTCTCGGCCTTCCTTAAACCGGTTATACCACAATTGAACTTGTGTTCTGCTCATAGTAGACTCGCCAAAGGCCACAGTCAACATTTCAAATGTCCTTGCGCATTTAATTTCATTTTTTACACAAAACTGATTACAGTTTCTTTGATCCATTTTTTTCGAATAGTACAAAATCGAAGAGCACACCAAAACACGACTAACCTTTTTATCTGTCAAAAACAAACTGACAATCCAAAATGGTTGGTATTGCCAACATATATAACAGACATGTGTACCAACATAAAAAAAAAAATTCCAACATCGAACATACGTAACTGACGAAAAGATGTAAATAACGGTTATCTTTTGATCACACCTCGTATATATATATATATATATATATATATATATATATATATATATATATATATATATATATATATATATATATATATATATATATATATATATATTTATTTTTTTATTTATATTCCATTTTGAAGTAATTTCATAACTCTACACAGAAGAACATAAAACACAGGCATCGCTGGGGGTACATGTCATTTTAACACTCAATACGATTGAGACTCTCAGCGAATCATACAATAATTGGAGGCTAAAATTCAGTAGTATATCACTGCATCATATTTTCATCTACGAAAAATCGGTTAAAGGGATGACCATATCTCTGCAGAATCAGAACATTTTAAAATAATATTGAGGCAACAAGCAAGCCAATTGAACATATGTATGTGTAATCTACAGCACAAGTCTGTTTATTTTTACCGAATTTAGTTTTGTGTGTGCGCATTCGCACATGTTTTATTGATGGCTAGGCTATATTGGTGTCTTGCAGGCTGTCCGTACTTGTAAATATACAAGCATACATACATATGTAAAAGCAAGGAGCCAATTTTGTATGTGTTTCTTACATAAAGGCATACGAGTTTCGTCAGGGTTTTTATTTCTGAATTTGTTAGTTGAGCAACTCAGGAGAAATTCTAATCTTCTGGTTTTTGTATACTTTTAAATTAAGTCAATGTTTCCCAGTCAAGTTAAAAATGCGCTTCGTGTGAGTTCAGGAATTATTTGTCATTGTGATGCATTTCATGGCGTGTGGTTTCGAAGTTTTTCCATACTTTTAAGAAATAGGACATCTGCTGTGTATAAAATAATTCTGTTGCCATCGAAATAAGAAACGAACATCATAAGAAAGTTTTCATTTCATAAAATATATATAAACCAAAGCATCTTATATAAAGGTCTATTTTGTTGAGAGAAAATAATATATTCCAGAGTCGTGAAAATATTTTTAATATAGACTGAAAATTTTTTGACCTATTGTTTTTTTAAACAAGCATGGGTATATTAAGTTTGTGAGGTTGAGAGGTTATTAAACTGCAAGATGGAGGCGTGGCAACTATGGAATTAAGTATGCATATATGGTCAGAATCACTTTCAATCAATTTTGGTTTTTTTCCGTCCGGCCGTCTGTGGCCACTTCTTTCCAGACCGTTAGAGATAATGAAACTCTGCAAAAGTATAGTTTGGACCAATTCAAAGAACCAGATTCCTATATGATCCCATTTGGACAAAGACCACGCATACCTCTCATATATGAAACTTTTTCATCTCTTTAAAATGACTATAAATTCGTTCCAATTTTTGAAATAATAAAGCAATTTGGTATAATAAAATGTTGGTATATATCAATTTCCACGCCCACGATTAACAAATATTCATAACTAAAGAGATTTATGGACGAAATTTAATGAGAAGCAGCATGTGGACATTGTAAAGCCAACTAATCTGCGTTGATCAGAGAAAGGATACGCCCTCTTTGCATATAAGGAACTTTCTGGCCTAAAATTGGAATTTGCCCAGCCTGCTCGTATTGCTGTTATACAGTATTGGCCAAAACCTAACCACCCCCTCAGTACATTTTTTTCATATGATAATTTTTTTATGAAAACATAATTATATAATTTTTTTTTTTTTTTTTTTTATTTATATCTTTATTATTGATAAACACAAACTTTAGGAATTCAGAATTTCATATAAAACAAGATAAAATTAAAAAAAACATTTAAAGTCGTAAATCTAAGTGGACAAAACTAAAGCACCCCCTAAAATTGTGTTTGCAAATTTTACTACACTACTGCGCCATTACGGTATTAGTTAACTGTACACTCCAAAAATGCAGCAGCTTTGTATTAAGAAGAAGAAATTGTTAGATTTCATGCGAAAAGTGTAATTGTTTTAAAGTTTGGGTTGAGATAAGAGCAATGGCACGCACTAAGTACTCAAGTGAATTTAAAATTTGAATTCTTAATGATTGGAGGGACGGTTTATCAAGACATCAACTGAGTGGAAAATATTCGATCAACAAATCAATTATTTCTAGGCTGATTTCAAAGTTTTTGCAGACTGGTCGTACATCTCCTACTCATTATGGAGGAAGGCCACCTGAAACTTCGCGACATGAAGACTCCTTAATTAAAAGGACAATCCAAAATGATCCTATAGCATCTTCCAGTCAAGTACGAAACCGCTTAGGATTAAAAGGTAGCGAACGAACGATCCGCAGACGGGCGGTAGAGGCCAGTATATTCAGTCGACGACCAGCAAAAAAACCTTTCATATCGTCAAAGAATACAAAAGCCAGACTTGAATTCGCCAAGGCCCATCTCAACTGGAGTGTCCAAAAATGGAAGACTGTGCTGTTTTCTGATGAATCCAAGTTTAATTTAAAAGATTCCGATGGTATAAGTCGTGTACTCAGACCAAAAGGAGAAAGGTTGAATCCTAAATATTGCAATATAAAACGCTGGCAGTAATGTACATTGGGTCAATACTAGTGTGGGTGTAAAATATGAGTATCTGACTACTACTGCAACGCCCACAATTAAACAGAAAACTTCGTTAGGTGCCTATAAAAGTGTCATCAATGAAATTTCACATTTGAGGCTACTAACATTAAACACCACACAAAAAATGAGCTACGCATATTAATGACACATTTTCTTAACTTACGACCTATACACAATTTCTGAACGAAATTTGATGCAGCAAAGCTATACAGAAGAAATGGTGCCTATCAGAAAAAGGACATACCTACAATTAACCAATATTCATTTCTGGGGTCCAATGCAAGTTTCATCAACGAAAGTTCATGCGAAGGTTCAGAGGCTAATATAAAACCCAAAAACAAAATGGGCAGAACATTTTAAGAGCTACGCCCACAATGAATATATGTTTAAAACATCAGACCTATTTAAAATTCTTGAACCAAATTGTATATGAATAATTATATCCTGTTATATATCATAACTAAAAACACTTGAATGGTTCCTAGCGCTGGAACAGAGAGACATGTGCGGAGATTATTAAATCAGCTATATTAGAAAAGACCAATGGTCTATCGATCATTTGTTTAAAGAAGTTAAAAGGTTTAAAATCAGCATATTTGCGGCTAAATGAATCAATTTTAGTGAGACACATGCTGCAAGTTGGTATTGCTGGTATATTCCAATGTTGTGTTGTGATATTCGTCAACGAGTTGCACTTGAATAGCAACCTTTGTGATGATAAACCGTTCTTCTGAAATAGAGCGCCATGAGTCTTTAGTATCAGCCTTTTCAATATGGTTTGTATAGAAAGCAGTTGTTTGAATTCTATTTCAACAATGCCCAGGCTGCATTTGAGTTCGATTGCAGACAAATCTTTCCCTTCCCCACTTTGATCTTCTAACGACAACATATGTAATAAGCGCGGCACTCTTCTTTGTGTTTTTTCGTTGTTGCTTGACTCACTCAATAGGCTCATGTATTGGTGGATTCGAAAGTGAAATGTTAAACTTCCAACCACGATATTATATGGAATTAGACACGAGAGGAATGAACTACGCTTTAACAACAGTTCAGCAACATCCGGAAAAATGATCAGAAACTTAAAAATGTTGCTGAGAAAGTAGCATAGATAAGAAAAGGAGATGAAAAAAGAATCTATGACGAAAGATCTACGTCGTTGAAAGGAGTCAATCGAAGTAGATATGCAGCGATGGCGACAGAATTTGCAGGCATTGTAACGAAACTTCTAGTGTGTGTAAATTTATGCTTATGTGTGTACAATAATTTACCGCAAGTAGTGTGATAATGTGAAATTTTGAGCAGGAATTTTGCGATTTCTATGGAAAATGTACAAGGTGTTGTTATTGTTGATAATTCTCAATCCATCGATGTGACGAAGTGATGACAATGATTCGACTCTGGAGCATGAACTTTTAATTGAGCGACACGAATACCATGGTTTATTTAAAATGTGAAAATACACTATATAAATCAAATACTTCTTTTTATTTGTGTACAATGACTTCCAGAGTCCCTTAAATTTCCGAAGAAACACAATGTTTTTCTTACTACTAAAATGCCAATTTCAGGATGGCAGGAGCATTTCCTAATGTCGCGAACTCATATTGCAAAACTGAGATTGTGAAAGTATCTTTTACAATTTTAAAGCAAAATATCGAAAATGACAGTCTGTCAAAACGGTGGTCTTACCAAAACTAAATTTATGTTCCAGTTCAAAATATTGTAAAATTAATAGAATTGAGCTAATTACGGAAAAAGAGGGAACTGGAAATACATAGACAATATTGTAACTGGAGTTTAAATGTGTATATACATAATGTATATCTGTAATGTAAAATACATTAGGGTAATTGAGTGGGCAACAGTGGGCTTGTTCCTATCACTCCAGTTTACTGTATACATAAACGTGCTTTCAAGATGACTTATTTAAGAAATTTTTCAATTTTTGGGATAATGATTTAATGCTACTGGCGACTAGAACTCTAAATCTCAAAAGCAGAGAGATTCTAACTACTAATATGTCTGACAATTACACGCACTTATCAACTAGAGAACAAACACATTGGCCTTCAATTAATAAGAAAATACAAGATGTCAAAGATTTTCGAGTTATACCATGCACATTTTTTTACAGCACAATCTTGCTTAGATCTATTTTCCGTGTATTCTCATATTTATACACATTAACACCAAACAAGTAATGAAACAACATCCCTTATCTTTGCACATCATCCTTACGAATTGGCTCCAATTCAGTCAAATATAAAATGAGATACAGGTGAGGCAGTATAAATATTGGTATGGACCATTCTGCTAACAGTACGGATATCCACTATCCAGGACTACACCATTATCCACTACACCATTATCCACTACACCACTATCCAGGACTACACCACTATCCATTATCCACAGACTCCATATGGAAGCCTGCTCTCTACAATCCCAAAATCGACCAATCATTTCTATTCATTATGAATGAGAATTGGGTGGATAAAGCCAAATTCATCCTAGATGTATTCGAGCCACCTATATCATGCTCTCCAGGTGAATTAGAGCTATTAATATCTCGGTTTCGAAATATATCAGTAAACAAAATTTAATAAAATTGAAACTAAGTAATGGCATGGGAGACTGTCTTCTCACAGGTAAAATCTGTAAGGATAACCGGAATCTGCATTTCAGTACAAGATATTATGCTGTTTTAACTCCTGGAAACCGTCAGTCAGTGGAAAGCTAATTAAACAAATTATCTTTAAGAGGAGGTAACATTAAAAATTGCTCAAAAAAGCATGTAATTGCTAACTATAATTTTCGGTTTAGAAAACAACACCGCGCAAAGGGTGTCAAAGGGAACGATTTCGCTTTACTTGCGGACGGCCTGATACAAAAAAAAAGAAATGGTACAGCCTATATATATACAACACTAAGTACGAAAACTCAACATCCAGTAGGATATGAGAAATCTGGTAAAATCCAAACTAGTAGAGACCGTTACAACGAGGTCACAAAACGGAAATGTCCAGAATCTTCTAAACAAAAAAAATAAATCAAATATTTTAAAATTAAGCAGTGATTATTTGTCTAATAAAAATCGGTTTACGTTACTTAGTAACGAAGATGATCAGATGGTTCCACAGTAAACCTTCAAGCCGACATCCATTTACTTTCGAGAGCAAAGTTCAGATGATTTGGTGAAAAATCTATTTAGATTAGTGGGGTGAAAAAATAATAAAATAAAAATTAATGAATAATATATATTATATAATTACAGTAAGGTTATCAACTTCCTCGACAATAACAAGAAAAAATACTACATTCACCAAAAGTTTATCAGTCGTTATTAAAGGTAACGAGTGAAATGTAACCTCGACGAAATCAAAGAATGGATTGGAGACTTAAAACTTGGCTTTGGACATAGTATACTCTGGTCATCCAACATACTGGCTTTAAGAAAGGCGAAAAATCCCAGACCTGATCCATGTAGATGTAACTTAAAGGTATTGAAAAGCTTCAACGCAGTCAATTCAAGTGTTTAGGGATTGTTACAAGTGCTGTCTTGTATATAAATAATGAAAATATTCACAGAGATCTAAATGTACCTACGATAAAAGTAGAAATGCGAAAATGTTGCAGAAAATACACTCAGAACCTAGAACTACACAATTCTGAACTTCTACAAATTCTGAAACACAATCGCCATCAGGGTTGAAGTCATTGATCTCACCCTGGCCAGTTCCGACTATCCAAACTATCTTGAACTGACATATTTCAAAAGAGGTATCGATGTCGGATCATTGACAGAGGAGATTTGACTTGGATGGCCAAATGGAGATATGCCAGAGGTTTCGCAATCCCAGAAAAACTAACTGGGATTCGTTTCGCTTTCACATAAATGATAATGTGAATTGCTCGTCTGACCCTATAAAATGAGATTGAAACAGATAATCTACTGAGCTACCTCAAAAATGCTTTCGAGGAGAACTGCCCGGAAAGACTTAAAAAGTCTCAAAGGGACGTTCCATGGTGGAATAATGTGCTCGATTATCTGAGAAACAAAGTAAGGAAACTCTTTAGCAAAGCAAAGAGTAAAGACACCTATAAAAACACACTTAATGAGTATAATCGAGACCTAAGAAAATCAAAACGATATCTCAAATCTGCTCAAAATATCTTCAGAAAGCCCTTCGAAAACAACATTCCAGTCATCTGGATACCTTCAAGAAACCAGATGGAACCTACGCAAGCTCGCCTGAGGAAATATGTTCCAGCTACTGGAAACACACTTTCCGGGTAACCGTGGTCCGGCTTCAAACTTGATAAATGAGAAGCCATTGACTGCCAACAATCGGAGAAGGAGTCTGTCGGCCAAATTTATAAATAATTTCAGGGCACGATGGGCCATCTCAACTTTTGGCCGATACAAATCTCCTGGCCCAGCTTGTGTCATGCCATGCTTATTTCAGAGGGGCTCGGAATTAATTGTCACCAGTCTAGTTAGGATAGTGAGATCAAGCCTTCTGCTTGCCCACATTCCATGAAAATGGAGGGATGTAAAAGTGGTATTCATACCCAAGGCAGGAAAAACGTCAGCTTACCAAATGGGCAAATCAACAACAACTGCTATACACAACCTAACACAAATTATTGAAAAGGCTATAGAAGTAAAATATTGGGATGGTATCAAAAATCCATTAATTCCAAAAGACATTCTTCCCTAATCTCCAACTGGATTATAAACATGCTAAAAACCAGAACCATCAATGTTGAACTACAAGGAGACAAAAAAGCCTTAAATACAGCCAGGGGCTGTCCACAAGGGGGTGTTGTTTCTCCGCTCCTCTATACGTTGGTTATTGAAGCTAAATTAGAACACAAGGTTAAGCTGATGATATAGTCATATATATTGTGAGTGGCCACGAGGAATACCATATGCTCTCTCCTACAACAGGCCCTAAAGATAACCAATAACTGGTGCAGGGAAAATGGAGTATCCTTAAATCCTGGTGAAATTTACAATTTTTCCATTCACCAATCGAAGTAAAGTGAATCTGACTAAACTTTCGTTAGATGGAACAATTTTAGAATATTCTATAGAGGCGAAATATCTAGGAGTAATCCTGGACAAAAAGCTGGCTTAGAACGCACATATAAATTTCATAAGCAATAGTGCAAAAATTGGAGTTTTTGCAAGCCAAGCTACTTTTTGCTAGAACCTGGGGAATCTCGCCAAAACTAACATACTGGTCATATAACACCATATAACGACCAAAATCACTTATGCAGCACTAGCTTGGTGGCCCAAGATACGATAAAAAATGGCCAGTAGAAAACTAAATAAACTCGATCGTTTTGTATGCGAAGGATTAGCAGGAGCATATGCCCTACTGAAGCTCTGGGAGGCATCACGGGTACCCTCCGATAACCATAACTATTTAGAGGAAGGCCTGTGGTGAAGCCTTACGCCTTCAGAACATCTCCAACGTAAAAGGTGGATACCTTTGAGGGCATATGAGGGTACTTCGTTCCTTTATGAATGACTCCCTTAGAAGGTTTTTCTGACAATATGTTGTGAAAAATATCATTTACTACACTCTATAAGGTTCACATTCCTGCAAGAAATTCGTTTGAGGAATTCTTAACCAATATTCCACAAGGTGCCCAAGTATGGTATACTGATGGCTCCAAATTGGAAAACGGTAGTACAGGAGCAGGCATAATGGGAACATTGTTCCGAAAAGAGCTTCCAATGTGTAACACACCCACAATATTTCCAGCCTTTGCATAGAAGCATGTATCCTAGAATGTCTTCGTAGAAGATTAAGCGGCAAGCTTATAAACATTATGTCAGACAGCTAGGCTGTCTTTAAGGCACTGGGATCGTTCTACTATACGTCCAGATTGGATGAAGAATGTCATAGAATCCTGAATGAACTAGGCAAAGACAACAATGTTATACTTTGTTATGTGGACATGAAGGACACGCTGGGAATAAAAGCACGGACTGGCTCATGAAAAAGGGGGCGTCCACTCAGTGGTCCTGATCCGTTCTGTGGCAAGGCTACGTGCAACTGTGCAGACTTAGTAAGGAAATGGGAAGAAACTGCGATAGCTATTCAATGGCAGCATGCTTCTGGCCAAAGACTGGCAAAGAGATTTCTTACCCCCAATCGTAGTATCTCCATAAGGATACTTAACCTTGAACCGCGAAAGAGTTAGGACTCTAGTGGGGTATCTTACAGGACACTGCTGCCTAAGGTATCATCTTAAGAAGATAGGCTTGTGGGACATATCTGACTGCAGATTCTGTGGACACAACGCTGAAACATCAGAACACATTTTGTATGAGTGAAAGAGATTAAAATATTTAGGGGAGTTCTTCACAGACCCTCCCATAATTTGGAGACTTCAACCTACAAAAGTGCTCCAATTCATAAAAGGCCGAAGGCTAGAACGAAGCATAGGGGTTAGCACAATATGTCCTTACTGGTCGTGGTGCTAGTACTCCCTGACAGATTAAGTCTAAATATTCGTTATTTAAGGTGTGAAATCAATCTCTGACTACTGAAATTACGTAATTTGAATTAATTTGGAAAACATAAGTGTTTTGCTTGTCGTTTGTGGTACTCTATATTTGTGGCTTGACAAATCCAGTAACAGTACTCGGCTAGCTTTGTTACGGTCGTCTTTTCCCATATAGCGTTGCTCAATGCTGACAAAGTCTTGATGAAACCGCTCTCCAGGCTCGTTATACAATCACCCAAATTGTCTCTAAAAAAATCCAAATGATTGCTCAAAAAAAGAATTTTTAGCTAGAAATTGACTCCCATTTCATGATATAAGATCAATCATTGCAGCCACAATAGCTTTATAATTTTCTGTTCTTTTGTTACCCAAAATATTCTCAATTACTGCGTTTGCTCCATTCCACGCTCTTTTTTGGACTGAGGTCAATAGCTCCAAGAACGCCACGTTCTTTAGTAGTTTTTTTAATTTGTGAGCCAATAAACACAAAAATATGATATATTATGTTTTAGTTACAATAAAAATGAAAATAGAAAAAGATGCTCACCGTTATCGACTTTTGAAGGACCTAGTTTACGAAAAACTATTTTAAGGAACTGAAAAGAATAGCTATTTCCACCAAGCGCAACAACAAAATTTCGTACCAAGCCCAGGTTAATATGCAGAGGTTGCAGAATAATTTTTGAGCCTGGTACTAATGGTATATTCGTTAATGGTCGATACTATCATGACCCAATTATAATGCTACTCGAGGTAGCCATTGGTGGTCCGTATAATGCAACTCTTGTAAACGATCTTCCATAAACAACATTGTTGGTTCGAAAATCCTTTTTTAGCCCGTAGAGATGGCAACTATTTTGAAATCGCAGCAGATTTTTCAGCCATGAACCTCATACTTTATTCGGTAAAGTATCACCTTCATTATTTCATAGTTTTGGCACGGATGGATATTCATTGCCAATGTGCACTATAGTACCTTTCCGGTTTTTGACGGAGCCGCCAATGAATAGGCGCCGTTCACTTGGAATAAGGCTTTGACCTATGACTCCGAACAACTCTTCAATACCATTTGCATAGGTAATGTTGCTTTCTTCGGGAGTTTCAAAACACGAGTCTAAAGTTTTAGTATGTACACGTATTCGAGCTGATGTAACTCTAAAATCTTCAGCCACAAAATTCCATTGCTGTAAGCATGATCCAAAGATTTCTGTTCCGCACAATATCGGGAAAAATCGGCGTGTGTTATAAACTGCGGTACATCACATCCCACTGGGATTTCAGTTGGAACACATTTAGAAGAGGTTATGTCAAGAATGATAGAAAAGAAGATTACGCCATGCGCAGGTCCGCTATTCCTCGCTCGACAAAAACTCAGCACAACTGTTTGGCTGTGACGTCATAAGGCGCTTTAAAATATTTTTTTATACGAAAAATGCATGTGCAACTGCAACTGAAAAGTGGGGGTATTACCCGGATTCGTACCACTGGATGGTGTAGTAATTGAACAATCGCTGGTTAAATTAAAATAACTAACTTTATTTAATTAATGCAATTTACAAACTTAATATTAGGCTTAAAGTTTACTTTGTTAGAATTTGCACTTTATTTCACAATTCATTGATCACTTTCTTTAATAATGAATTTCATTACTTTACAAAATCACAATACTGCTGCTTCGATTAGAATGCACGATGTACACACTGCTACGATCTCTGCTTGAATGTCTTCTACTTTGCACAGTCTTGTGCTTTTTATAGTTTCGAATGGTTGAGGTGGAAACTTCTACAATACACTAGAAGTTTCTGGATATTTCTAGAACTTTATACACACCTCAGGAAGTTCTTACTTTCGAGATAATTTTTTACACCACAATCTTTACAACAAAAGAAGCTTTTACTCGAACAGATTGTGTCTTGACTTACACACATAGGGTGGTGCACTCATTCTCAAACTCCAGATGGGATCCTTAAAGTATGCATTCCCGTTTTACTGATATGCAATCACATTTCACTGCCCTCCGCTTAATCTTGTTCGTCCCGAACAAGGATAGTACTGCAACCTTTATACGGAGATAGCCTCTGCAAATGAACGACTTTCATTTTGTTCCTGATATTTCTCGCCAACTGGATGCGGTATACTACATCGTTGAGCCGCTTTATCACCTCAGGCCCTTCTCAGTGTGTTTGCAGTTTTGGCGATAATCCCTTCTTCCTTTGCGGATTATGAAGCATAACTTGCTGCCCTTCTTGAAATCCCTTAGAATTTGCTCATACATCATATCTGGCTTTCATTTTATCACTCATCAGTTGTGTGCGCTTTCTGATGTTTCCATGAATTTCATTTGTTTGTCAGCTACATAACAACATGAAACTTCCGTAGATGAGTAGGCATCGAATTTCAGATCTACAGGTAATCTTATGTCACAACCGAAAAAAGCCTTAGCTGGTGTTGTAGATGTTGTATCGTAATTGCCGATCGTTATGCCATTAAGAACAGGGGTATGTGTCGGTCCCAATCTTTCTGGTTTCTGTCCACGACTTTCCTTAGGTGTTCCTCAAGCGTACGACGAAATCTTTCAACCATTCCATCGGATTGCGGGTTAAAAGGGGTTGTACGAGTTTTGCGTATGCCCATCAATTCACTCATTTCCCTGAATATCGTTGACTCGAAATTTCTGTCTTGATCCGAGTGCAACTCGATGGGAACTCCACAAACGTTTGAAACAATCGTTCAAATAGTTCTTCTATTTGGATTAATTTGTTTGTAGTATTTTTTATATTGTACACAAATTTTTCTTTCATTTTGGTCTGGTATATTGTTTCTTATATCACCAATGGTTTTGATCAAGTTACTGTTACTTTACTATTGACTATTATATTTAATCTATTATATTTTTTGTGAATGTGTCTAAATTGTGAAGATGTTCATAGATTTTTAATGCGTGTTCGTCTCGAAAACTCGAGAACAAGTCGGCTGATTGAGCTGAAACTTTCATAGAATCTGTATATCCGCTATACTGATGAAACCCGCATATATTGCGAGAGTAATCAGATATGTGACGCCCAAGAAATATAGAAGAAACAAAATTTCCGGCTGCAGATATGCTCTGATTTTAGCGCATTCAACACTCTTCGTCCCAAAAAGAAATAAAAAAACCAATTAAATTGTATGTCTAGTAGCCGGTGGCAGTTCACAAAACAATGACAAATAACCGCACAAATTCATTTTTTATTATTGATATTCGCAGAACAATAAAATCGCAAAAATGTGATTATTATTAAAATCAATATTTGAACTGTGCGCTTACTAATAATACATATATACATACGTGACATATTTCATGCAGAAATTATGCAACGAAGAGGACGCGAGTTTTTTGTGAGTACCTTAAAGCTTCTCAAATCAGACTCGATTCTAAGTAAGTTACTTAAACTTTTTTATTCATAGTAATTCAACTTGAAACTAAACTAGCAGTTTTGAATTACTTACATCGAAGCCTTATAATAATTTTTATATTTGATTATTATCGCTGCTGTAGGCACAGATGTATTTCTGATTTATGTTGGAGGGGAGAAAGAGATGTAAACGAGTATAATCACCAATAAGCAAAATGCAGGGCCGTAGATGAATCAGTCCTAATGCACTGAGAATTTCTTATGTTGCATTTAGGTGTTGTTTATGTCATTGCACTTTCACGTAATGACTTTGCATTTTGAGTTGTTTATGCCATTGCACTTGAACTAATTTATGTCATTGTAATGATCGTACTGACTTTGCATTTTGAGTGACTTGTGTCGTTGCACTTGAGATTGGGAAAATGGATAAACCGCTGTAGTGGTTTTTTGAGAGATTCATACTTGATAAGAATGATATCTCAGCGAACGTTTTGTATTAGATTTAGGGTTCGCAGCGACTGCTGACGTAACTTGGAATTGAGATGTCATCTGCCTTCTAGTGTGGTCATATGTTGTCGGCATAGTGCATGTCGAAACAGCGAGGCATGGATTTCTAGTCGAGTTGGGTGTTATAGGATTCGAGTGCGGCGCCTACATGTTCTCTTATCTTATTCCTTATAACACCTAGGATCCCAAAATACTTGGGTACCAATTAGAGGTGCGTAGATTTGCAAAATTCTGTCCACGCTCTTCTTCCACGAACTGAATTCTGCGTGGTTGCCATTGAAGTATTTTAGGCTTCGGGATTCGTCAGGGATATTGTCTAGTTCGCCTAAGTTGTGACTATACTCCATTGTCGACTCTGTGATCGACACCAAACCCTAGGTCAGAGTTCAAACCGCGTTGCGTGAGGTGGATGGCCGCGTCCGGATGCAGATTGGTTAGAAATAGGAGGTGGAGGTATGTTAGGGATTGGAGGATGAATTAAATTTGTCTTTGTCATTTTAAAATGAGATATTAAATAAAAATGTGTAAAATATTAGTGAATACAAATGTATAAAAAATTTCAATGTAATTGTTCTTCTGTTTTTGATTTATGAGAATAAATTATTCTTATTTTATACCTTACATAATAACCAGTAGTTAGAACATTGTGATCGAATAGCGCTATTTTCTTTTTTAAACGGTTTACCTTGTTAACGGTTTTTTTAATTCGATTTTTTTTTCTTTTTATTTTGAATATTCTATTAGTTTTTATCTAGGTAAACTATTAAAATATAAAACGAGTAAGGAAGTCTGAAGTCGGGTTAGACCGACAACGAAATACCCTTTACCTTTTCTTGTGCGTGTGAGTTCAACAATGGGGATGTTTTCTTCATAAATCATCCTTAGGAGCATATCTACGGAAATTTTCGGTAGGGTACCTTTAATTGATTTTATCGACCCCATTTCCTGTGTATGGCTTTGTAGTGTCAATATAACCACTAACATAAAATTTCGACCAAAAATATTGTATAGATCGTAAGTTATAATAATATGTGAATAGTGGGTGTAGAAATAAGAGGCCCATTTTTTGTGTGGGGTTTAATGTTAGTACCCGCAACATTCCTGTGAAATTTAGTTGATAAATCTTTAATAGGAACACAGTGATGATTTTTGGCTAATTCTGGGCGTGGCAGTTCTAGTATGATCTCCATATTCTGCACACACAATACTATGGACCCCATGTATATTTCTGCAAATTTTTATTCCGTTGGCATGAATACGAGCATAGGTAGGCTAATTTTAATTTTAGACCCGAAAGTTCCCTATATCAAAAGTGGGCGTGTTTTTTCTCTGATCAGCCCCATTTATTGCAGATAGCTTTATATGGTCCACATATTTCTTCATGTAAAGTCCATAAATCTCTACCAGATCTTAAGTTATGAATATTTGGTAATAGTGGGCGTGGCAGTTAATATATACCGCCCACTTTTTGCACAGTCTTTAGTAGGACCCACATCTCCATAGCTGCCAAATAACATCACATTTCCGTCAATTGGACCGAAGTTATAGTCATTCTAAGAAAGGGTGAAAAAAATTCCTTATATGGGAGGTAAGCGTGGTCTTTGTCCAAATGGGCCCATATAACAATCTGGTTCTGTATCTTTGTCCAGACTATACTTTTGCAAAATTTCATTAAGATAGCTCTAACGGTGTAGAAAAAATGTGGCCACAGACGGACAGACGGACGGACAAAATAAAAATTGCTTAGAAAGTGATTCTGATCATATCTGTATATTTAAGTCCATACCTACCACGCCTCCTTCTTGAAATTGCAACCCCTCTCAAAAGCACAAAGTTAGTATACCCTATTTACCTTTTTTAAAGGTAAAGGGTATAATTAAACATAATTCCAGACCTAAACCAAAATATTCTTTTTTTATAAGAATTCCAAAAGATACCGTAATTCTGCGAAAAATGTTACTGTATCCTATTACATATAATCAAAATTTTGAATATAAGTAAACAACATAAATATTTCAAGCAACTTTAAAATGCTGCTGCAACACATTCCCAGTTGCAGGCGCATCCTCCCGAATTGCATTTCGGTTGACTTTGCGTCTACGGGAATATTCCGATATGCTACCGTGCGAGCGGGAATATTTCACGCCGCCGCTGCAGGTGCCGTTGGCTGAAACAAGGTGTAGACTTAAGAAATATTCTTAATTTCGTTGTAAACAAATAAAGTCCTAAAAATTTAAATAAAATTGTTTTTTTATAAAAGAAAACTATAAATAAGTTAATTGACCGCGAGTGAAGTAACGGCAAAGTTTACTGAATTTAATAAACGAATCAAAGCAGTTGTTGGCTTATTTTTCCAAACAAGCCCTCAAGTACTGTGTGGAACTTATGTTAAGTCCCTTATTCTCAAGTAGCACACGTTTAGGAACTGCTAAAATTTAAACTGAAGTCCGTCAAACCATTGCCCTCAAATGGTGCGAGTGTAGACAGTGTGGAGAAGAAACGATAGTAGCCAATTATTCCTGAAAAGGATATTTTTGGTCTTGGTATTCGGGGCAGTCTAAGGTTTAAAGTACTTTCCATTTACTTTGGGTTTGGTTTGATGCCTTCGAGTGTCAGTACGTATTTCAAATATGGAGTCTACTTTGGAAAGAATTTATATTTGTCAAACTCGATTTTTAGATTATGCGAGCGTAATTCCTTAAATATTTTCCTAATACTATTTACGTGTTCGCCTATGGTTGTTCTAAATACCAAGATATCGTCCATATGTACTACGTAGATCTTGTTTATGAATAATAGTAAAAGTAATACTGAATTTATAAGGCGTTGAAAGGTTGCTGGGCCGTTTTTTAGGGCAAACAGCATTCGTATGTGCTCGTAATGTCCTAAATATATGGGAAAAGCTATTTATATAAAATAGCTTTTTTCATTTAAGAAAATAGCTTATTGACAGGTCTTCCTGTCCTCCTCCTCCTTTACTAAGGTTTGGTGGAAGCCTTTTGCCAAATCAAGAGTTCTGAAATTCTGAGCAGTGCCTAACTTGTCTCAAATGTGGTCAATGTTGGGAATAGGGAACTTGCCATCGTTTGCTATTTCGTTCAGTTTCCAATAGTTGATCATTAGGCGCCATTTTTTCTTTTCCGAGTAATAAGCTTTCCTGGGTACAATCCATAGAGGGCTTTTGTAAGGCATATTACTTGCCTTTATAATGCCTTGGAAGAGCATATCTACAATCTGGGTGTATATCTCTTGCTCGTGGATTTGCAGGTACCTACATATTTTTGAATATTTGAGCTGCTCATTTTTTGTGTTTATTTCTTGTGCGATTCCAGTAGTGGTTGTTAGATAGTCGCAGTCCTTAAAGAAAAGGTCAGTATAAGAGTTTACTGACTCCAAATGCATTGATTCTTCACAATTCAAAGATTCGGAAAAAAGGAATTAAAATCCAATTGATGTATTGGATGGGCAAGCATTTATAAATTGTATGTTGTTACCATTGATAAACAGCACTTCTTCTCTCATTTCCACAATTTCTTCCAATGGTCTCAGTAGATTTTGGGCTATTATTGCGTCGAATTGTTTATTGAAAAATTTGGTCAGTTTCCAGACCATATTTGCGTCTTCGTTAAATTCACGCAGTAACGCAGTTGTAATTTGCTTGTCAATTAGCTTTTGGTTAATGAGTGAATTGAATTTTATTGGTGTTGTTAGTTTTTGTTTCCTGTGTTGTGGTAATTGTCTGTCATCTAGTAGGAATGTTAATGATCCTGTGGTCCTGTGCTGATGTAGGTCTTGATTCTCTTTGATTGTTGTAATTTTGTCTAGGTTTACTTTGTTGTGTGTTTTGGACATTATATTGCCTTTCATTATGCTAACGCATTTGTCTTCGGTTCTTTTGTACTTAGTTGTATTGCCTGTATTGTCTTCGATTATTTTGTTCTTGGTTTTATTGTCTATATTGTCCTACCTTATTTTGTTCTAGGTTATATTTCCTATATTGTTCTACATTATTTTTTTGACCTGTCCATATAGTGTTGGTATATCTGAAATTATAGTGTAATGTGGTAGTATGGTGTAGTGCATGTACATTATTACGAACAAACGTAGTGTAGCACAAAGACTACATTTACATTTGAGTGGAATTTGAGTTAAACTTAAGCGAAAGGGATTAGAAATAAACAATTAAAATAATCGAGATTTGTTATCGAGTTTGTAACTCAAATAAATTATATAAAAACCCTGCTTTGGAATTGAACAAATCAGCCTGTCATCAGGCGTACTTGTAGAGCTGATGACAGGTTTCCGTCACTCCTAAGTAGGTTGTGAGTGCAACCTTTATATCGTCCCAAGAGGCGTTGGATCCCAGGGCTCTGACGACATCTAAGGCAGGTCCTTGTATTTTATTTATTATTGTCCTTGAAAATATCTACGCCTTCATTTGTTGGTTTATTTCCAGTGATAGTAATAGCTTATCCACTTCTCGTAGAAATAATGAAAGTACGTAATTTACAGTCCCCATGAATTCATGTATCATTTGTGCATCCTTCAGAAGGTCGTTTGATGTTATAGTGGTTGGTAATGCTGGTGCTGGTCTCACTGCTGGTCTGTTGCTTGTGGCATTGTATGTATGATTTCTTCCTGCGACTTCCGTGATCTGCAATTTCCTCTGCTTGAAAGTATTCTTCTTTGGACGGGAGTTTGTGTTTTAACGATCTTGTTTCTATTGGCATTGGTTTATTTGTTAATTATTGTTTTTTTTTATTTCCCACTGCACGTTCTTGACTTTCATGAAACACAAAAACTCACTGAAAATTCTTTACTTGAATGAACCACAAAAAAAAAATTCCTTTGTGCGGTAGGACTGTGAAAAAATAGTTTTGTGTCATTTTTCGTTCTATTTTATGCGTTCGATTTCTTTAAAAAACTCTTTGCAGTATTTCTCCATTGACTGAGCTAGTCTTGTGTGAGTACCTTAAAGCTTTTCAAATCAAACTCACTTTTAAGTAAGTTTCTTAAACTTCTTTATTCAAAGAGATTCAACTTAAAACTAAATTATCAGTTTCAAAGTACTTACATCGAAGCTTTTTAATAATTTTTGTATTGAATTATTTGTTATCGCTGCTGTAGGTACAAAAGTATTTTCTGATTTATGTAGGAGGGGAAAAAGAGAGGTGAACCTTTATAACTACCAATAAGCAAAATGGAAAGCCATAGCTGTACAATTGCCAATGCTCTGAGAATTGCTGAAGTTGCATTTAAGGATTGTTTATGTCATTGTACTTCAACCAATTTATATCATTGTACTGATCGTAATGACTGCATTTTGAGTTATTTATGCCATTGCACTTAATTTAATTTATGTCATTGTACTGATCGTACTGACTTTGTATTTTGGGTGGTTTGTATCGTTTTTTGGAAATGTAAAAGGGATAGGGAATATGGATAAACCGTTTTGATGGTCTTTTGTGACATATTTGATATGAATGATATCTCAGCCGACAAATTTGGAAGACATAACAGGGGGATACGGTAACAATGAATTGCAAGGTTGAATGAAAGCCAAGAAGAAAGATATGCACGCAGGCAAAATGCAAGACAACGAAGCGCGGCAGACCTTGCACACGTAACGGAAGAGCGGAGAGCAATGCGACTAGAAGCTAATGTAGTGCTCAGCAAGACTTCATGCCCGTGAAACAGAAGAATAAAGACCATTACAAAGGGAAATCAAATCATCACGAAAAAAAGAACAGCGTGCCATAGAAACGGATGTACAGGGATCGTTGCGACTACAAAAAATTGTGGAACAAACACACATATTTATTTATTCAATTGCAGCCCCTTTTATTTTTCTATGGAATTAAGTATGCATATATGCTCAAAATCACTTTAAACCAATTTTGATTGTTTTCCGTCCGCGCGACTGTAGCCACTTCTTTCCAGACCGTTAGAGATAATGAAACTGTGCAAAAGTAGAGTCTGGAACCAGATTGCTATACGGGACGATTTGGACCAAGACCACGCTTACCTCCCATATAAGGAAGTTTTTTCAGCTGTTTTAAAATGACTATTACTTCGGTCCGATTGATAGAATCGTGACTTAATTTGGCAGTTGCGGATCCTACCAAACACTATCCAAAAAGTGGGCGGTATAAATTAACTGCCAAGAGGAAAGGTAAAGGGTATTTCGAAGTCGGTCTAACCCGACTTCAGACTTCTGTACTCGTTTTAATTATAACGCATGAACTTTAAAGTAATTATTTTTTCATTGAAACTATAATGGATGAAAATATAGAGAAAAATGCTTGTTGTTTTCAGGGTTGCTACTAATCAACATGGAGAAAAATCTAAAATAATAGAATAAAGAGATTACGCCTTGCGCAAGTCCGTTAGTTTTGCTTCTTGATTTTGACAATCAGCTGTTCAGTCGCTTATGCCATATTATAACAGTTTTCTTAGAAGTGAATTGCGAACTGTTACTGTTTTTGTGAGTTTCAAGATAATATAATGTATATAAATAATTATGTGACTGTTTATACAGGCGTCATATTGATCCTCAAGAAAGTTACTTCTGAGTATATTGCACAGAGGGAGATGGACGATTTAGAGTACGAGTTGGACAATTTAGCCACCAAACTCGTGCATGATTTGATCCTGCGACCCTCTGAGTATGAGTCTAGAATGCTTACCACTACACCACAGAGGGCGACAAAAATATCCTTATAGCAAAGGGTTTCATTAAATAACTTGTTCAGGAATCCTCTGATACTGATAATGTAAAAATAAATAAATTTTTTTTCTGTACAAGGTTTTGAATCAAAGAAAACTATCTGCGTATAGTTCACTTACAGCATGATTTCTAGTAATTAATTCCTAGGAGACACTAAACAGTGTAGTTTCTATTTAAAATCCATATGTAAAGTATAATTAAGTACGTACATATTTTTATAATTACCCTGTTGCAGGCCGGTAATAGGAAACAGGAATGCACGGACTCAGGCAGCTGCAAATCGCCCAGTGGAGGTCCATCGAAGAGTGCAAAGCCACAAGCAAAAGCACCCCAACATTTTGGAGCACCCAGTCTAAAAAACCCACCATCCCAAGACCAAATGTTCTTGTAAGCTTCAAAAGCTTACAAGAACAAACCAGGGCATGGGAAGACGACCCGGAAGCAGGCGGAGCATCTTGCAACTACTGGAGGAAAACCAGGACGAGTTTTGAACTGTTCCTGAATCAGGCAGAGCATCCTGCAACTACTGGAGGAAACTCGGGACTAGTTTCGAACCTTTCCTGAAGTAGCCGTATCATCCTGCAACTAGGGAAAGACGACCACTAAAACGTCAACATTCAGGAAGATGGTGAGTATAGTATACAGTTAAAATGAAGTAGATACTTCTGAGACGCCTTAGCGTCGGTCAAAGAACTGCAACATATAGGCGCACTAGCCATGCTACATGCGACTCTGTTTGCAACCACTGTTGTCAGTATGGTCAACTGAGGTTGCAAGGTTTTGTTTGGTAGGAGTTTGTGTTTTTTTGTCGGTAGTGACATATTTATTACACATTTTAGCACACATTTTTAATCACACATTTGAATACTATAACTTTAGGGTATTAGAAAAGAACAAATTCTGTCATCACGATAATTAGTTCAATTTCGCTACTTAACAGCTGCAAATTTGCTCCTTTGGTTGAGTTTTTGTCCGCAGTTTTTAATTTCTGCTTCAATGGGAAATGTATTTATATCCGGAATTTGCTATAAAAAATTATTCTGATGGTTTTTAACTCTAAAACCGAATGTTTTGAGGAGAACAAGGCACCAGTTCGGCAGCCAGTACTTCTCCTGCACGAGCAGAGTCCCGAATACTAATCAGTTTGAGTCCTTCACTGGTCACATACCTCCGAGAAGCGGTAGAATTCGATCTGGAAACAGACAGGTGAAGTGCAGTCTACCTCAGGGTTTAAATCCTCAAAGAATATTAAAATGGGTATATAGAGGAAATTTCGTAAAAAGTGACCAGGCTAGTACCCGAGTTTACTGGTGCTGCATCAGAGGACTTACGGTCAAGGTCAATAGATTCATTCAGGGTTGTGAACTTGCAAGGAGGTGCATCAATCCAAATGAGTTACAGGATTTCTTTGACTGTGTGAAGAAGACCACAACCGACAACATTGTGCGGCCAAAGCAATTCGGTAGTGCGGACCAGCTTTACGGACACCCAAGAACAAATTTGAATGTGAGGACTCTGGAAGATGTAATCCAAGAGATCAGAATAGCCACAGAAATAGTAAGAAGTAACTACAACAGCGTTGGAAATACAGCGCTTGTATGAAGTTTACAAATCAGTGCTAACGGCTTCCGTTGTAGGTCTTGAGGATTCATACGCTGAATAGTAGAACAGGAACTCTGTAGGAATGAGCAGAAGAGGCGATTAGCGCACAATACCTGGTGGAGTGGAGTACGCCTGGTTTGGGCGAGGTACATATTGTAGGAAACTGACAGTGCAATTTCATCCCAAATATATTCAGACAAGCACATAACCCCGTTGTCTCCAATAACAGAGCTATTAATCCGAGGAATCCGGATAGGAGCTTTCAACAGAAGCCACATACATTTTCATTTTGGGATTAACCTGGTCGTACTAGAGGCGAGTTCCTTACAAGAAAAATATACCGCATTGCATGGAGTGTCAGATATAGGACTAAGAGGCGTGCAGTAGAACAGAATATGGGATTATAGCAGAATATGAGACAACCACCAACGTGGCGCGTAGAGATGTCTAGGGACGACATCATGAACTGGAATCCATTAGGCAATGAAACTCTCAGCAGCATCCGGGACTAAGCCCTAGGGACAATTTTAGTGAAAGCAATGCCAGGAAGGTATTGAAATGTTTTTCCTGTGGACAAGCCGGCCACCGCGCTGTAGATTGCGGAAACAGACAAACCCAGCGAAACATGGGAAACTTCCAGTGGCCCACTCGAGACCAGTATACTGGAAAGCCACGAAACAAAATATACAATTAGGCCAAAGGTACGCGTGCCAAGTTATATTGGGACTATGGTACAAGATGCGGTGGAGAAAGAGTCTCCTCAAAAAAATTTTCTTTGTTTCTAGTACTTAGGTGAAGTTTTAATAAGGTTAAGAAATATATGCCAAGCACCGCGAACGTGGTGAAGGAAGTAACGGTTAAGGTTGTCAAGATAATTTGAAGGGGGTATAGGGTCTTCTGGGCTAACTGTGGGGCATGGAGGAAAATACTCGTAGAGTTAGAAAGTGAATATCCGTCCATGTTGGAAACAAAAGGACGTTGTTTCGTTGTACGCAGGATGGGTGATGCGTTCATCGAGATACTCTGCTAAGAGGTAACTAATGGAAAGCTATTGCTTTTGGTAGATTCAGGGACGGACACAAACCTCGGAAAATTTAGTGTTTTATGGAGAGCGGTGGAGGTTAATCCGACGGACATAAGAACGCTTAACGGATTGCGATAATTTTTGAGGCCGCACCATACAGGATACATTTGACAAGGAGCTGTCATCTTTTTATAGGAATAAGCTTAGAGTCCTTGCGCTCCCACTGAATGGAATGTGAACAGCGTTAAGAATGGTAGTTCGGAGGTAATAAGTGCGAGGTCAACTAGAGTAGTTTCTCTGCATATAAATACGAAATTTCCGATTGTTGTCCTGCACAAGCAGCAGTATGGGGTACACTATACATTCACAGGGGTAAATTATACGATTGTGTACTGAATTCCTCCGAAAAGGACTACCTTGTACGAGTATATAGGAATTTAAGGCTTAAGTTTCCGAGTTGCGATAATTCTAATGAACCGAATTATGGATCGGTGATCTAGATTAAAGAGATTAGATTGCGTCGTTCCACAATATATTCTTGAAAAAGGAGATAAACTGTCGTATACACTGGATATAGAACATGAAATACCGATTAGGGCGGATCAACCGCCAATCAATCAAAAGCAATACAGATAATTAGCGAGAGTTAATTAGCTCACCGCCGATTTTAGAGTACTCCGTTTTCGAACAGATTATCTTGTTGACCAGCGCCGCTAGCAATAGAGCATTGGAAGCAGTGCTGTCGCAAGGGGAAGCCGCGGATGATCGTCCAATAGTTTTCGCAATTAGGGTGCTCAGCGATACTGAGCTAAGGTATTCCACAATAGAAAAGGAATTTCTGGCCATAGTATGGGCTACGAAAATTTTCAGTGATTATATGTCGGGGGGTATTGAGAGGTTTCCACGATTCATCTCTAGGTGGACACCAAGGGTCTTGGAAAACCTACGAGAGAGTATACGTATGAGTATACGCCTGAAAAGCGCTGCTCGGGATATAAAAAAATATGTGAGGAATTGTCCAAAATAACAAGAGTTCCAGGCTGATAAAGATGCCATGGGTGTTGACGGACACAGCGAAACAGCTATTTGACGAAGTCCACATGTACACTTTAAGTATTTTACCTGAGAGAGTTTCGGGAAACAAGTACAGCTTAACGTTCCAAGATGATTTTTCAAAATATAGGGGATCCCTAGCCATAACAGATGCGTCGGCGAGTACCATAGCCAAATAATTTTTGACAAAATTATACCTCGATACAACATACCGAAGGTGTTGGTGACCGATTACGGTTTGGATGTCGTATGAAAAGTATGCTCGTGAGACGTGTAAAAGGCTAGGGATTAAAAAATTAGACATTACTCTCAATCATCCGCAAGCTAACAGTTCGCTAGCATGAAGTCATATAGCTCTGGCAGAGCACTTCCGTAGTTTCGTTAAAGAGAATGGCTCCAACTGGGATCAGTGGTTCACTACAGTTCTTGTACCCAGTCGATAAAATGGTTGACAACAGGCACAGGAGAATCAATCAAAAAGTTGTTTAGTTAGATGGAAAACACTCACATTTATTTTTTACTGAATGACTGACTTTTGGCTGTGTCAATCGTGGATTTTTATTAATTTTTTCTATACATACATTACATATATCCTGTCTATATATATATATATATATATATATATATATATATATATATATATATATATATATATATATATATATATATATATATATATATATATATATATATATATATATATATATATATATATATATTTCGATATTGTTGAATTTGAAGCATAACCATGAAAAGTGCATTATTGACAAATTCGCAACCTGGCCTTGAATTGAGTTCTTCAGAGCATTGCACTTGATATCATATTTCATCCAGTGCAATGCCTTCGCTGCTATAGTAAATTATTGGATTTTTTGACAATAATGCAAGTTTCATCGTTATACTGGCAAGGTTTGCTTAACACAAGCCAAATTCTCTGCAAAAGAAGATGGTATGCATTAAAAGCTTGAATACTAAATAACCTCCCAATGAGGTTTGCGCATCAACTGTTAATGCAATTAACATTTCTCCCGCGCATTGAGCAACGCTCAACCAATTAGATTCTCTATTGGTTGGTGGCAATGGCGAGGCTGAGGCACCGTACTTCTGACCGCATGGTGTTAAAAGTCTAGTTGAAAAGTTGAAATGTGCAGTGTCATCAGTTTTTCTTTGGCCAGAGCATTGTGTAATTCTGTGAGATTCTTCAGTTGTGTTGTATAAGTGATCGCGTTGATATTATGCAATAGTGGTGTTATTTGTTCACTATTTGATAATTCTGTAATTTTTCCGTGATGCAGTTAACGAACTGGATACAGATTCTTGCCCTCGTATTGATAATGAATTTGGTTTTAGCATATATTCTGGCGGAAGTGTCAGTAGTCCTCAGCCTTTCAGTGCCAAAGGGATGTTTTTTGTTCCGCAAGCTGTAGTGGCTCGCGACGTTGACGGAATTGCTTAAATCTATTGATTTTCTTCTTCAATGATAGCCACGTAACGTTATTAGCCACAGTTTTAGTTAACAATGTGATTGAGTATTGTTGTTAAACAAATTGATTTCGCAGGAACACATCTCTGCCTCCTAGCTATACCGGATTGACACATTTGAGCATACGTATTCATGTTGATGGATCAGCTCACATGATACAAAGTCGTCGGAGCTAATTCGCAGGTATCGATCGCCAGTAGCATTTATGGCAAGAAAGTAGATACATGTATCAGTTGGCACCATAGTGTTGCTGACCCAATTTGGTACCGAAATGAGCATAAAGAGTTCGAATCGGTAATATTCCACCTGAGGTAATTTAAAAAAAAAATTATCCTGAGTGAGTCCTCCCTTTACCTTCATTATTCTATATAGTTGTAATAAGTCCTCTTGATTTACCGGTAGTTCAAATGATAATGGCAGGTGGAGCTTCGGTGTTCAATTGCTCGACGGTTAACCATACCGGATTGAATTTACCAGGGTGAGTGTCTGTGAGAACATCCAGCATAAGCGACTGTGTCCGTTGTAACTCGGTTGCGATTAGCGTCAGTTGAATTAACCGAGCGTTGAGATACTTGAGAAGATAACATCGTTTAGCTCCTTCAGATTGTTCCTTGCGTCGACATAATTGGTTGCATAGCCCCAATATATAGTGTAACACCGTCCGCTGCGAGACGTGTAGCGTTTCAGCGGTCCGATAAATGCTTCGGTCGTCAATTCGGTTACAACCTCTAGGTGAACTGCCTTTGTTGCGAAACAGTAAAAGACTGCGATGTAAGCCTTGTGTGGCTTCTTCCACGAATTTTATAGTGAACCCAAAATGGTCCGCAATAATCCACTGCACTATGGACAAACGGTCGAGCTGGAGTCAAATTTCCCATCACTTGATTGAATAACTTATGCTTGGATCTGGTGCAGCGCCATTATTTTTCCTTTTTATTATCCAAAATCGTTGCCTTGACGCTGACAGCAAACCTTGTGGACCTTTGTGGTCATGTATCATGACGAGGATTATTCTGGAAATAAGGTCGTTGTATGGTAGCAACATGAGATGTTTTGCGTTGTAGCTCAAGTTAGATGCTTCTAGACGTACTCCAACCCTTAGGATTACTTGGTCATCAATAAACGGTGACAAATTGCTGTTATCACTAGTGTTATTGACAGTTGAGTGACGCTCTAAACTTTTAATGTCATCGTAAAAGGCTCCTCTTTGGATACCTTTGACAATCAATGTCAATGACGCATCCATTTCTTCTGTTGGCTGTTGGCGATATTGTTGGATGGGACATCTTCCTTCTTAATAGTTTCGCATAATAAATTACATACGCTACAATTCTTTGCAGGCGTCGAAATGAATTCTTGTGATTCATTTCTTCCCAGAAGGTTGGTATTGACTCGCGTACCATTTTCGTAAATTGAAACCCGCGGACTTAGCATGAGAAGTTGCCGCTGTATTTCACATGGAGTGGTGAGATGATCAGATCCGCTCCACACATCGTTGACATAAAAATTTGATTTTACGACTTCTGCTCCTAGTTCGTATTGGTTGGCTTGATCGTCAGCCAGAGCCTGAAGTATGCAGATAGCCAATTACGGTGCAGACGTTGTGCCGTATGTAGCGGCCGTGAGCTGATAACACTTCGTGGATTGTAAGGGATCCTCTCTCCACCAGATGAGTTGGTATTTTTGATTGTCTTTATATACACGCATTTGTCGATACATCTTTTCAGTGTCAGCTGTGAAGACAAATCATGGGAGCCCCAAACGCAAAAGAATAGTGAACACATCTTCCTGGACAGTTGGTCCTGTTGCCAAAAGGTTGTTTAAAGAAACGTTTGTTGATGTTTTGGCTGAAGTATCGATCTCAACTCATAGCTTTGTCGTTGAGCTGTCTGGCTTCAAAACGGTATTATGTGGAAGAAAGTAGTGGGGCCTCTTAATACTAGTTATGTCAATGTTTTCCATATGACCAGCTTCTCGTATCCGCGCATGAAGGCCACATATTAGGCTTTGAATTCAGAAATTGTTATCATTTTTCGTTCAATTGTCATGAACCGTTGCAGAGCTAACTCTCGTGATTCTCCCAGTTTGTTTGGATTAGTTTGGAACGGCTATTTCACTATGAAGCCCCCTTTGTTATCACATTGCTAATTTTATAGAAAATATTCTTCACATCGACGGTCTGCAGTTGTAAACTTGCAGCTAGGTGTGTCACATCCTTCAAGTTGCCAGAATTTTTAAAGAATGTTATTGAGAGAACCATTCTCCTGACCAGTGTAGATTTCACATGTTGCTGTCTTTGTTGCACTTTTGCCGGGCGTTGTGTTTTGCAGGACTGAGAGCTCAGTGGAAATTTTTATTTGACCCATATCTATTAAGTCGTAATGTAACTCTGCACCCAGAAGAACATAGGTTTTTTTCTGGTTCAGGCAATTCTGGATCAGCCAGTTATATATCCTTAGGAATAGGGCACTTTGCAATGTTTAGCTGCTGAGCTGGTTAAGTCGGAACAATAACTAGCAGCACAAATGTCTCGAATTCGGCTGCAAAGCCGAGCTACGCAACGCGCTCACATGAAACTGGAATATTGCCAGCTCAATATTCCAGTTTCATGTGAGCGCGTTGCATAGCTCTTCTGTGTGCATTTCCAATACATTCAGTGCACAACGAAGCTTCTATTGGAGATATGCCTAATTTTTTAATGACACGCTCGAAGAAAATGTGGATCTGTGATCCTGAGTCGAGGATAGCTCTAAATTCACCCGATCTTCCATTAGTAGCTGTTATTCTTATTTTAGCTGTTTACATAACCTTGAAGTGTTGGCATGATGTCGGTTGCTGCAGTATTGGAAACAGTTGCAGTTGATGTTGCGGCTGCTTTGGAGGTAGTTAGCATTGCATTGGTTGGTGTTGATCGGCTTCCTCTTGTGGCCTGCTCCCGTGCCATATATATAAATGCAACAAGGTGTTGTGTTTTTTATTACAATTGGTGCAGCCCCGAGAAGTACATCCCCTTGCAGTGTGGTTACATCTGCGACAATTAAAGTAGATCCCTTGCACTTTAGCCCAGTTTAATCGATTTGCTGCAGACAACTTCAGAAACTCCTTGCAATAGTATATGGGGTGATCCTTACCGGAACAATAGCTGCATGTGGTAGCCACTGCGACTTTACCACCGAGGACCTTCAATGATTGAAAACGATTTTCTAGGAAGTCCAAAAAACTTTTCATTGTTTGTAGCTCTTTGGGATTCTTCAATGACTATTCGTAGAGAATGTGGCTTTGATGATCAAGTTCCAAGGTTCTCCAGAGCCAACAAGCTTTCACGTATAACATCGAGAAAACCTTTTATAGTTGCTGAAGATGTTGCATCGAATGGGAGGCTTGAAAATGTTGAATAACAGTGGATGATAACAACCTCTTGTTGTGGTATCGATCTTGTAGCAGCTTCCAAGCTGTTTCATAATTACCCTTTGTTAACACTAGGTACCTTATTATTCGTCCTGCTTCTCCTGTCAAGTTGGCCTTCAAATACCACATCGTTTGTATTGATGATACTGTTGACTTGTGTATTTCGGTGAAAATGTCATAAAATTGGATCAATTTTAGGTAATCAATGAATTTCCTCCAGAGTTTCATTACATTTCTCTCCCATCTTTGCGTGAAGATCCTCTTTAAAATATGAATGGTCTTCGGGTATTGTTGGAAGCCTTCTTATTACATTGTCGATTTTTTTTTAAATCAAGCGCAGGTCTTCAATTTCTTTTATTTTCTTTTGAAGAGAGTCCTGTGTATTCCTTTCTTTTGATGTCTTCTTGTAATAGGTTATGAAATTTACCAATTTTCGTCTTGTTGGCTGATCCGGTCTTCCAAACAGGCCATGATGATTCACTGGTGTCTTCTCTGCTCGTTAAGAATGGCTGTGACTATTAGCTGCTGATGAGACGGCTCACATTGGATTGCTCTTGCCTCTTGCTGGTGACGTGTCCTGTGGCAATTTGTTAGCCGGAAATGCCGCTGGTGAGCTTTTCGTTGAGGATTCACACTGATGTGTTCTTACCACTGACTGCGGATATTCCCTGTAGCACCCTCTGTGCTGGAACTGGCACTATCCTTGAAATTGGTGTAGTGAGCAACAAAATAACGTGCACCGCTCCTGCTATTTGATTATATGATATGTAGACAGCTGCAATCGTGGTACAAAATCCGCGCTACTTCTGACAACTATCTCTCTCGCCGTGAATAGACGTGTTTAATTTAATCAGTTTTGAGTGAAAGAAAAAACAAATAAAATAAATTATTGATTAGTGAAAACACTCTTCATTTCTCCACTTGCCTGTATGGTACACATATTTTATTATTTTTAGTGAAAGATAAGAAATAATAATAATAAAATAAGCCGGGGAAACCGCAGTCAACGGTAGTGTAAACTCAATGTATGTATGCAACGAACTTTGCCACTCAGCGGAACGCTCTAGCTCAGCGCACACATTCCAACGCTCCTGCAACAAATTTAAAAATGCCGAATGATAAATCGGTCTCTCCGTTTCATTACGTTAGTATTCCAAAAAATTATGCACATACATCCAAACAAAATCAAACATTGAGCTCTCAACCGCTTAACAAAATTGAGCTGGTGAGAAACTGCACTAACCCAGCAACCAATTTATCAAATATATGCTCTCCCAAAATTAATGACCAGGTAGGAAAATTGTCAATACCCTACAGCAAATTGAAAGCAGATACCAAAAAAAAATAATAATAAACGCGCTAGGTCAAGTCCATCTGAATCGCGAAATGCCTTAAAACAAGCAACATTAGTGAAATACTGGTTTGGAACAAGAACACCTTACACTTCAAACAGATTTGATGAATTTACACAGAATGATGGCACCAACATAAATGTACAAGCTTTATAGGTAACACCCACAGTACAGACACCAAAGACAATATACAGAAATACCTTTCATTGCTCTCTTGAATGAGAATCCACATATTGAAGTGTATGGCAACCTCATTGGAAAAATCATCGGCAATTTCACGAAGCAGTCGTGAGTATGTATCAATCGTCAGCCACAAACATGGCTATTTTTGTTTGCACATTCGTATGAATAATATTAGTGTGTGTGTGTGCTCACTGCAGAAGCAAATGATTTGAAATCAAATTTTTATTTTCTGATTTGTGTGGCTGGGGTAAAATACACAAGAATGAATTTTCTGTATGGCAAAGGTTTTTTATACGGAAAGTGGGGCTTAAAACAAAGATTTGCGGTCTTGCGTATAAAAAAGTTTTGCCATGTCATGAGAAAGTATAATGTGTGTATATTAAAGTACTTGACAATATAAAATAAATATGCATGATAGAAAATATTTTACTTTTGAATATTTTATATGTACATTTATGAAATAGCAGTGTTATTTTTGTTCCAGCTATAAATGTATGAAGTATATTTTTATTATTGTTTAGTTGATATATTAATAAAGTGCAATTAATGCATTCTTTAAGGGAAATTTTTATTTTAAAATATTGTATGTATTCTCACCAATAGGCCTAATCCACATGTGTGACCAATTGTACACCGTCCATTGCATGTGACTTTGGAAATTTCCCATAATCGCCATCAATAAATTTGGTTCAATGAATCCAGTTAATAATCTAATAAACCAACATCAATAACAGGTTCGCCATAAAAAAAAACGCTTCCAAGAACAAAATACCCCTTTCAAAAAGAAACATGCAATTGAATGATTTGAAATATTTGATACAAAGCATATCGATAACAGAAATGATTACGAAGCCAAATTACATGCATTGCAAAATCTATAGTTCCCATCCTCAAAGTATATATGAACCTTAAAAAATCGTATATAGGTGGACCGGAAAATCAGAGGGGAATAGTGAACCCATTTGGATGTGGCTACCTAAATTGTAGCAAAATTTTCTTAAAAATAATTCAAATTAGATTCGGTAATTTTTCATTTGGAGTTATACTTTATAGCATAACTATATTATACTAAAAAATAGAATCAATTGTCCGAATTTTATAGTTTATATTAAATTAAAATAAAAACAACAGATAATTTAATAAAGTTTAAATATGGAAGAGGTTATGAAGAAGCAAACTAGCTGAAGCCATAACTGTAGGGTAAGCAACAGTACTGCATTAATGAAGTATTGACAGAACTCAAAATAGCATATACTCGTATGTACTCGTATATCCAGCAAAACACGATTTATAGCGTTGAAATACTTTGCCCTGTACAGTAACAATAAACTTGTGGAGCTCTACAAATAATTGCAAAGAGTTAGGAAAGTAAGTGTACTAAATTACTTGTAGGAAGTATAACATACAATTCAATACTAATTAGAACGAAAATGCTTCTCTAATGTATGATAAGAAATGAGGAGGCCAAACTAAATACCAATAAGACTCTGTTATACAATTACTAACTCCTCATTCTATTTACACAAAGTACAAAGGTTTTAGCCTGACACATCCCTGTATTATAAAAGAATTAACTGTACAAGCAATAGCCAACAGCTCTATTAATATTAAAATCTACACAAGGAAATACATTCTCAGTGAACCTAATATACTCAACCCAAATTCAAGCAGGAAGATGGCTTCAGACTTATGGACCACAATATGACTAGATCCCAAATTTGGCAAATTTATTATTTGGTTGTCCCTTGTGGTTGTTGTCAGATGTTCTATTGCACATTTTTTGATGCCTGATCTTGGTCAAATGGTCTTGAAGCATCCATCGGCAGTGCTTTCCAAGTAACACCACTATTAGAAATTTCAGAACCTCCAGTCTATGTGAGCCGCATATTCCATGCGAAAACCAATATGGGTATTTTTTATTAGTTTCTATTACACAGGATGCAATTATTTGTTGTTTTAAATGTCTTGTATGACAGATGGATGGAAATATGTCTCCAAATACTTTAAAATGTATTTGGCAGATCTGGAAAAATATATAAGAAGAATTTTAAGGAGAAGATTTGGTGTGTAGTTTTATTCTTAAATGAATCTCTAGGAATCCAAATGCAAAGAACCCCCTTCACCAAAGTCTGGTTGCAGTTTGCCCGGTTAAACTTTTTAATTGTAGCCTGCAAACTGTAACCCGCAAAGTAACGCGAAGCATCGGCTTTTGCATTTGGTTTATCCCCACCGCCATTTTCAATGCTATTGTCATTATCTCTCATTCAGTCGTGAATATTAGAATTGTCTAAATTGTCCGGAAATACGCATAACTTTTCAATAGTTTGGTCATACGGTACAGTATTAGCATCCGATGTCAGGCAGAAGTTCCAGTCCAGATTAGTATCATGATCATCGTTGCAGTTAGTATTAATATAAGAATGGCTGTGTGACGATTTTCATAGATAATAATAATTATTATTAATAATTACTACTATACGAGTACATTAGAAACATGAAATAAAATAAATACATTTATGTATATTATTTACATTTATGAAAAATCTAAATCTATGGTTCCTGAATACATTTAATATTATACACTGTTGAATAAGAACATTTGTATAATTATATGTCTGAATAACATGTGTGCAGGCGTTAACAAAGTCGACTTGGCAGATTCTTTCTTTTCCTACAGCCACTCAAAATGTATGTACACACCAGTACACACTACAACCGGCCCGCTGTTGACATAAAGCTAATGCCTCGTCTTCGATTGCTATGATTGAAATTCGTTTCAAATTCAGAAATAAAAAAATTAAAAATAATAATCTCACATTCATATACTTACACACATATGCATGCCGTAAACCTGCAAGCAAGCATAGAAACATTCGTACATAGTAGTAAACACACACGCACATATAGAACGAAAAAACCAGAATGTGTATCTACAGGTTTTGCCCTTGCATTGCCGAGCACACTTCTGGTGTTGAGTTAATAATAGTCAGCCACGCAAATTTTAACTCATTTCGCTGAGTGAAGAGAACGATGTAATATCTTTGTAGTATATTGTCTTGCAGGCGCCTCCTCCAATTTGTATAAAACAATTGGATAACATTCAGCCGCTAAGAGAGCTTTACACGATATAGCAGCAACCAAATACATGACTAAGCTGTTAAGATGTGATTAAGTAGCTATATATTCAAAAACAGAAGATAAGTCTAGAACTATAAGACAAGCACTTCGCGAAAAAATACTTAATTCCATACTTACAAACAAAAAAATGCAAAACATTTGATGTTGTCCTGAAGCGAATAAACCATACTCGTACAGTGACCCTACAGGATATTAAGGAGGCAATAGAAGCATTTTGTCACGAATTGCTACATATATCTAATGTTAGGCAAAGAGTTATAAAAACCCCTCCCAATATTTAATTTAAATTTTAAACAGAATAAAATAAACAGAAATATATGATATCAAGGCAATATTATACACAAAAGTACTTTTGAACCACCTCGACCCAAAAGACAAATACCACAGTGTCCCACTTCACGATGTTTAAAATGCAGAATTAATTACTCTACTACAGAATGCAGAAGGAAGGACAAATCATCAAATCTTCACTGCGTCTTCTGCGAAGGCGATCTCCCAGCAAACTATAAGGGTTGCACAGTTTATAAAGAATTCCAACAAAAAATGTATCCCACACTTAGCAAAAAGAAGTAGTTACAATTCGGACCAAAAATCTCCTAAATGCTCCATTAAATCAAAGCCAAATACAATCAGGCACCACGTTCGCTGAAATTTCAAAAAAATTTAAAGCCAACAGAACAAACGAACAAATCAGCAGACATTAACATATTTCATCAAGAGAAAGCCAGCGACATGATCGAAATAAAATCGATGATGAAAAATCTCATGGAACAAATGAGCACTATTCTCAACCTTCTTACGACAATCGTGGCAAAAATAGTGTAAAAATAATCTCGCTAATAATAGATGTATGGAAAGCCGATGGATTAGCCCAACATATTCAAAAATTGAAACATTTTCTTACAGAATATAAAATTGATATCATGTTAGTTTCTAAAACTCATTTCACATTAAAAAGTTATATAAGAATACTTCAATACTATATATACTCCACAAACCATCCTGGCAGAACTTCGAAAGGTGGAAAAGCTATCGAAGTACATAATAATATTGATAAATACCAACACCCACATATTCAAGCGACCAGCATAGCCATATTTGACCAAGTTGGGCCTCTAAATATCACTTCTGTTTACTGTTAAAAAACATAAATACCATTCTGTCTAACAATTACATGTACTTATCAACCGGAGAACCAACGTACTGGCCTTCAGATAACAAGAAAATCCCTGACGTCATAGATTTTTGCGTAATGAAAGGCATTGCATTAAATAATGTCACAGCAGAATCGTGTTTAGATCATTCTCCTTTTTTCAACAAACTAATGAACTGGCTGCAATTCAGACAAATATTGATACTTCCTCTTAATGTTCACCTCAAATGTAAAGAAAACCTAGATGAAGCTGTAGAAATTTATACGGACTCCGCAAGCAGCATGGATGTCTACTCCAGAGTTACACCTATCGAAAACATGTTTAAAAACTGACGCAGATATTAAGAAAATTTTGGTTGAGAAGCAAAACTATGAAAAACATGGCAAACTACGTGATATCCAAGTGATAAAATTAAATTTAACAAGGCAACAAAGTCACTAAAATAGCCACTATACCACAGAAACAACAATAAATTTCAAACTAAATTGGCAAACTTTTCATCCAGAAGCAACGGACTACTCACTATGGAAAGCTACTCAATCATTAAAGCGACCAACCATATATGTTCCCCCAATAAGAACGAATAATGGGTGGGCCAAGTGTGATGAAGATAAGGCATAACACTTTTCACATGTAGTCGAGCCATTTCCACCTGTCTCGCATTATGTCGAAAGCTAAATTTTAAGTTTCTTACAGCCTCCAGGTGAATTAGAGCCACCAATATCACGATTTAGGCAAAAAGACATTAAAAGAATATGTGTGAAGCTGAAAGTAAACAAAGCGCCAGGATCTCATCACAGGGAAAATACTAAATACTACCTGATTACACTTATTACTGGATTACAACTGTATAATTGTGTTGTTACTCTTCATTACGGCCCTCTACAGTGGAAAATAGCACAAATAGTCGTTATACCCTAATTTGGGAGACCCAATGAGAAAGAAACATCTTACAGACTCATTAGTTTGCTGCCCATTGTCTCGAAGGTGATAGAAAAACTCCTCCTCAAAAAACTAATGCCCATTCTTGATGAAAAACACCTAATAACTAACCATCAGATTGGGTTTATAAAACAATACGCAACCACGGAACAGGTACATCGAGTATACAAGGCTACTAGAGAAGCTTTTGAAAGTAAAAAGTATTCTACTGCCGCATTTCTGCACATCACCCAGACATTTGATAAACTCTGACACCCTGGATTACTTTATAAATTAAAACAAGTTTTGCCTTCTAAACATTACTGTATCCTGAAATCCCATCTTGAAGATAGACATTTCATGATCAAATTCAACGATGCAGTCACAAAATTATATCCAATCAAAGAATGGTAACAAAAGTGGAGAATGAAAGCAAATGCGACCAAGTCTACCCAAATTACTTTCAGTCTCAGAAAGGACACTTGTCCACCGGTATTTTTTAACAGTGAGGAACTACCATAGTCAACAGATACTAAGTACCTTGGTTTTCATTTAGATCGTCGAATGACCTGGCAGAAACAAATCTTGGCTAAAAGAAAACAACAAGGCCTTAAACTAAACTCGTTGAAGTGGCTCATGGGTTGCAACTCCCAACTCTCAATGGAAAATAAATTTCTAGTTTACAAAGTCATACTGAAGCCTATATGGACCTGTGGCATCCAGTTATGAGGATTAGCATCAAAATTAAATATTGTGGTTCTGCAAAGATACGAATCAAAGGTACTAAGTCTGATAGCAAACGCCCCTTGGTATGTAACAAATCAACTCTTACATCGAGATCTAGAGATTCCAAATATAAGTGATGAGATACTTCGATATAACTTAAGATATAGTGAACGCCGTTCAAGGCAACCTAACATACTTGCTTCAGCCCATCTGCATAATAACCCAATCAATCACAGACTCAAACGACGTTATCCTTTAAAAACAGCTGCTTCCATTTAATAATTAAAATCTTAGTTAAATAATAATAATATATGTAATTAAAATTTAATTATAAAAATAAGTAAAATAACAAAAACAAACAAACAAAATATTTTTTAAAAAAGAAAAAGTTCAAATAAAAATGTAAAAACAAAAAATATGAATAAAAAAATAAATAAAAGTGGAATAACCAATAATTACCTAATATGTAAACGTTTTTGTGAATTTTAGCATTGACTAATATTCTAATTGTTTAGATTTAAATTTATGTTTAAGATAATTTTAGATTTAAGTCTAGTTTTGAGATATAATAATTGCTTAATGTTCTATGATAGATTGCCGTGAAATAAAGTGGATTCATAAAAAAAAACTTCTGACTGCTGTGTTATTTTCTTTGGGTCACAAAAATATTTAAACTTATTTCAACAACGGTTTTTGTCCCGAGATGATAAATTAGCTGATAGCTGGCACATAAACCTTGGTGTCGGAGAATTAATCAAAAAGTTGTTTAGTAAAATGGAAAATACTCACATTCAGCTCTTACTGATTGACTGACTTTTGGATATGCCAATCGTACATAAATTACATATATTCTGATATTGTTGAATTTGAAGCATAACCATGAAAAGAGCATTATTGACAAATTCGCAACCTGGCCTTGAATTGAGTTCTTCAGAGCATTGCAATGCCTTCACTGCTACAGTAAATTATTGGACTTTTTGTCAATAATGCAAGTTTCATCGTTATACTGGCAAGGTTTGCTTAACACAAGCCAAATTGTCTGCAAAATAAGATGTTATGCTAAATAACTTCCCAATGAGGTTTGGACACGTATTAACAAAGCAAATTATCAAATAGCCCAATTCCGACTTCTAAAGTTTACGTCCGAGAAAGTGCTCCAATCTAACTAGGTAAGTAAACTTGCATACTATAAATATGCGCTGCAGGCATATATAAAAACAAAATATCAATAAATTAAATGAATAAATTACAAAATACAATAAAAGACGGACATTTCGCTTTGGGTAAAGAAAATAGGCAATTCAGCTTAATGCACTATTCACATGTACAGCATAATATACGCAATCACACATTCGCACCTATGTACGAGTATATTTATGCGGCAATTTATCGCGTTGTAATATGAAGTACGAACTGTGGAAGATTTGTCTTAATAAGGAATAAGAGGATTCAATGACTAAATAGCATTTAGCATATTCATAGACGAAATAAGTAAACTATTAGGTAACTAAAAGCATAAGCGTATTTGGCACCATTATTTATGGCAGAGTAAGTGCAGAAAGTATTGTTGAAATATTGTCGCCGACTGTACAACGAAGTGGGCAGGTCGGAAGAGTATTTCTGGTTTATGTATAGTTATATACAACATTTTGATTTGTTAAATAAGACTTTAAGTATTTAATTCTTAATGCTGCCAAATGTTCAAGTCTGCACTAAGCAGCAGTCGGAATCGTCTGAATGAACAGCAGTCGCAAGGGTAAATAGAATTTGTATGTCGATACACATGTTTATATATTGTTACGAAACCACCACGTTGTCTGATTGGTTGATAGTTTTAGGGTATGCGTCATTTTCAACCCCTAAAATACACATACGAGAAGGCATGCGAAAAGGCTAGTGGAAGTTTTGGTACACAGGAGGTGTATAAGCGGCCACACAATTTATATTGAGATGATTTAACCAGTGAAAGTGGTAAAGTGAACATCATAGTAGCAGCAGCAATTGACCAGTGGTAGCAGCAGAGTGAACGTGAAAGTGGAAAAGTGAACATCGTAGTAGCAGCAGTGAGCGTAGTCGAGAGTTAACATCGTAGTAGCACATCAGTGAACCAGTGACAGTGGCAGAGTGAACATCGTTGGGAACAGGCAGTGAAAAGTGATCATAGCCGAATCTCGAGAGTGGCAGCAAGCATAGTGAGCGTCGTATTGGCAAGATCACTTAACTAGTAACAAGTGGGAGAGTGAAGATCGTATTGGCAGCAAGCGGTTGACAAGTGAGAGTAGCAGTATGAGCGTCGTATTGTTAAGATCAGTTAACTAGTGACAATTGCAGAGTGAACATCGTATGAGCAACAAGCAGTTAACTAGTAGCATAGTGAATATCGTGAGCAACGGGCAGTTGAGCAGTGATCGTCGCAGACCGGACATCTTGTTAGCAACGGCCAGTTGAAGCGGATGTATCTAAATAATTGTAGTGCAAAGCAAACTTTAAGCCAAGACGAAGTGGGTGAATAGCAATAAAGCAAATTGTTCTTATTTTAAATGTCATATTGTTTAATTGTTCAAAAAACCAGCGGTATGAATCGGAGAGTAAGAGTAGTACAAATTATCTGGAGGACGTAATAATATAAATAATAATTATAGTTAGATTAGCCATATGTGCAAGATATTATAGAGAAGTATCAAGGCTATTTTCATATTCCAATAAATTTACTCTGAGTTTCCAAACTAAAAGGAGAATAGAATACAATTTAACAAAATATATTAGTCAGAGCCCTATACGGCTGTAAAGTCAATCACTGGCTTTTCCCCTCTGGTAGATACTAAAGAAATAATGAATTTGGTATAATTCTGGTGATTCTCCACTAACAGGTAGTTGCACTAACTTCTCTAGAAAGAGGGGAGGGATGTTGTGAGTCAAAACCAAGCTACCTGCGAGGAGTTAACTCAGCATAGTAATTAATTCCTAAGAGGCACTACACAAAGTATAGTTATTGCTTAAATTAATTATGTATACTTTTAGTGTTCTGCAGTTCCGCAATTGAGTTGACTACGGGCAATGGCCTATAAAATGCACCATCGGCATTTTGTGTTCAGTAGGTTGGTTGATTAAGCCACCGACATCAATAAGCAATTACGTAACTAAAGCACTTGTGAAGTAAAACACCTAGATCAGCAATCATTCAAGTTTTAAAAACTATAAATCAGACAAGCGCAACCGAATAAAGAGACTTTTGATATTTGTAATTAAACCAGAAGTGACATGTGTAATCGTTTCCGCGCCTGCCAAAGGCTGCTAATGGAAACAGGAATACGGGGACTCAGGCAGCTGCAAAGCACCCAATGGATGTCCAGCGAAGAATGCAAACCGACAGGCAAGCACATCCCAATAATAACAATGTTTACAAAAATAAGAAGACTAAATAAGGAAATTGTGGAAATTGCTCACACACAAATATTACCATAACTAAATTAGATTCATTATTTATATTTTTAGTTTTACAAATTGAAATGTATGCAATTTTAACATTTTTGTTTGCAATATTATTGCTTGATGATCAAGCGGCTCAACGAGATACAGTCATTTATCGACGAAATGAAAATGAACAACTGCAAAGAATATTGGAAACACATCGATCATATAATGCTCTTCAGCATCCCATCAGCTTTCCGTACGACCAAGTTGGCTATCATGACCATTTTCGGGAAATAAATGCAACAACACGTACGTATTACAATTCATAAACAACCAAAAGTCAAAAGTAACGGCAAACTTAATACTTATAATTATACAGATCAACCAACCAGTAAAAAAGTCACCAGTGAACAACGAAATCACATACAAAACTGCCATGAACTATTTCATCAATTCGCTGTAGATATGTATGCAAATATTGAAACTGAACAATTGTATTAGAGCATTGAATACATTTGCGTGCAGAGCATTGAATACATTGCAGAGCATTGAATACAGTTACGTGACGCAGTCAACAATCAGAATGAGATCAATCCAAATGACATCAGCCAACCAGTTATTCGACCAGCAACGGTCAATGGCAGCCCGAGGCATATGCAATAATATGCAAAGGCGTATGGACGTGCATATAGACGGCCAGACTTATTTATAACATTCACATGTAACCCAACATGGATGGAAATTATGAATGCTCTGGCACCAGGACAAACATAAATTCATCATCACGATATAATTCCAAGAGTATTCAGGTAGAAATTAAAATTTCGTATGGATTTCATTGTCCCCGACTGGTCATGCGAGCTGACAAACTTGCGAAAGGAAAAACAGAAACTATGGATCGAATATAGGAGAATGCGTTCAAGCATAAACTTATTGAAGTATAAGAAAGCTAACGCTATATTTAGGAAAAAACTTAAGGAAGCTAAAAGAAAAAGTCTTGAGACTTTAACAGCTTCAATAACTCCCCAAACCAATCCAAAAAAACTTTGGTCTGACTTGAAAATGCTTGCAGGGTCACATTCTCAATCCTCAATCAAGTTTATTGAAACACCTCATGGTCCTCTTTACAGTGCAAAAGATATTTGCGAGTTTTTTGCTTCTACGTGGTCTTTGTATTCCCATAATTCAAACTTCCACAGATCTTTCATTACTAATAAAAACCTAATTCTAAATCATGATTACAAAAACGAATATCCCTCTCCACAAGCTAAAATAATTGAAACTAAAATAACGTGTTACGAATTCAATACCACTATTTCTGCAATGATAGGTAAAACACCTGGTAGAGGTAGAATATCACTTCCTATGATCAAAAATTTGCCCACGAGTCTCAAAGACAAACTTATTAAACTATATAATAATATTCTGGATCAAGGTGTTTATCCTCAAGCATGGAAGAGCGCATCCATTGTTCCTATACAGAAACCCAATAAACCCGCAACAGTAATTACCGGTTACAGGCCAATCTCCCTTCTTCCATGCCTTGGAAAGATAATGGAAAAAATCATTGCAAAGCGCTTAATATGGTATGCTCGAAAAAATAACTACATCAGTCCCCATCAAGTTAGCTTCAAAGAAGGCCAAGGCACAATGGATGCACTTTTGTTCTTCGATCATTTTACAGCCACAGCTCTGGCACACAGAAATCATGTATCTGTGTTAAGTCTTGATTTTGAAAGAGCTTTCGACAGAGTCGGAGCTCATATAGTTTTGCGACAATTGGCTATATGGAAAGTGGGAAAAAAAATTATACAACTTCATCAAATCCTTTTTGACAAATCGCACATTTAATGTAAAGCTCAATCACAAGTACTCCCAGTCATATAATTTATTCAATGGCATTCCGCAGGGATCTCCCCTTTCAGTAGTTCTATTCGTTATCGCATTTAATGAAATCAGCAATATCGCTCTAAACTATAGACAATTATCACATATTATGTATGCTGACGATATTATAGTTTTTCCTAAATCTAACGATTTGCTAGCAGTTGAAAAAGATTTTTCAGACTTATTAACAGACATCTCCAAATGGTCCGAAGAATCAGGGGCTAGCATCGCCTATGAGAAATGTAAAACTTTTCATATATGTAAAAAATATTCATGTAATTTTACAAATTTTCATTATAAAAATATAAACATTGTTCACGCTAATACTTTAAAATTCCTTGGAATATTATTTGATAAGAAACTTACTTTTAAGGAACATTGTGTATATTTAAAAAAGAACATAGCTGCCAGGCTTAATATAATTAAATATCTATCTTCAAAACATTGTTTGATTCACTCAGCTATATTAATTAATATAACCAAGTCCTTAATTATATTAAAATTAGCATATGGATCAGAAATATATGGACACCGCGCTAAAAGTAATTTAAAACTTATTACACCCGCATATCACACCGCTGCTCGAAGGAGTATACGAGCATATCCAACATCACCAATTCATTGTATTCTAACCGAAGCTGGCTTACCTAGTATTGATGAAATGGTCACACGCAATACCTTAAAACTTCACTGGCTCTTCTGCTGCAATAATATAATTTTGCACAAAACAGTGAAGAGAGCTTTACAGTACAAACGCAGCCTTAGAAGAAACTCCACCATCATAAAGTGTATTAAGTATGTGAAAGAATTGGGATTTTCCACGCTTCCCATAACGAAAAAACATGATAATTCATCACCTTGGCGACACTTGAAATCCTCGTTCCTTCTCGACCTAAAACCATATTCGAAAAGCAATACAAGCACTCAAGCGTATCAATGCCTATTCCGAGAATTAACTCAACCCTTTCTAGAAAAATCTTGGAAATGTCTCTTCACAGATGCCTCCTCTATGGATAGCAACACCTCATTTGCTGTAGTGGACGATCTCGGAAACACCGTTAGTACTGGCCTTCTACAACCACATTGTTCTGTATATACAGCTGAGTCTATAGCAATCCTTCAAGCAGCTCTTCACGCTTCCAAATCAAACTGCAAATACTTGATTTGCACTGATAGCCTATCGACAATATCTGCTCTGATGAACTATGCGAACAAAAGTAACCTTATAATAAACATTCGCAACATTTTAAATCAATATAGAACTAAAATCAAAATTATGTGGTTGCCAGGTCATGCGGGTATCATTGGTAATGAAATTGCTGACGATAGGGCGAAATTAGCTACAAAACAGCGTCTACATCTTATTTATTCTACAGAAAAGAAAGATTCACTCAGAGCAATAGATTATTATCTAAATAGATTAAGAATGGACAAATGGCGAAACATTACCCACCACTATGCCAATATTAACGTAAATGGTACGAAGGCAATGTACCCTCCGAACAGTCGTTGCGACCACTTACAAGCTTTCACCCGCCTTCGAATCGGACACACAAACCTCACACATATACACTTACTAAAAGGCTCTGGAATACAATCATGTCCATATTGCAATTCAACTCCTCTGACAGTAACTCATATTCTCGATGAATGCACACAATTTTCCGTAATACGAATTAAGATTTTTCAAGATCAACCCCCATCAAACTTTTTAAAAACAATAAATAATGTGAACATACTAAAAATTAACAATTTCTTAATTCAATCAAACATAAAACATTTAATATAATTATTTATAACTTTAGCTTTACTCCATTTTTTAATTTTATGTACGTATTTTATATTTAGTAAAATAACTTATCATAATGCCTATATGTACCAGAGAGCCAAAAGCCTTGGCAGCTAGTGCTCCTTTATTATATATTCTAATTATTAATAATTATTGTACATATAATAATATATAAATAAATATTCAGGTAGAAATTAAAATTTCGTATGGATTTCATGGTTTATCCCATGTATTCGGAGCGAAAAGCTGCGTATTCGGTGGAGTGCCAAAAGCGAGGATTGCCACATGCACATATTCTCATATGGTTGAAAGAGAAAAGAAAGGCTGATCTTATCGATGACTTAATTTCAGCGGAAATACCTAATCGAAACATAGACCCAGAATTGTATGATATTGTCACAAAAAACATGATTCATGGACAATGCAGCACTCTCAAATCACAATCGCCGTATATGACAGAATAAAAGTGAAAGAAGACAAGTGCACGAAGAAATATCCACGCCATTTGCAACTAGAAACTATCACAGGCATTGATGGATATCCTCTATACCGCAGACGTTCGGTGGATGAGGGAGGTCAAATGATTGAACATGTGCGTCAATGCAATTGTCGATGCTGATCATCGGTGGATTGTGCCATTCAGTCCGTTGCTGTCGAAAAAATTTAAAGCACATATCAATGTGCAATTCAGTTAAGTCCATAAAATAAATTTACAAATACGTGACGAAAAAATCAGAAATGCAATATTTACGGTATGAATTGAAAACGACTATCAAATGTCACGCTACACAGGAGCAATAAGGCGCATATTAGGCTTTTCAATACACGAATGTCATCAAGCCGTTGTTCACTTGGCGGTTCAGTTGGAAAATGGGCAATGCGTTTATTGCATGTCAGCAAATATACACCATGAGCAACATTCTTACCAGCAACAACATTGACTGCATTTTTCGATTTATGCAATTGCGATGTTTGCTAAATCGTTGTTGTATGCAGAAATACCAGCCTATCATACATGGAACGCATCTGCGAAAAAGTTTCATCGGCGAAAACAATAAATGGTAGTTGATGGATGCCAAAATTTGTATCGCTCTGACACAGTTGGCAGATTTTATTCTGTTCATCCAAAAAACTGTGAGTGTTTCTATTTGAGAATACTGTTCATTTCTGTACGAGGACCCACATCATTTGAAAACATTTGCATAGTCAATAGTCAAATATGTGCAACATATTCCTAAGCATGCTGGCGGTTGCTTGAATATGACACATAATGGGATACAACATTGTAAGAAGAATCATTGATCATTAATCCAAAGTAGAGACGCGCATTATTTGCAATTATATTAGTGACATGTTTCGCACCGAATCCAAAAGAATTGTGGCACAAGTACACAAATTTCATGACCGACAACATATTACATCGCTTGCGGCAAGAAACAAATGATGCAAAACTAGATTCTTCCGACGCAATGTATAACGAAGCACTTGGTTGAATTCGAATACACATGCTTGGCGATTGCTTCTTCCTCAAAAATGGGAGAGTGATGGATCCCCATAGCTCTTAAATGAACTGCTAGGCATAACATCTCGTAGTCTATAACCTATTTAACTAGCTAAATTTTCCAGCCCATCGTACTCTAAATCGTCCAACTCCCTCTGTGCCATGTCCAGAGAAGTATCTTTCACCTATATAAATACTGATATAATTATATATTTACATTAGTAGTATAAATATAGCAGTTTCGGAGCACATTTTTCATACGAATAACGGTGTATGTCAACCTATTTCTTTCGCACTTATAGCCCTTATATATGTTCTTACCGCTCGGACAAAGGAGTGACGTCATCGTTTCATAGTGAAAGTTTATAGTAGTATATCATAGTATAAGTTTATAGTAGTTTGTGTCATTGATAAATGTTAAAGCTTCAGTTAACAAAAAATAAATAAATAAAATGGGTGAACAAATTTTGAATAAGAAACGTATGCATCGTGTACTAAGCACATAAATAAAACACGCGGAGTTTTAGTCTTAGCTTAATGAGAGTTTTTTCCAGAGTGGCAAATGTAGGTATATAACAAACGGTTAAAGAAGTGAGTATGAAAGGATATTCGGGTTGCCCCTACAACTTCATACATACAACTTTTTCAACAGCTCCGCTCAAAACGAATATTATTTTTTTTTTAGGAATATTTATATGTATATATACTCATATATATATACGGGTACATATATATATATATATATATATATATATATATATATATATATATATATATATATATATATATATATATATATATATATATATATATATATATATATATATATATATATATATATATATATATATATATATATATATATATATATATATATATATATATATATATATATATATATATATATATATATATATATGTTGGGGTGTAATGTAGACCGCCTCCACGCGGTGCACCCTGGGTTACGCTAAATGGTCTACACTCCCCCAGGTGCTGCTGTTTTCTTGCACGGGAGTTCAGTAGCACCAATTGGCACGACCCCCATCCTTCGTCCCCGGACTTCTCTTTGGACCAATGTAACTGTTCTGATTGCCCTGGGCTGGTAGCTGTAATTTTCTGGACCTAGCTGTCTTTTGTCACGGTAGCACCAAGGTGAAACTTGAGTGTGAACGGCTCCAGTCTAAGGTTGCAGCTGCCTCCGTCCCGTTAAAGCCTTGGCAGGCCTCAAAGTACGTTCGACGTCTGTTACCGTTAGGTCGGTAGTGTGGGTTCGGTTGAGTGGAACTCCCGATTAGCACTGGTCTGGCTCTGAGCACTTAATCCCATAAGGGCTTGTGCCAACCCTCGCATGGCCTCCCTGCTTGCACAGATAACCATGGGACCATATTTAGTGACCACACGTTCGGACTGAGATAGCGGCTTTGAGTGGGGACCCTTATTGCATGGACACAACAAAAAATAAAAACATAAACACAAACACAAACAAAATTTCCGCGCATATCCCCTCAGGAACGCGCAAAACCCTGGCTAGGCAAATGCCCGCCAGCAACACCCCCGCCCTTGGTTCGAAGACAAGCAGCATAAGCACTGCCCCTTCAACAAGCACCACAGCTTCGGCTAATAAGCCACCCAAGAGCTCTTCGCTGTCCCCAGGCTCTTCAGCGGCTGCTAGGGTACTCACAAACCAGCAGCAGTCGCTCCGCCTAAGCCCGCTTCAGCAAACGCCTCGATATTGCCTCACAAGTTGATGGTAACTGCTCCCCGTACCGCTCCTCCTTCAGGTGCACCTACCAACGTGAACCCGAGTACAAGGGCGTACAGGACGCGTAGAGCGGCTTACCGTATTTTGACGAGGCTCAACGCTACAGAACCTTCTCAACTGTCAGAATACGACAAGGGCAAGCTTGAGTGGGCAAAAGCACACGCTGATGTGCGTGTCCACTCCTCCACTGCACAAGCAGCCGGTAACCCCAAGAGGCAGAGATCAGCCGCTCGCCCGGGCCAATCCACCCAATGCATCCCTAAGCGCGTAAGGCTGGCTACTCCCAAGCCTAAGCTCTCCAAACCGCCAAGTGAGATTGTGAAAGAGAGCCTCACATGGGCTGTGGTCGACTCTGCCAATGCCGATCGGACCATTGCTCCTGCCAATTGGAGACAGGTCGAAATGGCACTGTTACCAATATTCGTTAAGGTTATGTCCCTCAACCCTGGTCCTTCACCCAGCTGCCGTGACGCAGGGTGGTATCAAGGACATATTAAGATCGTATCTTGCTCGGACCAACGCTCGGCGGATCTATACAAGGTAGCGATCAATAGGGTAGGTGAGATATGGCCGGGTGCACAGCTGAACGCTGTACCTTTGGACCAGGTTCCCCAACGCCCTCGCTCCAAAACATGGCTTCCTGCCGAGCCCTCTGAGCCCGAGGCAATCTTAAAGATCCTCAAGCTCAGCAACACCGATCTTCCCACCGATGGCTGGAAGGTCGCGAAAGTTGGTGACCCCAAAGGCACTTTGCGTGAGGTCACCATCATTTTGAACGAGCAATCCCTTGTTCCCATCAACTCCCGCGAGGGGGTGATTAATTATGGCTTTGGAGCCATCACTCTCCGCATCTACAAGTGCGATGCCCAAGCCCCCCAACAGCCTCCCCCAGCTGGTGCTGTCCCACAAGCCACTGCCAAAGAGCCTAGCTGCTCGGGCCCGGCTCTCACCCCTTTGTCGGGTAGTGACAATGAGAGTATGTGCTCCGTTACAACCAGAAGCAGCCGCTTCTCAACTTCCGAACTGGTCGGAGAATTCTTCGACCACATGGACACGGATGCGGCTGGTGGATACATCTCTCCAATGTCCGAAGAGGAGGAGTTGAATTCCACCATACTCACTGTTCCAGACAATGCTGAAGGTACTACAGATTAACCTTCAGCATTCGAAAACTGCCTCGGCAGCCCTGCTTCTCCGCCTCTCGGATATAGGGGAGGAGCTCATTCTAGTCCAAGAACCTTGGGTCATAAATGACCGGGTTTCTGGACTCAATGCATACGGATATCGTATGGTATATATCGAGGATCAAGGTAAACCAAGATCCTGCATTCTGGTAAAAAGCAGCGTTAACGCTCTTTTACTCCCTAGATTCAGTGACAAAGACAATGTTGCCATGGTCATTGAAATGGGTCCACGGACTTTTTGGGTCTCCTCGAACTACATGGCTCATGACTATGGCGACTCCCCGCCACCAGACATACTGAAGCAAATGGTTGCTGTAGCCCACCAGAAACAGATTCCGGTAATTATCGGCGCCGATGCCAATGCCCATCACGAAATATGGGGCAGCTCCGGCACAAATGATCGAGGTGAGTGTCTTTTCGACTTTATCATTTCAAATAACTTAGGCATTGCTAACCGGGGAAATGAGCCGACCTTCCTTACATCCGTAAGGAAGGAAGTGCTTGACATCACCCTCGTCAGCGATAACTACTCCAACATGATAAGCAATTGGTTCGTCTCACAGGAATGCTCCTTTTCGGACCACTGCTATATCACCTTTGACATTGACTTGAGGGAGACTACAGGCAATACAGAATCTCTTAAACCAGTCAATAGAAAAAACACGAACTGGCCTCTTTTCCGGCTCAATTTGGGGTCATGCTTAGCAACGACTCCCCCTATTATCCACAACTGTCCCGACATTGATCGAGCGGTCGACGATCTGACCACAGCTTTTAAAAAAGCCACTCATATTTCTTGCATCACTCCCGAACCACGGGGCAAACCTAAACCTCCGTGGTGGAACTCGGAAATTTCAAGTCTTCGCAAAACTTGTAGAATGCTTTTCAACAAAGCTAAAGTTACAGCTGATTGGGCCCCTTTCAAATATAAACAAAAAGAGTTGAAATACGCCATTAGGCGAGGGAAACGAGCGTCATGGAGGGAATTTTGCGAAAGCATTGAATCGACGTCCGAGGCTAGCCGTCTTCGTAAAATTCTCCACTCTTCTAACAAAGCCCTTGACAGTATCCAAAAATCAGATGGCAGATGGACTCACTCAAGCGCCGAAACCCTTGATATCCTGCTAGACACCCACTTCCCAGGGAGTTTAGCCTCAGCGGATCAAGCACTCTACCAGGTGGTGCAGGTTTCCCATGATAGCCTCCCCACATTCCAAGTGACAAAAAGTCACCTTGAATGGTCCATTCAAACCTTTAAGCCATACAAGTCCCCCGGACCGGACGGCATCATTCCTGCGATATCCAAAATGGGGAAGAGATATATATATATATATATATATATATATATATATATATATATATATATATATATATATATATATTTATATATATATATGTATATATATATATATATATATATATATATATATATATATATCTATATTATATTTATATATATATATATATATATATATATATATATATATATATATATATATATATATAGAGAGAGAGAGAGAGAGATTTTCGATTTACCATTTTCAGTTGTTCATAGCGCAAAATCATAAAAATGTTCTATTTCTTATTTTTTTCCACTTTTTTTATCCAAAAATATAATGTTTTTTTTTTTGTTTTGTTCAATATTTATTTTGAAAAATATGAGAAAAATATGACGCATATTTAATTTTATGTGTATTTGATGCTGTGATTGTTTACAATAAACTAACAAAAATGCTTCAAATGAACTGAAAACAATAGAAGAATAAAAAATAAGAAATAAAATAAATAGAATAAAATAGAATAAAATAAAAGAATAGAATAAAAATAAGAAATAGAACACTTTTATGATTTTGCGCTATGAATAACTGAATATAATAAATCAATGAATGTAATTAATCAATATTTTCACGAAAAATTTGCACTTTCACAAGGCCAAAACTGCCTGAAGGATCGTTCCAATGCTTTTGCGATGTACTAGAGAGTTCTTAACTATTGTCTTGGCTACAATTTTTGTCTTAGTATTGGATCGAAATTGGCTGATAGCTTGATTTTAATTAGGTATATGTAATCCTCACCTCGCGACCTATACTGATATCATCAACGTAAACAGCTAATAATATTAACTTGCCTTCTAGTTTCATCCAAAACGGGGTACAGTTTTGTGTTTCACTCGCGTCCTGACTGCTGAAGTCCATAAATCGAATTTTTAGCCTTAGGAGATATTCAGGGTTCTCTTCATACAGCATTTTGTGCTTTACAGACATCGCCAAGATCATACGTATTGCAGCATACCTTATGACAGGTGAGAACGTTTCGGAGTAGTTGAAGCCGAAAGTTGCGTTGCGGTTCCATTTCATTACGACTCTGATTTGTGTGATGCTCATCGGCTATACTTTCGGTATCATTTACACTTATTGAAATAGGAGTTTCTCTCTAGACCACATGATTAGATTTGTATTTTTGAATTAATAAATAATAATAATAAGCAACAGTAATCACCATCGATTCCATTAGGGTATTTTCATTAAAACGGACATCTCTTGCTACCACCACTTTGTGTGTGCACAGATCGTAGAAACGATAGCCTTTTGATTCCTGCGAATAGTCGACCATTATATATTCACTTCCAATTTTTATTTGTACCAAATTTCATTCGGGGTTATATACACTAGTACCTTTGATCAACTACGGATCCGCAGTTGCGACTGCTGCTGCCCAAAATTTTTCGTTTAAGCCTGTATGTGCGAGCATACATCTGGCCATTTCGACTGAAGTCATATTCACCCTTTCTGCAACACTATTTTGTTGTGGGCTGTACGAAACCGTCAGCTGACGCACGATGTCGTTTTCTTTGAGAAATTCGTTAAACGAATTATTCACAATTCGCGTCTTTTATCACTCCGAATGCATTTTCTTTTTGTAACGGTTTGTCGCTCTACGAGATTTTTAAAGTCTTTAAACATTTCAAAGACATTTTCTTTTGATTCAATGAAATACACAAAGTTCTTCTTGATTTGTCAACTACGAAGAAGAGGTAATACTGTGATCCACTAAGTGATTTAACATTAAACGGCCCGCACAGGTCCGTATGCATCAGAACCAAAATCTTTTCTGCTCTACGCTCGGATATTTGAGGAAACGGCTATGTGCAAATTTTGCTTTTCATACACGAGACACTTTCACGATTTTCTGGCATTTTAATATTGTTCAAACTACGCACAATTTGCTTATTAGCGAGTTTGCATAAGCAATCTATATTAATATATCCATATCGGTTGTCAGCGGACGAAGAATTTGTATCAAAATCATTATAAAATATGTATAAATCATTTTGTTCTTTTGCTTTAAGCGTTATCGTGTTATCGTTTGTGTTTTTACTATTGCATTTGTTTTTGTAAAATTTAGGACGGCATTGTTTTCACCACATTTGCTTATCGAATAATTTGTGAAGAAGGAATATACAAAAGGTTTTTTAGCATGAGGTTTGTAACGACACGGGGTCTTTTCAATTCTAAGGCTGAGGTATACTCAGCGGCTTACCAGGGTCGTTACGAAGACATCTATGTTGTTGAACTTACTTATTTTTATTTATTTATAATCTTTATTACAAACTAAAACAACAGTAAATTGTACTCTTTTCAAAGGCGTGCTCGATGCCGCGAGTCCTGTAATGACAGTCAACGCGGGGTGTTAGCCCTCTCAGGTGCGTTCGGCGCGAATGATTGATTCGCTATGTCGTTATTATCCAGATTTGTCTGAGCACTTACCTCTGAGTCAGAACTCTTGAACATTTCTCTAATTTCCATTGTAAGTGGATCTCCGTGATGTCTTCTACGACGAGAGTTCTTTTCTGTAGCGCTGATGTGTCTCCAAAGTGAGCTGTTTGTCCAACGAGAGCTGTCTGTCAAAGGAGGTCGATCTGATCCTTGTTGCCGCTGTAATAGGTTCCCATGCGCACGCATACCAGCACAACTTTCCGTGTGTGTGTCTAAACCGGCAAAGTGGCGTGATCCCAAGCAAGAAACAGATTTTCGCTGTGTCCACGTGGCATGTTGGCTGATGTTGATAACCGTGTACCTAAGTCACAAAGTGGTGTGATTTCACTCAAGAAACCGGTTTTCATGCTAACCAAGTGGCATGTTGGCTGCTGTTGGAAAGTGTGGTCTGGCGTCATGGGCCTGTACGGCATTAAGCTGCCCATATACATATTAATGCTGTATATACATACGTGTATGTGCTTTGAAGAAATATGTACATATTTGTATATGAGCGGAGTACAGAGGCGTAACAGTCAATTTGTAAGGGGGGGCTGCCCTCAATTTCCTCTCCTTACATCCCCTCCCCACTTCGGGGGCGAATGTATGTATATCTTAGGCATACCTTTTCTCCTACGTACACACTCTACCCGACCGTGTGGTATGGCGGGTGGTTGGTTGAGGGGCTGTTTGTTCTGGTACTATGGTCATTGCTGTACCCCAGTGGAACATTTTCTGCTAGCTCAGATGTGCAGTGCGAGTGCGGTGGTTCCTATATCCCTGTAGTTTCGCTATCACTGGACCGTCATACCTAGGTGCTAATTTTGCGGCGAAGCCCTCAACTGCTTTGGATAGGTGATGTGTTTTCACTAGGACGTATTCACCCACTCCTGGCTTCCAGGCCCTCCTGCGTAGATTGTAGTGTCGTCCAGGACGTCAATCGTACAATCGTAAATATTTCCGGTAGTTTCTTCGCTCATTCGCTGGGTGATGGGGAACTCTGTCCCATATCAAGTGCATGCTCATCGAACAAAGCATTCGGTAAACTCAGCTCACGGCCTTGCGTAAAGAAGGCATATACACGTCCCATTCATTATGTTGGCTGGCACACTGGGCAATCATTGTTTTTATCGTTCTGTTGGATCGTTCCGTAGGGTTCTCTTGTGGGGTTTAAGGTGCTGTGAACTGCTGTCTTATTCCCATTTCCTGCAGGAAATTTCAGAATGTTCTGCTTGTAAACTGAGTGCCATTATCACTTATGAGTACTTTTGGAGTGCCGTAGTGGGCCAGAAAGTGTGTTTTCTGAAATGCTTTTGTACCCCTGCTGATGTGGCTTGCCTCAATGGAATTAACTCTACCCATTTGGAGAATTTGTCATGAAACACGAGCAACATCGTGTTTCCCTGCTTGGACCGCGGTAAGGGCCCTACGAAATCAGCACTTACGATTGTCCATGGCTCCTCTGCAATTTGGGAGAAATGTCCAGTTTGATTCCGCGATCTTCTGAATTTAAGTTTCGCAGCAACGCTTCGTGATTGGAATACCATTTGCGCAGTTGTAACCCTCCACGTTTCATCATTTTTATTAACTCATCTTGAGTTCTGAGTGCCTCGTCTAAGGTTTTGAATGAGCTCATTAAGTCATCAATGTATAAATCCTTGACTGTGACAGCAGCAGCTAATGGAAAGTATGCACCTTCATCTTCAGCCAATTGGTTTAGGCACCTTGTAGCTAGATATGGAGCCGACTTGGTGCCATATGTTACTGTCTTTAGTTTGTAGAACTTGAATGGCTGGGTCAGAATCCCTCCAAATTATTATTTGCAAATGAGAGTCTTCTTCTGTCACGCGCAATTGCCTGTACATCTTCATATCATGCAATCATGTACATCAATATCTGAAGTTAGAACAAATGGATGCTGCCTGAATCGCAGCAGAATTGAGAAAAGATTGTCTTGCACTACTGACCCACCAAGCATTATATCGTTAAGAGAAACGTTATTTGATATTTTTGCGGAGGCATAAAAAACTACCCTCAATTTTGTGGTTGTGCTTTCCGGTTTGAATACACAATGATGAGGTATAAAGTACCGCCTTTGGCTTATATTTTTTTACTTTATTTCGTCCATGTGCCCAAGATTTTCATATTCCTTGATAAAGGTTGAATATGCTTGCTTTAGTTCACTGGATTTATCCAAGCGAGCTTCCAACGACCTGAAGCGCTTAATCGCCATGCTGCAAGAATTTCCGATCACCACTGGATCCATTTTTAATGGTAACTGTACAGTATAGCGATGTCCTCACATCGTGCTTCATATTCACTAACAAGTTTAGCTTCATTATTGACTTCTTCTAGTTCCCAAAATCGTGGAACTTGTTCATTGAGAGCGCCGTCCTCATAGCCAAATCCGCAGAATACAGAGTCGGTAGTTTCAGTTGCAGCCTTTCCCAGTACTACCCATCCCAATACAGTATTTTGAAGCGTAGGCAAATGCTTGGCTATTTATATCTGCCCTATTGACATTAGAAAGGAGTACAATTCAGCTCCAATTAGTAAGTCCACCTTCGAAGACTGGTGAAAGGTTGGGTCAGCCAATTTTATATTTCTTGGAATTTTCCATTTGCTGATGCCAATGTTATTAATGGGTTGGGTTGATCATTGGTTATTTGATCAATTATGTGCGTGTCAGTGTTGGTTGTGAAGCCCGTAATTGTAGATGCGATGGTAATGTTTGTGTAGTTGCCTGCACTCGATGTGTTGTTACCAATCCCTGTGATTTGTAAGGAATGATGTGTTGATTTCAAACCTAGTCTGTTTGCAAATCTTTTAGATATAAGGTTTACTTGGCTCCCTGAGGCCAATATTGCCTTACAGTTGATGAAGTTCCCGCTGCTGTTTTTAACTTGTACTAGAGCTGTGGCTAAGGACACGTGTGAACCTTTCGTTGTTGTTGTTAATGAGGTATTAGTCCGAGAAGAAATTGCTGATGCAATCATTGATGAACCTTGAGTTGTGGATTCGACATTCGTACTGTTCTTCTTGTTCTTCTGTTGTAGTTGTTCGAAGTGTAGCAAGGTGTTGTGTTTTTTGCCACAAATGGTGCATCCTCTTATTCTGCAATCTGATACAGTATGATCGGGCCTCAGACAATTTATGCAAACCTTCAGTTTTTTTATTTCATAAAATCTGGTTTTAGGCGACATTTTAAGAAACCCTTCACACATGTATAGCGCATGGTGTTTATTGCAATAAGGGCACGAGCCTTTAGCAATCAATGATGTTACCCTTCGCTTCGCTTGGTCTTGCTTTAATTTCCAAGAGCTGTAGTGCTTAAAATCTTTTTTCGATAAATTGGAGGAGTTCCCCCAATTTTGGAAATTCACCAAAGATTGCTCGAACAATGCATGCGTGCGTTTATCAAGCTTTTTGATTAACATATATATCAACAGTGGATTCCATCCATCAATTTCAGTGTTCAACGCTTCAATGCTCAAGAGACACTCATTTGTATTGTCGTAGAGTGTTCTCAGCCCTTCCGATGAATCTTCTTGTACCACTGGAAGGTTAAAAAGTTTGCCCATTAACCCAGTCATTATGAGCCTCTTATTTGAATACCGAGCCTTAATTGTTTGCCAAGCCATGTCGTAGTTATTACTGGAGACAGTATTTGTCAAAGTATTTTTCAGGTACCACATCTTTTGAGCGTTCACAACATTTGATTCATGGATCATTTGGGTATATAAATCGTGAAATGCCTGCCATTCAGTGTATGATCCGCTGAATTTGGGAATTTCAATTTTGGGCAATGTGACTTCTTGTAGTTTGGACTTGCCTTTGCGTGCTTCTCTGAGTACTTGATGTAGACTGATAGTCACTTGTTGCACAGTATTTTCCAGTTCAAATGTGCGATTTACAACATAGCCTTCCATATGGTTGTCGCCAATTTCAAGGCAGATGACCGCATGCCGCGCAAAATAAGTTGCCCATTGAGTGGATATAGTTTCCAACATCACCTTCGCATAATCTTTAGTTGGTGGTTGTTGAAGTGCCTTGGTGATACGTTCCAACGTTTCCTCAAGTTGTCTGGCGGCAATTCCTTGTAAGCTGATTTGGCCGGCTACACTTGCTGACATAATTGGTACTGCTATATTGGATTTCGATGTGGTGGTTGATTCCTCAGGATGCTGAATGTGAGTTCGCCTCGGTGATGACACAGTCCTCAATCAGTCTTTTTCGGTCTGTTGCTGTAATGGAATACACACTTCCTGCAGTTTAGGAAAGTAGGTGTCCTGCACAGCCTTTGTTTGAGTAAAGAAATCGCTGGTGAAATAAGGATATTCCTGGAGTTTCGCTAGTGGGACTTCGGCTTCTAGTGCTTGATGATTCCTTTGGAATTCTTCCCACATCATTGAGTGTGGCAACACAGCCTTCGACATAAGCAAGCTTCTCCTTGCGTGCCTTTTTCGCCTTCCTGAAGTTCTGGAATTGACGTTCCACTTCCTTGCCAATTTGTGACTGGGTGTCAGTTAGCTCCGCAATATTCATCTTCGTTGACTCTTGATGAATATAATTTCCTGTTTACAGAGCTATGTTATGGCATAGCTCACTCACCTGTTTTCACAAAAAAGCCTTACCACTGGTGGGGGACTCTTTGTGAATGTAGTGATAGCTTGTGTATAACGTTGGGGTCACCATGTAAAAATACACTTCCTTTAGTGCTTTCAAATAAAAAAGTCGAAAATTTCTTTCTTGGATATAAGTTGGATCTCTTACCACTGGTGGGGGAAAATCCAACTTGTTTATTAGAAGTAAAGAATTATTCTGATTGTGAGTACAAAATTGCCCTATATTTATATTAAAATTATTACTAATACATATAATTATTTAAGCCGGCCCGTGTGCTGTGTCGAATGGGTTTGTTCTCACGGTAGCTAGCGGACGAAGTAAATGCAATTCAATATACAAAGTTAAACATAATTGGCAAGGTACTGCAGAATTTATTTCGTAACACATTATGCAATAAAATTCCCAGCACCGCTGCGATAAGAAGTGAGAAATTAGAGGAAATTTATTAAATAAAAATTATTTATATTTTCCCAGTACATACTTAGGAATGTCACTGGGTTGGCTGTATGGATTGAAGCTCATGTTCTTCATGAACACTGTTTTTCTTTAAATAACTTTACTTTCGTCTGTAAAAACCTTAATTTGTATTGAGCCTAGTCCTCCGGTGAACTAGGACTATCTACTTGTGCTTCCAGCTCTTCTAGATTCAATCTAAACTTGGTCAACCAGTCCCGTATTAAACCATTGACATAATCCTTGGCAAAGTACTCCTTCTCACCACAACACTCCTTAAAACGTAACAGCTCCTCGTTATTATCGTTAAATGTCTTTAACAAGGATTCTAGTTCCGCTCTGGGCTTGCGGTAGTACTCGCGATTCTTTCGTGCCTTATGCACTCGGTGGTTCCAACTGGTATCTGCGTGCGCCGATACCGATTGAATCAGATAGCGCAAACCTATACCGGTATTCCTATTGCAACGTGTAAGCTCTTACAAAATACAATATCCTTATGAATAGAGGGGAGGCGCTGGTCTGATGGTACTGGATACAAAATAGTTAGACAAACCTGGCCAAAAATAATATGATGCGCTCAAAGGATTTAGTATCTCTAAATAGACTGAGTATAGGTTCCGTACTTAGTGTCCTAACGAGACGCTAGACCCTGGGTACTCATGGTAGTAAACTGGGGATTGCTTCTAGCGACTTCTGACGGAGTTGCAAGATCAAGGAGGAGCAAGAGTCCATTGAACACCTGTTATGCACGTGTCGAGTGTTGTCCAGAAGGAGGTGCACTTTCAAGGGTGACCACTTTCTGGACACTTATATTTAAAATAAAAAGACAGCTGTTGAGGTGATAGTATCCGAATACAGATAGAGCTTAACTGCTCGGCTGTCAGATAAAATGCAAATATGTTGTTTGGATACCTTCTTCTTCTGTAGCCAAGACAGTCCTGCTCCTATAGCCGCGACCTCAGCGTGAAAAAGACTGCAATGGTCATTATGCCTAAAGGATATGTTAATATCCAAACCTTCTGAGAGTATACCACCTCCCACCCGACTCTGAAACTTGGATCCATCTGTGTAGATGTGAATCCTATTTGCATGAGGGTGGTGCTGTCCTTTCATTCGTCCCTGTAGGGAATGGAGATCCTGCACATGCCATTGAAGGCATAAATTGCTGTGATTTAATCGAAAGTGTCAGGAACACCCTCGAAACGTCTTAAGGTAGACGCACGACCTTCATTCCTGGCATCCCATTGACGCGTAGCTTTTAGTTTTATAGCTGAATTTTCAGCCACTTTTTCGCCAAAAAGCCTAATAAGCAGCAGATCAAGCATAACGTTCAAAGACGCCCTTGGATGATGGCATCTATTATGAAAACCACTGAGCACTTGTATTAGCCTTCCAGTTCATAGTTCTATCTAGGATCACCCCCAGATATTTAACTACGTTTGCAAGATTAATATCACAGCTGTTAGTTTTGGAGCGATAAATTGAGGATTTTTTTTCTTTTTAGTGAACAGCACCAGCTAAATCTTGGTCGGATTATCCCCCAACCCTCAGACTGAAGTCCATTTAGAGAATACATAGGTTGCATCAAGTCTCTCTTAGTAGATACATATTTGCGCGAGATGCTAATAGCAACATTATCCGCATATGCAACCGACTTGCAACCTTCCCTCTCCAGTTGGACGAGTAGCTCATTTACCGCAAGATTCCAGAGTAAGGGTGAAAGAAGTTCACCTTGAAATGTGCCTCGGACTGTTTTGCCATTTTCCATACAGATGGCTGTCAAATCTTTGTTTCTGTAATTGGGGAGAATAAATGAGCTAACATTTTTCTCTATTAGGGTGCACCTGGGTCTTCCTTCACTAACGGTATACGCCTTTTACCAGACGGAGGTGAAGGCTGGCAGAAGTAGCCTTCGAGTGATGGAGGTTAATCTGCACCATTCGTAGAATCTCTGCTACTTGTAGCGCTGATCCCCACCCCCACACTGACGTCCGCTTCAGACTCCTCCGCGTCAGATTCCAGAAGGACATCCTATTCACTGAGTGTGGTTATCCCCTGGAGACTCTCCACACTCCCACAGTTGACACAGAGTCACTGCGTTTCGGGTGCATGGCGGAATCCACAGAAGAAGTAGCATCAGGTAGCTCCTGTAGGGGTGACTCCCTCTAGATCCATACCAGATAATTGCCCGCCCTTCTTGTATTCCTTCAAGCTTGTGGATGAGAATCAATGAGCACGATCGTGAGATACAGATTTTAGTTGGATTGCTCAGCAGTACTCAGTCTGGCTAGGGTAATCCCAAAAGAGCCGAAACTCTGCCATCCCAACTCATTGCGTTATTGCAATCATTTAAGCCTCCGTACCACGAAAAGTTGATTGCTCATCACAAAGACATATTTCGGATATGTAGGTATATAGTACTAAAGTTAATATAAGTATAGGCAACCCAACTGCTCTCAAGCTCTAACTTATGGTTCTTACTGTGTCAAGTAATCATTCCTTTTCTAATAATCCTGCTAAACTGAACGATCGTGTTTTTATTCATTGCGCTTATTCTGACAGGATAGTATGAAGCAATTTTTATTTCTATCTTACTTGGCTATATCACAAAAATCTTTATACTTAAACCGAAAGGGTGTATAAGGAAAATACGATATGTGGTACATATTTACTTGTGTGACAGAGAATAAGGAAAGTACGCGATGATACTTTTATGAATTAGCTGATGCGTATAAATTTGTCTTTGACTTCACCTTGTGCGAAAGATTTAGAAAAAGGTATATTTTTGATACAGATATGCCCAAATCTATTGTGTGTTTGTTTTTTCTTTTGTTCTTACGAGTAAGTTTCAATACAAGACATTTAATCCAAGATCGCAAATTCGGAACCAAATTGTGTGATGAAAGCAGAGCAAATAATCATCGTACTGCTGCTGCCGCTCTTCAAAGATGAGCTGAACACGTCTCGCAAAAATTCCAAGGCTGGCATGGCGCGTGTCTTAAATGCAATTTAATCGAATTCCGCAATGTCGGCCGCTGAAGTCGAATGCCGGCTCGGGGTGTTCGCATCGTTATACAAGTTGTATTCCGAAAAGCAACTAAGATCGAACGCATCGATCTTGAAAACATGTGATGCATTGACGAAGCCTGCGTGAGGACAAAGACGAAAAATCTCGCTCTGCTTGGTGAACACCGTGCATCGTCGCTGAATGAAACATTTCAACAATATCAATCACCAGTTACGCCACCCTCGACCCATTTGTTGCACAACATTTCACTACCAAGGTTTAACGGACTAGTGACTACGTTCGCTCAATCTTTGATACTGTCAAGGTGGCTAAAATATTACAATCGTCTCTTCGATCAGTAGTTGACAAAATAACAGCAACTTACAGTGCCATGTAATCGATTGGAACACATGAACATATTTGTGCGCACTTATCATCAATATTGTCATGGCAATTGTTGACGCTGACACTAAGTCGCAAGAAAATATGAACTTTCAACAGTTGCCAAAATGGTCTCATTGTAGCAGTTTTTTAGATCGCAGATGTCAACAATTAGAGACGGTTGTTGCTGCCACGCAAAATCAAAAGGAACAGAAAGGTGCTGAAGATCGCAAAAAGAAAAGGACGTTTTTGTGAAATTCGACAGCAAGGAGTCCATGCCATATACAACTGTGCTGAATTCGCTTCTTGGAGCTACCCTCAGCGAGAGTAGAAAGTAATTTAACTTAATCTTTGCGTAAACTGCTTGAGCAAGGGTCATACATCCACCGCATGCAAATTGTCGTATTCCTGGAAATATTGTAAGAGAAAAAACCACTCAATGCTACATTCAATCATACATACATCATCTCCTAGCGTAACTTCGTCAAATCAAGTTCATTCATCAGACTCTCAAGTCATCCAAGCCACAGCACTTCTACTGGTAAAGGATAGAGCTGGAGCTTATCACACCGCTGTGGCTCTACTCGATAGTTGCTCATAGGTTCATTTCATGCGTGAGTCATTTGTCACATCACTCAAGCTGAAATATTCGAAAACACACATAGAAATTAACGGCGTCAACAATTCTAAGACGAAACTAGACCATGCGACGCAAACGACTAAAAGATCACTGATAAATGGTTACGAAGTAACTTTAAAATTTCTTCTAGCTCCAAGTGTCTCAAAAATTGTGGCGCGATTGTTGATCGTATGGAAATTCCGCAAAATTTAGAGCTGGCGGATCCATCGATGAACTTGCCTAGCAAAATTGACTTCTTAATTGGAGGCGAAGTGTTCTTTGATCTACTGGTAGTCGGACAAATAAAACTTGGAGACGGTCTTCCAATGCTGCAGAAATCATTGTTTGGCCGGCTTATAGTTGGCAAGTGCACGCATAAAACTTCTAAAGCATTGACAACGCAAAAGTCAACTATGACGAACCATCGGAATCAATCGATCATTCAGATCTGATTCAGAGATTATGGCAATAAGAAGAGGCTCAAGCAAAGGTTGAAAAATGCAGTGTAGAGTAGTTAAATTGCGAAAAATTCTTTTTGCGGACTGTTTCAGTACGGATTGACGGACGTATAATAACCAGGCTTTCATTTAAACTGTCACCTACTAAATTGTGGATTTCGTATAACATCGTAAAGCGGCGTTTTTATACACTTGAGGCACGTTTTCTGAAGGATGACAGGCTTCGCTCTGAGTACCACCTATTTATTCATGAATACTTCGACCTTGTGTAAATGAAAAGAGTATCTGCTGTCGAAATGTCCAAACCGCATTACTGCGCACCACACCATTGTGTTCTAAAGCCTGAGAGCAGAAGCACTAAACTTAGGGTAGTATTCGACGCATCCTTCAAAACTAATTCAGGAATATCATTAAACCAGGCACTAATGGTGGGCCCAACAATTCAGAACGACCTTCTTACATTGCTGTGCTTTCGGACTCTTCACCACGCACTTACAGGAGACATTACGAAAATATACAAACAAGTGCTCATCACAAATGAAGATAGGCCATACCAACTCTTACTGTGAAGAGACGATGCATCGGAGCCTATTTAAATCATTGCTCTTAAAACTATAACATATGGCAGATCAGCTGCTCCATTTCTGGAATTCGCAGCTTAAACTACGCAGCTGGTATACACAAACATTGATATTCTATGGACACAAACTTGTATGCGACGATTTTTATATCGACGATCTACACTAAATTCGCCATCAAGTTTCTTCGCTTCAACAACTTGCCGAATTTTCACTTACAAAGTGGCATTCAAATGATCAATGAACAGAATCGCTGATATACAAGAATCTGTGCATGACTGTAGGTACGTACCAACAGCCAAAAATTCAGCTGATATGGTATCCAAAGACGCTTCAGCTGGAGATCTGGCTAAGTCATGCTGGTCAACTGAACGGTGACCACCTAACATCGTTGACAAGCTTTCACCTCAAGAAGAGCAGCTTGAAAAATGCAACTATACTCATGTATGCGAAAGATCTAAAAATCCGCTGTTGACAATTATTCATCACTACAGCAAATACACAAAGCTGATTTGCATTTTTTGGTACATATCCAGATTCATTCGTTCTGTCTGCATCTGAGATACTTATCGCCTTAAATTATATAATCGGTATCATTGAAGACCATCCCTTTGCGGTGGAAATCAAAGCTCTCAACAAGGGCGACGAGGTGCGTGGAATGCTCCGTTCCTTGGCGCCGTTTATAGATAAAAGAGAGCACGTTGAATTGTTGCGTGTCGGAGGCACCCTTCACAATTCTGATTCGTCATACGATTCAAAGCATCAATGGCTGTTACCAAAGGATGATCCATTTAGTGTTGCACAGGCAAGATACATCCATCTCCGGGATTAGCATGCCGGACCGAAATCATTAATAGCAATAATCAGCCAACAATTTTTGGATTGTCACCATTGGAGCAATCGCAAAGCGCGTTGTCAGCAGATGTGTTTACTGCATTCGCTATCGGCCTAAACTTAAGCAACAGTTTATGGAAAATCTACCAAAATATCGAGTTACCGTTGATAAGCCATTTCAATATTGTGGTGTCGATTCTTGTGTGTTTCGACGTACCTAAATATTCATATACATATATATATATATATATATATATATATATATATATATATATATATATATATATATATATAAAACATGCATATATATATAAAACATACATTGCGGTCTTTGTATGTATATCTTCGAAGGCAATACACCTTGAGCTAGTCTCGGATCTCTCGGCGAATGAGCAGAGGTATATGTTAACGCAACTAATTTTGTCGGGGCCGCATCCGCTCTGAGCAGCTATGAATCTCACATAAATACTATTTATCATTTTTGCTCTTTCAATTCCATACATATTCAGTTCATACCACCACGCGCACCCACTTTAGCGACATTTGGGAAGCTGCAGTCAAGATCCCAAAAGGACTTTTGCGTTCAACGCGACTTACATTCGAAGTCTTATCAACATCCTTAGTCGAAATCGATGCTATTATGAACTCGCTGCATCATCTGACGATCTAAAGACCTCGGAGGGGTGACGCCAGGACATTTGCTTATTGGAAATCAAGTACCACTTTTGGGTAAGGTGGCGAAAGCAGCATTTACGTATATTTAGGCCGCTCCAAATGGACATCATCCAAGGCTAATATCGGAATCGGCGCCCTTGTGCTTGTACACGAAAAACCAGTCACCATTGAATTGGCTAATGGGTCGCGTTACACCTGTCTTTCCTGGGAGCGGCGGTCTTGTACGAATCGCTGAAATTTGTACTCAGAAGGGAGTCGTGAAACGCCCTATTGCTAAGCTTACGTTGTTGCCAGTCTGTTGAAGAAGTACCTGCAAAGGGGCCGGGATGTTGAAGCTCACAACAACTGATACATACGAGTACACATATTTTCGTTCACACAATAATCTTGTTCTTAAACATACACACGCACATGCAAATATGCATTCAATTACCTTGTTCTCATTAGTTTTAAGTTGTGTTTAATAACTCAGTCTCCGAATTGGCATTGACTCATTCACACGCTTCTTCTCGTTGCTCTCGGTAAAAAATACCCAGAACCCGCGTTTCTCTTGTAGAAGTTCTTATAGTTTCTACTATCGCATAATCTAATACGTGAAAGAAAGTATAAGTCGATTCTACTTCATACGAGCTTAATTATCGAAGGGCAGTTTGACTGTCCGGTAGTATAGCTATATCTCGTCTTCTATAGCCTTTGTTTAGATTGAACTGTGCACATCTTTCGATGGCGACAATTTCTGCTTGGAAAATACTGGGATATTTATCCTATGGGCTCTGAATATTTAGTTTTAGGTCCAAATACTCCCACCCCAGTTCTATTGTTTGTCTTTCACCTATCAGTCTACCATATTCTTGTCCTTTTCTTAAAATAATATTCCTCCATTCGTTTTTACAACTTAGCTTTGCCGCAAAGCATTTTACAAGGATAAATTTTGTACGAATTCTATCTTGTGAGTAGTCTAGACGGGTGTTATTGGAACAGTTTACTAGGTACCATACCCCTTTTAAAGCTCCAGCTTTTGTTTCAACACCTATAGTCCTAACTATAGTTGCTGTGGTTATATTCTGCACTATTTTGTGTAAAGGCGTCAAGTCCAAGATTACTTCTAGCGATGCTGTGGGACAGGTGCTCATTGCCCCGGTTATATCTATGCACGGTTGTCTTTGTATTTTTGGAAGCTACAGCTGAGTTTCCTTGACCTCCATTCTTCTTACCCTTGCGATAGCCCCATAAGTCACAATTGGTCGGACTATCATCGTGTACATCATACCCCCAGTCTTTTGCATGCCATTAAAGTATGCTTTGCTATTTCGCAATAACATTCTTGACATGTATTTTCTATGTCATTTTACTATCTAATATAGCCCCCAGATATTTTACCTCACTTTTTGGCGTGATAATCTCGCCCAAGAGTGGAATGCTCTTCTACCTTTGCATTTTTCTTTTTTTTGTTAATGGAACTATAGTGGTTTTACTGGGAGTTTTATGTAATCCTACTGAGCTGCACCATTGGCCTACAATTCTTAGACCTCTTGACAGAATGTCGCAAAGGGTTTCTTCAAATTTGCTTCTCGCTATTAGGACAATGTTGTCTGCATAGCAATGCAGTTTATGCCCAACTCTGACAATAATATCAGTAGTTCGTCAACAACTTGGCTCCACATTAGCGGTGAAAAAACCCCTCCCTGTGGACATTCTCTGGTCTATTGGACGGCTATTGTTTCTTTTCCAGCGGATGTCTCTGCCGGTGTTGTGTATAGAACTTCTGCCATTCATGTCATCGAGTCTACTCATCTTCTGCTTAATGCCCCTTCATGTGGGGTGTTGTCGAAGGCTCCCTCGATATCGAAGAATGCGCAGATTGCTACTTCTATAACATCAAGTGACTTCTGTATGGAGTTTACTAGGCTTGTTAGAGCGGTTTCTATAGATTTACCCGCCCTATATGCATACTGGTAATTTCAACCGTTTTCAACATAAATGATATTAAGCTTATTGGTCTGAAGGACTTTGAATGTGTGGTATCTTTCTTCCCCACTTTGGATATGAATACCAATCTCCAGGCCGTCGGTATAAACCCTACAGCAAACCTACTCCAACATATGTTTACTATGAACGGTAATAGTCCCTTTGTGCCCTTTTGTAAATGGCTGGAAAGTTACCCTCAGTTGCCGGAGAGATAAATGGTTGAAAGGTGCTTAATGACCTTTCAATTTTTGCTACATGGAAATCTCAAACTTTCGGCAGCGCAAAATTCAGTTATCTCAACGAAGCATTGTTAGACAAAGCAACAGCTACAATAGCGGGATTTGGCCGACTGAGTCATGTTACCACGAAGCCATATCACTTCTGCAAGAAGAGTACAGTAATACAGAAACAATTATAGAAAGATTTCTGCAAAAATTAAAAAATAATTGATGCTTGATTGATATACGAGGACTATACGTTCCCTAATAGCGCTGCAAATAGCGACATCTCAGTACGAAATAATGGTAAAGTCAATTTTCCTTAATGTAATTCCTGCCAGCATGCGCATATCATAGGAATATTGGAAAAGGGTATCTGTCTGTTATATTGCCACATGATAGCAATAGTACAGTGATTGAAAATGTTAAAGGTCATGAAGCTAAGGAAGAGTATTTAAAAGGTCTTCTTGGATTTATTAAAATAGAATTGGAGGCATTGGAAAAATCACTGTTGTCAGAGCGAGACAGAAGGTCAGAAGAAAGAGAAACGAGAAGAGAAACGTGATTCACTTTAGGTACAGCCACTGGTTTATTTGCAAGTGCAACTAGCGGACAGCAATGTATTTTTTGTAAAGGCGACAGTCAGTCCACTAAAAACTGTAGAAATAGCATGCCATTAGAACAAAGGAAATAGGTGCTGCGGCTTGAGGAGAGATGCTTTCGATGTGGAAACAGAAACCAGACTAATAATGGACAGTGGCAGTCAGAGTACATATGTAAGCGAAAGCTAAATTTACAAATGTGTGGAGCTGAAAAAATTCAGATTGTAGCATTCGGTGGAAAAAACTAAAAACAACCATCTGAATATAAGTGCGTAGAGCTATTCGTGAAATGTCAGTTTCAGGAACAAGTAATAGAAATAAGCGAGATAGTGGTTCCAATAATATGTGCGGATGTGTTGCCTGTGCTCAAAATTAAAAATAAAAGTTTAAAATATGTTAAAGTAGGATTGGCCGACAGTAGAAAATGCGAGGAAAAAATTGGTAGAAGGGATTAATTGGCTAATTGTCCCAGATCATTACTGGAAATTTTATTCATATAAAAGTGAGATAATATTTGATAGTTTGGTGGCAGTGAAAACATTTTTCGGGTGGACGATAACTGTGAAGAAAAATGTAAGTGCGTGCTAAATGTAGCTGAAACTGTAGGTTAATCATTTGACATTGATAATTTTTGGAAGTTAGAATAGATCGGTAAAGTGAATCATCAAGCGAACAGTGATAGAAAGAATGTGGTCGGTGTGTTGTGAAATTGTCATGAAGAATTAGTAGCGATCAGTTGAAAAACAAAAACCAAACTGCTTCAGTTCGTCTCCGCGGTTTAACAATACACTTATTAAAAAATAAAGACAAATTAATTGAATATGATAACGGAATTCCCTATTTAGTGAGTGACGGAATAGCGGTCAGAAGAACAGTGAGTGATGAAAAAATGTATTATATGCCACACAAACGAGTTTACAGAAAGCAGAAAGTAAGAACCAAACTGCATATAGTGTTTGATGCTTCATCCAGCAAGCCAGGATACTCGTCATTTAAAGATCACCTAAGCGATGGGGACAAAATGGTAGCGCATTTACTAGCAAATATATTAAGGTTCGCTTCGAACAAAATTACAATAGTGGCCGATATTGAAAAGGCATTTCTTCAGATCGAATTAGGCGAAAGCGACCGTAATTCACACAGATTTTTATGGTATGAGTCTACGCCAACTTTAAAGAGTTTGCAGCGGTGAAAGAATACAGAATAACGAGAGTAACTTTTGGCGTAACGTCAAGTCTATTCCGACTAGCAGCGATTATTCAGAAGCAGTTAGAGAGCAGCAGGCCCCAGTACGGGATCGTCTGTGAAAAGTTGCAGAAATCATTTTATGTTGATGCCCTAGTATTTAGCGTGCTATGACAAGTTTTAAACAAGTTAACCTAATCCTGAGCTCTGCACAATTCAATTTACTGAAGAAGAATGAAGAACAAAAATCAACTTGTTTAGTAGCGACCTTCACAAATACAACGACTGATGAAAATCTCGCCTCAATTTTACCTATCGATAGTTATAGTAGAGTTAAGCGGCTGCTAAGAGTAACTTCATTTATTCTACGGTTCATGAGAATTTAAAAATTAAAACAGCAACACGACAACAGTGTGCAAGAAGCATGAACAGCGAAATTGATAAACTAAACTTTCACTGGTTACAAAATGCAGAAAACTACTGGATCAAATATACGCAGAGAGCACATTACAACAAAGAAATTGTAGCCATATCCAGCGGTGGTGCTTTTCTGTCAGATTCAAAAATCCTGTCTCTGAATCCAATGCTGGTCGAGGGTATCCTAAGACTGCGAGGAAGACTTCTAGATAAAGAATTCGGTAATATGCTTTCTCACCCTATAATCTTACCAAAATTTTCGCGTTTCAGCCGGTTGTTGGTAGATGAAGCAGATCAAGTAACGCTTCATAGCGGCATTAGTGCAGTACTGGAACATGTCCGGAAGAGGTATTGGATTGTGCAAGGGCGACAACTGATAAAGAATGTATTGCAACCTACTGTCATCTGTAAGCACTTTCATGGCAAAAGCGCATCAGAGCCTCGAATGATATTGCCATCAAAGAGAATAGCAATAGACCCTTTGAGTTCAACCGGCGGTGATTTCGCTGGTCCAATCTATGTAAAAAGCAAAAATAGCGACACTAAGCGGATAGTGTATATTATGATGTTCGCGTGTGCAGCGATTCGTGCCGTACACCTGAAGCAATTGAGTGACATGACAGTTAAAAGCTGTAATGAAGCATTGCGAAGGTTTATTACAAGGCGCGGAGTGCCATTCCGTATAATATCAGACAAACGACAAAACATTTAAAAGGGCAGATCTGGAACTAAGGAAGTTAGAAGAACACCACCGTATAACATGAAGCTATTGTTGGGGACCGTATCTGTTTGTCCTCGGGAGCGTCATCTTGCTGCTTGTCCTGGGCGCGCGTGTAGCTGCAAACCTAGAATCACTCTTTAAAACACTACATTACACTTTTAGTTTTAAAACAACAAGCAGCTTTATTCTTAAAATACTAATTCTTATATACTACTCTCAAGAAACAATTACAGTCTACGTATTGACTTTTCTGGTGTTCCAGTTACGCAATTGTTGGTCAAGCCAACTGACCTACTGAATGTAGAAGTGTCGTCGGTGCATTCTAAATGCCCTTCGTCAGCTTGACTGCGGAACTGTGACACCCTAAAAGTTTGCATAATAGTTAATACATAAATAGTATTCATTTACAATATTTGCACCCTAAAAATATAAGCTTTCTTAATGAATTTAATTGCGTAATGAATTTAGAGCTAACCACACTAAATGTGTAGTATCTGTTAGGAGCCGGTGCTGTGAGTCAACTACACAGAGGTAGCTTGATTCTAACTCACAACATCCCTCCCCTCTTTCTAAAAGAAGTTAGTGCAACTAACTTCTAGTAAATCTCTACAATATTTTTCTTGCACTGTAAACAATTCTGTGCATCTTTTTAACTCTATAGTACATATACTCGTATATATATTTGGTTTGATTTTTGTTTAGATCGCCTTATTTGGGTTCTAGCACGTTTTTTTTGTATTCTTTTCTTTTCCGTATATTTTTTTTCCAGCTTTTGTTTTCGTTTGTAGTTTCTTTTTTCTTTAGTTTTTTTTTGTTCTTTTATTTTTATCTATCATTTTTTGTTTTTTATATTCCCCTTTGTATAATTTGGTCTTTTATTGACTCTTTTCTCATTGGAGTATATACAAACATCTTTACAATAACACAATTCTATTTTATACCTAAAATCTTAAGTTTTACTGCTACCTCTGCTACCTGCTCATCCGGTTGGCTACCGTCGTTGTCGGAGTGAAATCCCTCGATGAACTCTGCATACCCCTCCCTTCTTTCTGCACCTGTACGTATGATATTAGAGGCTGGCGATTTTGTTTACCATTAAAACTTCGTTTGTAGTGGCCTTCTTCTCTCGATTTATATATCGTGACCCAACGGATGTAGGTGGTACTGCCTCTTCTTATAGTATTTAGCTTGTAAAATGCATTTGAAATACATGAGAGATTACAATACTCCTCCGTTATTTACTTTGCAGCAATGCGTTTTATGGTGCCAGTGTTTCTCTTGGCGCCCAACGTGGGGCTTGAACCCACGACCCCGAGATTACGAGTCTCGTGCTCTTTGCAGTGTTTCTCTTGAGCTTTCTCATATTGGAATTTGACTTCGTTGACCTCGATGTGTAGACTACCGGTATTTCTCTGAGATACACGGTGAATGGTGCAATTTGCGTTCTCCGATCAGATACCAGTCTCTGTGTCTTCTTCTAGTAAATCAATTTCATAAGCGAATAATATTTCTTATGTTCATCCTCTAGATTGAACATATACTTTACTGAAGCAATTGACTTCCGTCAGACGAATTTCCTCTGCTTATTATATTTGGTGGTGGTTTCAGTCACCCTAATTATGCTTTTGCCCATTTTCAACTTATTCAAAAACATTTCTGGTCAGATTGTGATCCACTGGGTGGACATTGTAACGTAAGACTGTCCAATGCAAAATATGACACCGCAAGGAAACCCGTTTTTATTTTCCATTGTTTGTAAATAAACCCATCCAAAACGTGATCGGCCATATGCTGTTTCGAGAATATCACATTAGTCGCCATTTATCCCCAATCCAGCGAATAATACGTTGGTCCTTTAGTCCGCACCGTCTTCCAATATCAATACTTATATAATAAATAATAATAAATTTAATAATTCCAATATGAATACTTATATTATGATGAATACTTATAATAATAATCTTAATTTTCTAGTTAACATTTTAGTTTGATATCTTTTTATGTTTAATTTTTGTCGAACATAAGTTAATTTAATAAATGAATTTCAAAATTATTTCATTATAGATTTAGATTTTAAAAAATTAATTTCTGTAACTCTAATTATTTTCTAAACTACTTTTGTTTTTAATGTGAACTTTTACACAGATTATAATATTTTAATTTATAACTATTCTTAATACGAGTATATTTTGAATATTTAATATGTAATAATCCGTACTTATTTTGTGAAATTGGTAAGAACAAAAATTCGTTTAGAAAAAATAGAATTTCTTTTAAATCATAGTAATTTTTTTCAATTTATTTTGCTCTTAATATATTGGTTTCTTTTTATTACTTTTTTTTTAAATTATTTCATAATTTATTTCATATCATTTCTCTTTTTATATAATATCTTTTGAAATTTTCCAATTCTAATTCTTTTGCCCTCTGACATAAACAAAATTTTATATCAATTCGGGGCAGAACTATCGGGTTTTTCAATAAGAGCGCAACAAAACCGGTTTTAGATATCAATGAAATTCTTTATTCCTGTGAAAGTACGTTCGATGCCATTATGTATGGAACTCGATTTCTTTTGCATGGCCACCACGGGCACGCTTGCAGAAGTCCAGACGCTGAACCCAATTTTCAACGGTTTTCAAGCATAAATCGGCCGATACTGCTGCAATTTCACGTTTTAGTTGCCCATCTTACACAAGCGACTATATAAAAGATAAACCCGTTCACGTGAAAAAATTGTCCATTTCATGACTCAATTTAAATCGCATCTAACTACTCTATATATTTGAATTTACTACTAGCCTAGTATGTACGTATATATCCATTAACAAGTGTATTTCCCTACACCACTTAACCTGTTCTTATATGAATACATACGAGGGCGGATTGATATTGAAGCTACCTAGCGCTAGATGGCAGCACAAACACAAAATTTTTTTTTTTAGAAATTGCGATCTGTCAAACGTCAGCTGTTAAAATTTCACCCAAATTCATCGATTAGTTTATTTGTTGCAGTCGTTTGAAGTAAGCAACTTTTCTGTTTCTTGAAAAATGGAAAAAAGCGAATTTCGTGCAATGATTAAACACTATTATTTGAAAGAGAAAACGGCGAAAGATACAAAAGAAAAGCTCGATAAACATTACGTTGAGTCTGCTCCGTCAGATTACATGGTAAAATATTGGATTGCTGAATTTAAACGCGGCCGAACAAGCACTGCAACAATACCATCAACAGGAAGGCCAAAAGAGGTGGTTACTGAAGAAAATATCAACAAAATCCTCGATATCGTTGTGAATGATCGCCGAGTCAAGTTGCGTGAGATTGTTGAAATGGTAAACATATCATATGAACGTGTGTTCAACATTTTGCATGAACACTTGCATATGAAAAAGCTATCGGCAAGATGGGTGCCGCGTTTGCTCAGTGTCGACGAGTTCGACAGACCACTTCACAGCGGTGTATGGACATGATAAAGCGTAATCCTGTTGATTTTTTGCGTCGATTAATAACTGTTGATGAAACGTAGGTCCACCACTACACACCTGAAACCAAAAATCAATCGAAACAATGGGTGGAAGCTGGTGCAAGTGCTCCGAAGAAGGCGAAGGCAGTGAAATCCGCTGCCAAGGTTATGGCCACTGTATTTTGGGATGTACACGGAATACTGCTCACCGATTATCTTGAAAAAGGATCCACAATCACAGGAAAGTATTATCGTGCATTACTGGATCAATTGATAGATGCAATCAAGGAAAAAACCCCACATTTAAAGAAGAAAAAAATGCTCTTTCTTCAAGACAACGCACCGGTTCACACAGCATTAGATACGATGCTAAAATTACGTGAAATACACTTCGAATTGGTTATTCATCCACCTTATAGTCCAGATTTAGCTCCTAGTGACTTATTCCTGTTTCCAAACTTGAAAAAATGGGTCGCGGGAAAAAGATTCATCTCAAACAAAGAAGTGATTACCGAAACTAACACGTATTTTGAGGGGTTCCCGAAATCGTATTATTCAGATGGTATACAAAAGTTGGAATATCGTCTTAATAAGTGTGTGGAAGTAAAAGGAGACTATGTTGAGAAATAAATGGTTTTGAAAAACAAAACAATGTTTTTTTCCTACTAAGGTAGCTTCAATATCTATCCGCCCTCGTACATACATTCAAGGCATTTTACAATTAATTTCCAACGTTATTACCCATTTTGTTATGGTAAGCTAAATATATTGTTCTAATACAATATATATATATATATATATATATATATATATATATATATATATATATATATTGATATATATATATATATATATATATATATATATATATATATATATATATATATATATATATATATATATATATGTATATATATATATATATATATATATATATATATATATATATATATATATATATATATATATATATATATATATATATATATATATATATATATATATATATATATATTACTATTCCCCAGTTCCTAAGCGATAAACCGAAAAAGTCTATGTATATTTACATGTAGTCTGCTACAGTATGTAAATATCTGCAAAAATATACATACGTACATACCCATTCCTCTTAACTAGAATACTTACTTCTTTCAATATACGTTCGTACATTCACTCTGTATCTTATACACATATATACATATATATACTTACTTCCCCAGCGGTTCCGTTGCCTGGCGTTAACGCTTACGCGTCGAATTTCAGTGCATAAACTGCCGTATGAATGTATGTATTTTAAGTTAAGTTTTATATTACTTACCCACGACTGTCTTATGATTTTATTTTGAATTATTATTTATTATAAAAAAAAATATATTTTGTTCTACGGTGCTTCATTCGGCTACAGTACCTAATAAGCATATTTACATTACATCAATTTTATTCTCCCGAGATTAATTGGCACACTTCTGCTGACATTGACTTTGCAAATCGGAGCTATTGTGTTATTTGATATACACACGTACGCGATATCAGTTTGTTTATGTTGTTTTTCTTGTGTTTACTCTTGTAAAACACTGTTAACACATGTCTTTAGTTGTGTGGTCTCATGTGGAACAATTTCAATAAATTATTATGTAGCTTTTTATTCTTGCCCTTAATTGTTACGACTGTTGTAACTGGGCTGCGGATCTCTGCTACTACATACGGACCTATCCAAACAGGTGAGAATTTGTTTCGTCTAGCCTGGTTCTTCATTAGTACCCGGTCAACCACATGAAAGATTACTGGGTTTAGTACCTTGTTATAGGCTTCCCTGACCACTCGTTTAGCACAATCCTGGTTTCCTCTAACCAATTCTTGCGTTCGCTGTAACTGATATTTTTGCACTTTATTGGGATCATCAGCATTGTGCACTGGCATGTTGAAATCAAACACATAACGTAACGTAAACGGAGTTTGCTTCGTTGATACATGTTGTGTACATGCATTCCAGTTGTCAACCAATGATCCAGCCGTCTTCCTTGGCAAAACTGCGCATGTACTCAGCCAGAGGTCGATGACTACGCTCCAATGAGCCATCTGCCTGTGGATGATATGGTGCTATATGCAATTTCTTGATTCCCAGCATTTTACATGTTTCTGAGAATAGTTTCGATACAAAATTTGAACCATTGTCGGTTATCAAGACCTTAGGTATGTTGTACCGTGCTATAATTTCGTCAAAGAATGCCTTGGTCACCGTACTTGCTTCAGCATCGGGTATAGCCACGCACGCCATATACTTTGAAAAATCGTCTTGGAACGTCAAAATGTATTTATTTCCCGAAACTGTCTCAGGTAAAATACCTACAATATCCATATGAACTTTATCAAATGGCTGTTTTGGTGTGTCAGTTAACACCATTGGCAAATTTGTTAGCCTTGAACTCTTATTGGCCTGACATTTCGGACAACTCTTTATATACTTTTTTATGTCTCGGAACATACCTTTCCTTATACTCGCCGCCTAATTCTGTCATGGGTTTTCCAGAATCCCAGGGGTCCACCTAGGGGTGAATCATGAAAACCCTTTAACACAGCCTAGATATCTTTTTAATCCTCCAGCCAGTCTATATTACTGGCTGTTCGTTCATTGGCATCGAAACCCGCATTGCTAAAATCTTTTGTCGTATCAATTTTATCACCTGGAAATATCTCGGTTTTCTCCCTCTCTGACCTTGCTTTGGCCCTAGTTTGCACTACTGACACCTTCTATGCCTGCGGTACTCTGCTGAGTGCGTCCGCATTCAGATTCTTTTTCCCAGGTTTGTATATGATTTCAAAATCATACTCAGACAATTTGTGTCTGAACCTGGCTAGCCTAGACGTTTGGTCTTTCAAATTGGCTATGCCTCTCAACGGCTGGTGATCAGTATATATTTTAAATGGGCGTCCTAGTAGATATGCCCTAAAATTCCTCGAAGCCCACACTATGGCTAGGAATTCCTTTCCTATTGTGGAGTATCTTTTCTCCGTATCGCTAAGCGCACAGCAATACTGCCCCCCATCAGTAGTCAACAAAAAAGTTTGCTCAAAGTCGTCGTACGCCAAAATCGGTGGCGAGCTAAATATTTCTTTTAGCCTCTCGAATGCTTGCTGACATCTCTCTGTCCATTCGAACTTTGCTTCTTTTCGTAGCAAACTTATTAATCGGCAAAGCAATTCCGGCTAGTCCTTCCACGAATTTCTATAATAGTTCACTAGTCCTAGGAATGCTTGCACTTCCTTTCTATTTCTCGGAATCGCTAAATTTTTAACGCATTCCACCCTCTTAAGGCACTACCTCTTTTCGCAAAAATTGACATTTCTCCGTGTTCCATTTCAAATTGTGTTCTCGTAATTTCTGGAGCACTTTGCACAAGCGTTGCGAATGCTGCTGCAAGTTCTTCCCATAAATTACAATATCATCCAGATACACAAAACAATCTAACCCTTGCAAGCCTGTTAGCACATGGTTCATCAGCCGTTGGAAGGTAGCCGGTGCTCTTGTTAATCCAAACGGCATTCTGTTAAACTCATAATGCCCTAAACCGGTGCTGAACTCGGTTTTCTGCTTAACTTGGATATCCACCAGAACTTGGTGGTAGCCACTCGCTAAAATCGACTACCATTCTCCACTTCTTCTGACCCTGAGCACCTCCTTTCTTTGTTACCAAAATTATTGGTGAGATCCAAGGCGAGATACTCGGTGAAATTATGTTATCCTTTAACATTCCTTCTACTTGCCTGTTTACCTCATCCTGGTGAGCTTGTGGCAATCTGTATTGTTTCTGGTTAATTGGCGGTTGATCCACTCTAGTAGGTATTTCATGCTCTACCTCTGGTGTATATGTCAACTGGTCTCCTTCCAGCAAAAATATGTCATGGAATGACGTACAAATGGCTTCTATTGATGCCTTCTCTTCTGAATTTACGCTTGGGTCAAACTTCAGTGATTCTAGCACTCTCTCCATTCTTTTTCTTATATCAACTTGTTTAATCTGATTTACCGATCTATAATTCGGTTCCTTAAAATTATCGTAACTAGTGAACTTAGGCCTAAAATCCTCATCCATCAGGTAGTCATTTTCTGATGCGTTGCGTACGCAAGCATACACCTTAGCCTTGTCAACGTACGTAATGGTTTCTCCCATATATACGCCCTCCGCCAGCTGCTGCTTGTGCAAAACAACAGTCCTAAGTTTCGTGTTTACATGCATAGTAACTACTCTGGTCGCCCTTGCGTTTGCTACCTACATACCACACTTCTTAACCATTTTCGCGGTTCCTTCCTGCCATGACTTTAATGTCAGAGTAAGGATTCTATTCATCATCATAAAATGATAACTGCTTCTCGAGCGCATCCAGTATGGTGCGGAGTCTATTCTGACTCCATTATGTGTCTCCTTGGCACTGTCTACTTGCCTCATGACCATATGTTTGGCACTCCACACAGTAGGGCGTGTTTTTCCGTGTAACGCATTCATCCCTTGTATGCGCTGGCTTATCACAGAATGAGCAAATGGGTTTCCTTAGCTGGAACCTCTCAACCAGGAATTCTTGGTCTCCTATTTGCGGAAATTGGCCCATCAATCTACCGACTCCACTTTTGTTTCGCTGATGTACTAGGCCTACCTCTGCAAGACCATCAGTCCAGCAGATTCCTCCTGTTGTCGTTCGCTGTTGTATTGCTGCTGAAGGGACTGCTTCCACTAGCTCTGCCATGCTCCCCGGCGTAAGAGTAAGAGTATAATTAGCGAAGTCCCTATTTATCAGGCATGCCTTGAACACAGAAATCATAGCCCGATCTACTTGAGCCTTGTATGCTGTTTCGTTTCCTGGAAACTGCCTGTTGGCTTCCGTCTCAGCAGCGTTCCCGAAAGACTGGAGCTTTCGTCCCCAGGCTCGCAATTCCTCCCCATGTTTCTGAGTTGATTCCTGAATTTCCCGAACGAGACAGTCGTACGACTTTTGTTCTAAATATCTCCGATCCAAAAGTGCATATAATTCTGCCAGGGTGTTTACCGAGCTATGCACCAGTAAATCAAACGCATCACCTGTGGTTCTTTGCCTAATACACTTTATTAAGTGTTCCTCGTCCGGAACACTCTGTTGTGCTAGCTCAAAACCTGCTTTGAGGTGCCTGATCTCAAGTCTTAGATCAAACAGCTCGACTCCTAAGAGCTTGGGCACCAGCTTCTCCACCGCATGAGCAACTTCCAGAATGCCCATTTTACTCCTTTGTGTTTTCTCAATTGCTGGTAAAAACTTAGCTTTATTAATCGCCTGGGGGGTTTCCAAATGCTCTTCTCCCGGATCTGAGAGGTCCTGGACCAGTGAAGGACTCAAACTGATTAGTCTTCGACCCTTTGCTCGTACAGGCGAAATACTCAAGATACTCATTTGTGCTTTCAAATCTTCTGTTTTCTTATGAAAATTGAACAACTTTTCTTCTGTCCTTTTTGGGATTGCTGTTAAGGCTTGACCCGCTACTTCTAATGGTGACACAGCTCGTCTGGCGTTCGCCTGTTTCCACAATTCCTGAGCTTCTTCCCTGCTCGTACTTTCTTCAAACTGGTCAACTATTTTCCCAGTAAACAGTTCCACCTCTGACTGTACTGATTTCAATCTATTCCTTATTTCCTCGTCTGGCGAAACTAAATTCATAGTTTTTTGTCCTATTCCCTCTAATTCAGAACTATATGTATCAGTCCATTCGTTGACCAGACAATTTACGTACTCTGCGTAATTTTCCGCAAAAAATTTTCCTTTGCCGTATTCAACTGCGTGAGGCAACAACAACCCGTAGTTATTGTTGAGCTCTTTCCCCAGATTCTGCAATTGTGTTATTCGCTTGTCATAATACACGTTGTCCTTACGAAACCTGCTGTCTTTCCTAAAGTTACAGACCACTTTTTCAATCGCTTCGCCAATTTGCTCCTGTATCAGCAGTAACCCTTGCACTTCCTCTGTCATACCCCAAATGCCAGAACAGATGGCGTATCCCAATTACAAATAAAACCCAATAATTGTTAACACTTTTTATCAACTTATTCCAATATTTTATCCTATCTACTTAATGATAAATACAAATTTATTAAAAAACATTCCACGGTAAATTCTATCTTTATATTCTTTCTGTACTTATCTTCCATCACAAGTTCCATATCCGCTATCTACCGGCGTCCATTAAGTCATTCCATCAAAGCAAATTGGTCCTTGACTTCCTCACAGATACTCCTTGATTTCCTCCCACCATCCTTAATACTCCCAAAAATCCATAGAAAAGGCTATATGTTTGCAAAAACCGAAATTGGACTTACAGGCAAAAGTGTCTTGATTCATTCCTGGAAATTTGAATCCAAAACTAAACCCGTAACGTATGTGCCATGTAATAATAACATTTAAATTTTTTCTTCAACATTGCTACGCAAATCGTAGTTTCCGAACTACAAAAACTTTGATGCAACAACACGTGTTGTCTGCACCTCTTGAATAATTCTCACCTAATACCTTACGCTTACAATGTCAAATAATTAAGATAATTTAACAAATAATATAAATGTCCCTTTCAACAAACAAACTCGATTCCCCTACAAAAAAAATCCTCACAGCTAAGACGACATACATAGACCGTCCGATCATACTGACGGTTTATGGTTGCCCACACAAAGCTGAGTGCAACAGCGCAAACGCGCCTATATGTTGCGACTTCTTTGACCAGCGCTACGGCGCCTTCAGGGTCGCAGAAGTATCTACTTAAACTACGCTACTATGCACTCTACTCACCATTATCTTGTTTGATGACATCTTCTCTTTAGGGTCCTTCGAATTTGTTGCAGGATGCTTCCTTGCTTCAGGGTTCCTTGCCCTGGGATTCCTCCTGTAGGTCCTTAAGACCGGCTGCGCCAAAATGTCTGGGACCGTATTTGTTTGTCATCGGGAGCGTCCTCTTGCTGCTTGTCCTGGGCGCGCGTGTAGCTGCAAACCTAGAATCACTCTTTAAAACACTACATTACACTTTTAGTTTTAAAACAACAAGCAGCTTTATTCTTAAAATACTAATTCTTATATACTACTCTCAAGAAACAATTACAGTCTACGTATTGACTTTTCTGGTGTTCCAGTTACGCAATTGTTGATTGGTGTCAGTTGCTCAAGCCAACTGATCTACTGCATGTAGAAGTATCGTTGGTGCATTCTAAATGCCCTTCGTCAGCTTGACTGCGGAACTGTGACACCCTAAAAGTTTACATAATAGTTATTACATAAATAGTATTCATTTACAATATTTGCACCCTAAAAATATGTCCTTTCTAATGAATTTAATTGCGTAAAGCTAACCACACCAAATGTGTAGTATATGTTAGGAGTCGATGCTGTGAGTCAACTACACACAGGTAGCTTGATTCTATCTTACAACACTATATTCCTGAGCGAGCAGCGTGGTGGGACTGAAAAGCATGCCTGAGGAAATTTCTTAGTCTATTGTAATTCTATTCTTATTCAGTCAGATTTCAAAAATAACGGATTGTCGCTATCTCAATCCTGGCAGCTGCGAGTTACATATTTACATATATGTAAATCAGTATCATTACTTCATTATACATACATACATACATATAAATCATTTCGTTGTATTCAATTTATCACTCTCTTTGCATTTTCTTATAACTTACTTATTTTGTACTCACTCATTGTTGAAATTTCTTTTAGTAATAGTTTATCAAATATTTTACTTTCTAGTTTTATTTCGTTACTCGATATGTAAATAGTAATCTCTCAATTGTGGATCATCAGATATTACTGTAAATATGTTGTAAGAATATTTGATACATAACAATTGTGTAAAAACTTGTTTCACTTCAGTTAAATTTTGTCGATTCGAAAGATCGGTAGTAACCGCTCCTAATAAAGAAAATCATATAAAAAAAATAAATAAACAATGTGTTTTTAAATTACATAACTTGCGTGAAGCTTTATTGAAGCGGTACCTGAAGACATGGCGCGAAGAGTATCACTTTCAACTCCGGTCTATCCATCATAACAAAAGCAAATTAACTCGGAGTGCCAAAGTTAGTGATGTGGTTCTACTTCATGAAGGCAACAAACCTCGGCTGCTACTGAAGTTAGCAGTAGTACAATCCACTTACCAAGAATGAGATGGACGCGCTAGGGCATCCGACATCAGACTCCAAAATCAGCAAGTGCTCAAAAGAGCAATTCAACTACTTTTTCCTTTGAAAATTTGCGTCATCTATTGACGGGACCGAGGATGTAGAAAATTAACTTTATATGCATATATGCATGACTATGTCTAAATACTTACATACAATTAACATAGAGCATAGCATACTAAAACATAAACATACACTATTTGCATATACTTATGAATACAACATTATAGAGGGTAAATTTTTTAGACGTGTGGTTTTCAAGCGGAAATAAAACGCATATAATTTAATGTTATGGCCAAGAAATTAGCTTTATTATAAAGATAAGGGTTTGCCATTACGTTTTAAAAATGATTTGGCGATGATGATGGCGTATCTGCGTAGACAAGCGACTTCACATAACCCACCAAAAATTAGTCCAGCGGTGTTAAATCGCACGATCTTGGAGGCCACGCCACAGGCCCACGACGCGAGATAATGCGCTCACCAAAATTTCCTTCAATAAATTGATTGTTTCGTTGGCTGTATGGCATGTAGCGCCCTCTTGTTAGAACCAAAGATCGTCCACATCAACATCCTCCAATTCAGGCACGAAAAAGTCATTAATCATGGCTCAATATTTGACTGTAACAGTATGGCCGGCTTCATTTTTGAAGAAATATGGACCAATGATTCCCTCTGCCCATAGAGCACACCAAACACTGACTTTTTGGGGATGTAACGGCGTCTCAACAATTGCTTGTGGATTATCGTCACTCCAAATGTGACAATTTTGCTTATTAACGTACCCATGCAACCGAAAGATAGCTTCATCGCTGAACAGAATTTTCGAAATTTTCCGAACCATTATTTTGGTAATAAATTTGCACGATTTGCAAACGTTGTTCAGGAGTGAGTCTATTCATTATAAAATGGGAAACGAAACTGAGAATAAATCAAGTGACAGCTGTCAAAAAGACCAACTCTGAAAAAAGCATTGCCAGATTGAAAACCACACGTCTATAAAAAACACCCTTTATAAACTGTTAACATACATTCTACAACACTATGTAAAGAAGTCATTAATATTAAACTGAACGCCGAACTGTCAAGTTATCGGGGCGCAATAAAACACTTTAGAACATTTTATTAAGTATTTTTTACACTAATTGTTGTTGCCACAGAACTCCACCAGCTGCCGCACTTCTGCCGCCGCACAGTGTAAGATATTGCAAATCTAGGGGGACTTAATTCAATTGTAGCCGTAGTTTAAAAGTTACCGACTACAAATTTGGTATATAAGCTTTTATTTTCTAGGATGAACAGCACTAGACAAAAACTACTCCCCCTCCCATACAAATTCCCCATTTTTAGTTTTAGCTTTTTTTTAAAAAGCTTTTTTTTAAATTATAACTCGAAAATTTCAATCTACGTTTCATTCATATTTATAATTTAGGACTGAAATTCTTTGTGTGGTGCCGTACTGCGAGATATTGGTGCTTGGATAAATGTGCATTTATTATTATGACAAGTGTCTGAAGCTGAAAGATCTTTTGTTTCCACATCGCAAATTATTCTGGCCCTTTTTATAGATATACCTCTGGAAGCTTTTGCTAATTTCATTATTACGCCGAATCCCTTTTTCCGCAAGATCGAATTATCACTTCAGTTATCATAATCAAATGATCGCCAGACACATTACTCATATGCTTTTTACACTTTCGTTGTTTTGTTTTCAGACAACATTTTTCTTCTCTTCCACATTCGTAATATTTTTTTTATTTGGAAAGCGCAACATTAGGAATGAATTCTGAAGCATTAATTTTTACTTTTGGGCAATCAGAATTATCATGCATAAATCTAGGCTTACTTCGTCGAGAAATATTCCAATTCACTTCAAAAGCGCTTTCTTGAATGTGTTTATAACTTTTCATAATCCACATCTCTGCCAAAAATTGTTAAAACGTAATTTAAAACTAATTTAAATTTTGCAGGTTTGATGTTACTTAACAAAACTGCAAAGAATGCCTTTCCTGATATTTCACCCATTGTAAAAAGTTTTTATTTTTCGAATAAGTACTGGGAATATATCCGCTTATCTCCTATGTGGTGTTGACGTGGAATCTAATTGAATTTGTAAGTTAGAGTCTACGAAAAATATAAAATTTTTGAAAATATTCTCACTTTTTAGCATTTGATTAAGTAAAAGAAATAAAATATTCCCTGTGTGAATATTAAAACACTTCATTGCAAATCTTACAATTAAACAATAGAGGTTTACGAAAAAATAAACTTTTTTGAAAGCAAAACACACAAGATTTAATTTTAATCACTTGAAATTTGAAATTTATGCAAATGCCAAATTTGTTTTTACGTGCATTTCAATAAGACCAGTTTGAGTGCCGTTATGTTCCTGATGATACTATTTTTATTCTGTTTTGTGTTTATTTTCGTAACAATGGGATATTTTCCTAGCATGTAACACAAAATCATTGATTTTTTTCGGGATTAGTTCCGCCTAGATTGCAAATATCTTACATTGTGCGGCGGTGGATACTTTTCTTCGCCCGGAAAGTATTATGATGTCACTACTATGACCCCGTTGTAGTTAATAAAGTAAAAAAGTATTTACTACAATTTTTTGTGAGAGTATGAACAACTGATTTCTTTGTTAGTTCTTGCTACAAAATCCCAATTAAAAGTGGAAAGGAATGAATTTGACAGTTTTTAATGGATACTCTTAAAAGAGTAGCCAAAATGATGTTAAGTTACAGTAGTTTAAATTTTTATTCAAACACAATGAATTATCAAAGAGATATAAAAGAAAATAAAAATTAAACGGAATACTTCAGTTCAGCTTGAATCGACTGACTTTTTGCTGTCTTCAAACTCGCTACTGGTTACACTATGCGGACGTGCAGGTTTGCGCAATTTTTTTAAAATACTATTTTTATAATATTTAGCCAATCTTACCGTCGACTAATCGTATATATGGGAGGAGTCACTTTCGAAACCGTGCTCTTTACTGCTCGTACTATTGTAAACTTCGTAAAAGCAGATGCAATCACTAGGATATGTTCATTCTGCTTCTTGCTTTTCGCAAATGATCCTAAAAGATCCAGGTGAATTGTCTGGAAGAGTACCAGTTCGACGTCATTGTAATTGTACTCTCCTTCTTCCCCACCGTCTCCTTGCTTGTTTTAGGCGCATTCCTCGCATGACTTTATAAATTATTTGACGAAGTTTCGCAAACGTGAGAATAATTATTATATTCGTTATGCGCCCTTCTCCTTTCGAAATAAGCTGCCGTTCTTGATTTGATATTCGGTGCACGCAGTTTGTTCTCCACGCGTTATTTGTTTTGCGATCTCGCATATCTGTTCATCTTGAAGTTGCATTCTGTAGAGCCATCCGTCTGTCTCTATATTAATCTTCCCCACATCTAAAGATGCAGTGTCCGTTTCACAACTGCTTTTGTACGGTGTTCTATTGAGGAAGTCTCCATGTTTTATCCGTGTTCCAGGGCGATGATCTAGTTTTACTTATTGCAGAGTTTGGGTTGCAGTTATGACGTAACTCGCGTCTTAGTTTAGCGCGAAGCTCACCTTTCTCTGTATTCCGCAGAACTTTTTATGTTTTGGATTACATATCCCACTTCTCAGCTAAAAGATGTTAAGTTACAGTAGTTCCATTTTTTATTTAAACACAATAAATTATATAAGAGATATAAAAGAAAATAAAAGTTAAACGGAATACTTCAGTTTAGCTTGAATCGGCGCTTCTTCTCGCGTAACCATCATTAGACTGACCTTTTGCTGTTTTCAAGCCCCCTACTCGTTACACTCTGAGATCGTGCAGGGTTGTGTTTTTTTTTTAAATATAATTTTTTTAATATTTAGCCAATCATACACACTACAGAGGATATTTTGTGCGCAGGCGATATTCTATTATTCTAAATTAACGTAAAATAAGATTATTTTATTTATTTATTTATATATTTGGTATGAAAAAATATTATAACAAAATAAATCAAGGAGTAATAACTGTCAGGGCCTACGAAGCGGATGTTAAATTAAATTTACTAGTATCACCCGTGCCAGAAATTCGACCATTCCCCTGAAAATAGTTTCTTTTTTTCCACATTCCAACAAAATTTCAAAAAGTGTTTTAAGTTTGTAATATCATATATTTAAATAATAAATAATTTTACAATAAGCATTTGTTTATTCAGAATTCATAAATTATTAAATTTATTTTATTTTGCCTGAGCTAAAGAAAGAAATGTACATATAGATTCAAAATATCTGTATAAAGACGATGTCAGACTTTTACTTTTATTCTGATCCAATTGACTAATGCAGCTTTAGCATTCAAATTTCTAATGAGAAGCACAATACAATTGACTTTCAATGCTAAGTTGTGTGGTGATAAACCACTAATTGACAAAGAGTTAAAAAATTCTACAGGATAATTGTTTACTTCTGAATCGTTGTAACAAAAAATGTTATCATAGCTATAATAAACATTGTTTTTACCAGACAAAACAACGAATAGATTTAATAGCAATCATTATTTTTTGGAGCCAAGATAGCTTATTTCACCATGCCATCTGAAAACAAGTTCTCAAAGATATTTCCATAAGTATAATTCATTATATTTGCCTCGACACGAATCAAATGCTGTAGAATTTGTATAATATATTCTCCAAATTGAGGAAATTGTGATGCTACTCAATTCCTAACCGATTTGAAAATTTCAACAAACTGCACTTCATCAGGTAAAGCTCTCATATATTGTGTAAATGAAACACGGGTGAAATAAAGCAAATTCATTCCAACCTTTGATACAATTTTCAATTAAAGTTGTTCGTGAACTATGCGGTACAATACGCAAAATCTGTGGAAATTCACCGCACAAGAAAATGATCTTGTCTTCGAAAAACTTATTTTTATCCGATTCATTTTAAACTAATTCTCCCAATAATCTATCAATACATTTCAGTATTAAAAGTGGACATATATAGATTATATCAATGATAATCAATGAGGCCAAATTTATTTAGCGACTATTACTGTTATTTACAAGAATATTACAAATTTGCTTTGGTGAACGGAATTATTTCGCTTCATTCAAACAATCACGCCAATATTATCATTTGATTCAATACCAAGCGCATGGCCAGCTTCAATAAAAGAATTATTAACGACATTATTATAAGTCCTAGCATCTTCAAACGCATGTTCAGTCGGAAATGAAAAAGGTCAATATCTTTCGAAGAAACTACATGCATGCGTGATATAATTTTATCACCACCATGTTGCCGCCTCTACCATCGTTTCTGTTGATCTATCCAAACATAATGTAATAGCATTTCAGTATAATGGAATTGATTTGCATAAGGATAATTTCTATTTAACTTAAAAAATGCCCACAATTTAGTTTGTCCCACATTTTGCACAGCTTGTTGTACCTGACCTTTTCTGGAAATAATATTTTGTCTTTTTAGCAAATGAATGTCAAGCCTTATTATGGTATGAGATTGAAAATTCATTGGATTAGCAAAAATACACCAAGCCGCTTCAGTTGATCCAACATATCCACCGTTTAAACAATTCCTGACTTCATCAAGTTGAAATTCTTGATTTTCGGCACTTTATTCCGTACATACATGAACAGTTCGTAGCGTTTATACACATATTTGTAAATTTATTTAGGACTTTTAATAGTAGTGCACACTACAACATTAATGTGACAGTTAAATTTTGCCCACAAATATGGGTTGTATGGCGAAACATAAGAATTGACAAGTGAACTACCACGCACTTCCACAGAAATACGATTATCTATACACGGGATAGGCACTAACACGTAATCATGCAATTTTGGTTGACTGTAATATCTGGATCGAGGTAGTTTTGATACATGTTTCGAGGGGAGCAGGTGAAAGAAGATGGCAGAATCATTTTCCTGCCTAATTGATCATTATAAATTGCTGTCTGAATGACGTTGATTTCCTCTTATGAAATGAATACGTGTGCCTTAAATTCGAATATATATGTAAAAAATAATTTTTGCGAATGGTGCAATAGACAAAACCCTTTCCTGATTGCCAGTCTATATAATGCATATTGCAGCATAGTGGCATTATGTCGTGATGTATTTGACGTACGTGAAGTTGAAGATAAATTTAAAGGAATAGTAACATGCCACCCAGTGTCACCATTTGGATATAACAATGGGTGGTCCAGTGGAGCTAACGATGAATCCAAAACAGATATATTCCTATGCCATTCGTTTTCGAAAATGACACCATATTTCTTTCGAATGGTTGTTCCCCAACAAGTGTACTACAAATAACTGCAACATCCGTTGCAATTGCATCGTTACAACCATACAAATTTCTCTATCAATATTCTCAGCCCTCAATGATCTGTCATTGCAACAAAGGATCGAACGAAAGAATTGACACGTTCAGTAGAAATTGCTTTCATTAAATTAGCATTACACGACTGATAAACTTGCTCGCGTAACCTATATATGACCGCGGTGTCAACATCATAAAAATATAGTTGCGTGTAACATGGCGCAGGACCATATTGAACAGTCAATGGACTTGCTTTATGGTAGAATTCGTCGTGCATTTTAAAATGGCTTCGGAGCTAGCCACATTAAACGATGTATTAATACTCCGAATATTGTTAATATAATTTTTTTATTGCTCCGTAATTAGCGGATCGGCTGACCTCAAACAAATTATTAAAAAATACGTTTTATGTAAGAGGAGGCAACAAAAATTTACCTTTATCACAAAACATAGTGAATTCTCTTCTATTTCGTGCAGTATTTTCAGCTTCAAAATGCAGTGCTCCACAAAACCTACATCTTAAAATCATTGCACCAAATTCAAAGCTATGGAAATTTCCCGAAATTTTATTTAATCCACCTTTAAATGCATCAAGTAAAGATATCACCATTATTATCAATGTTCAAATTTCTATTTTTATTTTCACCTCTAATTGTTCTCATTCTTTTTCTGTTCACTCCCGTTTCATTTCCGAGGCATAACGGATTGTAAAATATCGATGGAACAATGAAAATGATGATGCACGATTCAGTGTCGATGACGCGAAACCAAATTCCAATTGCTGTCTCACAAATTAAATGAGCATTCGCAAGTGTGAATAAGAAATATTTTCGTCAATATATTTGTAGTCTGTTTCGTGTTACTTCGCCGAAAAATGCAATTTTTAATATTTCACAGTAATATTAAATTTTTTGTTTGCAAAATTTATGCAACTTTGACATTCCGCATTATAACCGGGCTGATATGACGTATGCGCAGAAAGAGAAATTTTGTACACCGATCTGAGTAATCTTTTTTCCATTATTTTTGGAACTGTATTCATAAAAACAATTTGAAAAAACCACAATTGACATTTTTGCTATTTATCTGGTTTGGATCTTTTGGTGGCTTTGAAAGTCCAAGTTGGTAACTTTACTCCGAATAAAAAAGTAAATTTCTCTCTCCATTTCTAAGTCAGTTTCTTTGGAGCAGAGAAGATGAGAATGGACAATTAAAGTTCATGCAAATAATAGTAGTATGGCCGCAATATTTTGCAAGCAAATCAGCACTAAAACCAATTATCTCTCCAAAATTAATGATAACCACACCGGCTGCTTCTGGTGAAATCAAAATTTAACGTTATCGCTAATGCAAATTTTAAGTACTATTCCCTCTCCAAAAAGCACGAAATTCAATATCGTCAAATATTTCTTTGTTTGGCAATTATGACCATTAAAAATATTTGGTATTAAAGTCAATATATTAATAAGATAAATTTAATAAAATTATTAGTTAATTCCTGTTTTTATTTTTATTTATTGGTTTGGTGGTTTTTTCAATGTATTTTTCAAATCAAAGGATTTCAAAATGTGAAAGCAGCAGTTGATCTCAATCGATAAATATATAGATTTGTAATGTATAAAAAATAAAGTTTGCATTTACATTTGTTATCGAACTTGATGAAATAAAATAATCTAAATATTGTCCTAAACAAATTTTTCTTTTATTATTTTTCTGAATCATATTATTATTTCCTCTTACTAATAAGATATATTATAAAGTTGATAATCTTTATATCCTAATATATCCTTTTTTCTTTTCCTACTACAAATTCGTCAAATGGGAAATTGAGTAAAATGCAACCCTTTTTTGCGATCAGAACTCACGTACGCTGATAGAGGCGAATTTATCTCTGACCAACAACAACAACAAAGCATAATAACAAAGAAGAATAACACTACGGCCACAAGATCAATTTCTTGCCCATCAAGTCGCAATACACTCATACTTTTTACAAACTAATACATATTTTTAGAACTTGACCGTCGACTTGATTATCAGTTTATGTTTCAAGCGGAGAATCAAGTCGGCTTTCAATTATCTGTCATCTATTTCGTGTGGTTACGGAGTTAAGTGAAAAATAACGGAAAAACCAGTTTAAATGAAAGAAAAACCAGTTTAAGAAAAAAGGAGGAAATGATTAAATTTATAGAATTGTATACGAATAAAGAAGTTTTGTGGAATATGAGCTCGGGGCTCTATTGTAGGAACGATATCAAAATGAAAGTTTACGAAGAGAATGGAGCAGAAATCGCAATGTCTGTAGCTGAAGTGAGAAAAAAAATCAAGGTCATCAGAGCAGCATACAATACCGAAATGGCAGAAGTAGAGAATAGTAAAAAATGCTGATGCTGAATCCATATATTTTATTATACATATACATATAAATTAAAACATACCAATTTTAATATTTCCGCAAATTGATAGATGTTTAAACGAGAAAAAATTTTTAAAATCGTTCTCGTCATCTTTCCACACCAGATCTTTTAACAAATATGCCCCCAAAATCATGTTCCTGCCTTTGAGTAAACAGAAAAAATTTTAATTTCAACAAAATTTTCTTTTAATTTTCTTTTTCTCGATTTCTTTCTAAATTATTTTTTTCAATTCCCACAACACTTTAACAGACGCGAGCACTTTTGCTTGTTTTTGTGACGACGGCATTTTGAAAATAAATTGAATACCAACTTGCCCATCAAGTTGAATGCAGCCACGTCACAGACGCGACTTGAACAGGTTTTGACAAACTATACAGGTGAGAACTTGATGGGCCAGAAATTGATCGTGTGGCCGCAGTGTAAGAGTAGACATTCAATTCGCGCGTTTTTTAATTACTGTTTCAAACTTTTTTTTGGTCACATGATGGTATGTGAATTTATTGTGTGTGTTGTACCATATGTGTGTTGCCACGGTTGTATAAAGTAGCTGGTATAAAATCAAGAAAATATTTGATTGAAAATATTATTTCGAATTATAGAAAATTTATTAGTAGTATAACAAATAGTGGATGTGTCAAGGCAAAAACTCGCGCGCATGAATCGCACTCAATTATATTATTTTGAAGCATTGCGGACTCTGGACTGTAAAAAAATGCAAAAAATGTCAAATCCAGTACATTAAAAAATTGTATTTAATAAATACTTGAACTCTTAATTATCTTAATCTTTTCAAACTGTTTGGTAATTGGATGGCAGTTATGCAAGATGACGTGGGAAAGAAGCCTGAGATATATTCAACCTGTATAGAAAAGCGAAAACTTTTTGGAATAAATAACAAGTTTTTTTAAAGTAAAAATTTTTTTTATTCATTTTGCACTTTCCACACCAACCAGTCGGTATGCACTGATGCGGTACCGAGGAAATTTTTCATTTGGATGCTCGGTTCACCTGTAGGCCTATTACATCCATTACAATATATTAAATTATATATAAATTATATTTTAATTAAATTATATATTAATTAAATTATATATATTATTATATATTAATTAAATTATATATAATATTATATATGACCTACCTCAATTTTAAGTTTTCGTAGTTTTCAAATCCAACACATCCAATGGCGCACTTCTTCGTATGCAGCATTGCTGTAATAATCTAATAATGAAATATATTAATTGAAAAATATAAAATATATATCAATATTTTCAAAAATTACTTTCCTTGTATGTCCTAACTCCTTCAAAGAATAATTTTTCCATTCAATAAATGTAAATATTGAAACTGAAATGTGGTGAAATATTTAAATATGACTAGGAATTCACCATGACCGAAATTGTTGCATTAAAGGGGATTTCAACATGAATATTAAGAATGGTTTTACATTATTTATATTACTAGTTTCTTGCTATCATCTTAAACCAAACTAAAATTCAACTATTATTGTTATTTTTAATAGTTTATTAAATAAGTAAATTTGAAAAATATACTTAAGACTAAGCCACTATAGGCTTACGGCCTAAAGGTGTGTTTTAACTAAATTCTAAGATGTTCATAACAATGTACATGTTTTCTTTGTGAAATTAGAGAGTGAGTCAGACACAGCATAGATTGTTCATAGATTGAAACGCTTTTCTGATGGTATGGTAATCTTCTAATTTATGTTGGATTGAGATTGTCTTTGTGTTGCATAGTTAGCATAATGGCATGTATCTTCTATCCTGGAAACTTTGTCCCAGTCTTAATCGCGTCAATTCTGTATATATACGAGTATGTTCCAGGCAGTCTTTGAAAAATATTGTTCGTTTGCCGTCTTTTTTATACAACAAATAAAATACTTAAATATATGATAGTTTAATTTTTTACAAGCAAAGCGTAAGATTTTATGATCATAAGTTTTATTTGCCTGATAAAGCATTAATATAGTTACTTGCGTTAAATTGCTATGCATTGCTTTGAGGTGAAGTGCTTTATGTACTAAGTAAACATTTTTTTTTTAAATATAATGCAATGTTTTATGGTATTTTTGAGTTTAGTGCTATTGTTTTACTTTGTAATAAATTCTACACTTTATTAAATATAATGCAATGTTTTATGGTATTTTAGAATTTAGTGCTATTGTATTACTTTGTAACAAATTCAACACTTTATTCAATTTTTTGTGTGGGTTATTTCTGATTTCTTAATGACAAAATTATATTTCAACTAAATAGATTTTTCTAAAGTACAATACTTATGTTATGAGCAATGAATCAATTGTTGCATTGTTCTATAAAATGTGGCTTCTTGTTGTGTAGAGCCACGCTTCTCAGCAATTCCATTTTGTTACATACATATTGTACACACTCAATGGTTCTGAAAAAAAATTTCGGAACACAGCAACTCATATTAACAGAAAGAAATTGTGTAAAATTAAGCATTTATTTCACAATTGCGGAAACAATAGTAATTGAAATGGAATATAAAAAAAATAAATAAAATTATATAAAATAATATTGTATTTTCTTTCTACATTTTTCTTTCTGTATATATAATTATAATTATCAATTAGCGGTGTGTTAAAAACATTTGGCGTATAAATGATATGAGCATTTGCATTGTTTTCATAAGTTTCTTTAAAATTTACCATACAACATTTACAAACAACTGGTGAATCCGAATGTAAACATTTTGTTGGAAAAAAAAGAAAGTAGAATCGGGAAATTGACTGATTTTCGTGTTGTATTTTACTTTTCTTTATTTTCGTAATGAATTGTTTACGTTAGAGGGTGTTTATTACGAGTACATTATTTCATTTCATTTAAACATTTAAATCCGCTGTGGAGACAAATGCAATTTCTTACATCGGCTGTGGCTATGACAAATGTCAGTGAGAATGACAATTTAAATAGGCTTTCGCAACTCTGACAAAGTGGAGATAAAACAAATGTGAAAAACTTGATTATTTATATACATATATATATATATATATATATATATATATATATATATATATATATATATATTTATATATATATATTTATAAATATATATATATATATATATATATATATATATATATATATATATATATGTATATATATATATATATATATATATATATATATATATATATATATATATATATATATATACATTTTTTATGTATATATAGATTTAACTTTATGTGAGAATAAACTCAACTCAAGGGGCGCTCACGCAAACATTAGCAGAGAACACAGAGAAAGGAAACTTAAACCAGAGAATATAGAGACGGGACACTTAAACGTCAAATTTACTGACGTTTAAAAAAAAAACACCTACATTGTACGTGAGTTTACCGCTTTATCAATGGTAAAAAAGAGTTCCCTACTATTAAAAGTTTTAAAACCTAAAGCGTAGTAGAAAATTTAAAAGTCGAGTAATTTTGATAAATAAGGTTTAAATTATATAGATTTTCTTATTAATATATAGGAACCAAAAAAGATATCATAACTAAATTTACAACATATATTTGTGTCGTGACCTGTGAGGTTATAGTATATATTTCATCCACCAGGTGGCGCCACAAAAGTTTTTTTTCATACATTTCGTACAAACACTATACGTTAGGTTTACAGAAAGATTTTTTGATAGGGGTTCGGTTCAATTCAATATGTATTAATATTTGACATTTCATTTTTAGTTATTAAATTTTGCGTATATAAAAAACACATTGAAGAAAAATTTAACAACACAAAATATTTAAATTCGATTGTTTTTCAAAGGTAAAATAAAAAAAGTGGGAATATATTATGTGTTTGTACAATATGATCATATTTATATTTTCAACAATATAAAATTGCAACACACGTAACTCAAAACCAAACAATTTCTCTCCACATCTAATTAGTGTAACAATAAAATGCCACGACGTCGTTCAAATCTTGGTCGCAGAACTTCGGCATCGCAAAGAAGAAATACGGATTGAGCAAATTTAAACATGGAACAAGATTACAAGTGAATGAAGCAACCAGATTAAGAGTATCGCGATTACGTTCAGCACAAACTACTGAACATAAGAATGAACACCGGACATTAATGAGAAACACAATCAGAGACAGACGCCAACATAGAACAGATGCAAATCGCTATTTATATCAACTCACAAACAGAGAACGTATGCAGACAGCCAGAGCATTTACATTGTCATATTTTAATCGTATCGCATTTGAATATGATCCAGAAATTGAATATTGTGCTCACGTAAACATTTTGTTTGGCAACATGGATAAAGAATGTACTTATTGTCACGCTGTAAAATTTAAAAATGAGAGCGCTGGGATGTGTTGTGCCTCGGGAAAATTTGTTTTACCAGTATTACATCCACCACCAGAGCCATTGAAATCATTAATGTCCGGAGATAATGAAGATTCAAATTTATTTCTAAAAAGCATCAGAAAATTTAATAGTTGCTTTCAAATGACATCTTTTGCTGCAAAAATTATTTCATCCGTCGATGAACGAGGTCGTAATTTCAATTCGACGTTTAAAATACAAGGCCAAGTGTATCATAATATTGGCTCCTTGCTTCCAATTCCAACTGAAAGTCCCAAATTCTTGCAAATATATTTTGTAGGAGACGCAGAAGAACAAGTTAATGTTCGTTGTGATTATAATCGGATTCAGCAAATTGAACAACGAGCAATAGTATCAACATTACAAACTTTTTTGACAGAAAAAAATCAACTGATTCAATTGTTCCATCAAATGCGGGATAAATTAGTGAGCGACAATTATATGATTGTCATTAAAGCCGATAAAGTTCCAGTTGGAGGGCATTGGCGTCGATTCAATTCTCCCACTGTTAATGAAGTGGGGATTGTAATGGTTGGTGATGCATTTGAAAATAGAGATATTCGTATTTTGCGCCGAAATAACACTCTTCAAACTATTCATGATACGTATCGTTCCTATGACGCCTTGCAATATCCATTAATATTTTGGGAAGGCGAAGATGGTTATCATATCAATATCAAACAAACAAATCCAGCAACAGGTACACTTAACTACTCAAATGTTTAATATTAACATACATTTACACAGCCTTTTCTTCATTTTACAGGTGAAGAATCGAATAAAAAAGTCAGCGTAATGAATTTTTATTCGCATAGAATTATGATTAGGACCAACCAGGACAATCATATTTTAAAATGCCACCATTTGTTCCATCAGTTTATCGTAGATATGTATGAGAAAATCGAAAGCGAGCAATTACGTTATATCCGATTCAATCAAGCTAAATTGCACACCGAAGAATACATTCATTTGTGCGATGCAATTAATAACAATATTGACTGCAATTTCAATCCGAATGAAATAGGAAATATGTGTATATTACCATCATCATACACAGGCAGTCTACGTCATATGCAAGAGTACATTCAGGATGCTATGGCTTATGTTCGCGCTTACGGTTGGCCAGACTTATTCATCACCTTCACCTCTAATCCAAAATGGGATGAAATAATAAAATATTTATTGCCTGGCCAAGCAGCAAGTGATCGACACGATATTACAGCACGTGTGTTCAAGCAAAAATTAAAGTCACTAATTGATTTGATTGTCAAACATCATGATTTTGTTGAAATTCGCTGTTGGATGTACTCAATTGAGTGGCAAAAACGTGGACTGCCACATGCCCATTTTTTGATTTGGCTAATCAACAAAATTAGACCTGAAGAAATGGATAACATAATCTCTGCCGAAATCCCAGATCCGGACATTGATCCAGAGTTATTCCAAATTGTGACTACAAACATGATCCATGGTCCTTGCGGTGCCATCAATATGAATTCACCATGCATGGACAATGGTAAATGCACAAAACGATTTCCAAAGGATTTGTATCGTAGACGATCGACTGAAGATGGTGGGTATTCCTTTATGATGACTGCTAGATATGATATAGAAATTGATAATAAATGGGTTGTACCATACTCCCCACTATTATCCAAAACATATAAAGCTCATATTAATGTTGAATATTGCAGTTCAGTTAAGTCAATTAAATACATCTGTAAATATGTACATAAAGGTAACGACATGGCCGTTTTCGCTATACAAGGTGTGAATGAAAATGATGAGGTTGCATGCTACCAAATGGGCAGATACATCAGCAGCAATGAAGCTGTATGGCGAATTCTTTCTTTCCCTATTCATGAAAGAGATCCAATTGTCGTTCATTTGGCTATTCACCTCGAAAACAGCCAACGAGTATATTTTACTGAACAAAATGCAGCAGAACTAGCAGTTATTCAACCAACGACAACATTGACTGATTATTTCGTTTATGCCAACAACAAAATGATTATGGTGGATTTGCGAGAACATTGCTCTATGCTGAAGTACCAAACTATTTCACGTGGAATAAGTCGAGAAAAACATGGGAACCCCGTAAAAGAGGAAAAGCTGTTGCCAATTATCCAGGAATATTTTGTACTAATGCATTAGGCCGACTATACACAGTTCATCCCAAACAGCGAGAATGCTTTTTTTTACGATTGTTGTTAATTAATATTCCTCGACCAACATCGTTCTACACACAACGTATCATGATTCACGCCGAGCATTAGGATTATTAGAAGGAGATTTGCATTGGGATTTAACTCTTGCCGACGCTGCTGCCAGTTCAACGCCACGCCAAATACAGTGGTGGATGAAAATGAAGCCGTTAATTTCCCAATATAATTTCTAAATTCTTTGGATTTACCAGGTCTTCCGTCACATAATTTACAATTGAAAGTTGGTTCCCCAATCATTTTGTTACGAAATCTCAATGCGCCAAAACTTTGTAACGGAACGAGATTATTTATTAAAAACTTGCGGGACACGTTATTGAGGCAACTATCATTAATGGAAACTTCAAAGGGGAACATCAATACAATTTAAACGACTGCAGTTCCCGGTTCGTTTAGCTTTTGCCATGACCATCAACAAAGCACAAGGCCAGTCAATACAAATCTGTGGTTTAGATTTAGAGAATTCGTGCTTCTCCCATGGACAACTATATGTAGCCTGTTCACGCGTTGGTAAACCCACCGATTTATTTGTTTATGCCGAAAATGGAGAAACAAGAAATATCGTGCACAGATTAGCATTACAATAATTTATTATTTTATTTGTTTTCAATAAAAATTTTTATACTTTAAAATTAGTTCCGAACATTTTCTATTATTTTACATTTATTTAAAAAAAAAATATAGGCAAAACAACGTTGCCGGGTTAGCTAGTATAATATAAATTTTTATATAAGCACAATTAATAATTTGTAGGTCTGTGTAGCACCACCTGTGAGGTTTGCCACTTGACGCGTTACCGATTTTTTGAGGTGTTCGGTTCCCCTATATGCCTAAGTCATCTTTTACAATTTATATATGTACATGAATAGTTCGATTTCATTGTATATAGTTTTAAAACATGAACATTAAATGTGTCTAGAAAATAAGTGATAAAAAAGTATTTTCGTACAATTATGAAATATAACAATATATGAAAATAATAATGATTATTACATTTAATAAATATAGAATATATAATAATGAATTCATTATTTTCCTTTTTATTTATAACATTTCCTATTTTTTTATTGTTTAAAATTATATCTAATTACATTTAATATAATAATAGTAATAATAATAAGCATTAGATATTATGAAATATAGTTATGTTAATAAGAGGATAAAAAATTATTTTTGGAAAAACTCGGAATTATTTTACTAAATTTTGTGCATTGTTTTTGAGTAACTGCATATAAGTTAAGTATTACTAGAATCACAATATGTTAGCAATATTAATGCCATTTACAAATCATTAATTTAAATAGTGTTTGTCTGAAGTAATCAGTAGACTTTTCGCTATTTTAAAACAAATAAATAAATGCGAATCTAAAATTAGTATATCTTCTTAGGATTACCTTAAAATAGATTTCCGAATTTTAGATTTATTTATAAATATTAAAATGTTGGGAGTATATAATTACATTTCATTCTGTAAAATATTTTATTGTTATTCAATTCCAATTATATGCTATTTTGTTTTGTAGTTTTATTAGTTCATATTCATTAGAAAAAAGCAACAAAATTTTAAAAAAATTAGACAAGCCGTATTGAAATAAGTAATAACTTTTTAAATAAGTATTAACAAATTAATCCTTTCAATATATTGAGTATAATCCCTAATATTAGTAATGATCAAAATTATCAAATGAGAAAATCTAAACTGATATTGGTACTTTTTGGCGAAAGAATAGTACTTACATTTTAACGAACGACAACCCTAAATATGATTTTCCACCTTTCCCCACTGCTTTGTTTATCAGTAGTCAAAAATAATAGAAACAAAGATTGTGCAAAGCTGAGTACAAAAATTTTTCGTTCTGCGTATCTATGTCACAATAGCATGGTTGCAAAGAGAAATGTCAAAAAATACCTATCCGCATTAGCCTCGTTTCACAGGAACGGCGCGACACGGCGATGATAAATATACACAAAACTGCACAAAACTCAGTACAACGGCGAAAAGTGTGTATGCTCATACCAAGAGCTTCACACGATCAGACAATCTATGATTGCGGCTGAAAAACAAAACAAAACAAAACAAAAATGCCAAATCAAAATAAAGAATACTGCACAATTCGCATAGTTGCGCGCGGAAATTTTCAACCGTCCAGCGATTTTGTTCTTCCTTTTGACAATTCTGCTTGCATCTTTTTCGTTTTTTTTTTAAATTTCTGGGGAAAAAAAAGAGACGAGACAGACCTTTTTTAATTTATTTGGAAAATTGATTTTTTGGCACTTGCAGAAGAAATTTGTATACCTACTTACTTACATATGAGACTGCAGAAAGTTCAAATTGAATTATTATTGCTTTAATGTAAAGTGTGTGTACGTATATCTACGCTCCATTGTATAAGAAATCCAATTAAAACATAAAACACAAAAAAGAGCGGAGGAGACCTTTTTTTAGTTTCTGGGGAAAAATGATTTTGTCGCACTTGGTGACTAATTTCATATAGAGTCGGACTGCGGCACCTTGAAATTTAAATATTGTTTTGGTTTTGGGACTTTGTTATGCAGTTTTGTGTATATATATCATCGCTGTGTCGCGAAGTTGCAGTTTGTGTGCAACGAGGCTTATGTAGTTTTTGCTATGTTGACGTCAAAGCCCAGCGACGAAATGTCAAACTCAGAAAGACAATTATAACGGACCTGCGCAATGCGTAATCTTCTTCTCTATCATTCCTGATCAGTAGTGGGCAATCTGGATTGGTTTGTTTATCATTGGTTCTAAAAATATCAACCACACTACTACAGTTTTGCACATGTGAGCACAAAACCAGAGTCATTTCTCTGTTTTCTCTGCTTAAACGTCAAACGGAAAAGTAGCGAAAAAAGCAGACAGACGTTGTACACGACCACTATTAATTCCCAGCAGTAAAATCTACCAAATTAATTGGGAAAATATAAAATTTATTTTGTAAAATTCCAAATCTCATTACTATCCCAACAGAAAAATAGAAATATTTTTTTAGTTTCTTAGTATCATAGGATATATTTAAATTTACCCTTAACAATTCCAACACAAGCTAAAATTTCAAATTTGTATAAGTGTTGATTGATTTCGCTAAGAAATTTTTGGACAGGCAGACGTTTACATCATCTTATTTGCTACAAGATATATATATATATATATATATATATATATATATATATATATATATATATATATATATATATATATATATATATATATGTATATATATATATATATATATATATATATATATATATATATATATATATATATATATATATATATATAATATATACATTTATAATGGTTTATATATATATATATATATATATATATATATATATATATATATATATATATATATATATATATATATATATATATATATATAAACCATTATAAATGTATATATTTATAATGGTTTTCAGTTTTATTATATATTTCTATGACCTTTTACATTTTCTGTGTGAAATGAATTATAGTCGAATGAAGCTGAAAAAATTCCTGCTGGTATTCATGTGTGGTAAGAAAATCATCAGCTGTTTTGTAAGTATACTAAATGCATTCGTACCCAACTTCATGTAAGAAAATAAAGTAGACCTTTAAACATATTTGGGTATTTAACAATATTTATATAATTAACATAATTTTTCATTAAAGATATTGGTGCTATGTCGGGAAATGGTTGCTGGGAAAGACGGAAAACCAATATAAACAAATTTGTTTTGATTAGAAGAATTTATATACATAAATACTTACATATCTAAACAAAATAAATATCACAATATGCCCTCCATCTAGGCCCTCATTAGGAAATGAATTGCATTTCTTCCACCCTATGCAATTTAAAATGTACTGCCTCTTATCACACATGATAAACCTATCAAAGGAAACCAATAAAATATGTTATTTTTAAATCAATACTTTTAATTTATATATTAACCCAAATAAGCATGGACGAATTGTATTTTACCTATCCAATAAATCACAAAATTAAGATTTAAAACGAATTTTTTCACTTATATAAATTTTTATATTTTTTCCACAGAAATGCGCCAAAACAATTTTCAAATTATAACGATTCCCAAATGTCAAAACAAAGTGAAGTTGGTCATCGATCACAAAAAGGTGAATCCACTCAAAGTCGAGGTGAATCCACTTAAAGTCGTGGTGAATCCACTCAAAATCGTGGTGTGTCCGCTCGGACGCTGGCAGCGAAAAAGACTTTCCTTTCTCTGTCTTTTCTGACCATTAGGACAGTTTAATTCGCACATATTTCGTAACATTCCGCGAAAATTATTATTTTCCAACAACTAATGTGCAATAATTTTTTTTCTCATTGATAAAATGTAAACTTATTTTGTGAGCATTACTTTTTTTTTTTTTAATTTTATTTAACAAAATATATTACAAATTTCATATATATAATATAAGTATGTTAATAATTTAATGCAACTAGTAACTATAAACTAACAAACATTTTGTATTTAGCTAAATATTATTTATTTATTTATAAGGTTCCAAATGTTTATTGGTTTACCTAGTAAGGTCGGTAGGTTTTGTGCGTTTCAGTCTTCGCACGGTATCAGCGCAATTAACGAGTTTAACAATTTCAACGTTAGTATGCTGCTTTAGTTTCTCTGCGTGGGCAATCGCATGTTTTTTTATAATATCATCTACTGTTTCTACAGCTAGATCGCGGTGTCGCTGAATCATCAACTTGTCGCTTTTGCTGGTACATCCCCACAGTTGGATACCATAAGTCCTGCTTATAAATTAATATCTTGTTGGATGTCGATACGACTGAGTGCTTCCCAATAAGCCACTGCATTTGTTTGGATTTGATATCTAGTTCTTCCTTTTTTTTTTTAACATGCACTTTCCAGCGAAGTTTTGCATCAAGATTCATGCCTAGGTACTTGGCTGTATTTGCGTATGGAATCTCTTGTCCATTTATGAAAATTTTATGGTGCAGTATCTTTTTGTTTGTAAAATCAATGTGAGTTGATTTAGCATTATTAAGCTTGATTCGCCATTTCTTTGTCCAAGTGTACACATTGCTGACCGCAGCTTGTAACACATTGGAATATTCTTCTGCATTGCGTCCAGTGGAAAGTAGGGCTGTGTCATCTGCAAACGTTGCGATAGTACAATTTTCTGTATTGGGTACATCGTTTGTGTATAGCAGGAAAAGTATAGGTCCCAAAACGCTTCCGTGCCGCAGGTTTAATTTCTGTTAATTTGGAGTAACAGTCTTCCTGTTTAACGCGGAAAGAACGGTCAGAATATATGATTTTAAGAAATCACAATACTGCTTTTGAATTTGGTTTCACAGTTTGAGTATAAGGCCGTCATGCCAGACCTTGTCAAATGCCTGAGATACGTCTAGAAAAACTGCCGAGCAGACTTGATTCTCTTCTAGAGATTTTTCAATGTTACTGGCAATTCTGTGAACCTGCTCAATTGTTGAGTGCTTGGTTCTAAAGCCGAATTGGTGGTTTGGAATCAATTTTTCCGTTCGATTATTGGCATTAGTCGCTTTAAAAACATTTTTTCCATCACTTTCGATAAGATCGGTAGCAAGGAGATTGGTCTATATGAAGAGATCTCATACGGTGGCTTGCCAGGTTTTGCTATCATTATGACCTCAGCTACCTTCCAGTACATGGCTACGTGTTTCAGTTTGAAGCATGTATTGATCAGATTCGTCAAGGTTCTAATGGTTTTGTAGGGTAAATGCCTCAGTATTTCTGTTGTTATCAAGTCAAAGCCTGGGGCCTTTTTAGCTTTATAATGTTTTTAACCTCTTTAGTGGTAGCGAAAGATATGTCTTCATCTTCTTCATGAGTTGGAGGAAGCTCCTCAGAGTTATCACTACTTTGCGTTGTAAATGTATTCTTTAGGTACTCAGCAAATATCTGGGCTTTTTCAGTGTTGCTTTTCGCCCAACCATTTTGTAGCTTTAAAGGTGGAGATTGAAGAGTAGGTCGCTTTAATGTCTTCGTTGCTTTCCAAAGTGAATAATTTGACATTTTGCCGTAGATAAGCTGCTTAAATATGTTTTAAAAGAGTCATTTTTAAATGCTTTTATTTTAAATGTTAAACTTTTCGTAGCTTTGTTGAATTTAGTTTTATCAGCTGGTGATCTGGTCATCTGCCATTTACGTCGAAGTTTGCGCTTAATTTTAACCAAAGCCATTATCTCGCTTGGGTAGTTACAGCCTGGAAAAATTGCTTTTAGCTTGGGAGTACTTCGCCAGCATGCATTCTGTATGCATTGGGTGAAATTTATCACCTCATCTTCCAGTTGCTCCGTGCTTTCTATACAGGTATTTTGCCATGTTGCTGTGCTATTCATAATGCCAATTCGGTCGCTTATTTACTAAGACATGTGGTTGTTCTTTACTATTTATATGTAGTAGTGCTAGTTATTATATAAATTGGTGAATGGTCTGAGCTCATTTCGAATCCATCTTGAACCATTATGTAACTTTTAGCGAACTTTCTCAATATAAAGAAGTCAATGAGGTCTGGAATTTTGTTATGATCCAATAGGTGGGTTTTCCTGTAGATATTGTATCACAACCAGTCGATTGTAGAGCCTTGAGAAGTTCTCGCCCTTTGGTCGTGATTAATCGAGAACCCCAGTAGGTGTGTTTTGCGTTGAATTCACCTCCAAGAATAAATTTATCGCCAAGGAGCTTAAGTAATTCTTTATACTTTTCGTTACAGATATTGTATCGTGGTGGACTATATAAAGCAGCGATAGTAAGTGGTTGGTGGTCGACCTCAATTACTATCGAAGTCACTTGGAACTCTTTGAAGTTATTTTCAATCCTTCATAATGCTTGATATTCTTTCGAACTATGACTGCAGTACCACTTCGAGCACAATTGTTCGGATGAATTGTGTGATATACTTCAAAATTTGTAATTTTCGTGAATGATTCTTTCGTACAATGCGTTTCTGCAATGATTTCTAATTCGCTTTGATGTTTGGAAAGGCCATTAGCATTCCATAACATAATTTTTATGGTTTTAATCATTTTTTGATATTTTGATTATTAATTCAAGGCGGCTAAGACGCTTTTCAAGTTGTTTGTTAAACTCAGCTTGTTTATTTAATTTAGCCAAAATTTGTTGTAAAGCATCAATATCTGAGGTTGATTTGGTTTTACTATCTTTAGCAATTTGTGCATATGTGGGTTGTGGTTTGTTGTTTGTTTGTGAATGATTTTCTTTGTCACGTTTTTATCTTACTTGCAAGTTTGATTTGCAGTTTTTAGTGTTCTTGTAGTAGTTTGTGGTTGTTGCTTTTTAAATTTATCTTTATTGGTAGTATTTTTGGAGTTATTTCTCATTTTTTGTAGTTCTTTGGCTACCACACAACCCCGGTAGCTTGCTGGGTGCTCACCACCGCAGTTTGAGTACTTAGGTTGCATTGTAGTCGGTTTTTCACATTTATCTGTGATATGCTTACCCGCGCATTTTACACAACGTGGCTGTCTTCCACAGTAGTGTTTTGTGTGTCCAAATGCTTGGCAGCTTTTGCACTGCGGTATAGTTTGTTGCTCTTTGACTGGTTCAACAGTTACTATTGTATTTAAAATTTTTGTGATCTGAAAATTTTTATTTATTTCATCAGATGCATCAAAAGACACAAGAAACATGTTCATTGGTTCTTTTGTATGCCATTTTAGCTTGTTTATAGCAGCGATTACTTTAAAAACCTGTTTTTTGAGATCATCTATAATTAATTTCCCATCCCAAGAATGATGCAAATTTTTTATTACCACTTTTATTGGTCTGTCTTGTTTGTTTTCGTACGAATACCATGGTGTATTTGTATCCGTAAGCATTTTTGTTAAAGCCCTGTAGTCTTCAATATTGAAAACATTAATTTTGTAGACTCCATTACTGAGTAACTTAATAAGGAATTGTTCTTTTGCAGCTTTTAGGATGCGGCCGTAGATTTGTTGGTAGTTATCGATATTTAACATCATTATGGACGAGGCAATTGTTTTTTTGTGTTACAGTTTGATACCAAATTTGTGATTTTAATGGCATTATTCTCCGAATGGTTAGGAACGCACTCAGGCGAAGACTGTGCTTTCCTTTTTTTCGAAGGTTTCGATTTCTTTAGAATCCAGTCGGTTTCCAAAGCTAATTCTTCTTCATCAGTTTCATAATTTTTTGACTCTTTTTCAGAGTTTGGTTTTGAGGTTGATGTGCTGATATCTATATTATCGTATAGTTGAAGTTTTAATTCAGCTTTCTCTTTTTGTAGCTTTACACAAAGCATTTCTAGATTTTGAATTCTAATAAGCAGCTGCAGTTGTGGGTTAGGTTGGTCAATGACACCTCCACCACCAGGCGGCGGGGTGCGAAAGTTTTCCATGATACCAATTTGGTAGTTCAATGATTATAATTTGGTATTATATATTAATTACAATTAGCTACTATATACGTAAAATAATTAAATACTAATAGATACTCTCACAAGCCTACTGTTAGGATTTGCGATAAAATATTTTTTGTTGGCGCTTTCAAATGCCTTAATTCTTAATACATCACGTTTTCAATAAAATTGTGAAAATCGTTGTTTATAACACACTATTAATTAACTGATCTTATGAGTGAACTGACTTCGTATGAGTGAAAATTATTTTTCAAACAAATGCAACTCTGCAGAATTATTAAATAAAAATTTTTAAATTAAAATTAAGTGGCATCACCAATCGACACAACTTACTGTCACAGGTGGCCACTCCTGCCAATTTTTTGTGTGAAGAGTACAGCTGCTGTGACAAATATATTTGACGGTAAGTTGAGCGTTTTTGTTTTTGTTTTTATTTTTTCCCAAAAATTAGATATTAAATTATTCACTCCACGTCCATTTCAGGTCTTGGAATCAAATTGGATACGTGTCCCAGGCAGCCCACGCAAATTGTATTCACAGAGCACTGCACTAACGCACTTTTTTATCACGGCATTTACCCAAAAAATGCTTGACTACGGAGCAAAAAAAAAATTGTCCTAACACTATGACCATAGAGTAATATAGAGAGAAAACTCTTCTTCTTCCAATGTCAGCTGATGAAATGATCCCATTTTTTCCTTATCCGTGTGAAACAAAAACAATGCAATGTAAATTCGCCATTCTATGTGAAGGAAATTTATTTGGGACTAAATTTAGGGTACAATTGGGAGTTGCGTTATGGAGAAATAAAAGCGTATCTTAAATTTAAAAATAGCATAAATACTATATAATTAAAAAGCTATTTTTTAAGTAAAACTTTTTTAATTTCGTAAATAAGAGCTACATTCGAATTATATTTATGTATTATATTTATTTTTTTATACCAATTATTGTAATAAAGTCAATCTTGAATACTTTTTCAAAGTAGCATAATCAAATAAGCTGTGGATAAACCTAATTACCATAGATTTTTTCTTTTATAACACCCAATTATTTGTAGATTACTACAAAGATTAACCAATTAAATAATTGGAAACATTTTAGACTAGTTACGATATGTTAAACGATTAATATGTTACACGCTGTGAGTTGATATGCTAATTTTCCTTTATCATAATGGATTAAATGGATGAAAATAAGTAATATAAATATATCAGAATGTATTTATGAGTATTCAATAAGCTCAATACAATTACTTTATTTGCTCTTTATCCCTTCCATTTGATCTGTTCTATTTTGAACTTATTATCTTATATTCCGTTTGTTACAGTACATTGCTAATTCTTAAGCATTTCATTATGTACTTAGTTTATAGTATGTATTTCCTATTTTCTTCCATCGAAAAGGAAGGATTAATCGCATCATTACTATATACAATTTGCAAAATTTGTTCCCTTAAATTATATCTAATTTTATATTATATCAATAATTAAAGCACTATTCCACTTCTGATTTTAATTTATGTACTTAAATTTATGTAAATAAGAAGTAAAAAATTATTACCATCAGTAACACTCTTTCATAAAAAGTCCAAATATATTTGTTCCCTGGGGTCCACTAGGAAACAGCTGATCGGTAGTGGACCCCAGAGCACTTGCATTCGATTTCCCATTGGTTTTGTTGTTGGATTTACGAAGTTATTTCTCTATACTACTCTATGCTATGACAATGGATGGACCAGTCAAAAGAGAATTAAACCTTTTTACAGTGTTCTCACAATAATTACAGAAAAATCCAAAATTGGTCAAAAATGAAGCTAAACGAATTAATTTAACGGCTTTATGCTTTTACTTAAACAGAGGTAGTGCTTCTTTCTTTAATAATAACGAAAACCGTTTTTTAGTTTATTGAATTAATTTTTTTACTAAACGCAACTGCAATATTTCGACTTGTGGATCTTGAGTGTTCATTGACAATGAGAAATATAAAAAAAAAATTGTATGTTTTCAGGTATTTTGAGAAGATTAGTGAATTGAGGAATTACGTTAGTTAGAGTTAAATGAGGGTGCACTTTATTTTTACCACTCATACATTAAGTTTAAAACATTCGCACACTAGCAGAACTCGTACAAATAAATTCAGTCATCAACTGTCTATTCTATTTGTTATTTGATAATACACTGGGCGCTGTTGTGGTTGTTGCTTATGTGGGAACTTTGACCCAGATTTTAACCCAGTTAATGACAACATATGAAAATAATTAATATATTCTGCAAATCTAAAAGACAGTAATTTTCATATTAAGAACAAATCGAAAATGGGGTTAATAGGAATTCAGTAAAAGGGTGCACAAAAATGTGCTTCCGTATTAATATATAGATAATTACTTTATAATTTATTAATTAAGCCGCATTCTTTTATGAAATTATCCACAATTGTTATATTATTAAAATCTTAACAGATTATATGGGGAAGCCAATCCAAATAATTTCTTTCTAATTTTGATTACAGATGTGCATACATTTAGAGTGTGTTCGTCGGATGAGGTATTCCCACAAAGTGGACACTGTTGTTGGTAGGTCCCCAATAACAGATGCTCATCAGTGAGCTGGGTGAGTCCTATCCTTAATCGGACATAAAAAATTATGTGAGCGAATTCAAAGCTAAGTTAAACCAACCATGCGCAGAGCACGATATATTGCAACGGAAATAAAAATAGAACGCTCAAATAATTTTAATAATGTAAATGACATTAAAAAATTAAATGTAGATAGAACAATTTTTAAGTTTTATATTTTATATTTGTTGCCAATATATATTTTATATTTTATTTATTTATTGAATTAATTGGAACCTCTTTCGAGTTCAAGGTAAAGAAAGGCCCGAAGATTTTTATTATTCTTTGGAATTTAATCTATTTATTCATTTGTTGTATACCAATATTTTGATTCCTTCCGGAAACTATCATCAGGGGTAATTTTTTAGTCGATTCAGTTAAGAAATTATTTTTCTGAATTGTTTATATAGATTTAATTTGCTCAATAGTGTGTGAAACTTTATGACCCGAGATATGTCCACTAGACTTGTACAATAATTTTTAACTTCAACACTGGTAATCCTTTCAATGCTCTCCAGCCTGGCTCCGGTCGACATCTTTCAGTCACTTGCTTTTTAAAAGATACTCTTCAGATTCCGAATTTAAACCTCATTAGGTCGATTCGTATTAACTTAATACAATTTTTATAAAAAAAGTTGTGCAGTTGCGTTTAATATGAATAAAAAAGTTCAGCTTTAAAAGTCGAACTATTTCCCCTTCAGTCAAGTTTTTATTAAGACCTGCTCGATAAATTTTTTTTTTGAGGCTCTTCGCTTAAATCTATTTCAAGATTTGTTTGTAACTTCCAAACCTAATCGCATGATTTTTCTCACATACGAGTATATACAATTATGCAATATTATTAGCAACCTTAGTGTTGCAAAATAGCACTACTGTAAAAAGTGCAAAACAGTACATTTTCTTGTTTTGATTGCAAACTGTACAGAAAATTTTTGCATCAGACCGTGAATATATTGATTCTACACTTTTACAAGTTTCTTAGAGTTATTTCGGTTTTACTAGTGTTAATTTTATGTTATATATTATTGCATAGAGAAGGGAAACAGTAATCAAGGAAAATTGAATGTAAATGAATTACAAACTAAGTTTAGAAGATGGTTTTTTCCGAAGTGAAATCTGTTCCTGCTGAGGTATTTTGGAAGTAGATTGGAATAATTGTTAATACAATTTAATTCGTCTTCTGTAGAAGTAAGTGTATATCATAGTGGATGTTTTTATTTTTTACGATTTAAGGTACGCCATTAATCGTACTTAAAATCTTAGACTGTGCTCTTAGAATAATTTCCAGATTTCAATTTCTCCACTATTTCACCCCATATATACATATGAGTTTAATTATAGTTTAGTATTCTAAGCGAAATATCGATCTTTTATTGATGAATCAATTAAGAAAGTTGGTTTTTAATTTTATATGAGTTCTTCCGCTTCGATACATTTCCTCGGCTTTCTATCACATCTAGAAGAACCCAAGCAACACCGCGATAGATGAATGAATAAATGACGAGAATATTTTTCAGTCGTAGCTCTTCCTCCGCATCCACTAGTCAATTTCCTTCATACCACGTAGGCCACGTGTTTTCGCTTCTCCCTAAGATTCTCGGACCTTGTAGCCATCTAGGTGAAAATCTAAAGTCGATCTTAGTGTTCGACCGTATAGCTTCCTCAGCTTTGTTATCCTCAGTAGGCACCAATTTTCAGTCGGAAACTTTCGACTGCGCCAAGTTCTCAATTATCCGATGAGCTACAAATGGTACGATTATATAGCGACAACGTTCGGTGCCAATCCATTTCAGGACGATTGTAGAATCGCTCAAAAGTTTCCGATGAGTAATAGTAATGGAGTGACCATTGGCAAAGTATTGTCAGATGCTTGAATGGCTCATTCCAAGTCTCAGCGTATATAAAATGAACTCCTACATTCTCTTCAGAGTAAATGGCTTTTTCTTGCCCTCTTGGGAAGGTGCGGTGATGGGCCAATTTTTTGCGCTATAAATTTGACAGGCAAGCAAAATTGTCGAAATAATTAAGCTGCAATATAGGATTTATAGTGCGGCGATCATATTTGCTCTGGGGCAATGCTTCTATTTGTTTACAAATTAACATTAATATGTGTTTGGATAGTAGTTTCTTACATACTTCTTTGTGCTATATCCGTGCCGGTTGTATGCAAAGCGATCGTTCTCTCGCTACTTTTTTGCAAAAGGCTGGGTTGCCTTTGTTAACGACGTTTTAGTTCCAGCCCCTCGCTTGCTTAATTATTAGTATAATATTAATGTAATTTGTTGCTTTATTTTTTGCACTGTGTAAGGTTTATGTGATCTTATTTCCGCTATGATTTTAACTGGTGCCATCGCTGCACGTGATGGTTTCTTTTTATTATGGTGGCGCACCGCATGCTAATTGGACATGGGTGCTTCAAAAACCTTCTTGGCCAGTGATGCCAACGAGCGCGTTATAGGGGCAATTATGGTTTTTTAAATTTTATTCTGAGACCAAAATTAGTTATACTTTTTGCTGGCCACAAGGCCTCTTTGATGATGTTTTTTGATATATATATATATATATATATATATAGACATATTTTCGTGGCTAAAAGTTCGGTTGGGTTAAATCTTTTTAGCCTTTGACGTGAATTAGTGGAGCTTAAGAGGTTTTGAACAAACATATTCGGATAGTTTTGATAACGTCCGATATGCTGGTGATTACAATTTTTAATTTCTTCGATGATCTATTTCATTTGTCGATTTCTAAGCAGAGCTTCGTTAGTACCGTACCAAGGAACATTTGCTATACAGAGCAAAGTTTTCGACTGGAATCTCGGAATTATGTCGGTGTTAGACTTGGCAGCTGTTCCCCAGAGCTGCAGGCCATACATCCAAACAGGTTTGAAGATTGGCTTGTAGGCAAGTAGTTTATTTTGTAAAGTAACTTTAGAATAGGGTCCAAACAACCAGTAAAGCGATGTCAATTTCAGCCACAATTGTTTGCTTTTCGAGAATATGTGTTTTGTGAATTCCAAGGTATTTAACACTATCAGCTTGTGGTAATAATAAGTGGTTTAAGTACACTGGTGGGCATAAGTCTCTCTTTAGGGTAAATGTCATATGCACCGATTTCGCTGCATTAGCTTGTAACCTAAACTTTTGTATCCAGGACGTAAATTGTTCAGGTTTGGAGTATGCATGAAGCTTTTGCGGCATTTTTGTCAACTGCTATGAATGTAGAGTCATCCGCAAATGTATCTGTCGTTGGCAAATCGGCTGTAAATGTATAGTAGTGAGCCAAGTACGCTTTCTTGATGTATTCCTGATTTTATGGGATGCAGGCTCGTCACAAATTTATTGATCTTTACTATAAGTTGTCTATTTTCCAAATAGGACTTAAGTATTTCGAAATAAGTATGGGAGAGCTTCTTCCTTAATTGCAATAAAAGTCCTTTGTGCCAAACATTGTCAAAAGCCTGCGTCATGTCAAGAAACGTTGTGGTACAATATTCATAACTTTCCAAAGAATTTGTAATTAGTGTACAGATTGTATCCGCACACTCGATGGTTTTTAGATTTTCCTGATTTTGGCGCATATTATTTAGTGTTTTTGCCGCTTTGTTGAGCTCTATTTTATCATTAGGATGTCTTTTTTTAGAAGCATTTCTTTTACGTCGGCAGACATTTGATTTCCATTTTTGCAGTGTATCCTTTTGAGATCCATCCTGCTTTTTGTATATTATTATTAAAGTATTCAGTCGCTTCATTAATTTCTTCTTTTGTTTACAATGGCAGCTTAGCGCCAGATTTCCTGAAATTACTGATTTGTACAAAGCCCAGTTGGTGTTAGCATTATGTAGATGAAGTGGCTCCATATGTGGTATTATGCCTGAGCTAACTGTTATCAGAATCGAAGAATGATCAGATGAAAGATCGTAGTTGTCCCTTTAGTATACAAAAGTCGATCAAAGCCGGCGATTTAGTTGGGTCTGGTGGTCAATATTTAGGTTTCCTGTTGAGAGTGCTATAAGTCCTAAATAATCTACATCATCTTAAACAGTTTTTTCATTTAAAATAATATTTGAAATGGTCTTTTTTTACTACACATCTTGGGGGACAGCATACAGCTGAGATAGTCGAACTACCATTGCCATCGTAAATTATTACATTAGAAGTTTGCAAATATGATGATAAGGATCATTTACTAAGTGTTTAATTGTATTTTAATTATAACAGCTGAGACACTGCGGCGGGTACCTGCTGGGTGGTTCGAGATATAAATGTTAAAGTTGGGGGGTCTTAAAAACCTGATTTCAGTGAAATGAGTTTGCGATATTAGCATTATATCCAGGTTGTCTTCCGAAATAAATACTTTAGCTTCTTGTTGGTGACGGTTGAGGCCATTGGCATTCCATACATCTAATTTTGTTATATTTTCTAACATATCAGATTAGTTTTTGACATGAATTTTGTGAGAAGATCCACTATTGACTTGCATATGTTTAATAATATTTATTTTATGATTTTCTTCATTGGAATCTTCGTTAGACTTCATGTTTTCGCGACCTGTTTATGCGTAGAATATTCCCGGCTTTAGGGTGGAAGAAATATAGGCTGTCTCTCTTCAAATAAATTTTGTATGTAGTGGAAGAAAAATGTGGCTTGTAATTGTTTATATACCCCACACCCTTTGTAGATGGCCGTGTGATTTCCAGAGCATAAAACACATTGAACCTCATTAAAAAGGGGTTTCCTATCACAATCTGAAGAAGTGTGATTTCTTAGACATTTCACACATCTTGGTACATGATTATAATAACTTTTTGTATGTCCATATCTTTTACACTATGCATATTGGTCAATTTGTCTTTTCTAGCGCTGTGCCACAAATTCAATTTTAGTGTGTAATAAGCTATGAATTTCTTTGTAATTTTTTTTTATTTGAGGGAAACATAGAACATGGATATAGGCTTCTTTGTACCTGTTTGTTGCACATTGCAGTCGCTAATTGCTTCATGGCCCGAATTCTGTAATTAAACTTTTATGTCTTCAATCGAAATAGTGTGATGCAGACTTTTTAAGGCAACTGAAAAATGTCTATATTATTTTAGTTTATATGTGTGGAACTCTGTATTTTTTGCATCAAAAGACTTCGAGGCTTCTTTGAAACTTTCCACCGATTGGATTTGTATTTTGACTTTATCACATTTAATCAGTTTGATGTCGAAGGAGTTGGGAGCAATTTGGGCAATTAGTTCCATCAGAGGTTGAATTAATCCAACACTAGTTACATAAATTGGAAGAGGCTTAGGTATTGTTGGTGATACACTGGTATCTTCTTCTTGTAGATTTAAATATCAATTATCACCAATATTCGACAATTTTTGTTTGCTGATTCCTTTTAGACTCAATATAGTATGGCGCGTGTCTTTTTCCAGCTGATATCTTTCCTGAACTATTTCTATTATGCTTTATGGTTTGCCATTGGTGAGAAGCAATTTATTGAGAGCTGTTTACCATATCTCGGAATTCGTTTCTTTCAGAGAACCAATCTCTAACTTTATGCAAAGTTGCGTCTGGAACTGCAGAGGCTTACATTTCCTAGAAGAGATCGAACAGTTTGGATTTCATTAACTTTGTTTTATTACCTGATTTCTTATTCCTGCAGTGTGTACCTTTTCATTTCCAGACATCACAAATTCCGTAGAGTAAATGAAAATTCATATGTATAATATATCCGAGTATTTATTTTATTTATTTTATTTATTATTATTTATTTATTAATTACAATAGCAAATAGTAAATTAAGAATATACGGCAATGGCCTTAAAGGTCGTCTGCCGGAATATGCGATCTATTTTTCCATATCACGTAAAATATATAGATATTAATTATATAATAATTTGTAAAATTGCTTATTTTATAGTGTTTAAATATTATTAAATTAATTTACATCCTATGCAAGGACTAATATACAAAACCCTGAACCCAGGGATATCGCCCAAATCGAACAACAGCAGGAAGTATATTATGCCAGAGAAATTATTTACCCATAGTAGAACTGACCATAGGCAATGAAAAACCTCTATGCATCATTAACTCAGGCTCATCCACTTCATTACTCAATGGGACAAAACTTAGAAGTTGCAAAAGAAACCTTTTAAAAACACCAACTACATTTTATTCTCCAAATAATACAACTTTATTAAGAAATTACAAAACAAGTTCCAGAAGAATTTTGTGAAAGAATATTTATGGTTTGGAAATTGACCACATTAAAAAGTAAAAATGTTGATGCCATTATCGGACAAAAAATTTTGATACCACATTAAAAATTAATTTAAACAACATAAATTCATTTTCACTGATGTGTCACAACAGAGCTCAGTAGTTGGCTACTCCACAACTCAAAATAACACAATCATTCAAACCGGGATTCTCCCTAGCTGCAGCTCCATCTTTTCCGGAGAAATAATAGAAAATTTCGAAATACTGCAACAAATTAAAAACAACAAACACCACAGTTACTGCGTATGCACCGACTCACTTTCAGCCATACACGCTATAGAAAACATTTCAAATGAAGACCATCATCCCAAACAAATCAGAAAAATTCTTATAAAACTTTATCCTAATATGACAATCATGTGGACAGCTGGGCACTCCAATACACAAGACAATGGATTTGCAGCCAAATGTGCAAAAGAAGCAACACCATCGCTACTTATTACCACCAGCAACATAAACCACAGAGATATCAACAAATACACTCAAACACATCGCCAAGTAATTTTGAAACCCCGGTTCCATAATACTTCTTCATGGTACAAACAAATCAATAACAACAGTAATACGAAGGGAAATATTTTAAACATAAAATTAGATACAATCAACCGGCTAGTCCACATAAAGCTCGAACGTATCCGACTTGGACATACGAAATGGACATGGGCAATACAACTTCCAGAAGTATTTGTTGAAAGAGCATTTATGGTTTGGAAATTGAGTACATTAAAAAATAAAAATGTTGGTGCCATTATCGGAAAAAACATTTTGAAACCAGTTTGTTAGTCGACTCCGGTGCGGATGCCAGTTTGGTGAAACCAGGGAGTTTGCGGGCGGCTGCCAACACAGCGGAAAGCAAGGCGCTTAGTGGAGCTTTCGGTGGGTGCATCAGGACCACAGGTTCGCTGAATGTATGCCGTGAAGGGAGGAGTCGCATAAATTTTGAGCTAGATGATGTCGCTAAAGCAGCAAAGGATTCCAGCGAATGGATCCCAGGCAGATACAATCTGTGGAACCGGTCCATTATTGACACGCTCAGAAAACAGCTACTGATTTTCGACAGGAACAAAGGTATTGGTTCTTCCGCTGAAAACATGGAGTCAAAAATAGATAGTTAGGGATAAGCTCGTTGTAGAGCAAGGACCATAGAAGCGGTCCGCCTAACAGTGGATACAAGATTCCCAACCGTGGTCCTATATAAACAGGAGCTGTTGGAAGGTATCTATCTCGAGGAGACACGAGCGCATGTAGAAAAGAGAAGGTACTGACAAGGATTTCAGGATAACTGAAGATTTTAACATTAGTTCTCTCGTAACGATGGTTTGAAGGAACCACGAGAGGGAGGGATCAATCAGATTAAGCAGGTAGATGTAAGGAATAGAATAAGAAGAATGATAGGGAATGAATGAGACTGGACACAAATGTAAACAATGAACAGAGGACGTCCATAGAGAGTATATTTGCATTGAGATCTATCTTTTCGAATGGGATCAGTTTGCGTATACGACGGACGTGGATACCAACCAGAAGAGATCACCCGCCTATAAATCAGAAGCATTATAGGTTACCTCATGCGCATAAAGACAAGGTGACCAGAAAGGTTCAGGGAATGTTAGAAGAAATCATTATCGGGTCAAGTTGGAAGTCACTGATAATCCTGGTACTCAAGAAAGAGGGTAAAGACGGCCTGTGCAGAATGTTGGTAGATTTCAGGAAACTCGGACAGAAGAAATCGTGGATCAGTGAGGACACAGCAAGTACTTTTCCACGGTCGCTTTAGCGAGTGGCTTCCACCAATATTGGTCGATACCCAGGACAAACAGAAAACTTTTTGGGACACTATGAGCTCAAAAGAATGCCGCTTGGGTTGAGAGGAGCACGTGCACCCTTGCAGCGAGTGATGAACCATATGCTCACAAGTTTGCAGGGTTTGAATTCTTTCGTAAAACATGACAATATCGTAGTCTATGGAAGGAATTTGCAGCAGCATGCTTGTGCACACAATCTAAAGTTCAATACTGAGAAGCGTCAATTGCATAGGTAGTGTAACCGGATCACCGATCCCCGGAAGCCAGAGCACTACCGGACACTTAAATTAAATATGGCGACACCAATTAACAATCTTTCCTAGTTTTAGTAAATTATTACAGGGAATTCGTTGAGGGATTGGTTGTACTAATCAACAACTTGATATTCAGGGGCGATAAATTTGAGTGGAAAGCGAATTGCCAAGCGGCTTTCGTGAATCTGAAGGATATAATAAGTTCGCCTCCGATTTTGTTATACCCAGACATTGAGAAAACCGTTTGCTAACCATCGATGTCAGTAATGAAGGACTGGAGTGGTGCTGTCTCAGCGTAATGTCTGGCAAATAGACCAATTGCATTCGATGGTAGGGTCCTATGCAATACTGAGAACCAGAATTCAACCATATGTCTTAACCATAGTAGCTACAAAGAACTCTCGAGCGTATTTACTATGCAGACAATTCATGGTTTATGCTGATCACGGTCTTTGAGAGGCATCGCAAATTTGAAGGATCAGACTCCCAGGCTGGTTGGATTTAGATATAAGTTGTCTGAGTATGAATTTGAAATTATGTACAAGCCAGGGAAAATGATCTCATGCAGATGCATTGAGCAGGGTGCCACAGGATAAGAAGGTGGAAGTTCTAAGAACGAGGGTGCAGGTAAGAAGTAAAGCTGATAGATCACGAAATGGGCAAGATGGCAGAAAGCTCAAGTAAGGCCAGTAAGCTCCACTGGACGAATAGCGTACAGTGGCTCGAGGGTGACAGGGATATCCTGAGGGAGTTGAAAATGTTGCAGGATTCTCCATTTGGCGGACATCGGTGGTTCTGGAAGACTTGCAGAAGGTTGAAGAAAGTATATAGCAGGAAGCAAAGGACTAAATAAGAGCTAAATATACCAGGCTAACAAAGGATTTGTGGCTATAGTAGGGATTTTGCCGGAAACGCTTTTAGGTAACAAATAAATCCTAACGTTTCAGGATGACTTTTCTCAGTATATGGCCTTTTCCAACAGTTAGTAAATACGGTAGCTAAAGGATGTTTTGACGAGATAATAGCGTGGTATAATGTCCCCAAGGTTCTGGTTACCGCCAATGGATCGAACTTCGTGTCCAAATTATTCTCGGACACGTGCAAGATCGTAGGGATTAAGAAGTTACATATTACCCCTTATCAACTTAAAGCAAATGGCTCCTTGGAGCGAAGATTTCGGCTGACTATTTAGATAGCTTTGCCAAAGAATATGGCTCCAACCATACATCATACATCAACCGGACAATCGCCATTCACAATCCTGTATCGGTTCGATTTCGACATGCCAGTTCACTTAAGGCGCAAGCGCACTCCATTGTATAACAAAGAGCACACCAATGAGGTGCGCAAATAAAGGGTTTTCCAACAAGAGGTGCTATTTTGAATCACCCGGCATTTCGGTAGCTGTCACTTTTGAAGCTTTTATTCATTGATATTTGACAAGTAGAAACTACGCTATTACTTAAAATGGAACGATACACGCTTCAACAACGCACTGAAATTATTAAAATTCCCTACAAAAATGGTGAAAATCTTGCAGTCACAGTTCGCAAAACTAAAACATTTTTGGTTCGTCGTGAAGCACCTTGTCGGACCGCAATACATAACCCAGGTTTGTCCATTCCTCGTCGTTCTTTGGAATGGGGCATTCCACAAACGTCATTACACCGTATTTTGCATAAAGACTTGGGCCTTAAGGCTTATAAAGTTCAGTTAACACAAGAACTCAAGCCGGCCGATCATCAACAACGTCGTGTCTTTGCTGATTGGGTCCTTGAAATGCATGAAAATGATCCGGAATTCCAAAAATCATCTTGACTGATGAGGCCCATTTCCACCTCGGTGGCTACGTCAACAAGCAAAATTGTCGCATCCGGGGCTCAGAAAATCTAAGAGTTGTTGTTGAGAAGCCTCTCCATCCTCAACGTGTGACTGTTTGGTGCGGTTTATGGTCCGGCGGGGTCATTGGACCTTACTTTTTTCGAAAATGAGGTTGGATCAACAATTACGGTGAATGGACTGCGCTATCGAGAGATGATTAATGATTTTTTATGGTCGGAGTTGGATGGTATTTATCTGGACAACGTTTACTTTCAACAAGACAGCGCTACGTGCCACACAAGCAACGAAACCATTGCTCTTTTACGGGAAAAGTTTCCGGACCGTGTTATCTCTCGAAGAGGTGATCAGAATTGGCCACCGAGATCTTGTGATTTAACACCTTGCGACTTCTTCCTTTGGGGCCACGTGAAAGATAAGGTCTACGCAAAGCCCAGCGTCGATTCAAGACCTCAAAGATAGAATTCGTGAGGCTATCGAGGACATAGGGGAGCCACTTTGCGATTTGGTTATGGAAAATTTCATGAAAAGGATATGGCCCTGTAAGCGTGGTCGTATTGGCGATTTGGCTGATGTTGTTTTTCATTATTAAGGGCATACCTTCCTCTTTATTTTGAAATAACCATCCGATCATTCAAAAAATGGCATTTTTCTTTGAATACCAAAATAACACCTCTTATTGGAAAACCCTTTACAAATTGCAAAGGCGGCATGAGCTGGTCATGGAAGAACAGGAACGGGCAAACTAATGGGGAGACTGGATTCTGAATCAGGTGACATTCCGGTTAGGCTATAGGGTATTATTTAAAAACCAGGTCAGAAAGAAAAAGTTCTCCCCGATGTGGTCCGGCTCACATATGGTGTCAGAAATTAGGAGCCATATCACAACAATGGTTGCAATACTGACATTGTTTGACTCTTATTGGTGCAGTTTGAGTTCAGTCTCGCTAAGGGCATCTCTTAAAGAGTGGTTAAGTGAAAGCGATCAATATGATAATTCCTGTGAATCAATTGGTAGTAATGGTAAACCAGCATGAGATTCTAAGCGGAACAATAATTTCGCTGTAAAATTTGATACGGACAGTTTCGAATATAAGAGAGGGAAATATAAAATAGATCCAGATTAACAAAAGGGTAAAAAATATTACTATGAAAGGAGAATAATTATTTGAATATGTTAACAAACGAAGTATTCGGTTCTAAATTGTACAGTAATCCCAGAACACTAGGAGATTCTAAAGATAAGACTATTTCAATTCATTAATAGAAATATGAGCTGGGCGCTGGCGTTAATAGCAAAGAATTTGCAATCTGAAGCCACAATCAGTCACAAATATTAACTAAGAATTGAGTACAGCGAAGAATTGCACAAACGTGTGAAAATACTGAGTAAAACTCTAAAGTACAGGTACGTACGAATACACGTATACGAGTATAAATAAAAATAAATATGTGGATATAGGCTTACTGTAGAAATATGTTAAATAGGCCATGAATCAGCATGTGTTGGTCTTGGTTGTAACCAGGCTTCTGTTGCAGCCGCGAGGTGGCGCTGTGTAGCGTTGGGTTCGACATGTTAGACCGGCCGGCCGTGAAGGCCACACATAGACATGCAAGGTCCTTTGCGATGCCAGATGGATATCCATTTAAGAGCTGTAGTATGAATCGTTGCACAGGGAGATGCTCTTAGCAAATCTTAAGAGAGAAACTATCCCTAGTTGTGCGACCTCTTCTAATCCTTCAAACCCAGATGTGTTAAGTTATTTTTCGATATTGCCGGGCATTGGGATAGTAGATGCTCCAGTGCTTCCCTTGTGCATTGCTCCCTACATTACCTGCATTCATTGTTGTTTGTGAGTCCCATCCTTCTGGCGTGTACCGCCGTTAGACAGTGACCTGTGAGTATTTCTACTATCGTTCTGCAATACTTTCTCGAAAGTGCCAGTACTGATTTGGTCTGAGTGCCTTGCGGTTTGCACATGAACTTTGCGAGCTTACATGTGGCAGTACTCCATCGTTATTTCACCTTTCTCATCACGTCACCTTCAATACGGCTATTGATCATTCTGAGAGGCATCTGTACGTTACTTATTTGCTCGTTTGGTAGTAAGATTCAGCTTTTTGCAATTGTATCCGCACTCTCATTTCCTTCTTTGTTCTTATACCATGGCACCCAGCAAAGTACATAATTTCCGATTGGTGGTCAGTCCATCCATTGCTGCCTTGCATTGTAGAACATTTCTGGAAGATGCACGGCAAGAAGTTATAGCTTTGATCGTAGCCTGGCTATCTATGCAAAAATTTATTGTGGAGTTCGTAGTTTCTGCTATGCAGGCGAGCTCTGCGGCATTCCATACTGCAAAAACTTCCGCTTGAAAAACGCTGCAGTATTTTGATAGTCTGAGCGGCTGTTTGATATCTAGTTCGGGCAGACACCTGCTCCTACACCGTCCTCCATCTTCCGTCCGTCCGTGAATAGGTTGAAGGTTTTGTGTTTAGCATTCATGCCTCTATACCATCCCTCCTTTTCAATAGTTGCTTTTGTTTGTTTCCGCAGGTTAAGAATAGGGGTCACATAGTCAGTGTTAATCGTGAGACTTCGGAGCTATGACCGAAGGACCGGATAGAGAATTGTTTAGTGGCCAGCAATCTTCCCGCAGATTTTGACGCAAGGCTTTCCGCGAAGAGGTCGATTGGGGATATATTGACAATGGTGTTAAGAGCAGCGGTTGGTGTTGTCCTTCAGGCCCCCGTCACACACAGTGCTGCAAGTCTTTGGTCTATTTCCAGGTCGACATGTGCAAAACCCGTTATTTCTCCAGAACCAATGGACCGAATGACACTAAATTAGGAAAGCCTGGAGTTCTTTTTAATTCGATAACTTCGATAAGGTTTTTACTATAAAATGCAAAATAACAAATAAAAATGGTAAATTATTTTTACGTAAATTTTTTTGATTAAAATTTTTATATTTTTTCCTTTTAGAATATTATAAAAAAAATTTTCGATGAATATGAATATTTTGACTAACACGATTTATGTTATTTAAAAACAGATGGCGCTGATATCAACATATTTACAAAACTCTTTTGACATTTGTCAAATATACATTGTGGATTAGGCGTGTACGCATAGAAATAAAAAATAAATAAAAGATGTCAAAAAAATTTAGAATTTCCAAAGTTTTTATGGATTTTATATAAATGAATTGAAAAAATAATTTTCGTTCAATTGCCAAAATTAATATTGGTGATGGGTGTTGAATACCAATATGGTCATTCACTCAAATTTAAAAGAGTGTCTCTCGGAATGTATTCTGCATCCGGAAAAGTGGTTTTGCCATCACTAAATTCACAACCTGAACCATTACAATCATTGCTGTTGGTAAAACTTCAGAATCAAAAATATTTTTTAGAAAGATAAGAAAATTTGATTCCTGTTTCCAAATGACTTCATTTTTTTTCATCATCAGATGCACAAGGTCGTAATTTCAATTTAACTTTTAAAATACAGGGACATTTGTATCATAAAATTGGCTCTTTACTTCCATTACCAAATTAAAACCCAAAATTTCTGCATATATTTTTTTTGGGTGACGAAAATGAAAAAGTAGATATTCGTTGTGCATACAATCATTTTGAATATATACAGGAAAGAGCTATTGTTGCGTCATTGGAAACTTTTTTATCGGAACAGAATCAACTTCTTCAATTATTTAAAAGTGTATCAAAACAAATGCTGAATAATAATTATACGATTCTCATTAAAGCAAATAAAGTTGCTTCTGGAGAACACGCATGCCGATTAAATGCTCCAACTTTGAATGAAGTGGCAGTTTTTATGGTTGGAGTTGTTTCTCAAAATCAGGACATTCGAATTATACGCAGATACGATAAGCTTCAAATTATAAATGATATACTCGTACATCGATATACATACGACGCACTTCAATACCCACTAGTTGTTTGGGAATGCTAAGGTGGTTATGACATTAATAGTAATCAAGTCCTTTCTTGTCTGCTTGCTCAGAACCCTGGCATCAACACGAGGCTTTGGAGAGTTCTTTCGCACACCAGGGGTAGCAACCGGGATGGTAAAGAAGGTGCGAGTGGATAAGGCCACTGTTGATGTCATGGTTTCTCGGTACCGGAGCCGTCTGAGTCTCTTCTTTGGGACTGTGACCTTTCATGTCTTTCCCAGATGAGTGGCTCGGACGATTCTCGTAGCTATCGTCCTTTGACGGTAACGCAGATCAACTTGCAGCATTCTAAAGCCGCTACTGTACTCCTAAGTAGACGACTCACCCAGCTGCACACATCACCTCACATAACAACAGTACAAGAGCCCTGGGTCTTTAGGGGTCGCCTCTGTGGCCTTGGTTTGTTGAAAGGGGCCACGATATTATATGAGAGAAACTCGATTAGACCAAGAGCCGGTCTTATAATATCATCCCATCTCGCAGCGACCTGCCTTGACGCATTCTGTTGTCAGGATCTGGTTGCGGCAGAGATTAGTTTTAAGAGTATGCACGGATGGTCGAGGTTTGTGATTGCATCTGCTTACTTTCCTTACGATGCTTTGGAGGCGCCACCACCTGGGAAAGTCGCTACTCTCGTAGGGTTCTGTGAGCGGCGCGGTCTTGGTCTGGTTCTTTGCTGCGATGCTAATGCCCAGCATACGATCTGGGGCAGCAGCAAGTGCAATGAGCGGGGCTCTCGACTTTTCGAGTATATTGCCTCCTCCAGCCTGAACATCCACAATGTAGGCAGGCAGCCTACTTTTGTGACTACGAGAAGGCAGGAGGTAATTGACGTCACCCTGTCAAATCCAAAACTGTCGTTGTCGATCAACAAATGGAGGGTCCTCGACGAAGACTCGTGCTCGGACCACAGATACATTGAGTTTCAGTGTGGCGAGCGGGCGCAGATGCCATTGCCCACCAGAAACCCAAGAAAAACAGACTGGCCGAAGTTCAGGGAGGCACTGCGTAGCAATCACGTGACGCCACTGAGACTTCGCAAGGAGCAGAACATTGAGGCGGCTGTTGAGCATCTCAACACCGCTCTAACAAACAGCTTCGAGCTAGCCTGTCCAACTAGACCTCCTCTTAGCCGGACTCCTGTTCCATGGTGGAACCGAGAGCTTCAGGTGCTGAGGCGTGAGTCTAGAAAACTCCTCAACCGGGCCCTCAAGACGAATCTTGACGAGGTCTGGGAACGATATCGACGTGTTCAGAGGGACTACAAGAAGCTAATTCGGGACTCGAAAAGGACTTCTTTTAGAGACTTCTGCAGTGATATCGAATCCCTGAGTGACACGGCAAAACTGGTGAAAGTCCTGAAAAAGGACCAAACCGCTAAGCTGGGGTCGCTCAGGAAACCTGATGGCACCTATACGGAGAGGCAAAGTGAGACACTCAGCTTGTTGTTGGAGTCACACTTTCCAGGAAATCAGGTAAGCATAGCCCGTCAACAACCACCTTTGGTCGGAAATGTTGTCAGGGCAGCTGCGCCCTCTCGACATGATTGGTATGTCGCCAGAACTGTGGCGAATGAGACTGCTATTGGATTTGCTATCAAATCCTTTGACAACTTCACCTTGCCCGGACTGGATGGCATATATCCGATTGTGTTGAAGGAAGGCATTGAGCTGGTGATGGCTGCACTGAAGAAGATCTTCACTGCATGTCTCGCACTGGCCTATGTACCACGCTCTTGGAGGATGGTGAGGGTTGCTTTCATTCCTAAGGTTGGAAGAGACGACTACACCAATCCCAAGAGCTTCAGACCTATTAGTATGACCTCGTTCATGCTAAAAAGCTTAGAACGGCTGGTGGAGCTTCGCATGCGTAGGGAGTCTCTGAAGACGCATCCACTATCTCCATTTCAGCATGCCTATCAAAGCGGAAAATCCTGCGAGACGGCTCTGCAAAACCTTGTTGGAAGGATAGAGCGAGCCATCGACAGGAAAGAATACGCAATAGGCGTCTTTGTGGACATAGAGGGTGCGTTTGACAATGCTACTTTCGACAGTATGTGCGGCTCTGCTAGGCGGCATGGCATAGACCGGGTCCTAGTAAACTGGATACGTTCAATGCTGGCCCAGAGAATCATAACGGTGCGGGCGGAGGAAGATTTGCTGGTGTCGTCTGGGGTTAATAGAGGCTGTTCCCAAGGTGGGGTACTGTCTCCATTGCTCTGGTGCATGGTAATCGATCCCCTGCTTAACGCCATTAATGACTCGGGGGTATACGCTCAGGCATATGCGGATGATGTTGGCTGTCTTGTGACAGGTCCATCCCTTATGATTGTCTGCAGAAGGGTGCAGAGAACTCTGGATATGATTGACACTTGGTGCAGTGCGAATGGGCTATCGGCTAATCCTGTCAAGACTGGTATTGTCCTCTTTACCAGAAGGAGAAAGCTTGATGGACTTATTCTGCCTACACTGAAAGGAGTCACTATCCAGCTATCCAAGGAAATCAAATATCTTGGAGTCATCCTTGATAACAAACTTCTTTGGAAAACACATGTCGAACTGAAGACATCCAAAGCACTGTCAGTTTTCTGGCAGTGTAAGGGTGTTTTTGGTAAGACATGGGGTCTTTCCCCTAGTAAGGTCCTATGGATCTATACAGCTATATTAAGACCTATTATCACCTATGCATCGATGGTTTGGATGAGCAGACTCTCTCTTGTAGGGGTCAAAAAAGCTCTATCAAAACTACAACGTGCTGTGGCCATATGTTGTACCGGAGCATTTCCGACTACTCCAGGCCCGGCACTTGATGCTTTGGTGAATCTCCCGCCACTAGATGTCTTCATCCGCGGAGAGGCCATTAAGGCCATCTGCAGAGTGAAACATGGTGGCCACTGGTATGGGGTGTGCTCGATGTTGGACGTCGGCGCAGGCACTGACATCGATTCTGCAATCCTGTCTATGCCCCCGGACTCCATGTCGTCAACCGTCATACTAGAAAAGCGGTACAATGTGTTGCTGCCAGAGGCTCGTTCATGGTTAGATCCCGAGAACGAGCCCGGCAAACACTGCTGCCGTATTTTCACTGATGGCTCCAGGACTGAAGAAGGTTCAGGTTCTGGTGTCTTCGTGGAATCCTGTGGGACCCGTCGGTTCTTTGCCCTTGGTCTGCATGCGTCTGTGTTTCAGGCGGAGGTGTATGCGATACTTGAGGCGATGGACTTTGTTGTGGAAAACAGGTGGAAAGGCAAATCTATTTGTGTCTGCAGTGACAGCCAAGCTGCGCTCATGGCCTTGGATAGTCCGACCACCACTTCCACGATAGTCAGGTCCTGCAAATCCAGGCTAAATTGTGTTGTAAAACATAATAGTCTGACGTTGACTTGGGTCCCGGGACACGCTGGCATTGCGGGTAACGAGACCTCTGACTCCTTGGCCAGGATGGGCTCCGAGGTTGTTTTTATTGGCCCTGAGCCTGTTCTGCCACACCCTTCCGCTGCCATCAAAGCCACTGCAAACAAGTGGGTTGTTTCGACCCACAAGCGAGCATGGCGGGCTGAGAGAGGCTGCGGATGGACGAAAATTATGCTACCTGCTATCTCTGACCGATGGTCACGGTTCCTTCTATCTTTAGGTAGGAGGGACTGCAGGCTGTTGGTTGGCGTGATGACAGGGCAATTTCTATGGGCTAGGAACATGGAAAGGATTGGCATATCAGACAGTGCGCTGTGCCCAGCCTGTGGAGAAGAAGACGAGACGGCGGACCATTTTCTTTGCGTCTGCCCTGCCTTTGCTCGAATCAGGTTTGGCACTGATGTGCTGAGGAGTAACCAACTTGGCTCCTTGGCACCACAGGATCTACTTCTACTTCTTCGGAGGTCGGGTAGATTTAAAACAGAGTAAAAGTGAACCTTAAGTGCAGTACAATGGATATATACTCTGTCTGAGTGCTGCGCTTACTAGATTGTTCCGACCAAAAAAAAAAAAAAAAATCAAGTTCATCCAGAAACAGGTAAAATTAAATTATTTATTTCTAATAACAAAAATATTTATTTCAATTTATTTATTGAATGTCTTTCTTTTCATTAATAGATGAAGAATTGAACAAGAAGGTGAGCGCCATGAAATATTATGCTTATATAATTATGATTCGCCAAAACCAACCAAATTACATAATACAATTTCGCCATTTATACCATCAATATATTGTTGACATGTACGCGAAGATTGAAAGTGAGCGCTTCAGCAAAATCAATCTAAGTTTTATTCAGAAGAATATATTCACTTACGGGATGCAATTAATAAAATAGCGACGGGAAATTTGCATCCCAATGAAATTGGAAATGTTTGTACGTTACCATCTTTATATAAGTTAAGACAATATTTATTTCACAATTGCATCAGTCGCATTATTTGTATTGTTTTGTATTTTTGTTTATCATGAAATTCAATACGCCACACGCGCATCCGTTCTACTTATAGTAGCGAGCGCTACACGCGCAAACTTCTTTTTGCTGACCAAACAACTTTGGTCAGTTAGGTAAGCTCAAGCTGAGTTAATTATTAAGCAGGGTAATTTTAAGTTGAAGTTAGTTGGAATATTGAACTCAATCAAGCACATAGTGCTGCCTGAATCAAAATAATAAAATTGACATGGTTCATGAAGAAGCAGCAATAATTACACATCCATCTAGAAAAAGAATAAAATAAATACAACAAAGCAGTAATTGGAGATAAAGCAACAAAAGCAGATAAATAAATGCAACTACTTTAAACGAAAAAATTATTTTGGAAAAAAATACAACAAAGCAACAGTAAGATAAATTCAACAACTTTAACTGGAAACAAGCAGATATAGGAAGAAAAATTATAGCAGCAGTTTTGGAGTCATACCGTACTCCATTAAACTGGAATAAAATAAAGAAATGTCTGATGTTACATTACTCGGACAAGAGGGACGTAAGTACCCTCGAGTACCAAATGACAACTCTTGCGCAACGCGGGCGTACGTTAGAAGAATTCTACCAACAGGTTTATCAATACCTTTCTCTCATTTTAGACAAAATCGATTGTCTTCAAGTAGGCGAGGAAGTGTTGATCGAATAGAGAAGCCTACAGAGAAAAGGCGCTTGACACATTCGTAAGGGGTTTGAATGGTGTCTTACCAAGTCTTTTAAGCGTTAGAGAGCCAACCAGTTTACCACAAGCTCTCCATATGTGCCTTAAGTTAGGTAATATGAACTATAGGACTAATCACGCTAACAAGATGGGTAGAATACAATCAAATACTAAAATGTCTAACCAACCACAACAGCGATCATATCCGATGATACAACCCTTTTATCCCGAACTTAATAATCTTTCACATGGACCATTTCATAGGACAGCCCCCCAATTTGTCTCCAATTTTGTTCCCCAATTTGACAAAATCGTTCTTACATTCCAACACAACCATATTTCAAACCACCACTCCCAACACAACCATATTTCAAACCACCACTACCACCTAAACCACCAGTCCCGATAGAAGTTCACAGATCGATTCTAACGAGACATATTAACTATCAAAACAGACCACCATATCAACAGCCTCAAATTTCTAGTCCCCAAGTTCAGCGGTATCATTTCAATAGTTCACCCCAAGGAAGCTATAATTTTAACCAAGAAAATAAGCGACCAAACTTGCAAATTACAGAACAACCCAATAAAATCCCGAGAGTTTTCAACACCGAAACAGTGGAGATTCCTCCGCCAGAAGACGATAATGAAAGCGAAATTTATCCCGAACAATACCACGTAGAACACCAAATACATCAATCTGAATATGAAGTAGAAAACGAAGAAACCGACTCTTGTAATGACAATATTAATTTTTTAGATTAAACACTTCCTCATTGCCCTATTTTCTTTTCAAAATGAGAAATGGCAATGAGTTGAAATTTCTATTAGACACTGGCTCCAACAAAAATTATGTTACACAGAAATACATCCGAAATCCTATTCCAAATAAACCCTCTTTTGCGAACTCTGTCGGTGGTCCAGTTAAAATTACTCATCATGCAAATATTCATTTATTTGGTAAAGAAATAGGTAAACTGAAATTTCACATTTTACCCAATCTAACAACCTTCGACGCCATAATAGGCAATGACACATTAAAATATTTAAATGCACTAATCTTCACAAATGAGAATTACTTCACTATCCTTAATAAATACAGATACCCTATCCATCAATTACAAATGAATGCTATTGCACACACAATGCTACGCTTAGACCATCTTAGTCTCGAAGATAGTAGAAATTTAAAACATATTTTTAACTCTCGCACAACTTTATTTTCCGAACCCGGTAAAAAACTTACCTATGTTACTATTGTCAGGGCTGAGGCTGATTAGAACCAAGAGTGACAGGCCAATATACTCAAAAACGTATTCATACCCAATGCCCCTAAAGAAAGAAATAGACAAGCAAGTAGGGGAATTGTTAAAAGATGGCATTATTCGCACATCGAAGTCTCCTTACAATTCTCCTGTGTTGAATAAATAAATTTCGTATGGTTGTCGATTATCGGAAATTGAATGAAGACACCATACCAGACAAATATCCAATTCCAGATATTACCACAATTTTAGCTAACTTAGGATCAAACAAATTTTTCTCTACAATTGATCTTAAAAGCGGGTTCCACCAAATTGCCCTCAACGAAGCGGACATTGAAAAGACCGCTTTTTCTATTGTAAACGGAAAATTCGAATTCACTCGACTGCCGTTTGGCCAACGAAATGCTCCTGCTATTTTCCAACGGACCTTAGACGATGTGCTTAGAGAACATATCGGTGTCCGTTGTTACGTTTATATCGATGATATAATTATTTTTAGCAAAAGTATAAAAGAGCATTTTGAGTATCTTAAGACTATCTTTGATACGCTTGAGAGAGCCCATCTAAAAGTACAGGTTGATAAATGCGAATTTATCAAAGAAGAAACCGAATTTCTTGGTATCATAGTCGGACAAAATGGTATTCGCACTACACCGAAAAAAATAGAAGCAATATTAAAATTACCACGTCTAAAAACGGTCCATGACTTACGTTCATTTCTAGGAATGACGGGATATTACCGCAGATTTATAAAAGCGTACGCACAAATTGCGAAGCCTCTGACCGAAATATTAAGAGGAGAAATGGGCAGAATTCCAAAGAACTTGTCTAAAAAGACACAATTAAATTTTACAGGGCAACAAGTAGAAGCTTTTAAACAACTAAAAGATTGCTTGATATCAGATGATGTTATTCTTCACTATCCCGATTTTGAAAAAATGTTTGAGCTTACTATAGATGCTTCCAATTACGCTCTGGGAGCCGTACTCTCCCAAGATGGTAGACCAATCTGTTTCCTCTCTAGGACTTTAAGTAGAGCTGAAGAGAATTTTGCAGTCAATGAAAACGAAATGTTGGCCATAATTTGGGCTTTATAGTCCCTTAGGTGTTTTATGGATCAAAAAAGGTTAAGATCTTCACGGATCATCAACCTTTGACCGTTGCTCTTAGTAATACAAATACAAATGCAAAAATGAAAAGGTGGAAAGCTCAGTTAGAAGAGTACAACCATCAACTCATTTATAAACCAGGCAATACAAACATAGTAGCAGATTTTCTTTCAAGGCCACCAACATCAAACATAAATTCAGTAACTGCTCACAGTAGTGATAGCTCTTCCGAAAATTTAATACCCTCTGTTGAAACACCGATCAATGTCTTTAAAAATCAAATCATCATTTCAGAAGATTACAATAGTTCATACGAATTTCGAATAGTCTTCCCTACGTATCACAGACATTTAATAGTCGAGAAAAAATACTCCGAAGAAACACTAAAATCAGTCCTAAAAAAATATTTAAATCCATCAGTAATTAATGGTATTAAAACAACAGAGCCTTTAATGTTAAAAATTCAGTCATTCTATCCTTCACACTTTGCTCATTACAAGATTCGCTTCACACAAATAGTAGTAGAAGATATTATTAATACAGAGGAACAAGATAGAATAATAATCGAAGAACATAATAGTGCGCATAGAAACGAAAAGGAAAATAGATTGAATATAATATTACTTTCCTGCAATGACAAAGAAATTTAAAAAAATTACAAAAATATGTAAAACGTGTAAGGAAAATAAATATGATCGACATCCAAGTAATCCAAAACAAAGTGAATAGTTTAGACCGAAAACTAACGTATACTGATTTCGCACTAAAACTAAAAATTATACAAGACAATATCAAACATATTCAAGACAACATAGCTTCAGCCAGATTAGGAATTATACATAGCAATATACTTACGAACGAAGAAATAGATTAATATAGTATAGATTTTCAGAAATTACAAAATATAAAATTAGGCGTACTAATGGACAGTAATAAAAATATAGTATTCATAGTAAGAATCCCTAAAGCTATAATAACAATACAGAAAATATTAATAATGCCAATAGGAGACGATTAGAACAGAGAATTTATGTTTGATCCACAGGAAATTATTCGATACAACAATAAAAGCTTCATATCTAATGAAAATAAAATATTAAAGACCTTAAACCTTTCAATAATTGTATACTTAAAAACAATTGCATCAAAATTTTTAATAATGTCTCTGAGATCGTAGAAATACAGACAGGTCTCGTCCTAGCAAAAAATCAAAAAGATGTAATTTTTAGCAATAATTGTGGTAGAGATAATCTTATAATAAATAATAACCTTATTTTTAATTTTAATAATTGTACCATAAGTATTGGAAATAAAATATTTCAAAACTATAAAAAAATATTTAAACAAAGTTTTATAATACCACACAATATAAGAAAAATCCAAGACGAAAATCAAAAACTTTTATTTGATGAAATCATGTTAAAAAATATCGAAAACACTAAATATATAGAAGAAACTTTATTTAAGAAAAAAGAACAATACAAATATACTGCTATTATAATGGCATTTTTAATTATTATAACTATCATTATTGTGATTCTTATTTTTCTTCATAACCGGTTTCAGAAGAATTTCAATATACAAATTTTTAATACGTCAACTCAGGAGAGTCTCCAATCTGGGACGGGAGGCGTTATGTCAGAACCGCAACCCATACCCAAATCTTGCTTCCAATATACCATTTGAATGTATATATATATATATATATATATATATATATATATATATATATATATATATATATATATATATATATATATATATATATATATATATATATATATATATATATATGTATATATATATATATATATATATATATATATATATATAAATATATATATATATATATATATATATATATATAAATATATATATATATATATATATATATATATATATATATATATTTATATAATTCAGAATAAATGTGACTTCCTTATTTTCATTCCCACAATATGACAAGTTCATATGAGTTCAAATTAACTTTCAATAAAAACTCTATTTACCAATAATTAACATTTAGTCATTACGAAATAAATGTTACTCCCAAATTTTCAATCCCAAAATATGACAAGTTCATATGAGTTCACTTTCAGTTTTTCATTTAGTAACCTTCAGCTGTTCCTCATTGTGCAAATCAGTTCAATGACATAGTCTGCATTGAAACTGTTGCAAATCATATAGTGCACATTCAAAGCCGAATGAAGAGGAATAAGAAAATAAGAAAATAAAGAATAAGTAAATGTAATAAATAGAGGTCAAACAAATTAATTTTAAGTTCAGTTAAGATTGTAATATCCAAAGTGAAACAATAAAATATCATTAAATGTATATTAATTTTTTTTTTAAAATTACTTTTCGCGACCCACATAACTCGCGTGTGGCGTATGGTATTAAACGTGGGTTACGTACATATACATATGTATACCAATTAGTGGTATCCGGACGTGTTCTGTTTGGCTGCTACTTTCGAGTAGTAAAACCCGATCAGACACGATAGCTGGGCTCTAAGCTACCGGAGGGGTCGGCAGGTCGCGGATAGCCGAAAGACCTGTAGTAGCAGGTTAGTTGTGAATAAGTCTCTGACAAATAAGCAATCCCCGACGAGGAGCGGCGGGAATCTGAGGACGCGGTAAAAAAGCTAGCAAGTCCGTTGAAATTCCCGTGACAGTGGCGAGTTGACACCGCCTCTTTTGAAGTATGTGTCCCCTTCACTTTGCACTCGCATTGTGAACTTAAAAATCCAGGAGCAACGGACACAAAATGAGTGGTATCACTGGTCAGCGTCTGTTCTCCATGTTAGGAGCGGCTGTTTAAAGTACGAATGCCGGCCTTAGGGCTATCAGGATTGAATCCAGTAAGATTCTGATTATGGTATACTGGAAAGGAAGCAGACGACACTGGGCTGGAGTAGTGGATCCCTGTTACCTCAGTAGGCGGAGTGAAATCTTGCTGAAATGGCTTCCAGAAAGATTCGCTACTTCTTCCGTCCTTTTAAAACCTGGCAGGTCTCACAATACGTTCGAAGCTCGTAGCCACAGCCGTGGCCACTTAGGTTGGGTTGAGATAACTCCCCATTAGTTCCGGCTCGAAGTCTGGCCCTGAACACTGTTCCCCATAAGGGACAATGTCAACCCCCGCATGGCCTCCCTGAATTCATAGATAACCATGGGACTTACGGAAACTAATTGCACGAGAGGAGACAGCGGTTGTGAGTTTGGGCCCATATTACATGGACAAGCAAATAAACCAAAAAAAAACTATAAATAACGATAGCAATAAGCAGACAACAGGCGTAGCGGATATCTTCAATAGAAGCTCTCTCATCGAAAGATCACCGCCACACGGCAAAGTACTGTCAGCATACGGCGTATCAGGTGGACAAAATGAAAATGATGTAACAGGTGATGCTCAAAGTACACACAGTGACATAATTGGGACACCAGTATCTCTCTACACGGGCTCCCTTACCACTACAAATGGTAGCCAACAGGAGGGGTGCAAAATGAAGACAGTGGAAAAAACGGACGAAAAACTACCAGGTGCCCTGGCAGTATCAACTCCGCCTATATCCACTCGGGACACTGGAGCAGCAAAGGAACGAACAGAAGTTGCGGTAACACCCCTCAATGCTCAAATGACAGCTCTGGGGAAGGCCATAAATGATTTACTGCAGTTTTGCAAGATTAAGCCAAATGTGCATAATGAGGTAAAACGACTAGCAGCGGTTATGAAGGCAAAACACGTCGAGATCGAGATGCAATTAAAGAGCATGCGCACCATTCAAAACGCTCCACAGCCGAACACGATCACAGTCGGAGTGAACACGGGATCTGGGAAGAGGCGAAGGGCCAACGCCAGTCCGACAGTAATGAACTGCGATGCAACAACGGGGCCCGTGAAAAGAGTGCGAGCAAATAACGATCTTAGCGCGGCAGTTGAAATTCCACTTGCGCAGGTCGTCTGTCCCAAGGCACCAGCCAGGAAAGGGGTGGTCACGCAGGTACAATGCCCACAAACAGGAGATGATGCCCTAAAACCGCAAGAAAAGGAACGATGGACAAAGGTGGAAAAAAAACCAAGGAAAAAGCAACAAGACGCTAAAGCCTACGATATAAAACCTAGACCGGATGCCATCATAATTACGGCAGCGGGTGCATCGTCATACGCCGACATCCTAAAAACGGTGAAAGCCAGTAGTGCGTTGAAAGAGCTAGGGGGAGATGTTAGGCGCATATACCAGGGTAACAAAGGAGACTTGGTAATCAAGCTTAAGAGTGCTCCCGAAAATAAGACGGCAAAATATAAAGCGGCGGTGGAGGAAGTCCTCAGAGATGCGGCAAAAGTAGTGGCAAAAACGCACTGCATCAGAATACAATGTAGAGATGTGGATATGATTACTACCCCCGAGGAGATTTGCGACGCCTTGAAGGAAAAGGGTAACATCAGTAGGCCGGACGTCTCGGCAATAAACAATATGCGAAAGTGCTATGACGGTACGCAGACAGCGTACATCGATCTTCCCGCAAATGATGCCAAAAAATTACTGACTGCGCGTAATATACAAATCGGATGGGTAAATTGCAGAATTCGGGAGACGGTATCACTTAAGCGTTGCTTCAGATGCTGGGGTTACGGTCATCTGGCGCATCACTGTAATGAACCCATAGACAAAACAGACATGTGTAGAAGGTGCGGCGAAAAGGGCCACCTAGCAGCAACCTGTAAAAGCAAAGAGAGGTGCGCTCTATGCGAAGGCACTCATGCAGCTGGCAGCTACAAATGTCCGGTATATCAGAAGGCGAGGAAAGATTGCGGACAATGAGAATCGTGCAACTAAACTTAAACCGATGCGCGGCGGCCCAGGATCTCCTGACCCAAACTATGTTCGAACAAAAATTCGACGTGGGGCTATTGTGTGAACAATACCGAAATTTAAATTGTCACAACTGGGTACAGGATGCCCACGGTAAAGCTGCTATATGGGCAAGTAACGATAGCTCAATTCAGCAGAAGATGACAATGGCGGAAAATGGTTTCACATGGGCGAAAATAAAAAATGTGTACTTTTTTTCATGCTATGCTCCCCCCAGTATGACTCTAGATGACTTCGAGAGGATGTTGATGGCCTTGGTGATAGAAGCGCGAGGTAAAAGTCCGGTCGTAGTAGCAGGAGACTTCAACGCCTGGTCCACAGCATGGGGAAGTACACGCACAGATCAGCGAGGAAGAATTCTGCTCGAATGCCTAGCTCCACTATCGTTAGACCTTTTAAACCACGGTAGTAAGAATACATTCGAAACAGGCAGGAGGGGTTCCGTGATAGACCTCACCTTCGCACACAATGTTATAACTCGCAACGCACAGTGGGAAGTCAGCAGCATATACACACACAGTGATCACCGGGCTATTGAAATAGATATCACTGCGCCGAAAAAACAACGAATTCGCAAAGTGCCAACAAAACGATGGAAATGGCAGGTTTTTGACGTAGAAGCCTTTAATACCGCCTGGAAAGATGAGGAAATCCCCCTGGACACGGCAGAAAAGATGGCGGTCAGCATAACGGACAAACTCAGCATGGCCTGTGACGTGGCAATGCCAAGAATATCAAACAGAATTGTGAGGAAACCAGTCTACTGGTGGAATGACGAAATCGCTAATGCGAGGAAAAGATGTAACCAAGCGCGCAGAAAGGCAAAACGAGCTCGCAATAGGCCAATTTGGGAAACGCTGCATCAAGTACATAAAGAGTGTAGGAAAGTACTGAAAGTAGCCATTAAAAACAGCAAAAACGCATATTTTAAGGAGCTCTACGACAGTTCTGATCTCGATCCATGGGGTAACGCATACAAGGCAGTGATGGCCAAACTGAAAGGGCCAAGAGCACCGCAACCAACAGAATATAAATTGATGCGTAAGGTGGTTGCAGCGCTCTTTCCCCCACAGGAGGAAACAATTCTGTACAACGGCCAACAAATAAACAGCACAGAAATCCCCGAGATTTCCACTGATGAGGTAGTGTTCACTCTGCGGAAAATCGCTGACGGTAAAGCACCCGGGCTAGACGGTTTGCCCAATATTGCGGTAAAAGCGGCGGTCAAGGCAACACCTGAAATCTTCACGCAGGTGTACAATGCGTGCTTAAGCGAGGGAATATACCCAGATATTTGGAAAAGACAGAGGCTGGTATTACTGCTTAAGCCCGGAAAGCAGCCGGACCACCCATCCTCGTACAGACCAATTTGCATGCTCGATACGCTGGGTAAAATCTTAGAGAGAATTATCTGCGATAGACTGCAAGAATCACTTGAAAAGCCAGGAGGATTGGCCGCAAATCAATTTGGATTTCGGAGATCGCGATCCACCGTGGATGCAGTCCAAGCAGTGATGGATATTGCAAGAGAAGCACTCAGCGGGAAGAGATGGGTAAATGGAAGCAAAAAATACTGCGCAGTGATCACATTGGATGTGAAGAACGCTTTCAACTCGGCGAGTTGGCCATTAATCATAAGTGCCCTCCGGAAATTCGCTGTCCCGGAGTACTTGTTGCGAATTTTAGCTAGTTATTTTGACAACCGAGTACTACTGTACGATACGGACGAAGGGGCAAAGCAATATAGGATCACGGGGGGAGTACCCCAGGGTTCTGTGCTCGGCCCTTCATTATGGAATGGTATGTACAATGACATACTCCAACTGGACCTACCGGAAGATACTACGGTGGTAGGCTATGCGGACGACATTGCTGTGGTAGCAGTAGCAAAACAGCTGGACATGCTCCAAACGATATGCAATGATGCGATCGTCAGAATAAGAAGCTGGCTTGATGACTCAAAACTGGAATTGGCGGCCCAGAAAACAGAGGTGGTCCTGCTGAGCTCCAGAAAAGTGCGAGAGCATATAACAATAACGGTGGGCGAACACGAAATTACATCGCAGCCGTATCTGCGGTACTTGGGAGTGATCATAGACGCGAAACTGACTTTCAAGGAACACCTTAGGACAGTATGCGAAAAGGCTGCCCGCGTCAACGGTGCGCTCACAAAGATGATGCCAAACTTGGGAGGGCCCAGATCAAGTCGAAGGAAGCTACTATCGAGGGTAACTACCTCGATCATCCTATATGCGGCTCCAATTTGGGCAGAAGTCGCGCGTACAGAGAGCGTCTCAAAAGGAATCCGATCTGTAAATAGGCTCAGCGCGCTAAGGGTTGCTAGCGCCTTTCGGACAGTTTCGGATGATGCCATTTGTGTGTTATCAAGTAAGCCACCAATCGACCTGCTTGCATATGAAATGCAGGATTTGTATAGGAGAGGGACAAGACCAACGGCTGCAGATAAGCTTGAAATAAGACAGAAAACCATGCAACAATGGCAGCAAAGATGGGAGCAATCCAGCAAAGGCCGATGGACATTCCAACTGATACATAATATCAACGAATGGTACTCGCGCACACACGGCGAACTTAACTTCTATTTGACACAGATGCTTAGTGGCCACGGGTGCTTCAAGGAATACTTGCACAAATATAAATACGATGTTGACCCGTTTTGTCCAAGTTGCCCGGGAGAGCAGGAAAACGCGCAGCATATACTTTTTCATTGCCCGCGATTTAACGAGAGCAGAAACAACTTGAGCGCTATCTTAGGAGAACAACCAGCAATGGCTAATCTGGTAGCGCATATGTGTGAAACCGAGACTAAATGGTAGGCAGTTTGTTCCACAGTATCTATTATGATGATAACTCTGCGGAACACTGAACGCGCCCGAACAGCAGCACGCCTAAGCCAGCGCAGTGCTGAGGAAAACGTTAATGGGGATGTTTCAAGAAGTAGGACTGAAAATGGACAGACCTAAGACTGACGATTGAGCGGTAACGCTCGTAACGGCCTCTCGACGTATTACCTAACGGTGAGGTCCCGAGAGGATGATCCGTCCGGACATCGGGGTGATTTTAGTGGGTTGGGGCCCCACACTACAAGGGTTTTTGACTGCTTTACACCTCGTAAAAAAAAAAAAAAAAAAAAAAAAAACCAATTAGTGGTAGTGCGCTTAGTGTTGTTGTACGAATACAGAGTAGAGTAAATCAAGAGAAAAAAATATAAGTGACACTTTGCGTTGAAGTAGAATGTCCCAGTCGGACTTTTTGTGACTAGCCACATAGTGTACAGATCAGTGCATAGGTTGAATAAAATAAATCTTTTTTTGTTTTTTCGTGTCCCTACACACGCTGTACACAGCATTGTATTCAGTGGTAAACAGACTTATATACCATTTCAAAGCACAGCGGGAATGGAGTGCGTGCATAGCTTAATGTACGCACTTAATTTACACAGTGCAGTAGAGTGGTGTATTAAACGAAAAGAAACAGATTCTAATCGATTAAGAGAATGAAACAAAAAAAAGAGTTTTTTCCGCTTTTGTTTTCTCTGTCGGTTGCATTCGTTATCTGCTACTCCAAAGCTATTTGTTGTGAGTTTCAGTATAGTTGCAATTGCTTGATACGTCGCGTCTGCTAGTTGTGTGTGCTGCATATTAAATAAAAGTAAGTTACTAATAAATAGTTATATAAATTGTGTTAACTAAAATATATACAAAGAGATGGCTAGCGGTAACATTACCAAAAAAATTTATGGAGGATTTGACGAAAGCACTAGGCTAGATGCTATTGAGAAAGTGCAGGGAGAATTGATGGAAAAACTGAAGGAGATACAGTGACTGTCATTAATATTCGGTATTTTTTCCTATGTTCGTGGGAGTTAAAATTTTCCAGTAAAAGAATAAAAAATCCAACTTTTTCTTTCTGATAATGTAATATACACATTTAGAGATTAAAATAAACAAATTATTCATTTCCTAATATTTAGTTAAATGTATAAAATATAAGCCAATCTGAAAACCTTGAAATATTTGTCCGCCATTAATATTCGGTTTTTGTCTTTTCCTTTAAAATACTACACTGTAAGTCTCTAATATCATCAAATTTGTTTGGAAAATGGGGAATCACACATTAACTAAACATAAATAAATCATTTTACGTGAAGAAGTATTGCGCTTGTTATAGTTGTTCTTAAATAAACCACAATGGGTCGAAAAGGGAGAAATACTTCGCTAGAACAGCGAAAATTAGTAATTTTGCATTACGAAAATGGAAAAAAATATAAAAACATTGCTGAAATGTTAAATATAAAGGCGAATACTGTCGGTGATATCGTCCGAAGATACAAAAATGAGGAAAGAATTGAGTTTAAAAAGCAGACTGGACAGCCTAAAAAATTGACCGAGATGGAACAGCGCGTCATTGTGAGGAAAATTAAAATAAATCCACGACTAAGCGCCCCTAAAATTGTGACTGAAGTCAAAAACGAGTTCGGAAAGTCAATATCAGAGTCAACTGTACGACGCATAATAAAAAAAGAAGGGTACAACGGTCGAGTTGCTCGAAAAAAACCGTTTGTGAATTTGACCAATCGGAAAAGACGCCTCAATTTTGCAAAAGAACATATTAAGAAAGATGTGAATTGGTGGGATGATGTAATTTACCTTGACGAAAGCAAGTTCAACATATTTGGAAGTGATGGGAAGACTATGGTTTGGCGTAGGCCGAATGAAGAACTGAAAGGAAAAAATATCACTCCCACTGTAAAGCATGGAGGTGGAAGTGTCATGGTGTGGGGTTGTATATCGGCAAAAGGTGTTGGAAATCTAGTGTTCATCGACGGTATAATGAACAAGGAATTATATTTAAAAATTTGAAAAGAAAATTTAAAGCAATCTGCTGAAAAAATGGGAATTTCAGCTACATTCAAGTTATACCAAGACAATGACCCTAAGCATAAAGCCCACATGATACGTGAATGGCTGCTTTACAATTGCCCAAAAGTCATTAATACTCCAGCTCAATCACCTGACATGAATCCGATAGAAAATTTGTGGGACCATTTGGATCGGCGCGTTCGTGAAAGGCCCGTTTCTTCGAAAACTGAACTCAAAAACAGGCTGCAGGAAGAATGGAGCAAAATTGGAGTTGAATATTTTCAAAAAATTATTAATAATATGCCAAACCGTCTTTCAGAGGTGATAAAAAATAAGGGCTATCCTACAAAATATTAAGTTTTTTCTTTTATATAATTCTTTTAATAGTAAGTTATGCTATACTTAAAAACCGAATATTAATGGCGGATGAATTATTAGACATTTTTATTTATGTTTGTTTTTATGTATTTTCGTTAACAACAATGAATGTGAAATAACTTAATTTTGATCTCTAAATATATATAATACACTATCAAAAAAAAAATATTCGATTTTATATTATTTTCAGGAAAAATTTGTACTTACAAAAATTTAAAATAAAATACCGAATATTAATGGCATTCACTGTACAAGGTTTGTGCTATATTTTTAAGTTATTCATATATATGATTGTGTAGTGACTTTACTTTCTATATTTCTACAGAGGAACAACGTCATGGTTTCGCCAAAATTTTTGCCACTCTGAACCAAATTTTGCAAAAAAATTTACCTGTTGCCAGTACGATTTCCATTTTTCCAATAAAAACAGTAGACAACGAAATTGGACAAAATATAGAAAATTATGTATGTTTTAACTTTGATGTAGTTGCTTTCATATCGACTTATGTTTGCTTTTACATTTTTACTTCTAGATTCCAACTTTACGAGCAATAATAAGCCCTGAGGGATTATATTCTAACTTCGATAGATTGGTAGGGGAAGAAGTAATTTTTCCGTGCAACTACAATGGCACCAACTGAAAAGCTTCTTTAAAGAGTATAAAAGCCTAAACATGGCTTTGTTTGGTAAGTATTTTAGTATCAATTATAAAGATAGTGGTATATGGTATCTCTCCCACTTTTCAGAAGCTGTAAAGAAAGAAGGTACGATGGAGAAGGATTACATAAAATCTATACGCGAATGCTCCAGGAGTTACAAACATAGGTACTTCAAGCGAAACTATGACCGCAAGAAGAAAAATGTACTTCAAACATCTCATAATACTAAAGCATAATCATTTATATTAAATAAAGAAAATGAAGTATAAAATTATATTTTCAACTTTAGACAATAAGATACCAATTAATGGAATGTATTTTCGTTTAATACACCACTCTAGTGCACTGTGTAAATTAAGTGCGTACATTAAGCTATGCATGCACTCCATCCCGTTCTGCTTTGAAATGGTATATTAGTCTGTTTACCACTGAATACAACGCTGTGTACAGCGTGTATACAGAACACGAACACTCGACACGAAGTTATGCTGTACACTGTTTTGTAAACTACGTAACCACATATCACACCAGGCACTCCCTAGGTCATACATTAAGAAAAGTAAACATAGTTCGCATCGTGCTGTTCACTGCATCCTTTGTGTTCAGGTAGTGCCCAGACACCTCCTGTACACTGGTCCGGCTGGGGTGTGCGGCATATAGGATTAAATATAGTGTCAAACATATGAATACCAACGAACAGTGGTATAATTTATGTTGTTGTACGAATAGAGTATACTCGAGTAAAACTCTTACAGTCAAAGGCAGAATGGAGAAAATTATTTTATTAAAGAACGAGCAATTAATATGTTTGTTGCTGAGTTGGGGACTCCCAACTACGGTTACAAAAGGCGAATTAGTGCGGCAATAAACGCGACTGAGAATGAGCTCAGCGATGAGGAAATAGCAAATGACGGAGACGACATGAGTGTACAGGAACTAATTAATGAATTGCGTGGAATGATGCAAATTGCGTTGAGTCCGATCGAAAATATTTTGCGAAATTTAGCTAGTAATTAAAGCGCAAGCGCTATAGCCGCTAGAGTGCAACAAAGTGGAAAGTGTGTGTCTTCGTATACTGATACCAACTTCGTGAGAATCGATACTCGGTGAAAGAAATAGCCGAAACGATACATCACTTCTTTCCGTCGATTGACTATACAATATTGAACGTGTGCACAATGTGTATTGAACGTGTGCACAATGTGTATTGAACGTGTGCACAATGTGTATTGAACGTGTGAACAATGTGCTAATTCCATATAAGTGGAACGAAAGTGTCTATTGTTGGCCGTATACAATATAATGAAAATCGTAGCTCGTCTGTGGTTTGATGCGAACGGTATATTTCAGTTGGAACAGTTTCGCGAATGACTTATGATGCCGACATAGGCGCTATAATGTGCAGTGCGGTACAAGCGTTAGATGAAAAACTAACCGATTCTTGTTTCCGAATGGGCGTGTTTGGACGAAAATATAAATTAAGCGAAAAATCTATTGTGAAATACATTCGCGAAGGATTGAGTAATTTTGATATAGAAGTTGCCATTGCGACTCAAAGCTTTGATACTGTAAAACACTTAAGCGAGACATTACAAAAATCTGAAAAAATCTACCGATACTAGCGAAGTATGACACTTAACTATGAGAAAAAATCCAAAAACCGGTGAAGAAAGTGCGCTTTATTCAGACTCAGTGAAGATGGACAAGTCAATCAAGTGTAAGAAACCAAAAAAAAAAGAAAATGGAAACGATAGTAACCCACATCATCGGAGAGACGAGCCTGAGAATTATGGGAAAAAGGCAAATGTCAAGCATTGTCAAGTGCAACCAAAGTTTGGTGAAAAATGCATAGCGGTGGATGATACATTGTGTACAGCTTTTATTGATACAGGTAGTGAGTGCAGTGTGATGCGGAAAATAGCTGCAAATAAACTTGAAAATGTACGAAAACACTGTAACATATCAATCATATGTGGAGGTAAGCAGGAAATTCGTCAAAAACTAGAGGCAACCGTTCACCTTGCGGAAAATCTGATCAACATTGGTTTTACTGATGCTATGAAAATGAGCATTCAGGTGAGGATGAACACACCAATTACCCAAAAGCTAAATTAAATTTTGGAAAATGAAATCATAATTTAATCTGAGTCAACATACGCAAACCCAATGATAGTAGTCAAGAAGAAAGGATTAAACGAAAAGCTTTGCGTTGATTACAGAAGACTGTCACCTTAATTCAAAATTTTCTGTCATATGACAGTTTGTGCCTATTTTGTCAGATCACAAGACAGAAAATTTGTGTACCCCAAATTGTAAATTCATTCTGTGTTTGAATAAGCTGTTTTATTAACAGAAAGCGGACTGTAATGATAATTTGACAGCTGTGATTTCACACATAAACGCAAAAATGGCAGACAGTAAGGTGTAAGTAATTTTTATTATTATTATATATTTAAATTGTACTGTTATATTACTTTTAATATTTACAGAAACAACCAGAAACATGAAAGAATTCTTCCTGAGTTCTTGGGAAATGCACAGCATGTCCCTTCACTCGCATTAGCAAAGTCAAAAATTTCTCGAATTGCTCGAGGCAATGAACGCCGCTAGGAATTTGAGGGTGAATGGCAGTTTTTTTTTTGGATATCGTAGAAACTCAACTCTTAAGATTCCAGGTCAAGTCTTTTGGAAGGCGAAAATCTTTCATAAACACTGCATCGGGTTTACAAAAAGGATCGCTGTCATCCCTTAATGACCTCAAGCACCTCCTATTCTCCAACTTTTCTTTCCTCTTTGCCGCTAATATAGCACAACATTTCAAACTCAGCATTTATTGTTATTATTTACTTTTTATTTATTCAATTCCTCAAAAAATAGTTTTATTTTTAATTTGGTTTCAGTTTTGGTACCAGCAGGTTCTTGTCAGCTCCTCTTGATGTGCTGTCAAAAATGCTGTCATATGACAGAGAGATTTCTTAGAACACACTTTTCTGACAAATTTACAATATTCTGTTATATGACAGAAATGTTATTATGTTAGATAAACAGAATTAGGGTGTAAATCAGTAAGTAGAAAAGGAAATATATCAAACACAAACATTTTTTTCTATCGGTTTAGTAGTTCAACTAGTGCGTTGGCAGTAGTTAATAGCTTGGAGCGCTTTCGATACTGCGCCCAAGGTAAAGAGATTACGGTACTAACCGACTGTAAAGCAAATATGACGGCAATGCAGAAAACATCGAGAATAGTGCACTAGTGGCTGCGCATACAAGACTTTGATGTAAAACTAGATCAACGCCCTGGAACACGGATAAAACATGGAGACTTCCTCAATAGAACACCGTACAAAAGCAGTTGTGAAACGGACACTGCATCTTTAGATGTGGGGAAGATTAATATAGAGACAGACGGATGGCTCTACAGAATGCAACTTCAAGATGAACAGATATGCGAGATCGCAAAACAAATAACGCGTGGAGAACAAACTGCGTGCACCGAATATCAAATCAAGAACGGCAGCTTATTTCGAAAGGAGAAGGGCGCATAACGAATATAATAATTTTTCTCACGTTTGCGAAACTTCGTCAAATAATTTATAAAGTCATGCGAGGAATGCGCCTAAAACAAGCAACGAGACGGTAGGGAAGAAGGAGAGTACAATTACAATGACGTCGAACTGGTACTCTTCCAGACAATTCACCTGGATCTTTTAGGATCATTTGCGAAAAGCAAGAAGCAGAATGAACATATCCTAGTGATTGCATCTGCTTTTACGAAGTTTACAATAGTACGAGCAGTAAAGAGCACGGTTTCGAAAGTGACTCCTCCCATATATACGATTAGTCGACGGTAAGATTGGCTAAATATTATAAAAATAGTATTTTAAAAAAATTGGGCAAACCTGCACGTCCGCATAGTGTAACCAGTAGCGAGTTTGAAGACAGCAAAAAGTCAGTCGATTCAAGCTGAACTGAAGTATTCCGTTTAATTTTTATTTTCTTTTATATCTCTTTGATAATTCATTGTGTTTGAATAAAAATTTAAACTACTGTAACTTAACATCAATTTGGCTACTCTTTTAAGAGTATCCATTAAAAACTGTCAAATTCATTCCTTTCCACTTTTAATTGGGATTTTGTAGCAAGAACTAACAAAGAAATCAGTTGTTCATACTCTCACAAAAAATTGTAGTAAATTATAATAAATAAAAAAATGTAAATAATAAAAACACATCTTACTAATGGACTTCTGGAGCCAAGCCAAAACTATGGTCGAATCCGTCCAACAAAACAAGTTATTGGAGGTGACCCCCACCCTTGTCCGGAATGCCGCCACCAGCTCGGATAACAATACCGCGCCACAGAGTTCTAAGCGAGGTAAGGATAACGTCTTAAGAGGCGCGACCCGCGACTTAGCCACTAATAAGTGGGATGTGACAATATCGTCGCACTGGCACCGCACATACAGCGCGGTGGCGTATGCCGCTTGCGAAGCATCACAAAATGCATGGAACTGGATATCTACATCCGGTGCAGACCCCACCCATCGAGGAATTCGAATCTGTGAGATGTCGTCATAAGCCCCTAAAAATTCCTTCCAACGATTGGATGAAGCGAGGGTCAGCGATTCGTCCCAGTCAGTTTTGTCCCCCCAAATTTGTTGCATCAAAATCTTGGCCACGATCACAACAGGTGCCAGCCATCCGGCTGGATCAAACAGTTGAGCTATAATCGATAGCACCTTGCGTTTGGTGGCTCGTGGGTCAAAGCAAATGGGCTGGAGATGAAAGTAGAAATGATCAGTCTTTGCATTCCACCGAATTCCTAGTGTCTTAGTTAAACTCGCTTCATCCAGCTTCAAAAAATCCTCTCGGAGTAAGTGGTCCGGAGGCAAAGAGGAGAGAATGGCTTCCGTATTAGCTGTCCACTTTCGCATGGAGAAGCCGGCAGAGTCGAGTGCACGGATCAACTCGTCTCGAGTCTGTATTGCTGCGTTTACATCATGTGTGCCGACCAAGGCGTCGTCCACGTACAAACATTCACGCAGTACCCGGGCTGCTAAGGGTAAGTCCTCCTCGACATCCGTCGCGAGCTGTTCCAATGTCCTAATCGCTAAGTACGGTGCACAGTTGACTCCGAAGGTAACCGTTTGCAGCTCGTAATCGGAGACTGGCGCTGCAGGAGAGGCCCTAAAGACAATTCGCTGGTACGGGGTGTGCTTTGGAGCTACTCTAATCTGCCGATACATCTTTTGCAGATCCCCATTAAAAACGAACTGATACATTCGCCATCGCACGATAAGTTGGGTCAAGTCAGCCTGCAGGGTGGGACCCGTATATAGGACATCTTTCAAGCTGAGGGTGCTAGTGGTTGCTTGAGACGCATTGAATACCACTCGCAGTTTGGTGGTCGTACTCGCAGGTTTCATAACCGCATGATGAGGCAAATAATAGTGAGCAAGAGCTCCTGAAGGTGGAGGCGGGACTTTGACCATATGATCAAGAGTCAAGTACTCCTGTACCACGGAGTCATATTGGTCTTTCTGCTCAGGGTTACGGAGTAACCTGCCTTCATTGCGCTCGAACTGCTTTAACGCCTGTGCCGAGAAGCTCCAAGCGACTCCTCAGGCAGATGCTTTGGTTTGAACGGTAGTTCTACTACATACCGCCCAGAAGACTCTCTGTAAGTGGTCCGGGAATACAAATCCAGGCAAGCCTGGTCACCGGGTGACAACCGTTTCTCCCTAGGTGGTTCCTCCACCTCCCAGAATCTCTGCAAGAGCTCTTCAACCGGGTGGCCGGTCGTAACTTGTACTCTAGCACAGAATGTCTGTGTCGAGTTCTCAGGCATGGGTCCTGTGAGGATCCACCCAAATACAGTTTCCTGTGCAATTAATGACCCAATAACGTCACGTTTCAACCCATCAAGCATCACCATCGGGTATAAATCACCCCCTATCAAAATGTCAACTTGTGAAGAGTTTGAAAGGCTTGGATCAGCCAGTCGTAAGCCGGCCAATTGGGTATAATGTTGCGTTGATACCCCTAGTCGGGGTAATTCGCGGGTCAAGGTGGGCAGTACTAATGCTGACACCGGGAGCCGCACAGTACTGTCGAGAGGTGACCCTAACATTAAATCGCACGCTTTTGTCACGCTAGCTGCCACCACATTGCTTACCCCGGACACTTGGGCATGCACGGTACGCGTAGGGAGTCGCAGGCGTCGTTGGAGCTGATCAGAGATGAAAGACCCTTCCGACCCAGGGTCGATCAATGCACGGGCCATGTAATTGACTCCCTGATACCATACGTGAATGATGGCGGTACCTAATAGCACACGTTTGGGTAGCCGACCTCGAGCTCGATATGGACCGGATCGTCCCTGGACTGTAGCAGGTACCACCTGTGCAGCGTGGGCGAAGGAAAGTGTAGCAGGTTGAGCCAACGTGGTGGCCGCGTTGCGTCCGTTGGATGATCGTCTGCCTCGAGGCGGCGTCGTGCGTGGTGGGCCTCTTATGCTCCGGTTCGGGAGCGGCTCACGGTGTAGCAGAGTATGGTGCCGCTCTTGACACGTAAAACATCGGTATTTACTCGTGCAATTGGACACACGATGATCCCCCTTCAAACAATTCACGCACAAGTGGAAGCGATTCACCCATCCCCATCGCTCTGATACATCAGCGTTGATGAAAGTAGAGCAGTGGGAGACCCGATGGCCTGGTAGTGTACATATCTTACACCCTTCCGGACTGACCATCGCCTGATGAGCCTGCACGTGGCTATTGCGGAGTGGTGTTGAGCGGCTCCCCCCAGGCTCCCGCGCATGCTCCGTCTGGCAGACATCAGAGACCGCTTCCAAAGTTTGGAATCGTTTCGAGAGGAATTCCTCCATCGGCACCCAAGTCGGGATATCCGCATGATCTGCAAGGGACTGCTCCCAGAGAGAAAGGGTCCTCTCCGGCAACCGAATGGAACTCCAGTATATAAAAATTGGATCCCAACTGCCTACATCCACCGACAGCTCCTTCAATGCCATAATGCAATTGCTCACTTCCCGCTGCAGCCTTTTTAGCTCCGACCCACTTTCTCTGCCGATGGTACGCATTGTGAATAGGGACTTCAGCTGACAATTAATGAGCTTACGCCGATTTTCGTATCGTGCCGTAAGCCCCGCCCACGCCTGTTCAAAACCGCTATTGGTTAGTTGGCATTGGTCCACGATTTCTCGCGCCTCCCCCCTAGTCTTTGCTCTCAGGTGATACAACCGCTCGATGTTAGATAACCGGGCGTTCCGCAGGAACAGCGCCGTGAACATATCACGGAAGGTGATACATTTGGAGTACTCCCCCCCGAAAATCTCAATATCACAAGGAGGCACCGGAATAGTGTGGGATTGAGAAGACAGCTCAGCCGACGTCTCGGAAGGCACCGTTGGAGAGACGGTCAGGGATTGTATTAGTCCACTGATCCGAGAATGACCCTGTTTGTACATGGCAAAACTTGCTGCGAATCGTTGCCGTATAGACTCTTTAATGGCTACGCATTTCTCGTCTAAATTTGCTTCAATGACCGCTGCAGCCTTCGCCTCCTTCAACGCCTGCCATAAGTCTGCCAATTCAGTCAGATCAAGGCGAAGATATTCGAGATTTTGAGGGGCGGAAGAGTTCCGCTCGAACTCAATAACGAACGCGGTCAGGCTATCAGCCGCGTCTATCAGCGGAGTCAACATAGTTGCAGACCGCTTGACCTGAGAACGCAGCTCAATGATGGCAAAACGCAAGCAAAACCCGGGAAAACACTACACCTTCACGTTGACACACCCAGTTACCCAGCTATATGTGTACCCAGCTGGCCTGCTGACGTGACCGGTATAACGCCCGCCTTATTTTCGCTGAAGAGTCCACACAACTTAAAGACAATCCCTAGGAGGAATGAAACTACGCGAAGCCTAGGCAATGACGACAGCACTGGCCAACTACAATTGACAAACAAGGAAATTGAATTATAACCCCTACTTCAGATACCCAACGCAGCGCTATGAGCTGCTGTATGTGACCCGGACCTTGCGTCGCTCGTGGGTTAACCGATACAGGGTTATCAAAGACAAAAGGGCAGCACAAGTTGGCAGCGCTGCGAGCTGCAAAAACTGTGACGTACGGAGATCAACGAGCGTACGTATTTTTCAGCGTCGTAATATGGGGATGTTCAAGCACCGCTGGCACACGGTTTACTGTAAAAAGGCGTCGGCAGCGCTGTGAGCTGCGGACTGCGAACCTAATTACACCGCACTCGTGTCGAAAACGTCGATCCTCCACCACGTTAACGGTTGTTGACCCGTTAGTCCGAAAAACCTACCGGCAACTGTATAAGTTACCGGTTCATCAGCAACGGTACACAACGTACAGTAACCAAGCTCTGGGCAGCGCAGTGAGCTGTAGACTCCCACGCCAATGTAGAAGCAAGAACAATATGCTCCCACCGCTTACTGGCACCATGAAGCGACTTCAACGCGGCGATATACGCACGCAATACGGATAACCCGAACAGCTGACCCACAAGAGTTGTGAGTGTGACACCCGCCTTAATTCGTTTCAATGAACAAAGCAACACTCAAAAGTAGTGACTGCACAACGGAACAGCGGATAGCGGCAATGGCAATAGCATGCACAGCGGCTGTGGAAAAATCTGCGCACAAGCAGCTGTACACAGCTTATCGTAACCGGCGTCGGCAGCGCTTTGAGCTGCAGACTGCGAACCGAATTACGCAGCGGCCGCGCTGAGAATTTAAAAAATGTAAATTCCAGTACCTGCTGCTGTGCCGAATCCACACACACGCACACACTCACACAAGTGACGATACGGAAATGTACCGTTTGCCGCGACGACCGTACCCAAACGCGAATGACGCTATAAAGAATATAAATCCCAAATTACAAAATAAAAGCGTAAATAAATAGCTGTGCAATTAGGTAAAAATAAATATTAAAAACTTACCGGGCGCAGCTGCGATCCGGCTCGAAGGACCATGTTTCTTAGTGCGGAGTCTCTCTCCAGTTCCATTGTAAATTGTGTAAATAAATTACCTTTTGTCACCTTTAAATTTTCTATATATTATTTATAATAATAGATCCACAAGTAAAATGCGTTCTTTAATGTACTTTATACCACTTCTTTTACTTTAAAACTTGTAATATAATTTTTAAATGATTGCAACAAAGTTTCTGCCACACGGCGTCGGTTAATTTTACTTTTATGATTGATGCACGTATGCGACACGTTTAACGATTGACGGCTGAACATCAACTGGTTCGGCACGCAGTATTGCCGACCAGCTCTCCTCCGCTGCCTGCGTCAGCACTCTCCTCAAAATAAAGATGGCTGTGGCCTGCTACACGACTTTGGCGGGACCCAATGAGGGGAATTCTCTCCGCACTGAGCCCCGCGCAGAGTCGCATGGTGACGGTGCGCAGGCAGCAGCCGTTGACAGGAGGGCTCCGGCGCGAACAGGTGGTGTATGACTTATGCCGTCGTTGACATTTGTGGCTTCTTCTACTGGAGCTGGCTGCTTATTAGATTGTTCTACTTTCGGTAGACATGGGTAATGGCGCGAGTAAATGGACGCCTCTTCTGGTGAGGCCTGTTGAAGTTCGACTTTCCGCTACTCGCACTAGGCTGTCAGCACCAGGAAATTTTTGAGTTATTCGACCAAGCCGCCATTTAATAACTGGCAAGTTATCCTCCTTCATTAATACCATTGTACCAGGCTGTAAATTATGACGCATGGTCTTCCATTTGTAGCGATGCTGGAGTTGGTTTAGATACTCCTTACTCCACCGACTCCAAAATTCCTGTTTCAACCTTGTGACTAAGTACCACTGCTTCAGTAAATTTATGTTCAGATTCTCAGTGGGCTGGTCGACAGCACTTGTCAATGGTGCACCTGTTAACAAATGACCTGGAGTTAATGCTGCGTAATCGTGTGGATCATCTGACATAGGAGTCAGCGGCCCCGAGTTAAGAATGGCTTCTATTTCAACTATAACTGTCTCTAACTCTTAGTATGTTAATCGGGCATTGGACAAACTTTTGTAAAATAGATTCTTTCCCGATTTAACCGCTGCTTCCCATAAGCCGCCAAAATGTGGCGATCTATCAGGTGCGAAAAAAATCGATTCCATTGTGTGCGCAGAATTTCATCAGCTGTGATTTGGTATCTACATTGTAGATGATGTCCGCAAGATGATGTCTCAGTTGATTTCGTGCTCCTACGAAATTAGTCGCGTTGTCACAATGCATATGCCGACAGTTCCCTCTTCGGCTCACAAACCTCTTTAAGGCTCCGATAAATGCGTTGGTCGTAAGGTTGCTTACCACTTCAATGTGTACGGCCTTACTTGCAAAGCAACAAAATATCGCCACATAACACTTTTGTGGCGTCTTTCCCCTTTGATTTTAATGAAATTTAAATGGCCCACAAAAATCGACTCCAGCGTGGGTGAAAGGCTTATTTGGTTGAACCCGTGATGCAGGTAACTGTCCCATGAGTTGCTGCAATGGTTTCGGCATAGCTTTAGTGCAAGATACACAGTTTTTTACGATTGATCTAGCTATTGTTTTCGCATTAACCGGCCAACAAGCTTCCCGTGTCGCTGCTACTAGAGCCGCTGGGCCAACATGCTTGTTATCAATGTAGATGTGTGTCATCAATATTAGTGATATCACTCCGATATGGCAATAGGGTTTGGTATTTTGCTTCATGTTGTGGTAGGGCTGAATATGCTAGTCGTCCTCCTACCTGCATAATGTCGTCTTTATCCAGAAATAGTGTAAGATCACCCATCCCCCTTCCAACTGGTTTGTTGTGCTTGAGAAGTTTATATTCACGATTGAATGCTTGTCTCTGCAGGTCCTTGATTATAGTCTGAGTAGCACCTTTAATTTCTTCTGCGTCGAGGTCGATGGATTTTTGAACTGGCACAATTTTTAATGATTCGAAGTGCATATGCGGTGACTCGTTGAAGATGTGTCCATGAATTTCGATGATCAATCATTGAAGTAAACGACGGAATCTGTGACGTAGTAAGACATACCTGTCTCTTCTCTAATTCTGTGGTTGAATTGGCTGATGCCGCTGGCCACGATGACGGTGCTCCGTATAGAAACAGTGGTCCATAAAACCACATGCCTTGTTGTTTAAATTGACCCGGGTTGATGCCTCGTGAGATCATGTCTGCCGGGTTTTTGTCTGTAGGTACGTGACGCCATTGTTGCTTTACCGTTACTTCTTGTATAGCTGCCACTCGATTGCTACAAAGGTGTGATAGGAAGACGAACTGGCAGAGATCCAGGCTAGCGTCACTTCAGAGTCAGACCACAGAAAGCATTCGCCTGTCCATTGTAAAATATGTTTTACCCTGTCCAATAACTGGGCTGCTAACCGTGCAGCACAGGGCTCCATCCGGGGGAGCGTTTGTTGTTTTGGTGGTGTAGTCTTTGATCTAGAACACAACAGCTGAACGCTCACAGATCCATCTGTTTCTATCGACCTTGCATAAATAACAGCGCCATAGGCCTGCTCGGATGCATCGGCAAAAGCGTGTAATTCTATCTGATGCACATTGTTCTTTGTGGTGGGAAATACGTAGCGTGGAATATGCAAGTTCTCAAGTTCCTGGATGTTTTCTCTAAACTGGCTCCAGAAGGTATGCAAGTCCATAGGTAGTGCTTCGCAGCTTAATTTTAGACGCCACAGCGATTTCATGAATATTTTTGCACATGAGACAACTGGTGACAAAAAACCTAATGGGTCGAAGATATGCGCGATGTCCGACAGTACTTTGCGTTTCGTTATTTTGGCTGTTGTGCTAAATTTAGTCCTTATTCGGAAGTAATCAGTTCCAGGTTGCCACGTGAAACCAAGCGTTGTGATGGTAAAATTATCGTTGTCAAAATTCAATTGAATTGTTCGATCCTCTGCGTTGATGTTAGTTAACAGTGTTTTATTACTTGCACACCATTTCCTCAACTTAAAACCTGCTGACTTGGTGAGGGAGTTCAATTCCTCCTGTACGCGCAAGGCTTCTGCTAACGTATCGGCTCCACTCATAACGTCGTCCACATAAAAATCTCGTTGTAAGCATCTGGAGCCGTGCGGATATTGTGTGCTATGTTCCTTGGCTAATATGCGTAGATATTTTATCGCCAAATATAGTGCCGATGTGACTCCATAAGTCAGTCTGTTTAATTGGTAACTTTTCAGAGGGTCGCTTGGCGTGTTCCTCCACAGGATTAGTTGATGCTTGCGGTCAGCTTCGTTCACGATCATTTGTCTGTACATTTTCTCGATATCCGTTGTGAAAACATATCTGCGTACTCGAAATCTCAAAAGAACCGCAAATAAGTCTTCTTGAAGTTTTGGACCTGGTAGTAGCACATTGTTCAATGATACATTTGTTGACGTCTTCATTGATGCGTCGAAAACGACACGCAACTTTGTGGTGGTGCTGTCTGGCTTCAGAACGCAGTGGTGAGGTAAGAAGTTGTGTGGTTGGTTTATGCTTCCGCTAACTTCTTCCATGTGACCTAGCCGCAGGTATTCCTCCATGAAGGCCGTATACTGCCTTTTGATGACGGGGTTTCTTTGCAATTTCCGTTCGATGGCGTAAAAGCGTTGTAATGCGATAGCTTTCGAGTCTCCAAGAGGGCTTGCGTTATCAACTAAAGGCAAGCGCACAATGAACTGTCTGTTCGCTGCTCGACACACAGTTTGGTTGAAAAATGCTTCGCAAGTTCTTTCTATCGCTGTTAGCGGCGGGCTGTTGGTGTCAAATTCTTCTAGCTGCCAGAAACGCTCGAGCTGATGGGTTAATGATTCATCTTCATTCGTAACTCCAATACCGCAGAACGTAGTCTCAGCTGTTGATGGAATTGTGATGTGTCCACTAAGCACCCATCCGAACACGGTGTTTTGCAATATGGGGAGTCCGGTTCCCAATTTGATTTGGCCGACTACTAGCAATTCCAAATGACATTCGTTGCCTATAAGAATGTCAATTGGACCTGATTGATTAAACTCCGGGTCAGCCAATTGAATATTTTTAGGAATAGGCCAGGCTGTCACGTCGAAACTCTGTGTTGGCAGTGGATGTGCAATTTTTGGCAGTATGACAACTTCAATTCGGGTTGAGTAACTAGTTACTCATGACTCAAGTTTAATGTTGGCTCAGTGAGTAGCGCGTTGATAAATTTCCCCAATTCCATCAAAGTACTGCGGATTGTATTGTGTTGGTAATCCGAGCTTCTTTGTCAACCTGTCCGTAATGTGGTTTGTCTGCGATCCGCAGTCCAAAATTGCACGGTATTGAAATTCATTGCCTCGGAAGTCATTGACTTTTAAGACGACAGTGCTCAACAGCACATGTTTCACGCCCGTACGATTGACCGGGGACACCAATGAAGTGGTGAGTGGTTTTTCTATGGCACCTGTATAGCTATGTAACTCCACGGTAGGCTCACTTACGAATGTTGTGAGTGTCTGAGATGACCCTTGACTGGATTGACCCTTAGCTAGCTGTTGATCAAAATGCACTAATGAGTTGTGCTTCTTGTTGTCAATAAGTTGGAACTCCTGAGGCTGATCTAGCGTCAGTTCATACTCGGATGTTGACGTTTTATCTAACTTCTGCAATAAAAGATACTCAAAAATTGTGTGGAAGCTATCTACGGGAACTCCTTGGCTTTTTAACGCGTAAATGCATTCCTTGGCTACATCGTGTAAAGTTTTAAGCGTTTAGCCCATTTCACTGCTAGCATTCTTTATATTAAACAACTTGCTATCGATAGTTTTAACCAATTTGCGTTTATTGTTAAACCTATCGCTCAAGATTTGCCAGGCTGCGTCATAGTTTTCCTCGCATGCTGGCAAGTGACCGATTAGTGCTTTACCTTCTCCGGTTACGTTGGCAGCCAAATAAAACATTTTTTGTGTGTTGCTTATTGGCTGAGTATGTATCATCTTAACATACAAATCGCGAAATGGTATCCACGTTGAATAGCTACCGTCAAAAACTGGCAAGGTAACTTTAGGCACATTTAATGCCTGTGGTATGGTGTGGGTTGGCGTAGAGTTGCTCGGTGTACTGACTGGAATATGTTGACGTAACTTAATTAGTACGTTTTGAAGCGCATCTTCGGTCTCGTAGAATTTGTCCGCATCATAACCATCAATTTCCGCCAGGTTTGTTCGTTGCCATATCCATTGGTTATTTTGCACCAGATTATCGTAGTAACGTATCAATAGTTTCCTTTTGATATCATAGTACACTGGTGGATGTGACTGATCAGTTTCCGAGTGCACATCCCCAATGACTCGAGAAATTGCACGCACCAACGCCTTTTGCTGCTGTACTAGGGCTATGAGTCCATCGCCTTCATGATGGCTGGTTCGCGGGGTGCTGTTCTTGCGGTTAGAGCCTCCTTGATGGAACTTCAAGTTGCACTGGCGTTTTTCGCTTCTCTCCTTCCTCATTGATGATGTGCTGTAATTTGGTGAACAGCCAGTCGTAGAGGTTTGCTATGTTGCCTCTATAATCCTGTTTGAAGTACTCATGATTAACTTCGTCTAGCTCGAGTACGAGATGATGTTGATGTTCGAATGTAGACCATGCCTCCTTCAGAGTCTTCATGCGTTTACTGGCATATTCGATGGTTTTACGGTCTTGTGTGTCCTTTTTAAAGTTGCTCACCATTTGCTCTATTGCCGAGCCCATTTCCTCTATGCTGAATGTTAAAGGTGATTTTAAGTTGAAACTCTGTGTGCTGAGTTATGATATCCCTGGATATCCTTCTTGAGGAACTTCTGCTTGTCTTCCTTGAGAATCTCGCCGGGACCTCCAAAATGTTTATATACCGATTAGTTGGTTTACTAATCGTTTGCCGTTTCCTTGGGTGCAATACCGAAGGATCGTGATGATGACTTCAAGTGCAATACTGAAGTCTGATATCTCTTTGGGTACAGTACCGAAAGAGTGTTGTGGCTAATCAAGTAGTAATTTTGAATTAGCTTTGTGGTTGAAATTGGCGACAAAGGTAAACACTGTCGAATGTTTGACCTCAAAAGTATATCTCAATTTTTATTTATTAATTGATTGAATTTTAATTACAATTTTGCTTATTCTACAGAATTAAATATATTTGTGGTGTCTGCAATTATGTGCAAGGGACCAGCGTTTCTGCATACTTGGAGCAAATTAATACTTTAGACCGCACGTGTACGGAAATGCTGATGAGGCTTCATACGCTGTATATCCGTTCATCAGGTGTACTGCTTATTCAGCGTGCAAGAGCAGGCATTTTTAATGGGAATTGCTGATTGGACTTTTGCGTTGGAGCAGGTAAAAACTCCCATAACGTTGATATCATCTAGGTACACCAGACGTTCATTAGGCGTTCAAATGTAGCTGGACCATTACACAGTCCGAATGGCATCACCAATAATAGTCCATCACTGGCACTGAATGCTGCCTTTTCGTTGTCTGGTTCGCCTACTGCCACTTGCCAATATCCGCGTAAATCCAACATTGAGAACCAATTTGAATCAGAAAGTGTGCACAAGGTATCATCGATGCGATGTAATGGAATCTTTCTTCGTTACCTCATTAAGTTTCCGATAATCTGTAGCTTTCGGACTAGTTTTCCCAGAACGCTTTATATTCGCAATTCAAATGCCATATACGAATGTGTCCATCATACACCTCTCAGTAATCTCTCCTGGGTAGGCAAGATGAGCCAACCGTTCCACTTCCGCCGCAAACTGTTGTAGAGACTCACCACTCTCCTGTACCCGTGTTCGTAGCTCTACTTGGTACAACTGCTTCCTGTGTTCTCTACCATACTTACGTTAAACAGCATACATCAAGCTTTCATAGCAGTCTCGCTTACTTTCTGAGATAGTTTGCAGCACATCAGCGGCAGCACTTTTCAACGAAACTGTTACTGCAGCCACTTTTTCGCGAGCACTCCAACCATTTGTGCTAGCGGTAGTCTCAAACTGCATTCTGAACACACTAAATGTCGTGGTTCCAGCATAGGTTAGAGGCTTTAGTTTTATTGAGGATAAAGCTGGAACAGGCAATGCACCTTTATGTAGTAGGTTAATTCTTTGCTCTATTTGTTGCTTAAAATCGTTCTACAAAGAATTTTTGTTCTACAGATTTTTCGAACGATTCTTGCCGTGTCTCAATTTCACAAGCTTCCTGTCTACCATCTCGGACATATCTTTAATTTTTTGTGAGTTTTGTTCCGCTAGTAGAGCAAGTCGTGTTTCACTCTGCTCTAACCGCTGCTGCAACTTGTCATCGCTTTTCCCTACCTGCTGTTCCAACTGTTGTTTGACATCCTCTTTGGCTGTTGGAGTATATTGTTTTAATCGCTGGTGCGAAGATATACGCCGTATTGCTGGAAGAGCTTCCGTATTTCCACGATAAGCATATTCATGTCAAAGTTACCCGTATTAGTTTCTTGAGGTGCCCCCTCTCGAGATGTCTGGGCTCTTCAAATTTGAATTCGTACTCCTCGACTCTATACCCTGCTCCTCTAAAGCGCTTCTTCATCTCACCTGCAGCTCCGCTTTAAGCCCTTGTGTTTTCAAATTTAAGCGCTCAAGCTTCTTCTTGAGCTGCTCAAATCTCAGTTTGTTATGACAGATACACAATCCCACTTCTGACACCAATTGTTACGAAATTTCTCTCTTGACAATTTATTCAGTTACGCTATTTACACACTTTATATTAGGCTTAAAGTTTACTTTATTAGAATTTGCACTTTATATAATAATTAATTTCATCACATTGTTACAATACAAAATCACAATTACAAATATTTCTACTTCGATTAAAGTGCGCGATGTACCCACTGTTCCGGTTGCTTCTCAACTGTACTCGACTTTGATAGTATGGTGGCTTTTATAGCTTTCGAATGGTTGAAGTAGAAAATTCTGCACTATTCAAGAAGTTTCTGGATCATTCTAGAATTTTATATACTCGTACACCTCGAAGAGGGTAAGTTTTTCTTTTCGAGAACATTCTTTACACCATTATCTAACGAAAGTAGTTATTAGCTGCATGAATTGTGTCTTGACTTAAATACATAGGGTGGTGCACTCATTCTCAAACTCCAGATGGGATCCTTAAAGTATGTTGCAAACGGTTAAGCTAGCCCATTTTTCAAATAAACTTGCTAGCGTGTGCAAGCAAGTCATGTCCGGCCGGTCTGCGCATGCAAGGGAATCATGGCCCTCTGTCGCTCAGTAAACCCTGTCCTAAAATCAAGCCGTGTGAGACTTCCGTTCGAAAGCTTCACATGGTTCATTATTCAATTCAGCCATAAACACTGGCCAGGTTACCCTTCACTAACTGCAATCGGGGAATGCACCAAAAAAATTTAAAGTGGAATTATTCGCCTTAGTAGCAAATGCGGTGAATTTCAATTTCAGCTAACGCTGCAACTGCGGTTACGTACACTTCGAAGAGGGAGACTTCATTTAGAAATTGTGGACAGGTAATAGTCAGTCTTCTTTGGGGTTTGCAGAATGGCAATATCGCGCAAAAGGAATTGTGTTTGAATTGTGGAAACTGAATAACTTGAATAAATTTAGTGTTGTTAAAACTATTGAAATAAATAATAGCTGTGAATCAAAAAAACCCGGCTTAAAATATATTATTGTTTGAATTAAGGAACCTGAATAAATTGAATATTGTTAAAACTATTGAAATAAATAATATGATTGAAGCAATAACAAACCGATTTAAAATAGAAAGTTGTTTGAATTGTGGAACCTGAATATAGTTAAAAGTATTGACATACATAATAATTGTAAATCAATAAAGTTACAGATTTAAACGGTCTGTATTACGAGAAATATTTCATGATCTCAAGAGGGCGACCACCATTTGTTGTCAACGTATTCCTCCGTTCGCCGTCGGACCGCGCATCACCAGTGGGAACACTTACCTGAGCAGTAGGTCAGTCTCAGGTCCGCACCATCGCGGGATCGCGGGATTAAGGGGACATCCCGCCATTATCAGCCCGTATACTGTATACTGGTCGATACACTGTTAACGTCGTTCACCGGCATACTCCGAATAATTTCCAAGCCATCATGGCGAGATTGGACTTTTCATACGTGGACAAAAGGCCGCCTTATTTGATTCAGCAAGATTTCTAATCGCTTCGTCAAAGGTAGAGACTGTATATCAGTTTTACGTTGAGGTACAGAAAACATTGCGATCTAGATTGAGGTGAACAACTCTGGGGATAGTGGTTGGAGGGACATGATGAACGAGGAATATCAACACCTTACCAGAAGCGTGTTCATAGCCGGACTGAATCAGCCCATAAGCTCATCGGTCCTTTCTGCTGGTCCCGCTGGCATGTCAACGGCTTTAGCCTTTGCGCTGGAATTCGAAGTGAATCAGACTCAGTCGTGGAGTGATCATGCAGCAGATTGGCAAAACGGCAGGACACATCAAGGCCCTTAGCCTTATTATCAATCGCATCCGGCTCAGTACAACTTCCGCGAGCAGTATAAGCCGCGACACACTTAACCTACACCTAGACCACCGCCACGGTTGGATGGGTCCTCTACTTCGCGTGCTGCTCTTCAGCCGATGCAAACATTCTGAAGGCCACCCGTCATGTGTCGCGACCGCCTCCTGGCCAGTCTGGCCCCGCATCCCATAAAGACTTTATACCCTCTAAGAGAGATTTGACCAGGCCCGAGTCCAAACAAGTGTCTAAGTATCAGAGGATCACACATTTGATCGTTGAAGAGGGACAGAGGTTGGATTCAAGGTACCAGTGTTCAAATGGTCAGAAAATTCCTCGTCACCGTGGTGGACGAGGCGGGGTAATCAGCCTATGGTTGTAGAGAGGGCAGGCTACGAGGCGATGTTTGACGAAATCAATTTTAGGGGTGGGGGGTGGTCGATCGTCCTACTCCACATCGCCGTGACGTTTCAGGGTAGTGCTCTCAAGTTCTTGATGGATACTGGAGCATCCAAGAACTACATAAAGGCTCTTGATTCCTTGCTAGGAATCAAACCAGTTGTGAAACCATTCCGGGTAAAGTCGGTAGGGGGAGTTAGTAGGGTTACATGCAAATGTAATCTTAAGGTCTTCTCAAAAAATGCAATATTTTACGTGTTGCCCAATCTATCTCCTTTTTCTAGCATTCGACTTTTTAACGCATTGTTCGATTACTACAAATTTAAGCAAGGGCCTCCTCCTCCCAAAAAAATTGTGTGGAGAACATAAGGAAGTACTCTTATCAGGAAGCGGTGAATAGCATTGCACCATCAGGGCGTGAGATACAGATGGAACAATTACGTAACGATCCTGTTGAGGGCAATGATGACATCGAACATCTTATTGACGGTATAGAAGGTATCTTCGCTGACAAAGAGGAAGGGCTTCGATTCAACACCAGGGTCGTAGCCACCATCCATACGGAAGATAGGGAGGCAGGTTATTCCAAGTCATACATCTACCCAATTGCAGCGACGGAGTACGTTAGCAAAGAAATCGAAGGTTTGTTTAAAGTCGAGATAATTCGTAAGTTGTATTCTCCGTACACCAACCCTCTTTGGGTGGTTCCGAAGAAGGGTTTCGATGAGTAGGAAAACCGGAAAATGTGAACTGAATTGGATTTTAAACGATGGAATGATGTCACAAAAATCGATAGGTGCCCCATTCCGGACACATCGGTGATCCTTGCAAATCTGGACAAATCCGCGCTCTTCACCTCGGTCGACATAAAGAATGGATTCTATCAGATGGCGCTCTCGGAAGAGGACAGGGAGAAGAAGGCATTTTCTGATTAACAATGAAAAATATAAATTCTGTCGCCTGCCCATGGGTTTACAAAATCCACCAAACATCTTACAAAGGGCGATCGATGACGTACTACGGGATGAGATAGAATAACATTACCATCTATATAGACGACTTCCTGATCTTCTCTCTGGGTAGGAAAGAGACATTTTGGTGATGTGCGCCTGGTTGTCAGTAAGCTGTACGACACCAACTTGCGTGCTACGAGAGTCTTTATTCCTTCCTTGTCATTTCCAAGGAAGGAATAAAGAAATGCCCGGGGAATGTAAAGAAGTAAAGTGTATAGTGGAATTCAAGGAACCCCTGAGTTTGCGTAGCCTGCGGTCCTTCCTAGGGTTGGCTGGGTGCTATCAGAAGTTCATTACAGACTACGCCCAGATCACTAAGCCGCTCACACAGTACTTGCGAGGAGAAAATGGCCATGTGAGCGCATCCCGCACGGCAAACACGCTAATTGTATTGAATAATGAAGCGTTGGATGCCTTCACTCAAGTCCAACAATCTTTAATTTCGAGGACGTACTACTCCTCTATCCTGGTTTTTCGAAGCCGTTCGACTTGACAACCGACTCCTCGTCACGCGCCGTGGGAGCCGTTCTCTTGCAAGCTGGGCCATTACCATGATCGCTCGGAAACTGAATTCTGCGGAATCAAATTATGCCACCATCAAGTGGGAGATTCTGGCCATCGTGTGAGCCCTGCAGAAGTTAAGAAATTACCTCTACGGCGTGAAATGCCTAAACATCTTTACCGACCACCAGCCTATCACTTTCTCGATGACGGACAAAAATGGAAACTCCTAGCTGTAAAGATGGCGAGCGTTTATTGAGGAATACGTTGTTAAATTCCACTTCAAGCTGGGGAGATTGAATATGGTAGGATGCACTATCGCGACAATTCGTGTATGTCCTTCACGATCCGTATGACGAATCGGAATAACGCAGGTACCATTCTAGAGGAACCAATTGTCAAGAATGGACATAAGAAACAATTGATATTTGAGGATGGGACGGAACTGAAGGGGACAACACAGATCCTGTTTAAAAAACCGTTGCAACATACGACTGTGCTAGCGTCATTAAATGATCTGCCCGGGATGTTAAATACAACATGTAGCATGAACGTCACAAACGGCATTATTGTTGAAAATGTCTCCGACTCCAGTAAACTGTCGGAAATTTTCTCGAAGGGGCATAACCGAGCCCATAGGGCGGTGTGAGAAAACACTCTTCAGATAATGAGGTCTTTTTACTTTTCTGGTTTTCGGCAATGCTTTAAGAATATTACATTAAAGTGCAAAGTATGCTTGGAAGCGAAGTATAATCGCCGTCCTAAAATCGCGGAGATGGGAAGAACTCCGAAACCTTCGCTGCCGGGCAAAATTCTCCACGTTGACATTTATTCTACGGCGGGTCGCCACTGTCTAACCTGCCTAGATAAATTCAAGAAATTTGCGTGGTAAAACCTATAATGTAAATAGCCAATATTGACATTAAGGGTCCGTTGTTAAAGTCTACAAGTTTTTCAAATGAACAAGAACTGTGGCCTGGGACAATGAGGAGTCACTGAATTCAATTACGATCAAGCGCCGCTGTTCACACCGCCCCGCCACTCCAACAGTACCTCTAATGGGCAAGTAGAGGGTTTTCATAGTACGCGCACGGAAATTGCTCGGTGCCTCAATCTGGCGGACTACTCTTCGGACGTGACTGATTTTGTTCCTATAGCTGTGTCTCAATACAATCGATCGATACATTCGGTGATAGATCAGAGACCAGTGGAACCCTGCACACTATTTAAGAAACCCTGAGGAGTATATGTGTGGTTGCCATGTATATCTTGCCCGTTGGACATTATTTGGGCGCTTGGGAGAAGTCTGAGTCCACTATGTTGAGTCTAACTCATTATAGTTCGTTTGAAAGACTCTTCCGTTTATTATCAAAACAATTGCTTATATACTATTTCAATCATTGTTGTTTCTTAATTGCAAATTGCCCTACTCTTTGGTTTGCAGATTCTGTAATTGTTTACCAATGCGGTTATTGATTGGCACACAAAAGTGCCATGATAGTGAAAGTTCATTTCTATTCAATTGTCAAATATGCGCACCTAAAAGCATTTAATCGCTTTACTTAATAATAACAATATTATTAAATTATACGTGCGCCTTAGGGCTATGCACTGTTATTATTTTATTAATAATAAAATACAAGCGCTACTGGGTTTTAGAGGATATTGTGGGTTTGACTCACAAGAGGAGTGAAATTGCAGAGGAATTGGGGGCTGCCCAAGCAGAGCTAAAACTGTTCACAGGGCCAGGAGAATTCCAGGGGTCAGACCTGGTGAAAGAGTTTATCCTAAGATCAATGAGCGGTTGGGGAAACATTTTTATTAAATATTTTCGAGGTCAAGTGTCCTGGTGAACGGTAAAGTGGTCCATAAGGACAACTTGAGGTAACCAGCAGGTCACCGGCTTGATATTATAACATTTTTCTTACCCACATTTCATACGTTATTTCTTGCAATTCTTGCGTTATTACAAGCTCTCGTTTCGTTGCCGGCACATTCCAGCCGAAGCTCTACCCTGCTCATTGACTCACATCGTTACAGGTTATTGGCAGGATAGCATGGGTTACACGCTAACATCCATTCCTATAACGTTCCCATCACTGTAGGGAACGTCAAGAAATTCAGCGCGAAGGGATACCAATGCCATGCCTCGAAAATTACGGAATACCGCATTGCAATGGAGGAATCAGTAATAATTCTTCAATACTTTCCGCAGTCACATATGCGGACGCTAATAGAGGCCAACGCGTCAAATAGGGGCCTGTTGAGCACATTGGAGCTAAAACATAGGCACTCCCGTAGAATTAACCTCCTGGGCTCGACCTTGAGGTTCATAACTGGGACACCTGATGTGGGCGACTGGGCAGCACTTACACAGGATCAGTTGGTAGCGGGCCACGAAAAGCATTCGTGTGAAGATGATGTTGGAGGAGCAGATCAGGTATCTGACCAAACCCTGATGGAATCTTCAAAGGTTCATATGCTAGAATCCGCCAGCCTATTCTCCCTGGTAACCAGAAGAAATAGGGCGATAAAGATGGAATCTGGAAATAGTTTAAACTCTATAGCTCCGACCAACGTAGTAACTACATTGTTGGATGGCCGAGAGATTGAAGCTTTGATCAGGGCGGGACACAACAGCGATTTATGCATAATTACCATGATGTTGGTGTCTAACATTTTCCTCTACCACAGCGAAAGTGAACTGCGGTTCCCCATCAAATACCCCATTGTAGACAGGGTCATCAAGGAGGGCAGGCTGGTGGCCCCTCTGGGTTCGGCCGTATTAGCTAAATATAACCGAACGTTTCTGCCTGTAGAGTCATGTAGCCCGCCCACCAATACTATGTGGTTTTGTGCAAAAATCTTTCCCTAGAATGTAGTTCCGATTCAGCCATTGAAATTCCGCCCGATCAAATTGTTGAATATAGCATCATCCCATTGAACGACCACACTAATGTGGTTGAGGTAGAAATTAAGGCACCGGTGGTGGTAGGGGAGCAGTGTTAGTCATCTTTGACTCCGAGGTCTCTATCAACAACATTTCCTATAAGAACCGAAAGTAGATCCACTCACTAAATGCTGGAGGGATAATCTCGGAAAGATAGGTTCACGACCTAGTCGTAGCTTTTGATATTTTGTTGGCCATTGTGACCCTAATTGCGACATTAGTAGCGCTTATCGCAGGAAGAAGAGACGGTCAGCTCAAGGAGGAGAACCAGACCCGTGGCTCCATCAGGCCCCGCAGCCGAAAATGGCTGACCTTAAGAGGAGGAGGAGTTAGTAGTACGTGCTGCGAGCGGTTAAGGTAGACAATTTTTCCAATAAACTTGCTAGCGCCTGCGGACTCTCCGTCCTGTCTACGCGTGCAAGTAAATCATGTCCGTCCGGTCTGCGCGTGCAAGGAAATCATGGCCGTCTGTCGCTCAGCACACCCTGTCCTAAAATCAAGCCGTGTGAGACTTCCGTTCGAAAGCTTCACATGGTTCATTATTCAATTCAGCCATATGCACTGGCCAGGTTACCCTTCACTAACTGCAATCGGGGAATGCACCAAAAAAATTTTAAGTTGAATTATTCGCCTTAGTAGCAAATGCGGTGAATTTCAATTTCAGCTAACGCTGCAACTGCGGTTACGTACACTTCGAAGAGGGAGACTTCATTTAGAAATTGTGGACAGGTAATAGTCAGTCTTCTTTGGGGTTTGCAGAATGGCAATATCGCGCAAAAGGAATTGTGTTTGAATTGTGGAAACTGAATAACTTGAATAAATTTAGTGTTGTTAAAACTATTGAAATAAATAATAGCTGTGAATCAAAAAAACCCGGCTTAAAATATATTATTGTTTGAATTAAGGAACCTGAATAAATTGAATATTGTTAAAACTATTGAAATAAATAATATGATTGAAGCAATAACAAACCGATTTAAAATAGAAAGTTGTTTGAATTGTGGAACCTGAATATAGTTAAAAGTATTGACATACATAATAATTGTAAATCAATAAAGTTACAGATTTAAACGGTCTGTATTACGAGAAATATTTCATGATCTCAAGAGGGCGACCACCATTTGTTGTCAACGTATTCCTCCGTTCGCCGTCGGACCGCGCATCACCAGTGGGAACACTTACCTGAGCAGTAGGTCAGCCTCAGAGCGAGACCACGCGCAGCAAATAGTAGGTCCTCACCATCGCGGGATCGCGGGATTAAGGGGACATCCCGCCATTATCAGCCCGTATACTGTATACTGGTCGATACACTGTTAACGTCGTTCACCGGCGTACTCCGAATAATTTCCAAGCCATCATGACGAGATTGGACTTTTCATACGTGGACAAAAGGCCGCCTTATTTGATTCAGCAAAATTTCTAATCGCTTCGTCAAAGGTAGAGACTGTATATCAGTTTTACGTTGAGGTACAGAAAACATTGCGATCTAGATTGAGGTGAACAACTCTGGGGATAGTGGTTGGAGGGACATGATGAACGAGGAATATCAACACCTTACCAGAAGCGTGTTCATAGCCGGACTGAATCAGCCCATAAGCTCATCGGTCCTTTCTGCTGGTCCCGCTGGCATGTCAACGGCTTTAGCCTTTGCGCTGGAATTCGAAGTGAATCAGACTCAGTCGTGGAGTGATCATGCAGCAGATTGGCAAAACGACAGGACACATCAAGGCCCTTAGCCTTATTATCAATCGCATCCGGCTCAGTACAACTTCCGCGAGCAGTATAAGCCGCGACATACTTAACCTACACCTAGACCACCGCCACGGTTGGATGGGTCCTCTACTTCGCGTGCTGCTCTTCAGCCGATGCAAACATTCTGAAGGCCACCCGTCTGTGGCGGCCACTTTGTATGGCACGGCTATCATGTGTCGCGACCGCCTCCTGGCCAGTCTGGCCCCGCATCCCATAAAGACTTTATACCCTCTAAGAGAGATTTGACCAGGCCCGAGTCCAAACAAGTGTCCAAGTATCAGAGGATCAAACATTTGATCGTTGAAGAGGGACAGAGGTTGGATTCAAGGTACCAGTGTTCAAATGGTCAGAAAATTCCTCGTCGCCGTGGTGGACGAGGCGGGGTAATCAGCCTATGGTTGTAGAGAGGGCAGGCTACGAGGCGATGTTTGACGAATTCAATTTTAGGGGTGGGGGGTGGTCGATCGTCCTACTCCACATCGCCGTGACGTTTCAGGGTAGTGCTCTCAAGTTCTTGGTGGATACTGGAGCATCCAAGAACTACATAAAGGCTCTTGATTCCTTGCTAGGAATCAAACCAGTTGTGAAACCATTCCGGGTAAAGTCGGTAGGGGGAGTTAGTAGGGTTACATGCAAATGTAATCTTAAGGTCTTCTCAAAAAATGCAATATTTTACGTGTTGCCCAATCTATCTCCTTTTTCTAGCATTCGACTTTTTAACGCATTGTTCGATTACTACAAATTTAAGCAAGGGCCTCCTCCTCCCAAAAAAATTGTGTGGAGAACATAAGGAAGTACTCTTATCAGGAAGCGGTGAATAGCATTGCACCATCAGGGCGTGAGATACAGATGGAACAATTACGTAACGATCCTGTTGAGGGCAATGATGACATCGAACATCTTATTGACGGTATAGAAGGTATCTTCGCTGACAAAGAGGAAGGGCTTCGATTCAACACCAGGGTCGTAGCCACCATCCATACGGAAGATAGGGAGGCAGGTTATTCCAAGTCATACATCTACCCAATTGCAGCGACGGAGTACGTTAGCAAAGAAATCGAAGGTTTGTTTAAAGTCGAGATAATTCGTAAGTTGTATTCTCCGTACACCAACCCTCTTTGGGTGGTTCCGAAGAAGGGTTTCGATGAGTAGGAAAACCGGAAAATGTGAACTGAATTGGATTTTAAACGATTGAATGATGTCACTAAAATCGATAGGTGCCCCATTCCGGACACATCGGTGATCCTTGCAAATCTGGACAAATCCGCGCTCTTCACCTCGGTCGACATAAAGAATGGATTCTATCAGATGACGCTCTCGGAAGAGGACAGGGAGAAGAAGGCATTTTCTGTTAGCAATGAAAAATATAAATTCTGTCGCCTGCTCATGGGTTTACAAAATCCACCAAACATCTTACAAAGGGCGATCGATGACGTACTACGGGATGAGATAGAATAACATTACCATCTATATAGACGACTTCCTGATCTTCTCTCTCGGTAGGAAAGAGACATTTTGGTGATGTGCGCCTGGTTGTCAGTAAGCTGTACGACACCAACTTGCGTGCTACGAGAGTATTTATTCCTTCCTTGTCATTTCCAAGGAAGGAATAAAGAAATGCCCGGGGAATGTAAAGAAGTAAAGTGTATAGTGGAATTCAAGGAAACCCCTGAGTTTGCGTAGCCTGCGGTCCTTCCTAGGGTTGGCTGGGTGCTATCAGAAGTTCATTACAGACTACGCCCAGATCACTAAGCCGCTCACACAGTACTTGCGAGGAGAAAATGGCCATGTGAGCGCATCCCGCACGGCAAACACGCTAATTGTATTGAATAATGAAGCGTTGGATGCCTTCACTCAAGTCCAACAATCTTTAATTTCGAGGACGTACTACTTCTCTACCCTGGTTTTTCGAAGCCGTTCGACTTAACAACCGACGCCTCGTCACGCGCCGTGGGAGCCGTTCTCTTGCAAGCTGGGCCATTACCATGATCGCTCGGAAACTGAATTCTGCAGAAGGAAATTATGCCACCATCAAGTGGGAGATGCTGGCCATCGTGTGAGCCCTGCAGAAGTTAAGAAATTACCTCTACGGCGTGAAATGCCTAAACATCTTTACCGACCACCAGCCTATCACTTTCTCGATGACGGACAAAAATGGAAACTCCTAGCTGTAAAGATGGCGAGCGTTTATTGAGGAATACGTTGTTAAATTCCACTTCAAGCTGGGGAGATTGAATATGGTAGGCTGCACTATCGCGACAATTCGTGTATGTCCTTCACGATCCGTATGACGAATCGGAATAACGCAGGTACCATTCTAGAGGAACCAATTGTCATGAATAGACATAAGAAACAATTGATATTTGAGGATGGGACGGAACTGAAGGGGACAACACAGATCCTGTTTAAAAAACCGTTGCAACATACGACTGTGCTAGCGTCATTAAATGATCTGCCCGGGATGTTAAATACAACATGTAGCATGAACGTCACAAACGGCATTATTGTTGAAAATGTCTCCGACTCCAGTAAACTGTCGGATATTTTCTCGAAGGGGCATAACCGAGCCCATAGGGCGGTGTGAGAAAACACTCTTCAGATAATGAGGTCTTTTTACTTTTCTGGTTTTCGGCAATGCTTTAAGAATATTACATTAAAGTGCAAAGTATGCTTGGAAGCGAAGTATAATCGCCGTCCTAAAATCGCGGAGATGGGAAGAACTCCGAAACCTTCGCTGCCGGGCAAAATTCTCCACGTTGACATTTATTCTACGGCGGGTCGCCACTGTCTAACCTGCCTAGATAAATTCAAGAAATTTGCGTGGTAAAACCTATAATGTAAATAGCCAATATTGACATTAAGGGTCCGTTGTTAAAGTCTACAAGTTTTTCAAATGAACAAGAACTGTGGCCTGGGACAATGAGGAGTCACTGAATTCAATTACGATCAAGCGCCGCTGTTCACACCGCCCCGCCACTCCAACAGTACCTCTAATGGGCAAGTAGAAGGTTTTCATAGTACGCGCACGGAAATTGCTCGGTGCCTCAATCTGGCGGACTACTCTTCGGACGTGACTGATTTTGTTCCTATAGCTGTGTGGATTATAGGGTTTGTAATCGGTACTCCACTAATGCTCAGAATTACAAACGCTTACTGGATTATAGGGTTTGTAGTCGGTACTCCACTAATACCAAGAAGCACGACCGCTTACTGAGACCATTCTGAATTAGTGGATTATAGGGTTTGTAATCGGTACTCCACTAATACCAAGAAGTACGACCGCTTACTGAGACCATTCTGACTTAGTGGATTATAGTGTTTGTAATCGGTACTCCACTACTGAGAACATTCTTCGCTTACTGAGAACATTCTGAATTAGTGGATTATAGGGTTTGTAATCAGTACTCCACTAATGCTCAGAATTACAAACGCTTACTGGATTAGTGGATTATAGGGTTTGTAATCGGTAATCCACTAATACCAAGAAGTACGACCACTTACTGAGACCATTCTGGATTAGTGGATTATATGGTTTGTAATCGGTACTCCACTAATTCCAGAATTACCAACGTTGTACCGACACTTTGTATTAGTATTAATATAAGCTATTAACTCAGCATTAGCTATTATCTAAGGATATAATTTAATAAATTAAATAAAACCAAACTAAGTAAACTCATAGTTATTTTCTGTAAACGACCCCTGGCAATCCGGCGAGCATTACCCAGGCGAAAGAAGGAAAAAGGGTTCGTTGCAGGTTGCACAGTTGACTCCGAAGGTAACAGTTTGTAACTCGTAGTCGGACACTGGCGTTTGTTGGGGTCCTTATCTGCTTGTTCTCGGGACGTCCTTGTCGCTGCCTCTCCTGAGCGCGCGTGTACCTAAAACCTAGCACTTTTCCACACTATAAATGATACGGACTTGTATTGGTTGTAAAAAACGACAAGAAGCTTTATTCTTAAAATACTAGTTCTTATATACTATTTACAAATAAACATTACAGTCTACGTATTGACTTTTCTGGTGTTCCAGTTACGAAATTGTTATTTGGTGTCAGTTGGTCAAGCCAACTGACCTACTGAAAGTAAAAGTGTCGTCGGTGCATTCTAAATGCCCTTCGTCAGCTTGACTGCGGAACTGAGACACCCTAAAAGTTTACATCATAATTAATTCATAAATACTGTTCATTTACAATATTTGCACCCTAAAAATATGTGCGCTCTTAATGAATTTAATAGGAACCGGTGCTGTGAGTCAACTACGCGTAGGTAGCTTGATTCTAGCTCACAACATCCCTCCCCTCTTTCTAAAAGAAGTTAGTGCAACTAACTTCCATTAAATCTCTTTTTCTTGCACTGTAAACAATTATGTGCATCTATTTAACTCTATAGTACATATATATAGTTTATTTTATTTTTCCCTTAAAATCGCCATTTTTGGGTTCTATCACGGTTTTTTTTTACTCTTTTATTCTTTTATTTTCCATATATTTTTTTTTCTCTAGCTTTTATTTTCTTTTGTAGTTTTCTTTCTTTTATTTTTTTTCTTTACTTTGTTTTTGTTTTTTCTTATTTTCATCCATCATAATTTTTTTTATATTCCCCTTTTTATAACTTGGTCTTTTATTGACTCTTTTCTCATTGGCGTATATACAAACATCTATATAATAACACAATTATATTCTATACCTAAAACCTTATATTATACTGCGCCCTCTGCTACCTGCTGGTCCAGTTGACGACCGTCGTTGTCGGAGTGAAATCCGTCGATGAACTCTGCATACCCCTCTCTTCTTTCTGGACCGGTACGTGCCAAGATGATGCAAGGTTGTGCGACTAGATGCGCTTCTGACGAAGTCAAAATCAATATTCGCGCGTCCTTTTTCCGAACCCTGTGTGTGTATTTTTGTGAGGTGCTCCTCCCAATGCTTTTGTATGACTCATTGTTGGTTTCTGCGGTGCATAGTCCGTAGCAAGTGAATTCGTTCGTGCCAGTTGTGCTCTTCCCTCGTGGTGCCTTCTTGCGAATGAGTTCGTTTTTTCTATGTCCTCTGTTGTGTCTGTGGCTTACGCTTTCTATCGTTGGCGTGTCTCTTGGAAGGCATTGCATTGATATGTGGGACATTTTCAACACGGATTGTCGTGCTAGTTGCAATACTGTTGGGGTCCTTTCTTGTTGTCCTCGGAAGCGCCCTTTTCGCTACTTGTCCTGGGCGCGCGTGTTAATGGAAACCCTAAATCACTCTATCTAAATAAAAACACACAGACACTTTTGGTTTCAAAGATAATATCACAAGACATTTATTCTTACAAATACTAATTCTTATATATTATTTCTTAACACTCATCTCAGTCTGTGAACTGACCTTTCTGGTGTTCCAGTTCCGCACCTGCTAATTGGTGTCAGTTGGTCAAGCCAACTGACCTACTATGAAAGTGACGACGGTGCATTACAATGCCCTTCGTTGACTCGACTGCGGAACTGTAACACCCTAAAAGTTCACATAATAACATTACACAGATCATATTAACTTAAAATACATAGACCCTAAAAGTATGTTTTATTCTTAAATAATTTTTAGCACATGCTAATCCCACAGAGTGTGGCATCTATTAGGAGTCGATGCTGTGAGTCAACTACTCGTAGGTAGCTTGGTTCTAACTCACAACATCCCTCCCCTCTTTCTAAAAGAAGTTAGTGCAACTAACTTCTAATGGAACTTTACAAAATATTCCTCATATCTGCACTTTAAACAATCTGTGCATCTTCTTAAACCTATAGTACATATGTATAGTTTTTCTTTTTTTCAAATTCGCCTTATTTGGCTTCTATTATTGTATTATTTTCTTTTTACTTTTGTGTTCTTCTTTTCTCTCTTTTTTTCCTCTTATTACTTCTTCTTTTATAGTTTTTTTTTTCTCTTACTACTTCTTCTCTTATAGTTTTTTTTCTTTTGTTTTATTTTGTTTTTTTATTTCTATCTTTTTTCCTTCTTTTTATGTTTGGTCTTTCATCGACTCTTTTCTCACTGGCGTATTTACAATTTCGAACAATTCTTAAGATCTCATATTCTACTATGATATTTATATCTAAAATCTTATGTTCTACTTCTGCTAACTGCTGATCCGGTTGACGGCTGCCGTTGACGGAGTGAAATCCCTCGATGAACTCTGCATACCCCTCCCTTCTTTCTGGACCGGTACGTGCCAAGATGATGCAAGGCTGTGCGACTAGATGCGCTTCTGACGAAGTCAAAATCAATATTCGCTTAGTAAGTGACAGTGTAAATTTACTTAGTTGGGGAAATCTATATGAAATTTGCCGATAAAGCTTGGCTATGTTGTGCTTGATCTTTTCGTGGTTAAAACGATTTTTTGCGCTAGGAGAATATTCTACGATGCTAACTGAACGATGGTAGTTGTGGCTGATATTGTTGCTGTAACCGTTTCTCGCTAAAAGTACGGAGTAATCTCGGGTTGTGGCTAAAATTATCTCTTCCTCTTTCTAGATCATAATACAATTGTAGTGTATGAAAAGCATAATGTATATATATACACACAAACGCCAACACCATACGCGGCGTAGGCACATGCAATGTGCGCGGAGACCCAACGTATGTACATTGAACTCTCATATAAGAATATTTAAGTTATGAAGCGCGAACAGCGCGCACGTTTTTGATTACGTTGCATTCTAATGTTCGATGCCCTCGAACGAATGTACGCTGGCATTGACCGTGATACTTTCCGCTGACCTTGCAAAAGCCCTCTTTATGTATTAAGAACCATATTATATACTAAGTCTTAGCACATAAGAAATTAAAAGTATAAATAGCAATAAGATTTTATCAATAAATCAGATTCGATCTGGAAACCAAACCTTTCGTTTCTCATTAAATATTTGGCTGTACTCCAGTAGTCGCCGATTGAAATTGTGCGCAAGCTCTCGCGCCGCTAAATAATACTTTGAGCCCATCTGTGCATAGCGATCATATATTTCGGTTCTTACACAAATATTTGGCTGTACTCACGTAGTCGCCTATTGAAATTGTGCGCTAGCTCTCGCGCCGCTAAATGAATTAATTGAGCCCATCTTTACATAGCGATCCTGCCATCTTTACATGGCGATCCTGGCATCTTTACATGGTGATCCTTGCCATCTTTACATGGCGATCCTGCCATCTTTACATGGCGATCCTGCCATCTTTACATGGCGATCCTGCCATCTTTACATGGCGATCCTGCCAAACTGGCAATTCTTTTATCAATCCTGCCAAACTGGCAATTCTGATATCAATTCTGCCTAATTATTAAAAACCACAACACTCCTAAAATAATTCTGAAAACACCAAGAAGAATTTATTCATATTCATATGTAGAAGCACTAGATTTACAAAGTTATTCGACATTGTTCAAACTAGAAGTCGCCGCATTATCTCAAATTGACCAAGTACAAGCGACAGACTTATTTAAAAATTGCAGCAATTACATCGAACATATAATAGAAAATAATTTACAAAATTTGACAGACGAAAACATAGAAGAAACCAAAGCCACCACCATGACAGACTTCAAAATAGAAACAGCAATCAAAGTAATTCCAGAATTTACTGGAAACTATAAAGAAATAGACTCATTTTGCAAAATATGCACACTATTGAACGATCCACTAACGCCAGAGGGTAAGAAGACACTCCTCGATTTAATTTTTCACGTAAAACTTAGCATCAATGTTAAAACAGCAATAGGTACTACATTAACACTCGACAATCTTGATACATTACTAAGCACACTAGAGTCCAGATATAAGAGCCACTCAACCATTACACAGGTACACTCACAATTGATAAATACTATACAAAAAGTATCTGTCAGTTCCTTCAAAGAACGAATTTTGACACTGATTTCCGAACTCACTACACTACAAATTGAAAATTTAGGAACAAACGTAACAGCAACTGAGAAGTCTGCAATAGCAAAAACGAATGAGTCATATGCTTTAATCACTTTCAAAAATGGACTCAAAGATAACTTAAAACCAATCATACTAGCAGCACAACCCAAAACATTAAATGAAGCAGTAAATCTCGCACTAGACCTAGAACAATCTGTACCCAATACTAATCAATTTTGCCATAAATCAAAACAATAAACAATTCAGAATGTACAGTAATTACAACAACACGAATAACCGATATAACAACAACACCAATTATAATCATACTCGAAACAACATTAATAACCAATAAAACGGCAACAGACGGTATGCCAATCAAACACAAAGCAACAATGGGAACTATAGACATCCTAACTATAACAGCAACTATAAAAACAACTACAATAACAACAATAATTACAATAACAATAACAACAGAAACTATAACAGCAATTACAATAGAAACCAGAACCAAAACAACAGACAACGTAACAATATATACACAATAAACGCCCAGGGAAACGACCAGGTCCCGGAGGACCACGACTATATCCCTCCGGGCAACAATTACAACAACAACGAAAATTAAATATCTACAAAATATCAAATAACTTAACAAACTACATAACTTTACAGTACAGCAATGCGCCTAAGGCAACTGAAGAGGCGGCAGTCATTAATTCAAATGGTTTGTCATAGTTCGGGTGTAACATCTTTCGACGAATTTTTTTTAATTTGCTAACCGTCATTTCACCTTTGGGTAGCAATCTACCTAAAATTCAACTTCAAACTAAAATCTACCTTAGAATAAAATTTTCAATCGGGCTGAAACTTCATGACTTGATTGGTTGGTTGGTTTCAGTGGCTGATCCAAGTCGGTCCTCACATGGATCACAATTATCGCCTTAGCGACGTTTTGATACCACAACCTCTCCTAACGCCGGAGAAAATGATGGGTTGTTCACTAAATACACTTTGTGGAGTTTAGGTATCTTAAAATATCTTTCGGTTTTACACCCGAGAGATCGGATAAACTCGCTAGGAAATAGTTTCCTAGTGTTCTATTTCTTGCGGCCGCCAGAGCCGGGCATTCGCAAAGAAAATGGATTAAGGTTTCCTTCTCTTCTGAATTTCCACAACTTCTACAATGGGTATTGTATGGTCTCTGCAATTTCTCTGCAACAGACACAGACATAACGCTACCAATGGAAACTCGTTTACTACCCACTCCATACATAACGATACCCGCAAGAACAGAAATAATTCAACATATAAATTTAGAAATAAAAGAAGACAAATTAGTGTTAAATAGTAAAATAGAAAAAGGCGTATTTGTAGCAAATACAATATTACCAGCAAAGGGAATGAGACACATCAATCTAATAAATACAAATGACCACCAGATACAATTAAAACATATACAAATAAAAACTGAGCCTTTGAAAAACTATGATATTCTGTACTATACAAAAAACAAACGTAACAAACATGACAATCACAGATGCAACAAATTACTAGAAACACTACAATTAAAAATTTCCGATAAAACAACACAGGAAGAACTAATCCATATGTTCAGAGAATATCAAGATATATTTCATCTGGACGATGAACCACTTACTGCAAATAACTTCTACACTCAAAACCTATCCATCACAGACAATTCACTGGTTTACATAAAAAATTATCGTTTACCCCAAATACAACATGATGAAATAGAAAAACAGGTACAGAAACTGCTCAGGGACAAAATAATTGAACAATCAAACAGCCCTTACAACTCACCATTGTTATTGGTTCCTAAGAAAACTCACGATAATGAAGACAAAAAATGGAGACTAGTAGGAAATTAAACGATAAACTAACCAGCGATAAATTTCCATTAACGAGATTGGAGGATGTACTAGACGGACTAGGTAGAGCAAAATACTTCTCTACTCTGGACATGACGAACTCTTTTCACCAAATTCCACTGAACAAGAACTCCAGGCCCTTAACAGCATTTTCAACAACAAATGGACATTTCCAATTTACGAGACTCCCTTTTGGATTGAAAATATCCTCTAACAGTTTCCAAAGAATGCTTACATTGGCCTTGGCAGGTTTAGGTTCCTTTACGTAGTCGATATAATTGTATTCGGATGCAGCCTCAAACATCAGAATGAAAATCTAAGAAAAATATTTGAAAGACTGCGTCAATACAATTTGAAGCTGAACTCGTCAAAATGTCATTTTCTAAGACCCGAAGTAGTTAATCTAGGCCATTTGATCACCCCACATGGTATAAAAACTGATCCAGCAAAATACGAAGCAATTAAGAAGTACCCTACCCCAAAAAACCCAGATGAGGTAAGAAGATTTATTGCATTTTGCAACTACTATCGTAGATTTATACCCAACTTTGCGAGTATCACAAAATGCCTGAATAACCTTCTAAAGAAAGGCCAACCTTTTGTATGGAGCGAGGAACGACAAACAGCATTCAGCACTTTAAAAAACAAATTGATGAACCCAGCAATACTGAGATACCCAGACTTTACAAAACCTTTTATTTTAACCACTGACGCATCTGACTACGCTCTAGGTGCAGTCGCAAGGTGAAATTGGCGAAGATGTTCCAATTTCCTACGCAAGCAAGTCCTTGTTAAAACATGAAATAAATAAATCAACAATTGAAAAAGAACTACTTGCAATCCATTGGGGCATACAGTTTTTTAGGCCATATCTATTCGGAAGGAAGTTCCTCGTGGTAACGGACCACATACCATTAGTGTCGCTTTTCGTCCACAAGAACCCTTCCTCTAAACTGACAAGAATACGACTAGACCTATCAGAATATGAGTTCGAAATAATATACAAAAAAGGAAAATAAAATACCAACGCAGACACACTTTCCAGAATCAAAATTGATTCAGAAACTTTAAAACAAATGATTCCTAAAGAAACCGATGAAAAAGCTAAAAGAACATTAATTATAACAAGGGGAATGGCTGCCAAAAAACATGCATACCAACAAAAACAAGTACAATACAAAACCCAAGAGAAGTCTGATCAACTTCATATCTGGGACTGTACATCTATTACTGACGTCAAATACATTACAAAATTGAAATTTGAAAACGCGAACGATATAAATATGAAGAGTACTCAATTAATCTATGAAAAAGATAAGAATATATTGCGCGTAAGGTACAACGATAATCCATCGAAATCCGTTTCGATTCTGGAGAAGTTGTCACCTCTTAATACAAAAACTATGCATAGTAGATCTAGTGATAACTATACGAAATACGTTTCGATTATGGAGAAGCTAGCATCTGAAATAAAAAAATTAAAAGTCGACATTTTAGCGCTATCGAATAAGGATATAATTTTTGAAGGTATACAAAAAGAGGAATTAAAAAATATATTTAACAAGCAGCAAGAACAGCAAATTAAAGAAAATCGTTTCGCATACAAGATTATTATATATGAACCCCCTAAAAGAATTGAAAAGGATATAATTAAATATAAATTAATAAATGAATACCACAACTCAACACATGGAGGACTCCTTGGTATAAGAAACACCACTCTAAAACTAAAACAAAGATATGTGTGGAAAAATATGAGTCGAATGGTGGAAGATTTTATAAAAAACTGTGACAAATGCGCACAGAACAAAATAACTAAACATATACACGAAAAAGAAATAATAACAGATTCACCAAACACTAGTTTTGAAGTACTTGAAATAGACACAGTGGGACCACTAAAAATGTCAGACAGATTCAGACTCACAATACAGTGCGAACTGACAAAATTTGTAATAGCACACCCAATAGAAACCAAAGACGCTAAAACCGTAGCTAAAACAGTAGTAGAACAATGTATCCTAAAATATGGCCATTTTAAGACATTAAAATCAGATAGAGGCACTGAGTTCACAAATGAGCTCATGAACAACATTTGCAAATTACTAGACATTGCACAACAATTCTCAACACCATACCATCACCAAACATTAGGATCAGTATAATCAGTAATCAGTAATTCATGTTATCTTTTACCAACGACTATGACTGGCACAATTGGATCCCGTTCTATACATTTGCATATAATACAACCCCCCATGTAGACACACAATACACACCTTTTGAGCTTGTATATGGCAAATTACCACACCTCTCAAGTACTGACAGCCAAGAAAATCCAAAAATATACAATATGGATAACTACGCTAACGAACTCAGAATTAGATTACATTATTCAATAAAAAATGCGAAAGCATTAATCGAAAAATCGAAGCTACAAAAAAGTTTTGTAACACAAAAACACATAAACACACTAGATTTAAATATAGGAGATATGGTATTAGTAAGAAATATGAATAGAAAGAAAAACCAAAAACCCTACAATGGTCCTTATAGAGTAATTGAAATTCGGAATGTAAATTGTCTATTCGAAATAAAAGGAGAAATAAAAGAACTCCATAAAAACTTATTAAAAAAATATACACCGTTGTAAAGATAAACAAGTAAAATTTAATTAATTAATATAACATAAATACTTTTATAAAAAAAAATTTTTTTTTGTTTAAACACCAAAAATTTTTTTTTTCCCAGTAGAATAAGGGTGTAGTGTATGAAAAGCATAATGTATATATATACACACAAACGCCAACACCATACGCGGCGTAGGCACATGCAATGTGAGCGGAGACCCAACGTATATACTAAGTCTTAGCACATAAGAAATTAAAAGTATAAATAGCAATAAGATTTTATTAATAAATCAGATTCGATCTGGAAACCAAACCTTTCGTTTCTCATTAAACATTTGGCTGTACTCCAATAGTCGCCGATTGAAATTGTGCGCAAGCTCTCGCGCCGCTAAATAATACTTTGAGCCCATCTGTACATAGCGATCATATATTTCGCTTCTTACACAAATATTTGGCTGTACTCACGTAGTCGCCGATTGAAATTGTGCGCTAGCTCTCGCGCCGCTAAATTAATTAATTGAGCCCATCTTTACATGGCGATCCTGCCATCTTTACATGGCGATTCTGCCATCTTTACATGGCGATCCTTGCCATCTTTACATGGCGATCCTGCCATCTTTACATGGCGATCCTGCCATCTTTACATGGCGATCCTGCCATCTTTACATGGCGATCCTGCCATTTTTACACAATATACATACTGATATATGTAATAATGGCAGACAGGTTGAATTTTTTATACGGACAACGTACATGTTAGTGTTTTCCATGCCATTTCGTCAGTTATGCAATAAAACTCAAGTATTATTCGACTTTTACTTGTCAGATAGAGACTATTGTATTCCGCCGATACTATCTCCATGTTCACATAAGCTTAAATCGTAGTCATCTCACACATTGGAAGCTCTTTCACTCTTTCATATAAAAATTAATTCTCACTAATTTCGTTTTCATTTTCTTCCAACCAAAAATTATCGCTGGACATCATCGTTGCAAATTTCGTATTATCATTTTGCGGCTTACTGATTCCCCTTCTTCTACATCTTCTTACTTTTCCTTATTCGGTCCGATTTTTGTTCGCTGCTCGTGCATTACATCTGCCGGTCTCCTGGATGTTGGTTAACATCTCACTTTGTCTTCGACGCTGCAGGAAGTCCCTTCCAGGTTCATGCTGCACCATATTGTACCATCCAGATGTCCTTGTTTGCTCACTAACGTCTAATTATTTAAAACCAATACGCTTATACATGTATCGGACTTGCCGAGTTTTAATTATTCTTACTGGCTATTACATTCATTCAATTTCTAATATTTTTCCTAATGTATACTGTAAATTGTATTTAAATCTATATGTCGTATATCAACTACGTCTTAACAAACAAACTATAAATAAGTAACAAAAACTATTTCCTTTACAAATACTATTAATTAACTATGATACATTCTCTTTTTTTTTAAATTGTATCTTAAAAATTTCGCCCATAAGCGATAAATTTATTATTTATTTTTTCTTTTGCAATCTGACATAAACCAGAATATTTAAGATAAACCCGTTTATGTGAAAACATTGTCCATTGCATGACTCAATTTTGCATTGCATCTAATTATTCTATATTTTTAAATTTTACTACTAGCCCGGTATGTATATATCCATTAACAAGTGTAGTTCCCTACAACATGTAACCTGCTTATGATTTGAATACATACATACATTCAAGGCACTTTCAATTGTTTACAATTAATTGCTACAGTTATTACATAATGTGTAATGGTAAGCTAAATATATTGTTCTAATTCAATATATGTATATATATACATTACTATTCCCCACAAGCTAATTTCCTAAGCGATAAACCGAAAAAATCTATGTATATTTACATGTCGCCTGCTACAGTATGAAAATATCTGCAAAAATATACATACGTACATACCCATCCCTCTTAACTAGAATACTTACTACTTTAAATATACGTTCGTACATTCATTCCGTATATTATATACATATCTATATACATATATACTTACTTCACCAACGGTACCGGCGCTACTGCTTACGCATCATATTGCACTTCATTAACAGTCGTATATATGTGTGTATATACTCTACGTTCAGTTTAAATTACTTACCCACGACTGTCTTATAATTTTATTTTTTAAAATGTGTCCAATGAACCCCTTTTTTATTATTTAATATTTAAAAAATATTTTTCCGTACTGTCTTCATTCGGCAATAGTGCCTAATAAGCAAATTTTTCTTACGTAAATTATACTCGCCCGATTTTAAGTGGCACACTTCTACTGGCCTTGACTTCGAAAATCGGAGCTGTGTGTGTTATTTGACAAACACACGTACATGTTTACGTTGTTATTCTTGTGTTTACACTTGTAAAACACTGTTAACACACGTCTTAAGTTGTGTAGTCTAACTTGTGTCTTCTAGCCTGATTCTTCATGAGTACCTGGTCACCCACATGAAAAACTACTGGATTTAATACCTTGTTATAGGCTTCCCTGGCTACCCGTTTAACACATTCCTGATTTTCTCTAACCAATTCGTGCGCTCGCTGTAGCTGGTACCTTTGCACTTTATTGGGGTCACCAGCATTGTATACTGGCGCACACTTGCGCTTCAAATTAGCTGGCATGTTGAAATCAAACCCGTAGAGTGTTCTAAACGGAGTTTGCTTCGTTGATATATGCAAAGTATTGTTGTGTACATGCATTGCCGTGGTCAACCATTGATCCCAATTCGGGCCGTCCTCCTTTGCAAAACTGCGCAAGTACTCGGCCAGAGGTCGATGACTACGTCCCAATGAGCCATTCGCCTGTGGATGATATGGTGTTATATGCAATTTCTTGATTCCCAGCATTTTACACGTTTCTGAGAATAGTTTCGATACGAAACTTGAACCATTGTCGGTTATCAAAACCTTAGGTATGTTGTACCGTGCTATAATTTCATCAAAGAATGCCTTGGCCACCGTACTTGCTTCAGCATCGGGTATAGCCACGCACGCCATATACTTTGAGAAATCGTCCTCGAACGTCAACATGTATTTATTTCCCGAAACTGTCTCAGGTAAAATACCTACATTATCCATATGAACTTTATCAAATGGCTGTTTTGGTGTGTCAGTTAACACCACTGGCATCTTTGTCTGCCTTGAACTCCTATTGGCCTAACATTTCGGACAACTCCTTGTATACTTTTTTATATCTCGGAGCATACCTTTCCATCCGTATACTCGCCTAATTCTGTCATGGGTTTTCCAGAATCCCTGATGTCCACCTAGAGGTGAATCATGAAAACCCTTTAACACAGCCTGTATATCTTTTCTATCCTCCACCCATTCCACATTACTGGCTGTTTGTTCATCGGTACCGAAACCCGCATTGCTAACATCTCTTGTAGCATCAATTTTATCTTCTTGCATTCTCGCAGCCTTCTCCTTATCTGACCGTGCTTTGGTACCTTCTGTGCTTGCGGTACTCTGCTGAGTGCCTCCGCATTCAGATTCTTTTTCCCAGGTTTGTATATGATTTCAAAATTATACTCCGACAATTTGTGTCTGAACCTGGCTAGCCTAGACGTTTGGTCTTTCAAATTGGTTATGCCTCTCAACGGCTGGTGATCAGTGTATCTCTTAAATGGGCCTCCTAACAGATATGCCCTAAAATTCTTCGTAGCCCACACTATGGCTAGGAATTCCTTTTCTATTGTGGAGTATCTTTTCTCCGTATCGCTAAGCGCTCTGCTTGCGAATGCAATTGGTCGGTCATTCCCGACTTGCCCTTGTGACAATACTGCCCCCAATGCTTCATTGCTAGCATCAGTGGTCAACAAAAAAGTTTGCTCAAAATCGGGGTACGCCAAAATTGGTGGCGAGCTAATTATTTCTTTTAGCCTCTCGAATGCTTGCTGACAGCTCTCTGTCCATTCGAACTTTGCTTCTTTTCGTAGCAACTTATTCACTGGCAAGACAATTCCGGCTAGTCCTGCCACGAACTTTCTATAATAGTTCACTAGTCCTAGGAATGCTTGCACTTCCTTTCTATTTCTCGGAATCGCTAAATTTTTAACGCATTCCACCTTCTGCGGGTCAGGCAGTGCTCCTGCCTCTGAGCAACAATGGCCTAAATAAACCACCTCTCGTCGCAAAAATTGACACTTCTTCGTGTTCAATTTCAAATTGTGGTCTCGTAATTTCTGGAGCACCTTGCATAAGCGTTGCGAATGCTGCTGCAAGTTCTTCCCATAAATTACAATATCATCGAGATACACAAAACAATCTGACCCTTGCAAACCTGTTAGCACATGGTTCATTAGCCATTGGATCTGGAGATTAGCGAGGGACGGTGGAAACTTGTCAACTTTGGATACAGAAGGATACAGAAGAATTGAAGATAAATACTGAATTTCTCGAGAATAAAACTAGAGTACTTTCTTGGCAACTCCGGGAAAATGAGGAAGCCGCATCGCATCTGGAGAAGGAAAATTTAGAGCTCAGGAGAATCGGGGCCACTTTTAAGTCAGCAAGAGTAAGATCGCCTTCAACCTCTCAAATACATACGCAGATAGTACTAGCTTTGCCACCAAAAGTTCGCTGGCTGGAGTATTTAACTCCGGAAGGGATAGGTCGTGTGGTAAAGCCTAGATTAGTATTGAGTGAAGAAAGTGTAGCGGAGTTTTTGTTTGACGCATCTGAAATCGGTGTCGAGCCATTTTCTCCAGGAAGTTCCATAGATAATAAAAATAAGGGATATCAGCCAAAGGAGCCAGAATCAGTAACGGTACAGGAAAGTCTCGATACAGTAGACAGTATTTCACCTGTACGAACAAACGGTCGAAGATTAATAAGTTTGAGTCCGTCACTGGTTAAGTACCTCTCAGATTCGGGAGAAGAGAATCTGGAAACCCCCACAGAGGTTAACGCTAATTTTTTATCAGAACTTAAGCAAGCATGTAGGAGTAAAATGGGCATTCTGGAAGTAGCTCATGCGGTTGTATGATCTGAGAACTGAGATACGGCGCTTCAAAAGAGGTTGTGAGTTAGCGGAACAGAGTCTTCCGGAAGCAGAAGGGGAACACTTGATAAAGTGTATTAGACAAAGGTGATGCGTTTGATTTACTAATGCATAGCTCAGTAAGCACCCTGCCGGAGTTATACTCACTTTTAGATCGGACATATTTAAAACAAAAGTCGTACGACTGCATTGTACGGGAAATACAGGAATCAACTCAGAAACCAGGGGAAGAATTGAGAGCCTGTGGACGAAGGCTCCAGTCTCTGGGGAACGCTGCTGAGACAGAAGCCAACAGGCAGTTTCCAGGAAGCGTTGCAGCATACAAGGCTCTAGTAGAACGAGCTATGATTTCTGTGTTTAAGGCAGGTCCGATAAATAGGGACTTGGCTAATTATATTCTTAATCTCACGCAGAGGAGTATGGCAGAATTAGTTAAAGCGGTCTCTTCCGCCGAATCAGCAATCCAACAGCGTGCGACAACAGGTGGAATCTGTTGGAATAATGCTCCTGCAGAGGTAGGACCGGTACAGCAGCGGAACCCAAGGGGAGTCGGCAGATTGATGGATCAAGTTCCGCAACAAAGAGACCAAGGATTCCTATTCGAGAGATTCCAGCCGTGGAAACCTATTTGCTCATTCTACCGTAAGCAAGGGCATACAAGGGATGCGTGCGCTACACGCAAAAACACGCCGCGGTGTACGCTTGCGTACCCAACGCCTCAGAAAAGGACTACCTGATGGAGGAAGATTTTAGGCCTAAGTTCACTAGTTATGATAATTTTAAAGAACCGAATTATAGATCGGTTAATCAGATTAAGCAGGTAGATATAAGGGAAAGAATGGTGAAGTGAATGCTGACTTAACAGTGGCCCCGATTCTCCTGAGCTCTAAATTTTCCTTCTCCAGATGCGATGCGGCTTCCTCAGTTTCCCGGAGTTGCCAAGAAAGTACTCTAGTTTTATTCTCGAGAAATTCAGTATTTATCTTCAATTTTTCTGTATCCTTCTGTATCCAAAGTTGACAAGTTTCCACCGTCCCTCGCTAATCTCCAGAGTACCTGCGCTTCCCTCTTGCTCGTTGCTAATTCCAATTGTTCAAACAATTTTTCTGCGAACAACTTTACCTCCGTCTGTAAAGACCTTAGCTTGTCTTGAGCCTTGTCCTCCTGCGAACTAGGACTATCTTCCTGCGCTTCCAGCTCTTCCAGATCTAATCTGAACTTGGTCAACCAGTCCCGTGTTAAACCGTTGACATATAACGGATAATCCTTGGCAAAGTATTTCTTGTCGCCACAACAGTCCTTAAAATTTAACAACTCCTCGTTGTTATCACTGAATGTCTTCAACAAGGCCTCTAGTTCCGCTATTCTCTTACGGTAGTACGCGCTATTTTTCTTGCCTTGCTATCCTTCCTATAGTTCCTGATTTTCCTTTGGAATGCCTCACTCTGCCGCTTTTGCTCTTCCAGCAATATTTTCGCATCTTCTGGTGCTTCCATAGACCGAATTAATCTTTACTTTCCACCCAAGACCTCAAAAACCACTTGTTACAGTATCCTAATTTTACAAAATAACTTGAAAATTCCCTTAAATAGTCCAATATGATTGCCCCAAATTCAATTAGTCCCAAAAAAAAACGCTTAGCAGTATACCAAATTACAGTTTATTCATATTCATATTTATATTTATTTTATTCCACAAAAGTATTACCAGAAAATTTTCACACCCAAAGAAACATTTTACCGCAGAATTATACGCAAATTCATTTCAGTAAAATGCTCTGTTGAGCTGTTCCGCTTTTCCATGCGAAATATAGGTTCATTCTTGCTGCGCAAATTGTAGTTTCGGAACTACACAAACTTTGATGCGACAACATGTGTTGACGGCACCTCTTCAAATATCTTCACCTAATACTCTAACTCAATAGCCAAATATTTAAAACAACCATTTAAATTAATTCATATGTCTCCACAATATATTTATTAACCCAATTCAAAAAATAATAGAAAGGTATTTTAAAAATAAATTAATTAACTCGCTTTATCAAACAATACAATTCAATGATCATGTTGATCTCACTCTTAAAAGCTCTTAAAGCTAGTTGTAAAATTTAACCTCCGCTTGTTCCAGTCTGAACATTTCCTGCCACAATCTATTGGCTTCGCTCCATGGCAGAGGAACTTCCTGATCCACCTGTTCTGCCAGAAACTTCCTCACGTCTATGCCAATAAGGTTGTGTGCGCGGCACCTTTGAAATGGGCCTCAGTTCATTCCTTCGACCTTCTGCAACCGTTACGTACTTGTTACTCTGGTCACTTATTTCCTGATATTCAAAGAAAATAAATATCCAATCTTAATACACGAACCGAACTTTAATACAACTTAATCGCTGCCACGAAACACGCTGCCAATCAAATACTCGGAACGTCCCCAAAAAGTGAACCTAATTTTATTCCGGTCTTTGACAGGGACAATAGAATCAAACTTTAGTCCCACGAAACGAGCATAAAGAACACCATCCCCTATTATGAATGCATGAACCCTATACCGTGGCACGTTCTTTCCTATATAATCTGACCATTAACCATTCTTTCGAATCGACCTAGTGTCACCTAACCGCAGCGGCTATTCAGCCCCGATGCTGCTTCATCTGCATGACCGGCGCAAAAGCGCCCACACGTCCACCGAAGAATCGTCGACAAAATTCATTTAAATACTAAAATGTCCTACTATAAGCATACTCACCATTCTTGCTCCCTCCATTGAACTCCTTTGAGATGGTTATCCTATTGGTTTCCTGTTGGTGGATTCCCGCGTAGGAGTGCTCTTTTCCTGGCACTCGACGTTGTATCCTACCAGCTGTGCCAAAATGATGTGTTGTCCTTGCTGCTCGTCGGGCGACTTCCTGTCGCGGTTCGCTGGACGCGTAGCTGAAAACTTTAAAACCCTATTGTTTTTAAATGAAGACCAAAGACACTTTTCGTTTTAAGATAAAATCACAAGACTTTATTTCTTACAAATACTAATTCTTATATACTATTTCTTAACACTTATCTCAGTCTGTGAACTGACCTTTCTGGTGTTCCAGTTCCGCACCTGATAATTGGTCTCAGTTGGTCAAGTGTCGACGGTGCATTACGCTGCCCTCGTCGGCTCGACTGCGGAACTGTAATACCCTAAAATTTTACATAATAACATTACACAAACTTACTTGGAACCTAAAAGTATGTTCTATTCTTAAATAACTTTTAGCACATGCTAATCCCACAGAGTGTGGCATCTATTAGGAGTCGATGCTGTGAGTTAACTACTTGTAGGTAGCTTGCTCGTAACTCACAGCAAAGGAACCCCATCTTTCCATTTTAGAATTGGGATTTATGTCTGATAATGCAAAAGTTAAGCGTTGATGATTGTTGAATAAATGAATATATTTAATACAGTATAAGTAATGTCTTAGGGTTTACAAAGCCCCTACTGCGAGCAATTCACCCTCATTTGTTGCATAGTTCTCTTCACACTTAGAAAATGACGTCGAAATCATAGTACAGCAATGCGCCTAAGGCAACTGAAGAGGCGGCAGTCATTAATTCAAAAGTTTTTTTCTTAGTTCGGATGTAACATCTTTCGACGAATTTTTTTTAATTTGCTAACCGTCATTTCACCTTTGGGTAGCAATCTACCTAAAATTCAACTTCAAACTAAAATCTACCTTAGAATAAAATTTTCAATCGGGCTGAAACTTCATGACTTGATTGGTTGGTTGGTTTCAGTGGCTGATCCAAGTCGGTCCTCACATGGATCACAATTATCGCCTTAGCGACGTTTTGATACCACAACCTCTCCTAACGCCGGAGAAAATGATGGGTTGTTCACTAAATACACTTTGTGGAGCTTAGGTATCTTAAAAGATCTTTCGGTTTTACACCCGAGAGATCGGATAAACTCGCTAGGAAATAGTTTCCTAGTGTTCTATTTCTTGCGGCCGCCAGAGCCGGGCATTCGCAAAGAAAATGGATTAAGGTTTCCTTCTCTTCTGAATTTCCACAACTTCTACAATGGGTATTGTATGGTCTCTGCAATTTCTCTGCAACAGACACAGACATAACGCTACCAATGGAAACTCGTTTACTACCCACTCCATACATAAGGATACCCGCAAGAACAGAAATAATTCAACATATAAATTTAGAAATAAAAGAAGACAAATTAGTGTTAAATAGTGAAATAGAAAAAGGCATATTTGTAGCAAATACAATATTACCAGCAAAGGGAATGAGACACATCAATCTAATAAATACAAATGACCACCAGATACAATTAAAAAATATACAAATAAAAACTGAGCCTTTGAAAAACTATGATATTCTGTACTATACAAAAAACGAACGTAACAAACATGACAATCACAGATTCAACAAATTACTAGAAACACTACAATTAAAAATTTCCGATAAAACAACACAGGAAGAACTAATCCATATGTTCAGAGAATATCAAGATATATTTCATCTGGACGATGAACCACTTACTGCAAATAACTTCGACACTCAAAACCTATCCATCACAGACAATTCACTGGTTTACATAAATAATTATCGTTTACCCCAAATACAACATGATGAAATAGAAAAACAGGTACAGAAACTGCTCAGGGACAAAATAATTGAACAATCAAACCGCCCTTACAACTCACCATTGTTATTGGTTCCTAAGAAAACTCACGATAATGAAGACAAAAAATGGAGACTAGTAGGAAATTAAACGATAAACTAACCAGCGATAAATTTCCATTAACGAGATTGGAGGATGTACTAGACGGACTAGGTAGAGCAAAATACTTCTCTACTCTGGACATGACGAACTCTTTTCACCAAATTCCACTGAACAAGAACTCCAGGCCCTTAACAGCATTTTCAACAACAAATGGACATTTCCAATTTACGAGACTCCCTTTTGGATTGAAAATATCCTCTAACAGTTTCCAAAGAATGCTTACATTGGCCTTGGCAGGTTTAGGTTCCTTTACGTAGTCGATATAATTGTATTCGGATGCAGCTTCAAACATCAGAATGAAAATCTAAGAAAAATATTTGAAAGACTGCGTCAATACAATTTGAAGCTGAACTCGTCAAAATGTCATTTTCTAAGACCCGAAGTAGTTTATCTAGGCCATTTGATCACCCACATGGTATAAAAACTGATCCAGCAAAATACGAAGCAATTAAGAAGTACCCTACCCCAAAAAACCCAGATGAGGTAAGAAGATTTATTGCATTTTGCAACTACTATCGTAGATTTATACCCAACTTTGCGAGTATCACAAAACGCCTGAATAACCTTCTAAAGAAAGGCCAACCTTTTGTATGGAGCGAGGAACGATAAACAGCATTCAGCACTTTAAAAAACAAATTGATGAACCCAGCAATACTGAGATACCCAGACTTTACAAAACCTTTTATTTTAACCACTGACGCATCTGACTACGCTCTAGGTGCAGTCGCAAGGTGAAATTGGCGAAGATGTTCCAATTTCCTACGCAAGCAAGTCCTTGTTAAAACATGAAATAAATAAATCAACAATTGAAAAAGAACTACTTGCAATCCATTGGGGCATACAGTTTTTTAGGCCATATCTATTCGGAAGGAAGTTCCTCGTGGTAACGGACCACATACCATTAGTGTCGCTTTTCGTCCACAAGAACCCTTCCTCTAAACTGACAAGAATACGACTAGACCTATCAGAATATGAGTTCGAAATAATATACAAAAAAGGAAAATCAAATACCAACGCAGACGCACTTTCCAGAATCAAAATTGATTCAGAAACTTTAAAACAAATGATTCCTAAAGAAACCGATGAAAAAGCTAAAAGAACATTAATTATAACAAGGGGAATGGCTGCCAAAAAACATGCAGACCAACAAAAACAAGTACAATACAAAACCCAAGAGAAATCTGATCAACTTCATATCTGGGACTGTACATCTATTACTGACGTCAAATACATTACAAAATTGAAATTTGAAAACGCGAACGATATAAATATGAAGAGTACTCAATTAATCTATGAAAAAGATAAGAATATATTGCGCGTAAGGTACAACGATAATCCATCGAAATCCGTTTCGATTCTGGAGAAGTTGTCACCTCTTAATACAAAAACTATGCATAGTAGATCTAGTGATAACTATACGAAATACGTTTCGATTATGGAGAAGCTAGCATCTGAAATAAAAAAATTAAAAGTCGACATTTTAGCGCTATCGAATAAGGATATAATTTTTGAAGGTATACAAAAAGAGGAATTTAAAAATATATTTAACAAGCAGCAAGAACAGCAAATTAAAGAAAATCGTTTCGCATACAAGATTATTATATATGAACCCCCTAAAAGAATTGAAAAGGATATAATTAAATATAAATTAATAAATGAATACCACAACTCAACACATGGAGGACACCTTGGTATAAGAACACCACTCTAAAACTAAAACAAAGATATGTGTGGAAAAATATGAGTCGAATGGTGAAATATTTTATAAAAAACTGTGACAAATGCGCACAGAACAAAATAACTAAACATATACATACACGAAAAAGAAATAATAACAGACTCAACAAACACTAGTTTTGAAGTACTTGAAATAGACACAGTTGGACCACTAAGAATGTCAGACAGATTCAGATACATACTCACAATACAGTGCGAACTGACAAAATTTGTAATAGCACACCCAATAGAAACCAAAGACGCTAAAACCGTAGCTAAAACAGTAGTAGAACAATGTATCCTAAAATATGGCCATTTTAAGACATTAAAATCAGATAGAGGCACTGAGTTCACAAATGAGCTCATGAACAACATTTGCAAATTACTAGACATTGCACAAAAATTCTCAACACCATACCATCACCAAACATTAGGATCAGTATAATCAGTAATCAGTAATTCATGTTATCTTTTACCAACGACTATGACTGGCACAATTGGATCCCGTTCTATACATTTGCATATAATACAACCCCCCATGTAGACACACAATACACACCTTTTGAGCTTGTATATGGCAAATTACCACACCTCTCAAGTACTGACAGCCAAGAAAATCCAAAAATATACAATATGGATAACTACGCTAACGAACTCAGAATTAGATTACATTATTCAATAAAAAATGCAAAAGCATTAACGAAAAATCGAAGCTACAAAAAAGTTTTGTAACACAAAAACACATAAACACACTAGATTTAAATATAGGAGATATGGTATTAGTAAGAAATATGAATAGAAAGAAAAACCAAAAACCCTACAATGGTCCTTATAGAGTAATTGAAATTCGGAATGTAAATTGTCTATTCGAAATAAAAGGAGAAATAAAAGAACTCCATAAAAACTTATTAAAAAAATATACACCGTTGTAAAGATAAACAAGTAAAATTTAATTAATTAATATAACATAAATACTTTTATAAAAAAAAATTTTTTTTTGTTTAAACACCAACAAATTTTTTTTTTCCCAGTAGAATAAGGGTGTAGTGTATGAAAAGCATAATGTATATATATACACACAAACGCCAACACCATATGCGGCGTAGGCACATGCAATGTGAGCGGAGACCCAACGTATATACTAAGTCTTAGCACATAAGAAATTAAAAGTATAAATAGCAATAAGATTTTATCAATAAATCAGATTCGATCTGGAAACCAAACCTTTCGTTGCTCATTAAATATTTGGCTGTGCTCCAGTAGTCGCCGATTGAAATTGTGCGCAAGCTCTCGCGCCGCTAAATAATACTTTGAGCCCATCTGTACATAGCGATCATATATTTCGCTTCTTACACAAATATTTGGCTGTACTCACGTAGTCGCCGATTGAAATTGTGCGCTAGCTCTCGCGCCGCTAAATTAATTAATTGAGCCCATCTTTACATGGCGATCCTTGCCATCTTTACATGGCGATCCTGCCATCTTTACATGGCGATCCTGCCATTTTTACACAATATACATACTGATATATGTAATAATGGCAGACAGGTTGAATTTTTTATACGGACAACGTACATGTTAGTGTTTTTCATGCCATTTCGTCAGTTATGCAATAAAACTCAAGTATTATTCGACTTTTACTTGTCAGATAGAGACTATTGTATTCCGCCGATACTATCTCCATGTTCACATAAGCTTAAATCGTAGTCATCTCACACATTGGAAGCTCTTTCACTCTTTCATATAAAAATGAATTCTCACTAATTTCGTTTTCATTTTCTTCTAACCAAAAATTATCGCTGGACATCATTTCGTATTATCATTTTGCGGCTTACTGATTCCCCTTCTTCTACATCTTCTTACTTTTCCTTATTCGGTCCGATTTTTGTTCGCTGCTCGTGCATTACATCTGCCGGTCTCCTGGATGTTGGTTAACATCTCACTTTGTCTTCGACGCTGCAGGAAGTCCTTTCCAGGTTCATGCTGCACCATATTGTACCATCCAGATGTCCTTGTTTGCTCACTAACGTCTATATATTTAAAACAAATACGCTTATACATGTATCGGACTTGCCGAGTTTTAATTATTCTTACTGGCTATTACATTCATTCAATTTCTAATATTTTTCCAAATGTAAACAGTAAATTGTATTTAAATCTATATGTCGTATATCAACTACGTCTTAACAAACAAACTATAAATCAGTAACAAAAACTATTTCCTTTACAAATACTATTAATTAACTATGATACATTCTCTTTTTTTTTAAATTGTATCTTAAAAATTTCGCCCATAAGCGATAAATTTATTATTTATTTTTTCTTTTGCAATCTGACATAAACCAGAATATTTAAGATAAACCCGTTTATGTGAAAACATTGTCCATTGCATGACTCAATTTTGCATTGCATCTAATTATTCTATATTTTTAAATTTTACTACTAGCCCGGTATGTATATATCCATTAACAAGTGTAGTTCCCTACAACATGTAACCTGCTTATGATTTGAATACATACATACATTCAAGGCACTTTCAATTGTTTACAATTAATTGCTACAGTTATTACATAATGTGTAATGGTAAGCTAAATATATTGTTCTAATTCAATATATGTATATATATACATTACTATTCCCCACAAGCTAATTTCCTAAGCGATAAACCGAAAAAATCTATGTATATTTACATGTCGCCTGCTACAGTATGAAAATATCTGCAAAAATATACATACGTACATACCCATCCCTCTTAACTAGAATACTTACTACTTTAAATATACGTTCGTACATTCATTCCGTATATTATACACATATCTATATACATATATACTTACTTCACCAACGGTGCCGGCGCTACTGCTTACGCATCATATTGCACTTCATTAACAGTCGTATATATGTGTGTATATACTCTACGTTCAGTTTAAATTACTTACCCACGACTGTCTTATAATTTTATTTTTTAAAATGTGTCCAATGAACCCCTTTTTTATTATTTAATATTTAAAAAATATTTTTCCCTACTGTCTTCATTCGGCAATAGTGCCTAATAAGCAAATTTTTCTTACGTAAATTATACTCGCCCGATTTTAAGTGGCACACTTCTACTGGCCTTGACTTCGAAAATCGGAGCTGTGTGTGTTATTTGATAAACACACGTACATGTTTACGTTGTTATTCTTGTGTTTACACTTGTAAAACACTGTTAACACACGTCTTAAGTTGTGTAGTCTAATGTGGAACAATTTCAAAAAATTATTATGTAGCTTTTTATTCTTGCCCTTAATTGTTACGACTGTTGTAACTGGGCTGCGGATCTCTGCTACTACATACGGACCTATCCAAACAGGTGAGAATTTGTGTCTTCTAGCCTGATTCTTCATGAGTACCTGGTCACCCACATGAAAAACTACTGGATTTAATACCTTGTTATAGGCTTCCCTGGCTACCCGTTTAACACATTCCTGATTTTCTCTAACCAATTCGTGCGCTCGCTGTAGCTGGTACCTTTGCACTTTATTGGGGTCACCAGCATTGTATAATGGCGCACACTTGCGCTTCAAATTAGCTGGCATGTTGAAATCAAACCCGTAGAGTGTTCTAAACGGAGTTTGCTTCGTTGATATATGCAGAGTATTGTTGTGTACATGCATTGCCGTGGTCAACCATTGATCCCAATTCGGGCCGTCCTCCTTTGCAAAACTGCGCAAGTACTCGGCCAGAGGTCGATGACTACGTCCCAATGAGCCATTCGCCTGTGGATGATATGGTGTTATATGCAATTTCTTGATTCCCAGCATTTTACACGTTTCTGAGAATAGTTTCGATACGAAATTTGAACCATTGTCGGTTATCAAAACCTTAGGTATGTTGTACCGTGCTATAATTTCATCAAAGAATGCCTTGGCCACCGTACTTGCTTCAGCATCGGGTATAGCCACGCACGCCATATACTTTGAGAAATCGTCCTCGAACGTCAACATGTATTTATTTCCCGAAAGTGTCTCAGGTAAAATACCTACAATATCCATATGAACTATATCAAATGGCTGTTTTGGTGTGTCAGTTAACACCACTGGCATCTTTGTCTGCCTTGAACTCCTATTGGCCTGACATTTCGGACAATTCCTTGTATACCTTTTTTATTTCTCGGAGCATACCTTTCCATCCGTATACTCGCCTAATTCTGTCATGGGTTTTCCAGAATTCCTGATGTCCACCTAGGGGTGAATCATGAAAACCCTTTAACACAGCCTGTATATCTTTTCTATCCTCCAGCCATTCCACATTACTGGCTGTTTGTTCATCGGCACCGAAACCCGCATTGCTAACATCTCTTGTAGCATCAATTTTATCTTCTGAATTCTCTCGGCCTTCTCCATATCTGACCGTGCTTTGGCTCTCGTTTGCACTACTGATACCTTCTGTGCTTGCGGTACTCTGCTGAGTGCGTCCGCATTCAGATTCTTTTTCCCAAGTTTGTATATGATTTCAAAATTATACTCCGACAATTTGTGTCTGAACCTGGCTAGCCTAGACGTTTGGTCTTTCAAATTGGTTATGCCTCTCAACGGCTGGTGATCAGTGTATCTCTTAAATGGGCCTCCTAACATATATGCCCTAAAATTCTTCGTAGCCCACACTATGGCTAGGAATTCCTTTTCTATTGTGGAGTATCTTTTCTCCGTGTCGCTAAGCGCTCTGCTTGCGAATGCAATTGGTCGGTCATTCCCGACTTGCCCTTGTGACAATACTGCCCCCAATGCTTCATTGCTAGCATCAGTGGTCAACAAAAAAGTTTGCTCAAAATCGGGGTACGCCAAAATTGGTGGCGAGCTAATTATTTCTTTTAGCCTCTCGAATGCTTGCTGACAGCTCTCTGTCCATTCGAACTTTGCTTCTTTTCGTAGCAACTTATTCACTGGCAAGACAATTCCTGCTAGTCCTGCCACGAACTTTCTATAATAGTTCACTAGTCCTAGGAATGCTTGCACTTCCTTTCTATTTCTCGGAATCGCTAAATTTTTAACGCATTCCACCTTCTGCGGGTCAGGCAGTGCTCCTGCCTCTGAGCAACAATGGCCTAAATAAACCACCTCTCGTCGCAAAAATTGACACTTCTTCGTGTTCAATTTCAAATTGTGGTCTCGTAATTTCTGGAGCACCTTGCATAAGCGTTGCGAATGCTGCTGCAAGTTCTTCCCATAAATTACAATATCATCGAGATACACAAAACAATCTAACCCTTGCAAACCTGTTAGCACATGGTTCATTAGCCGTTGGATCTGGAGATTAGCGAGGGACGGTGGAAACTTGTCAACTTTGGATACAGAAGGATACAGGAGAATTGAAGATAAATACTGAGTTTCTCGACAATAAAACTAGAGTACTTTCTTGGCAACTCCTGGAAAATGAGGAAGCCGCATCGCATCTGGAGAAGGAAAATTTAGAGCTCAGGAGAATCGGGGCCACTTTTAAGTCAGCAAGAGTAAGATCGCCTTCAACCTCTCAAATACATACGCAGACAGTACTAGCTTTGCCACCAAAAGTTCGCTGGCTGGAGTATTTAACTCCGGAAGGGATAGGTCGTGTGGTAAAGCCTAGATTAGTATTGAGTGAAGAAAGTGTAGCGGAGTTTTTGTTTGACGCATCTGAAATCGGTGTCGAGCCATTTTCTCCAGGAAGTTCCATAGATAATAAAAATAAGGGATATCAGCCAAAGGAGCCAGAATCAGTAACGGTACAGGAAAGTCTCGATACAGTAGACAGTATTTCACCTGTACGAACAAACGGTCGAAGATTAATAAGTTTGAGTCCGTCACTGGTTAAGTACCTCTCAGATTCGGGAGAAGAGAATCTGGAAACCCCCACAGAGGTTAACGCTAATTTTTTATCAGAACTTAAGCAAGCATGTAGGAGTAAAATGGGCATTCTGGAAGTAGCTCATGCGGTTGTATGATCTGAGAACTGAGATACGGCGCTTCAAAAGAGGTTGTGAGTTAGCGGAACAGAGTCTTCCGGAAGCAGAAGGGGAACACTTGATAAAGTGTATTAGACAAAGGTGATGCGTTTGATTTACTAATGCATAGCTCAGTAAGCACCCTGCCGGAGTTATACTCACTTTTAGATCGGACATATTTAAAACAAAAGTCGTACGACTGCATTGTACGGGAAATACAGGAATCAACTCAGAAACCAGGGGAAGAATTGAGAGCCTGTGGACGAAGGCTCCAGTCTCTGGGGAACGCTGCTGAGACAGAAGCCAACAGGCAGTTTCCAGGAAACGTTGCAGCATACAAGGCTCTAGTAGAACGAGCTATGATTTCTGTGTTTAAGGCAGGTCCGATAAATAGGGACTTGGCTAATTATATTCTTAATCTCACGCAGAGGAGTATGGTAGAATTAGTTAAAGCAGTCTCTTCCGCCGAATCAGTAATCCAACAGCGTGCGACAACAGGTGGAATCTGTTGGAATAATGCTCCTGCAGAGGTAGGACCGGTACAGCAGCGGAACCCAAGGGGAGTCGGCAGATTGATGGATCAAGTTCCGCAACAAAGAGACCAAGGATTCCTATTCGAGCGATTCCAGCCGAGGAAACCTATTTGCTCATTCTACCGTAAGCAAGGGCATACAAGGGATGCGTGCGCTACACGCAAAAACACGCCGCGGTGTACGCTTGCGTACCCAACGCCTCAGAAAAGGACTACCTGATGGAGGAAGATTTTAGGCCTAAGTTCACTAGTTATGATAATTTTAAAGAACCGAATTATAGATCGGTTAATCAGATTAAGCAGGTAGATATAAGGGAAAGAATGGTGAAGTGAATGCTGACTTAACAGTGGCCCCGATTCTCCTGAGCTCTAAATTTTCCTTCTCCAGATGCGATGCGGCTTCCTCAGTTTCCCGGAGTTGCCAAGAAAGTACTCTAGTTTTATTCTCGAGAAATTCAGTATTTATCTTCAATTCTTCTGTATCCTTCTGTATCCAAAGTTGACAAGTTTCCACCGTCCCTCGCTAATCTCCAGAGTACCTGCGCTTCCCTCTTGCTCGTTGCTGATTCCAATTGTTCAAACAATTTTTCTGCGAACAACTTTACCTCCGTCTGTAAAGACCTTAGCTTGTCTTGAGCCTTGTCCTCCTGCGAACTAGGACTATCTTCCTGCGCTACCAGCTCTTCCAGATCTAATCTGAACTTGGTCAACCAGTCCCGTGTTAAACCGTTGACATATAACGGATAATCCTTGGCAAAGTATTTCTTGTCGCCACAACAGTCCTTAAAATTTAACAACTCCTCGTTGTTATCACTGAATGTCTTCAACAAGGCCTCTGGTTCCGCTATTCTCTTACGGTAGTACGCGCAATTTTTCTTGCCTTGCTATCCTTCCTATAGTTCCTGATTTTCCTTTGGAATGCGTCACTCTGCCGCTTTTGCTCTTCCAGCAATATTTTCGCATCTTCTGGTGCTTCCATAGACCGAATTAATCTTTACTTTCCACCCAAGACCTCAAAAACCACTTGTTACAGTATCCTAATTTTACAAAATAACTTGAAAATTCCCTTAAATAGTCCAATATGATTGCCCCAAATTCAATTAGTCCCAAAAAAAAACGCTTAGCAGTATACCAAATTACAGTTTATTCATATTCATATTTATATTTATTTTATTCCACAAAAGTATTACCAGAAAATTTTCACACCCAAAGAAACATTTTACCGCAGAATTATACGCAAATTCATTTCAGTAAAATGCTCTGTTGAGCTGTTCCGCTTTTCCATGCGAAATATAGGTTCATTCTTGCTGCGCAAATTGTAGTTTCGGAACTACACAAACTTTGATGCGACAACATGTGTTGACGGCACCTCTTCAAATATCTTCACCTAATACTCTAACTCAATAGCCAAATATTTAAAACAACCATTTAAATTAATTCATATGTCTCCACAATATATTTATTAACCCAATTCAAAAAATAATAGAAAGGTATTTTAAAAATAAATTAATTAACTCGCTTTATCAAACAATACAATTCAATGATCATGTTGATCTCACTCTTAAAAGCTCTTAAAGCTAGTTGTAAAATTTAACCTCCGCTTGTTCCAGTCTGAACATTTCCTGCCACAATCTATTGGCTTCGCTCCATGGCAGAGGAACTTCCTGATCCACCTGTTCTGCCAGAAACTTCCTCACGTCTATGCCAATAAGGTTGTGTGCGCGGCACCTTTGAAATGGGCCTCAGTTCATTCCTTCGACCTTCTGCAACCGTTACGTACTTGTTACTCTGGTCACTTATTTCCTGATATTCAAAGAAAATAAATATCCAATCTTAATACACGAACCGAACTTTAATACAACTTAATCGCTGCCACGAAACACGCTGCCAATCAAATACTCGGAACGTCCCCAAAAAGTGAACCTAATTTTATTCCGGTCTTTGACAGGGACAATAGAATCAAACTTTAGTCCCACGAAACGAGCATAAAGAACACCATCCCCTATTATGAATGCATGAACCCTATACCGTGGCACGTTCTTTCCTATATAACCTGACCATTAACCATTCTTTCGAATCGACCTAGTGTCACCTAACCGCAGCGGCTATTCAGCCCCGATGCTGCTTCATCTGCATGACCGGCGCAAAAGCGCCCACACGTCCACCGAAGAATCGTCGACAAAATTCATTTAAATACTAAAATGTCCTACTATAAGCATACTCACCATTCTTGCTCCCTCCATTGAACTCCTTTGAGATGGTTATCCTATTGGTTTCCTGTTGGTGGATTCCCGCGTAGGAGTGCTCTTTTCCTGGCACTCGACGTTGTATCCTACCAGCTGTGCCAAAATGATGTGTTGTCCTTGCTGCTCGTCGGGCGACTTCCTGTCGCGGTTCGCTGGACGCGTAGCTGAAAACTTTAAAACCCTATTGTTTTTAAATGAAGACCAAAGACACTTTTCGTTTTAAGATAAAATCACAAGACTTTATTTCTTACAAATACTAATTCTTATATACTATTTCTTAACACTTATCTCAGTCTGTGAACTGACCTTTCTGGTGTTCCAGTTCCGCACCTGATAATTGGTCTCAGTTGGTCAAGTGTCGACGGTGCATTACGCTGCCCTCGTCGGCTCGACTGCGGAACTGTAATACCCTAAAATTTTACATAATAACATTACACAAACTTACTTGGAACCTAAAAGTAAGTTCTATTCTTAAATAACTTTTAGCACATGCTAATCCCACAGAGTGTGGCATCTATTAGGAGTCGATGCTGTGAGTTAACTACTTGTAGGTAGCTTGCTTCTAACTCACAGGAAAGGAACCCCATCTTTCAATTTTAGAATTGGGATTTATGTCTGATATTGCAAAAGTTAAGCGTTGATGATTGTTGAATAAATGAATATATTTCATACAGTATAAGTAATGTCTTAGGGTTTACAAAGCCCCTACTGCGAGCAATTCACCCTCATTTGTTGCATACTTCTCTTCACACTTAGAAAATGACGTCGAAATCATAGTACAGCAATGCGCCTAAGGCAACTGAAGAGGCGGCAGTCATTAATTCAAAAGTTTTTTTCTTAGTTCGGATGTAACATCTTTCGACGAATTTTTTTTAATTTGCTAACCGTCATTTCACCTTTGTGTAGCAATCTACCTAAAATTCAACTTCAAACTAAAATCTACCTTAGAATAAAATTTTCAATCGGGCTGAAACTTCATGACTTGATTGGTTGGTTGGTTTCAGTGGCTGATCCAAGTCGGTCCTCACATGGATCACAATTATCGCCTTAGCGACGTTTTGATACCACAACCTCTCCTAACGCCGGAGAAAATGATGGGTTGTTCACTAAATACACTTTGTGGAGCTTAGGTATCTTAAAAGATCTTTCGGTTTTACACCCGAGAGATCGGATAAACTCGCTAGGAAATAGTTTCCTAGTGTTCTATTTCTTGCGGCCGCCAGAGCCGGGCATTCGCAAAGAAAATGGATTAAGGTTTCCTTCTCTTCTGAATTTCCACAACTTCTACAATGGGTATTGTATGGTCTCTGCAATTTCTCTGCATGAGTACCCACGAGCCAGTGACCCTTAAAGGCCGCCGTGAGGCGGCTGGTGTCCCTGCGGTCCCTGTTTATGAGATCCCTAGATCTCGCTGTGTTAAAGACTGGCCAGGTCGCCCGGGATGTATTACATGTTGTAAGTGTCCTCCATCTATTGCCCGCCAAGGTAAGACAGTGCATGTAGATGCCCCTCTTAATCGCACCCATGGAAACAGGTTCCACATGGGTTAGATCGAGAGAGGCTCCTGTGCGCGCCAATTCATCAGCCTTCTCATTTCCATCTATATTCCTGTGTCCGGGGACCCAGATGATTGTGATGTCAGCATGGTGACCTAGCGCCCTAAGTTCCTCCCTGAACTGTCTGACCAGTTTGGAGTTGATGATGTTTGATTGTAGGGCTTTTATGGCAGCCTGGCTGTCCACAAAAATAGCAACCGTGCTCCTCTGCCATTCTCTAATGTGGTGGGGGATCTGTCGACATGCCTCTCTGATCGCGAGTACTTCCGCCTGAAAAACTGTAGCTGTATCTGGTAGGCGTGTACAGTAGTTAATGTTAGCGTGCGGAGAAAAGACCCCCGCCCCCACGCCCAGGTCCATTTTTGACCCGTCCGTATAAATGGGTATATCGTACTCCAATTGGAGCTTCCTTTTCGACCACAATTTTCTTGAGGGAAATCTAACCTTGAAGTCCTTTTTGAAGCCCAGTTGTGGTACTATGTAATCTGTCGTCATTTGTGTTAATTCCCTCGGCACTGTGTATAGCATCTTACCATGACCGTACGTTCGCTCAGACTAGCAGTTTGTCGCTTTTAACTTTAGCGCACTGTTGCAGGCTACGTTCTTAATGTAAAGGTCGATAGGAAGGAAGTGTAGCAATACGTTGAGTGCCTCCGCTGGACATGTTCTCAGGCTCCCTACAATGCCAGTGGCAGCTGTTCTTTGAACTCTACTAAGTATCTGAACGTTATAGCCCTTATCTAGAGCTGGCCACCAGACTATTGAACCGTAAGTTAGTATTGGCCGCACGATTGCTTCGTACATCCAGTGAGTGATATGGGGGCGTAGTCCCCATTTTTTCCCAAGCATTTTCTTGCATGCGTAGAAAGCTACGTGGGCTTTCCTGACCCGTAACTCTATATTGGTTCTCCAATTTAGCTTGGGGTCCAGGATAACTCCTAAGTATTTCGCTTTCTCCGCTAGCTTTAGCTGTTGTCCGTTAAGTGTCGGAAGCTTAAAGATCGGAATCTTGGCCTTGTTAGTGAAAAGTGTCAGTTCTGTCTTTTCTGGATTCACACCTAGTCCACATCATGTGGCCCAGGAATTCAGTTTGTCCAGCCCCTTTTGCATAATATCACTTATTACACAGGGGAACATGCCTGATACAGCTATCACTACATCGTCTGCGTATGCTACCGTCTTAACCCCCATTGAATCTAGTATGCCGAGGATGTTGTTAATTACCCATAGCCACAATAAGGGTGAAATCACCCAACCTTGTGGTGTTCCTCAGCTCAGACTGAATGACCCTAGTCCAAAGCATTGTAACTATCCACTCCCTAAGAACTTCCTCAACCCCTACCCTGGTGAGATAGTCCAGAATTGCTTTGTTACTAACGTTGTTAAAAGCACCCTCTATGTCCAGAAAGGCCGCCAATGTGTACTGCTTATGGTGGATTGTCTTTTCTACTGATCGAATTACCTCATGTAAAGCTGTTTCCGTAGATTTACCCCTGAGATATGCGTGTTGCGACTTCGAGAGGGGAAACTGATCCACTGTATGCCTAAGGTGGATTTCCAGACCCCTCTCCATTGTTTTAAGAAGAAACGACGTAAGACTAGGTAGGTAGGTAGGTAGGAGTGGCCGCCCAGTTTGCCAAAAGCACACTTGAGCACACATAATGGCCCATTGTGGTACCACGGTGTGGCGCCGTTCAAGCACTGACTAAAAAGGTTCCCATACTTGGGATGGTGATAGTCAGCGCAAGGACAGCGCCTGGAAAGGCACGACTCCCCCGTCATGTTTCAGGAAACCATCCTGATATTTTGATGAACCTGGCTATGTCCCTAATATTAATGGATGACAGCTCTGTCAGGCTTGTAAGAAATGGGGCACCAAAGGTGCGAATTCTTCTTCTGCTCAAGGATGGGCAGTGGCATAAGAGGTGAAAAACCGTCTCGTCCTCCTCCTCGAAGCCACAGCCTCGGCAGAAGTCATTTGAGGGTAGGCCCAGTCTTTCTGCGTGCTGTCCCATTATGCAGTGGCCGGTCAAAACCGACACAGTTGTCGACAGTGATACGCGATCAAGTCGAAGAAGTTGATTGGTTCTGTTTTTGTCCATGCTTGCCCAAGTTAATCTAGCCGTGTGGCAGGATTCCTCGTTAGCCCAGGATTTGTAGGCGTCAGCCAGATATTTCCGTTTGATTTCGAGCTTGGCTGTTGCCAGTGGAATGCCGATGTTTACAGAGGGGTGAATGTCGTGCATTAGCGTGCCTGCCTTGGCAAGCTCGTCCGCCTCGCAGTTTCCCGGGATTTCGCTGTGTCCGGGAACCCAGACTAGGTGCACCCGAGAGTAACTTGCGAGCTCATTTAAATATGTTCGACATTCATGAACTAGTCTTGATGTGGCCGTGGAGCCAAAAAGAGATTTAATGGCGGCCTGGCTGTCTGAGAAGATAGATACGTCAACCGCGCCGATATCACTACTCAGCATCCATTTGGCTGCGTGGTAAATGGCCATGACCTCAGCTTGAAAAACGCTGCAATGGTCTGGGAGACGTAGGGAGATGTTTAAGTCCAGCTTGTCGGAATAAATACCGCTGCCGACTCTACCTCCAAGCTGGGAACCGTCGGTGTAGATTTCGACTGTTTCACCGACGATTCGGTTTTCTGAGGTCCAGTCGCTTCGACTTGGAATAGTGAGGTCGAATTCCCTGTTCAAATCGGGATAGACCGACATATAGTCGATAAAGTTGGGGACAGGTGGGTCCTGATTCAGAATTGAAGCATGGCCTGTCAGGGTTATGCGCCAGTGCGAAAGAGCATTAAGTCTAATCGCTGTCAGCTTGGCTTGTTGCTTAACCAGGATCCCCGAGGGGAGCCAGTGCAGCATGGCAAAAAGGGCTTTCGTAGGTGTGCTGCGAAGAGCGCCCGTGATCAGTAGAGCAGTGGATCTTCTGATTTTATCAATGGGTTTGATATTACAGGCTTTTTCAAGAGCTTGCCACCAGAAGACCGACCCGTATAACAGGTTTGGTTCAACGATGGCCGTGTAGAGCCAGAGCACGACTCGAGGACGAAGTCCCCATCGTGCACCAACTGCTCTTTTACAGCAGTATATAGCGCATGCTGCCTTACGTGCCCTCTCAGCTAGATTGGCTTTCCAATTAAGCTTTGGGTCGAGAATCAGGCCTAAGTACTTAACGTGTGTGCTCAAAGAGAGCGGAGTGCCGTTTAGACTAGGCATTGTAAACTTTGGAATTTTGTACTTCCTAGTGAAAAGCATAGTCTCGGTTTTGGATGGGTTAACCCCAAGTTCGAATTCGCGACACCAGTTCGACACAATAGAGAGTGAATAGTTAAGTTTTTCGGAAAGTGTTTGGGGGAATTTGCCGGATGCCGCGATTGCTATGTCGTCCGCATAGGCTATCACTTTGCATCCAGTAGATTCCAATCTCACCAGTAGTGTGTTAACTGCCAGGTTCCAGAGGAGGGGTGATAAAACACCCCCTTGTGGCGTGCCCCTGTTAACCACCCTCCTGGATTGGGCACTGCCGATCGTGGAAGTGATGATCCTAGATTTTAGTAGAAGCTCTATAAATTTAAGAAGACCTGAATTCAGGTTAAGATTATAGAGTGCGGAGATGACAGCGTTGGGGCATACATTGTTGAATGCTCCCTCGATGTCCAGAAATATGGCAAGTGTGAATTCCTTGTACGCCAAGGATTTGTCAACTTGAGAAATGAGAGAATGAAGTGCTGTCTCAACCGATTTGCCTTTAGAGTAAGCGTGTTGAGATACAGAGAGAAGAGAAGGGTTGATCGATGTCCTGATATGTAGGTCAAGAGCTCTTTCTAGAACCTTAAGAAGAAAGGATGTTAGACTTATGGGTCTGTAATCCTTAGGTTTGGTGTGCGAGGCCTTCCCAACTTTTGGTATGAAGACGACCCGAGCCGTGCGCCAGCGTAAGGGAATGTATTGCAGTCTGAGGCTTGCATTATATATTTGAAGCAGCCATGGAAGGATAATCTCTTCCCCATTTTGGATATCGGCAGGAATGATGCCGTCTGGTCCGGGGGACTTGTATGGCTTAAAGGTTTGAATGGACCATTCAAGGTGACTTTTTGTCACTTGGAATATGGGGAGGGTATCATGCGAAACCTGCTCCACCTGGTAGAGTGCTTGATCCGCTGAGGCTAAACTCCCTGGGAAGTGGGTGTCTAGCAGGATATCAAGGGTTTCGGCGCTTGAGTGAGTCCAGCTGCCATCTGGTTTTTGGATACAGTCAAGGGCTTTGTTAGAGGAGTGGAGAATTTTACGAAGACGGCTAGCCTCGGACGTCGATTCAATGCTTTCGCAAAATTCCCTCCATGACGCTCGTTTCCCTCGCCTAATGGCGTATTTCAACTCTTTTTGCTTATTTTTGAAAGGGGCCCACTCAGCTGTAACTTTAGCTTTGTTGAAAAGCATTCTACAAGTTTTGCGAAGACTTGCAATTTCCGAGTTCCACCACGGAGGTTTAGGTTTGCCCCGTGGTTCGGGAGTGATGCAAGAAATATGAGTGGCTTTTTTAAAAGCTGTGGACAGATCGTCGACCGCCCGATCAATGTCGGGACAGTTGTGGATAATAGGGGGAGTCGTTGCTAAGCATGACCCCAGTTTGAGCCGGAAAAGAGGCCAGTTCGTGTTTTTTCTATTGACAGGTTTAAGAGATTCTGTATTGCCTGTAGTCTCCCTCAAGTCAATGCCAAAGGTGATATAGCAGTGGTCCGAAAAGGAGCATTCCTGTGAGACGAACCAATTGCTTATCATGTTCGAGTAGTTATCGCTGACGAGGGTGATGTCAAGCACTTCCTTCCTTACGGATGTAAGGAAGGTCGGCTCATTTCCCCGGTTAGCAATGCCTAAGTTATTTGAAATGATAAAGTCGAAAAGACACTCACCTCGATCATTTGTGCCGGAGCTGCCCCAAATTTCGTGATGGGCATTGGCATCGGCGCCGATAATTACCGGAATCTGTTTCTGGTGGGCTACAGCAACCATTTGCTTCAGTATGTTTGGTGGCGGGGAGTCGCCATAGTCATGAGCCATGTAGTTCGAGGAGATCCAGAAAGTCCGTGGACCCATTTCAATGACCATGGCAACATTGTCTTTGTCACTGAATCTAGGGAGTAAAAGAGCGTTAACGCTGTTTTTTACCAGAATGCAGGATCTTGGTTTACCTTGATCCTCGATATATACCATACGATATCCGTATGCATTGAGTCCAAAAACCCGGTCATTTATGACCCAAGGTTCTTGGACGAGAATGAGCTCCTCCCCTATATCCGAGAGGCGGAGAAGCAGGGCTGCCGAGGCAGTTTTCGAATGCTGAAGGTTAATCTGTAGTACCTTCAGCATTGTCTGGAAGAGCGATTATAGTGGAATTCAACTCCTCCTCTTCGGACATTGGAGAGATGTATCCACCAGCCGCCTCCGTATCCATGTGGTCGAAGAATTCTCCGACCAGTTCGGAAGTTGAGAAGCGGCTGCTTCTGGTTGTAACGGAGCACATACTCTCATTGTCACTACCCGACAAAGGGGTGAGAGCCGGGCCCGAGCAGCTAGGCTCTTTGGCAGTGGCTTGTGGGACAGCACCAGCTGGGGGAGGCTGTTGGGGGGCTTGGGCATCGCACTTGTAGATGCGGAGAGTGATGGCTCCAAAGCCATAATTAATCACCCCCTCGCGGGAGTTGATGGGAACAAGGGATTGCTCGTTCAAAATGATGGTGACCTCACGCAAAGTGCCTTTGGGGTCACCAACTTTCGCGACCTTCCAGCCATCGGTGGGAAGATCGGTGTTGCTGAGCTTGAGGATCTTTAAGATTGCCTCGGGCTCAGAGGGCTCGGCAGGAAGCCATGTTTTGGAGCGAGGGCGTTGGGGAACCTGGTCCAAAGGTACCGCGTTGAGCTGTGCACCCGGCTATATCTCACCTACCCTATTGATCGCTACCTTGTATAGATCCGCCGAGCGTTGGTCCGAGCAAGATATGATCTTAATATGTCCTTGATACCACCCTGCGTCACGGCAGCTGGGTGAAGGACCAGGGTTGAGGGACATAACCTCAACGAAAATTGGTAACAGTGCCATTTCGACCTGTCTCCAATTGGCAGGAGTAATGGTCCCATCGGCATTGGCAGAGTCGGTTTGGAGAGCTTAGGCTTGGGAGTAGCCAGCCTTACGCGCTTAGGGATGCTTTGGGTGGATTGGCCCGGGCGATCGGCTGATCTCTGCCTCTTGGGGTTACCGGCTGCTTGTGCAGTGGAGGAGTGGACACGCACATCAGCGTGTGCTTTTGCCCACTCAAGCTTGCCCTTGTCGTATTCTGACAGTTGAGATGGTTCTGAAGCGTTGAGCCTCGTCAAAATACGGTAAGCCGCTCTACGCGTCCTGTACGCCCTTGTACTCGGGTTCACGTTGGTAGGTGCACCTGAAGGAGGAGCGGTACGAGGAGCAGTTACCATCGACTTGTGAGGCAATATCGAGGCGTTTGCTGAAGAGGGCTTAGGCGGAGCGACTGCTGCTGGTTTGTGAGTCAATACCCTAGCAGCCGCTGAAGAGCCTGGGGACAGCGAAGAGCTCTTGGGTGGCTTATTAGCCGAAGCTGTGGTGCTTGTTGAAGGGGCAGTGCTTATGCTGCTTGTCTTCGAACCAAGGGCGGGGGTGTTGCTGGTGGGCATTTGCCTAGCCAGGGTTTTGCGCGTCCCTGAGGGGATATGCGCGGAAATTTTGTTTGTGTTAGTGTTTATGTTTTTATTTTTTGTTGTGTCCATGCAATAAGGGTCCCCACTCAAAGCCGCTATCTCAGTCCGAACGTGTGGTCACTAAATATGGTCCCATGGTTATCTGTGCAAGCAGGGAGGCCATGCGAGGGTTGGCACAAGCCCTTATGGGGTCAAGTGCTCAGAGCCAGACCAGTGCTAATCGGGAGTTCCACTCAACCGAACCCACACTACCGACCTAACGGTAACAGACGTCGAACGTACTTTGAGGCCTGCCAAGGTTTTAACGGGACGGGGGCAGCTGCAACCTTAGACTGGAGCCGTTCACACTCAAGTTTCACCTTGGTGCTACCGTGACAAAAGACAGCTAGGTCCAGAAAATTACAGCTACCAGCCCAGGGCAATCAGAACAATTACATTGGTCCAAAGAGAAGTCCGGGAACGAAGGATGGGGGTCGTGCCAATTGGTGCTACTGAACTCCCGTGCAAGAAAACAGCAGCACCTGGGGGAGTGTAGACCATTTAGCGTAACCCAGGGTGCACCGCGTGGAGGCGGTCTACATTACACCCCGACGTAAGACTAATGGGTCTAAAATCTTTTGCCGACTCATGCCCATTCTTCCCCGCTTTTGGGATGAAAACTACCTTTACCTTCCTCCAACTGAGGGGGATGTAGTTGAAGCGTATACATTCCTTATATATCCCCTTCAGCCATTGGATCACCGCAACCTGTAACCCTTGCAGCATGATTGGGAAAATCCCATCCAAGCCCGGCGATTTGTAAGGCGAGAAACAATGTATAGAGTGTTTGATTTTTTCGTCCGTGAATATCAGGTCACAAACCGGTGGCATATGATTGCCCATAACGGGAAATTGAGATACATGCGCGGTATTTTTACAGTCTGGGAAGTGTGTTTGAAGTAAGAAATCAAGTGTTTCAGAAGATGTTTCCGTCCATGCACCATCCGTCTCTCTAAGGAAAGAGGGGCTGGTGTGTTCCTTGGACAGCATCTTGCTGAGTCTTGCTGAAGCAGAGGTTGCCTCAATTGATTCACAAAATTCTCTCCAGCCATTTTTCTTTGCTTCCCTGATAGATTTTTTGTAAACTTTGAGACTCCCTTTATATCGTGCCCACTCTTCGTCCCTATAACATTGGTAGAACAGTTTCTTGGTTCTCTTCCTGAGATCAGATAATTTTTTGGACCTCCATGGTGGAAGAGTTTTTCTACTCCTAGTGACGGGACAAACGCACTTGTAAGCTATATTAAGAGCTTCCTCAAGATTCCCCACATTTTTGTCTATCGTCTCAGTAGATTCAAATTTCATTGTGTTAGAAATTTTAAGTTTTGAACTAGCTACCCTCGTAAGAGTATCCCACTTTATTCTCCTGGGGTTTCTGTAAGCAATAGCATCTACGGTTTTCAAATTTACCTTGAAAACTATCCAACTATGGTCCGAGAAGGACTTCTTGTTTGATACCCTCCATTCTCCTACCTGGACTGATGCGTCTTCTGAAATTAGAGTTAAATCTAGGACTTCTTCCCATCCAGCACATTTATTGAGCTGGGAAAGGTAAATGTGGGAGTATTCCCTCTGTTACATACTGTAAGGTTCGAATTATTTATAAAGTTAAAAATTGTTTTCTTAACTTGGATACATGATCCAATCTTATCACCGTTCCTGATATAGTGCATATTGTATTTGGTCAGCTTGAGCCCCATAACGTCATTTCCTCTGACCCATGGCTCCTGCACAATGCCGATGTCCGCGTCTTCTTCACCCAGGAAAACGGCAAAGTTATCTGATGCATTCTTAGAATGCTGCAGATTAATCTGCACTACCTTTAGCATCGGTACCCTGTTGTGCAGGCGCTTTGGAGACTTCTTCCGGAAGGTCCGTATCCTCTGGAATCTTGTTGGCCTCCTCCAACTCATCCGCGTCGCCCTCTGTCGAGCGGAAGATTTTGAATTTGGCGTACCTAACGCCAAAACGCATTTTGCAGTCGGCTGCTTCCAGGACACCAACGGACTCCTCGTTGATTGCCAGAAGCAGGGACATGCTTGTTTTCTGGGCACATTCGTTCTTGATGATCGCCCAGTCGTGCATTGACATATTGGGGTTTTGCCGCTGTAATAGCTGGAGCACCTTCCCGTCCTCGAGCTTCAGTATGGGTAGCCAAATGCGGGCTCTCGGTCATCTTGGGATATCCCCGGCTGGTATCAGCTTAAGCCTTAAGACTTCCCATGCTTCGCTCATCTTAGCTATGCACTTGCCGAGGAGTTCCTTCGACGGCCGATCGTCGCACCTGAACACCCTGCATCCACGTACCACATTGGAGGAGTCGAAGCCAGAAGGAGAAGCATCCGCATTGGACAAGATTGTTCCATCACCATCTCTGCCAATTTGGATTCAGTCTCCCCCCATTTCTCCAGGACTTTCTTCCCCCCCTTGGTTATGTCGTCAATGAGCGCCACATGTAGCTCATTCCTAGCCACTTCGCTGCATGGTCGCCTTGTGCTCGTCGATGATGGTGTAGATGTTTTGGCGACCTTCTGTCTTTTTGAAGCCGAAAACGTCACATCCTGTGACCTGTTTCGCTTCGTCGCCTTTTCTGGGAGGGAGATTTGGTACTGCTCGTACTCATCGACAACAGTTTGGTACTTGGCCTTGTCCGCCTGGTCAAACTCATGTACCGACCCTTCCGCCTCATTCTTAGCAATTTTGCTTAGGATGAAGAGAGCTTTCTGGTACCGGTTTTTCCAGGCCGCTGCCTCGGACTTTGGCTTTTTCGGTTTTGGCTTAGAGTCCTTCTTCGCCGCTACCGACATGTTTGTTTTTGTTAGTGTTGTTGTTGTTGCACTGCTTGTGCTAGCAGTGGGTTCACTGTTTGCCGACGTGCTCTTGCCATCGTCGGCTTCCATGGTCTCCTGACTGGAGGCCAGCAACTCATCCTCTGAGTGCGTGGTGCAAAGCACCGGGGTGGATTTTATGTGTTTTTTTGTTTGTATTTTTTCCATATTTTTCGTACGACTGCCCTCCCCCGAAGGCTTGGGCAGTCAAGGCTTTTTTGAGGGAAATGGCGGTCCACCGTGCCAGAGCCCTATGCCACGGTAAGGCCACCGTTACTCTCCGATGCGGCCTGGTTTCGGAGAGGCGCCGTTCGAATACAGTCTACGCGGATAACCCCCTGACTACAAAACCCATCCAATAGGCACGGACACGCATAACACCCTGGATTAGGGGGGAAGTGTTTATTGACTCTCCAGTCTAGATCCGTTGTGTTCAGTAAGTGGCAGGGTCACCTCGAGGAGAATGTGACTCATCGTCACGCACTAACGGTCTTGGTAGAGTATAGGCTAAGGATCCAACATAGGACTATATTATGCATATCACAACCCTGAGGGCTACCCCTTAAACCCAATTCATGACTTAGTGACGAAACAATTTTCAAACAGAATCGATGAGTTTCCATTGCTGTGCAATAAAAGGAGACTTTGTAAGAAATCTTAGATTTTTTCTTAGTGTGGGAAGAATTCTACCCATGGGCAATGCTCAAACATTCTTGGTCCAGAGAAAATCTGTTAAAATACAAAAAACTGGCAGCACAGTTCAAATACAATGCAAAAAAAGCAAAAACGGGGTGCTTGGAAACTTTAATAAATGCAATGAACCCCTTATCGAAACCTTAAAAAAATTAGTTTGATATTAAAAAGTTACCTGGGACTATTAAACAAAATTCAATGAATTTGATCAACACCAATTCTGGCCAACCGATATTTCCAAATACTTCACGTGTAAATGGTCAAACTATTCTCTAGACTGTAATTTCTCAGAGGCTTTTGGCAACGAAAAAATTAAATTTGTAGTGGAGTGTAATAGCTCACAACTACATATGTGCTCCTTCGATAAATATGTTGAAACTGACATTTCCCAAACTGAATTTACTATTGCTCAGAATAATACAAAAGGAAAACCACCTGGACTTGACAGAATATCGTACCCAATGTTTATTATTATTTGTTATGTTTATTATGATTAATTGATCTTTTCAACAATATTTTACATTATGGCATTTACCCGAAACCGAAACAATCAAAAATAGAACTATCGGGATACCTCCCTATTTCATTACTCCCCGGTAAGGGTAAACTCATGGAAAAAATAATTGCCACAAGGCTTATGTGGTACATTAAAAGGGCTACATTTATAAACACACATCAAGTTGTATTCAAAAAGGTTGGGTACCATGGACGCTCTACTCTACTTCAACCATTATGCAACGAGAGCACTTTCATTATGTAACGAGAGCACAGTCCTAACTATAGACTTTGCTATAAGTCAGCAAAATTATTTCAAAGCAAAAATATGTAGAACACTGCATATATGCCGATGACGTCTTCATCTTCCCAAGTTGCCAAGACAATAACCTCATACGCAGTACTTTCACCGCTATTCTTGAAGACCTATCTAAACGGTCAAATATTTCTGGAGTGAATGTAGCGTTTAACAAATGCAGCACCCTACATATTTGCAATAAGAAATCATGTGCCGGTTTTGATAAAAGCTTTCGTAATGCAATCATTCAAAGCGCAAATACGTTGAAAATCTTAGGCATAATCATAGACAGTAAATATACTTTTAAGGCACACTGTGATACAATAGGAAAAGCTTTGACATAAGACTGAATATTATCAAATTCCTTTCTTCTAAATTCTGTCGAACCCATCCTAAAACCTTACTCAACATCACAAGGTCACTTATCTTGTCAAAAGCCTACGCACATTCCCAACAACACCTACGAAAATATTCTAGCTGAGGCAAGAATGCCGTCAATAGACGAAAGAATTCAATATGCCACCCTACGTTTAATACCAAAATTATGGTCCGGATTCAGCCCTATCCTTCACAAAGTGATCACAAAATGTTCAAATCACGAACGACCGATAAAAATTCATCGTACCATCGATAAATGTATCCGATTTGTAAAACAAGAACAATTAATTATTAACCCTATCAAAAGATCTTATAATCTATATCCATCTTGGATGCTCAGTGACTCATCCTTTACACTCGACCTGTTAAAATACTCAAAAAAGGACACTGCAGCGCTACCTATCAGCAAATTTTCCTGGAACATAAATCAAGATTGGAAAAATCGTGGCAATACATATATACCGACGGTTCAAAGAGTATTGATGGGACGTCTTTCGCTGTAGTAAACAATAATGGTGATCTATCAAGCATTGGTCTACTCGGCTACCATTGCTCTGCATTCACTGCAGAGCTAACAGCAATCTACAAGGCAATTACCCAATCAGACAAAGCCAGGGGTAAATTTATAATTTACTCAGACAGTCAAGCAAGTATCAATTATATTCGCAATTTATCCAAAGGAAGTGATACATTTTTAAAATCCGAGATAAACTTAAAAAATTCAACAAAAAAATCAAAATAATGTGGATTCCCAGCCATTCCGGTATTCGCGCAAACGAATATGCTGACTCAATGGCCAATATTGCCCGAAGGACTCCCGCTTACACTTTCAGCACCATCGAAAAAAATACATACACCCCTATATATATGAATAATATATGCTCCAAATACAAAACAGATCTTGGGCTGACTACGTACACCATTATGCTTCAATGAACCCATTGAGATTTTGCCCTAACTACCCAACACATCTCAATAGGTCCGAGATCCGTCCATTCATTCTCCTCAGACACAGGGCACATCAGAATTAGCCACGAACACCTGCTAAATGGATCATGCACGCCAAATCACCATTTCTGCAATAAACAATCAGTTTCAATAATCCACTTATTGAACGAATGCCTGCACTTCCATATGGCGAGGAACAATCTTCTTTCGGACAAAATCCCCAGCGAGCTGTTTCATAAAAAACACAAATTTAATTAATTTCATTTGAAAATACTAACAAAGTACAACTACCACACAACATGTATTAAAAGTAAAAACACTAGTTGTTACAGATTGTCTAAGAAAATATGTCAATGCAGCCCTGTTTTATATTATTCTTGATTCCTTTTATTCTATGTTTCGTTTTTGATTATACTATCTACGAGTACATGTTTCTCTTTTTTTTTTGGGGGGGGGGGGGGTTTCCAGTTTGGTTGAGTTTAGAATGCACGCGGAATAAATATTAGATGAAAGTTGTTAAAAATTAAGTGAACAGTAAACGTGTTAAATACAAACAATCTCTTGGTTTTTTTTATTTGGACAATTTCCCCAAACACTAGTATAGCATATTTATTACATGAGAACTGAAAACCACAGTCGCTAGTGCTCCGCTTCCAAATTGTACACAAATTTATTTTTGTACAAATTATATTAAAAATAATAATAATAAAATTAGGAAATATAGGCCGGTCGCCGTAAAAGCGGTATGAGAGTACAAGAATAAGTTAACCAGGTTGGCACGTAAGGAATATAGGTATATAAGGAAGCACTACAACTCATGATGGAAGCGTATCAGCGAATTAAGGAATAGATTCGCATCCGCTTTGGGAACAAGAAGGCCTTGTTTCGTGTTTATTAGATCACCCGATGCGTTCATCGAGAGACCCTGCAAGGCGGCAGCTAGTGGAAAACTAGTGTTTTTGGTAGACTCAAGAGCGGACACCAGCCTTGTTAAATCTAGTGTTCTACGAAAAGGACTGGTCATTCATGAAACGAATGTGAAGACTCCTAACGGTGCCTTTGGGTGTTGTATTAGGAGACTAGTCTCAGTTAGGGTGAACCACCGCACGGTCAGGGACGTAAATTTCAGACCGTAGTAAAACTGGAAAACGAAGGTATTCCGGCTGATGGTATACCCGGCCAGGAAAACCTTTTGGGCCGCAGCATTCTGAATGCAGTAAGTAAAGATTTATCATTTTTCGGTGAGAATAAGAATAGGATTCTAACACTTCCATTAAAGTCGCGTCGCGAAGGAACCGTAAATGGGGTTAATAATAGTATTTAGGAAATGGTAGGTGCGGGGACAACGAGAGTAATTACTCTCCTTGTAAACACGAGACTTCGGACGGTTTTTTGCACAACTAGCAGATAGCGGAGGGTGTATATATGGGAGAGACCAGAACGCACGTTGACATGGGGACGGTGTACGCTTGCATATTAAATGCATCAGAAGAGGACTATTATATAGATAAGGATTTTAGGCCTAAGTTTACTAGTTATGATAATTTTAAGGGAGACGTCCTCCATAGAAGTCATATGTACACCATTCCGTGACATATTTTTGCTGGAAGGAGACCAGCTAACATACACAATCGAGATAGAACATGAACTACCAACAAGGGCGGATTAGCCGCCAATTAAGCAGAAGCAATACAGATTACTACAAGCTCACAAAGATGAGGTAAATAGACAAGTTCAGGGAATGTATAAGGATAATATATTTTGACGAACTACATCGCCTTGGAATTCACCATTTATTTTTGTGCCTAAGAAGGGGGGAGCTCAAGGTCAGAAGAGGTGGAGAAGAGTCGTTGATTTTAAGAAATTGAACGACGCCACTATCAAGCAGGTGTTTCCGACACTATGAGTTTAGTAGGATGCCGTTTGGATTAACAGGACCACTGAACAATGTGCTAACAGGCTTGCAAGTATTAGATTGTTTTGTGTATCTAGATGATATCTAATCTATGGAAAGAACTTACAGTAGCATTCGCAACGCTTGTGCAAGGTGCTCCGGAAATTACAAGAACACAATTTTAAATTATATACAGTGAAGTGTCAATTATTACTATTACTATTATTATTCGGCAGTCGAGCCACCTCTAGATCGGTTCGTTTCGGATTCGGCAGTTGAGCGTCGTCTAGATCGGTTCGTTTCGTCGCACCTACGAGAAAAAATTCAGTTAAGTTTAAGAAAAGTGTAGAACGCCAAAAAAACAACAAAAATCAATTTAAAACCTTCGAAATATTGAGTGATCCAACTAATTGCCTTCTCAAGGATTGAATATTATTTTAAAAAATTAAAGCAAAACATTAAAATAGAAAAGAAAATATAGTGCAGAACAGTACTCAAAAGAACTTAAAAAATAGAATAATACAAACAACAGCAGTTGTCGCACTGCACTGCTGACAGTGACAGCCAATCTATTACAGTGACACAGCTATTATTAAGTGTGGTTAGTGTATGGGATAAGTCACCCATCATCTATTTATTACCTTTTATTATTCAATTAAATATGCTTATCGCGTGCTGCCACATTGCTAGAATTTTAAACTAAAATGAGTAACTTAAAAACACCACCACCTGTGGGGAGTCCAAAGAAAAAATACTAAATCTTGAATCGCAAAACACAGAATTGCTCGAAAAAATCCAAAAGTTAGAAAAATAATGCTCATTGTTCAAAAACGAGTTATCTGTACTCAAAAGTGAGAATGTAAAACTTAAATCAACCGAAAATTATACCAACACAAAAGTTATTGATAACGAAAAAAAGTATGAGACTGATGTGGATGAACTAGTCAGAGAGACGGACTGGATCCTCAAAAAGAAGAGACCAACCAAAAAATGGAAGGCAGAGACCTCTCCGGAAGTGATCACACAAAGTGGACCTACAGTTTCAAGTGCTAAAGTGACTGTTACTACTAGTAAAATACCTCGAACTCCTCCAATTGTTGTCAACAGTACAAAAGATTTTAAGAAATTACACAAACAGCTTATTGCAACTATAAAAAATAAGTTCTTTGTGAAACTTATTAATAATGGTGCATACAGAGTAATAACTTTTGACTCTTCTGACTATCGGGCTGTTACGAAGTTGTTAACTAATGAATGTATCCCTTGGTTCAGCTATGAAGACAAGCAAACCAGGCCAATAAAAGTAATGGTAAAAAATCTGCACCATTCGTGTGACCAGGAATCCATTATAAGTGATTTGAATAATCAAGGCCTCAATGTAATTTGTGCTATTAACAAACTTAAATGGAAGACGAAGGAACCGCTTGATATGTTCGTTCTGACATTCGACTCTTCTGAAGATGTGAAGAAAATTCACGAAATCAAAAACATTTTAAATACAATTGTAAAGATTGAACCAATAAAATCATATAACTTAATTCCCCAGTGCAAAAGTTGCCAATCATCACAATCACAAAAAATTTCTGAGGGAAACCTCCACGATGCGTCAAATGTGCTGGCAAACATATATCTTCAGAGTGCCAAAAGCCAATAGCTGATAAACCCAAATGCTGCAATTGTGGTGAGTCGCACCCAGCAAATTATCGTGGCTGTGTAATTGCGAAAGAATTACAAAAAATCAGATCGAAGAAGACAACTTTTGTTAAAACGAAGGATCGCGATAATAATCAATTTGCTGCGTCCAAAAATGTCCCCACCAATATTGGACCATCTACGAGTACTAAGGCAGCAATGCTCAAATAACGAAAGGCTCTGCCCCCAATTTTGCCCCACAAAGCACCGATGCGCTGTCAATAATCTTGGCAAAGCTAGACTGCCAGGAAAAAATGTTCAAAACATTGGAATTGCGCTTGGAGCACAAAATGCAATTTTTAAATTATGACTGATTGTCTAAGACTAATTTTATAAAACGCAAATGGTTTAGCCAAACACAAAAATGAGCTGGAAGTTGTGCTTAACAATGAAGATATTGATATATGCTTAATTGCTGAAACTCATTTTACTAAGCAATCGCATATGTCCTTTAAAAAATACGCGCTTTACCATACAATACATCCTGACAATTTTGCAAGGGGTGGTAGCGCAGTCATAATCAAAAGCTCCATTAAACATCACTTGGAGGACCAAAACAGCACAAATGAGTTTCAAACCACATCCGTTTCCGTTGAAACTTCCAAACAACCACTGGTTCTAACTGCTCTATATAGTCCACCTAGCCACCAGTTGAAATATGAAGACTATTTTTCTCTTTTTAATCGTTTCCATGATCGTTTTATAATTGGAGGCGACTTCATCGCAAAACATACGTTTTGGGGCTCAAGGCTCACCACGACAAACAGAAGAGAATTATTCAAAGCCATAGAGCGTACATGTTGTAATTCAATTCCAACTGGTAAACCAACATATTGGCCATCGGATACTAGCAAAGTACCAGACTTAATTGACTTCTTTGTCTACAAAAACATTCCTGCAGCGCATTTAACTATCACTGAAGGATTTAATTTGAGTTCTGACCATTCACCGGTGCAATTGCTAAATTCCCAAACCCCAGCACTAAATCCAAGCACATGAACGTTAGTAAATGCTTGTACTGACTGGAATTACTTTCAAGTGCAGCTAGAACAATTAGCCAAGTTTGATTCTATTGTTACCAGTGAGCAACTTGATGATGCTGTACTCCACTTTATACACCAAATACAGATGGCAGCGTGGAATAGTACGCCCACACTAAGACTTGTTCTGCACGGGAAAAATTATCCACCTTTTATTAAGAGCTTAATTGCAGAGAAACGGAAGCTACGGAAACGTTGGCAACAAACCAGATCTCCAGCAATCAAATCGAATTTAAGCTTAGCCAGGAAACATATACACACAGCAATCATGTCATTCAATAATGACACATTTAATCGATTTCTGATGGATCTTACAGCTGACAAGACCACAGAGTACGCTTTGATATTGACTCAACGATACACTGTGGGTCAAAACAATCGCGTAAAAACCAAAGTTGTTTGCTGAACATCTTGAAAAGACCTTTCGTCCAAATGAAGGAAATGATGAAATAGTTATAAATGAAAGTTGGCTAGAGTGCGATACCCACATTACTCAAGTAACTCCCAAAGAAGGTGGTAAGCAAATTCATAAAATGAAACTAAAAAAAGCGCCAGGAAACTAAAAAAGTGGCAGTTCTTCGTAAACTGTCCAATAATTGCGTCTCTTATCTGTCTGATTTAATTAATAATTGCTTCAGGTTGAGGCATGTTCCTATATATTGGAAATTCGAAGAGGTAATCATGGTACCCAAGCCTGGGAAATCACTCAACGACGTATCACCGTATAGGCCAATATCCTTACTGCCAGCATTGTCAAAACGATTTGAAAAATTGCTTTTAGCGCGCTTAATGCCAATAATTGAGAATAAAAACTTGATTCACATTGTAACGACTCTTTTTATCGTGATGTGTGTGTATATAGTTGCGTAGCGACTCTGTTACCTGTAGTGTGGGCCAAAATTTCCCACAGAAGATTTTAGTCCTCACAACATACGACCTACCAACAGCAAATCAGCAAATCAGCAACTAACCGCAACATTTGCGGACGATACTGGTGTTCTGGCTACAGGTAACACTATCGAAGACGCGACAGCTAAGCTACAAGAGGCTGTAAATTGTATTGCTTCATGGGCTAAGAAATGGCGCATTAAGTTAAACAAAACCAAACCAGCGCATATAGTTTTTTCACTGAAAAATACACCTTACAAACCGATTTTCATGGATGAGTTAATAATCCCACATGTCAACGAAGCCAAATACCTGGGTATTACACTCGACGCCAAATTGCGCTGGAAAGCTCACGTAAAGGAAAAAGGAGAGGAGCTTGACCTGAAATTCAACAAATTGTACCACCTTATTGGCAGACACTCTACCCTGTCAATTCACAACAAACTAATGGTGTATAAACAAATACTGAAGCCGACCTGGACCTATGGCAAACAATTTTGGGGATGTGCTAGTGAAATATACATTGCCACTATCCAACGTTTTCAAAATAAAGTGCTGCGATGTATTGTTAATGCACATACTATGTTAGAAATAGCGATCTCCATCGTGATCTTGGCATGCCACCTGTCACTGATGTGACAAAAAAATTTACAATTTCTCACAAACAGCGAAAACGCACGTCAACGTTGCAGCATCCAGTTTACTTCTGACGACTTCGCAGCGTAGGCGGCTAAAACGGAAAACAGTCTCAGACCTAATGGAATTCGAGTAGCCGATATTTTATTTATATGTTATATGTTAGCATGTACATAAAATACTTAACGGTTTTCTTTTAATTTGTTTAACTTATTCGAACAAAATTGCTAGTTAGTATTACCTGTATTTACTAGGTGCAATTATAAAACTTTTCTGTATATGGTATAAGATTCGTTAAAAAAAAAAATAAAAAAATAAAAAAAAAAATTATTACGAAGTGACGTGGTTTATTTAGGTCATTGTTGATCAGAGGCAGGAGCACTGCCTGATCCTCAGAAAGTGGAATGGGTGAGGAATATTCCAATCCAAAGGAACAGAAGAGAAGTGTAAGCATTCCTAGGACTAGCGAACTATTATAGAAAGCTCGTAGAAGGACTAGACGGATTTGCATTGTCAAACAATAAGTTGGCACTTAAAGAAGCAAAGTACGAATGGACAGAGATCTGGCAACAAGCATTCGAGAGCTTCGATTTTGGCGTACTCAGACTTTGAAGAAGCTTTTTTGTTGACCATCGATGCTAGCAATGAAACATTGGGGGCAGTTTTGTCGCAAGGGGAATTCGGAAAGGATCGACCATTCGCATTCGCAAGCAGGGCGCTTAGCGATACGGAGAATAAATACTCCACGAGAGAGAAGGAATTTTAAACCATAGTGTGGGCTAAGAAAAATTTCAGGGCATTTCTGTTAGGGCGGCCTTCTGTGTATGTTTTTGAAATCATATGCAGGCCTGAGAAGAAAAATTAGAATGCAGATGCACTTCGCAGAGTGCCACAAAAGTAAAAGATATCGGGAGTTCAAACTAGAGCAAAGGCAAAGGCCAATAGGGAGAAGCAGCAGAAATAGAAGAAGCGAATGACGAAAGAGACAAACTGTCAGCCAGAAGAGTAGATCGACTGAACAGTAAAGATGACATAGCAAAGGTACTGAAGGGTTTCCATGTTTCACCTTTAGGTGGACACCGGGGGTCTAGGAGAGCCTACGAGTGAATCAGATGGGTATATGCCTGGAAAGGAATACTCAGAGACATAAAAAATTATGTAAAGAGTTGCCCAAAATGTCAGGCCAACAACAGTTCGAGGTGTTAACTGACACAACGAAATAACCATTTGATAAAGTTCACAGGGATATTGTAGGTATTTTACCTGAGACAGTTTCGGGTAATAAGTTCATCTTGACATTCCAAGATGATTTTTCAAAGTATATGGCATGCGTAGCTATACTGGTTCAGAGGCGAGTATGGTAGCCAAAGCATTTTTTGACTAAATTATAGCGCATTGCAGCTTACCGAAATTGTTGGTGAGCAAGAACGGTTTGATTTTCGTGTCAAAATAATTCTCTGAGTCGTGTAAAATGTTAGGGATTAGGAAATTACACATTACTCCTTACCATTCGCTAGCAAATGGTTCGCTAGCACGAAGTTATAGACATCTGGCAGAACACTTTCGTCAAAGAGAATGGCTCTAACTGGGAGCAGTGGTAGACTGCGGAAATGCATGTACGTAAGAATACTGTACATGTATCAACCAAGCAAACTCCGTTTAGAACATTCTACGAGTTTGATTTCAATATACCAGCAAATTTAGAATGCCATTGTGCGCCAGTATACAATGCTGATGACACAAATAAAGTGGAAAAATATCAGCTACAGCAAGCGCATGAATTGGTTGGAGAAAGCCAAGATCGTACTACACGAGTAGCCAGAGAAGCCTACAACAAGGTACTAAACCCAGTAGTCTTTCATGTGGGTGACCGAGTACTAATGAAGAACCGTACTAGGAAAAATAATTTTCTCCTGTGTGGTTATGGCCATACACGGTGGCAGAAATCCGCAGCCCAGTTACCACGGTGGTAACGATTAAAAGCAAACAAAACTCCACAATAACTTACTAAAGTTTGTCCATTTAAAAATCCATTTATTAAATAACATGTGTGTGTGTTTGTAATGTATTAAGTATATGAAATCAGCATTTTATTAACAAGCATAAAATAGCGTCAATTCTATTTTGAAAGTCAAGTCCAGCGTAAAATTGAACCATATTGACTTAGGTCGTTTATAAATTACATAATGTGAATATGCCAGCAAACATTGCAGCTACAATGCAGTAATAAGAAGAATGAGAAGAGAGAGAATGATTCAAAAATATTAATTGTTGAAAGTATTGGATTAGAAAGAAGTACAAAGGAAATACTTGAATATAAGTAAGAATAGCTAATTTGAAGTTCTAAGAAAGGGAAAAATCGCGACGGAAATAAAATAAACTAATATATGGTTACAAACAGTACATACAAAACAGAGTACGTTATTGTACAAAGTAAATGCATTACACGGGTGAAATTTCACTCCTCTTTCCCAGTGTATATCACTATATTAATATTAAGTAAAATCTTTTGTACGTTGAAAGGGAAAGGCGAGAGAAATAAAATTCAAGTAGATGCAATCAAAAGTGCCTGAAATATATCTTTGGGATCATATACGAGTAAATTACTAGGTGTTAGAGGATACTGTCGTTTATATGTATATACACACCAGGCGATAACAAATTTAAAACATATTAGGTGCAATGAAAAATTTTGTCTTACAATTGATATTTCTTTCACTTAAACGGGTTTATTTGGAATATTCTCGCTTATGTCAGATGCAGAAAAAATTTGCTCACAATTAAAAAAAAGGCATTTATAAAGAAAAGACAAAATAATAAAAAAACAATTTCGATGTATTAAAATTGTAGAATAAAATATAAAATACATTTTATTCAAGTAAGAAAAAAAATGTTTTTTTCAAAAATTATAAAATTAAAATTAATGTAAAAGTAAAATTGAAATCAAATGTAGTTTTTAAAGTAGTTTTTAAATATATAATAAATGAAAAATTGGTAAAGTGAAAGACTCATATGTATAGGTTACTTATATTTTTTGGCTTTAAGGCGTTATTGGGCAGAGAAGAATATATTGGTGGATCATCATATGCAACATGGACTGAAAAGGAGCGTACTGCAGTGTCAAAGCGAGCGTGAGGTAAACCAACGTCCCTGAGAACGGTGAACAATTGATTGAGGGCAATAGCAGCGGCAAAATGGAAGTTAGCGAACAAAAAGGTTAACTGAAGAAGACGATGAAGGAAAAGTAGAACAAGTACAATAAAGAAACGAACGGAAAACGATGTCTAACACGTGCATGAAACTGGCCAAACGGCACAATTTTTAACGATCCTGTCTGAGAACAATTTTTGCTGAAATTTAGATGAAAATTCATTTTCGCGGCAAAGGAGTGGAGGGGTTACTAACTCCCCATGCGCGATATGCCTGCGAACTGAGGCCTATGAAACAATGAAGATGGTACCAGAAATATTTAATTGATTGCATAGCCGGACAAACCTTTACGGAAACGTCAAAATTTGTGTTTTCAGCAAGGAAGGTATCAAGGTATCAGCCATTATTTCATACGCTAGTGTGCATGCTTTCTGATTCCCGTTCAGATAATGTTATATAAATTCCAATGTTCCTCCGTATATAAAGTAAAAGGCAGCTATAACAACAATCATAGCTTCAACTTTCAACATTAATTTCAAGTCGCAAACAGAATAATCTCCTGGCGTAAACTTCATACTAACTACGAACAGATCCAGCATTACCTAGCCAAGCTTCATTGGCTAACTTCTCAACGTGTTTTCCAATTTGAAAATCTCCACCGACACTTAGTACCGAAGATTACCTTGACTTCGTCTGAAGCGCAACTACTCGCATAAACTTAGATCATCTTCCACTTCTTCCACAAACTGTAGAGCAGACATCAAAATGTTTAAAAATTCAACTACTAACACGACATAAAAGACAATTGGCGAGCAAAACACACATCCAATTGCAACTCACTGCATATTTCCAGACGCAACTCGACACCCACACTTTTAGCTTATGCAGAATGCATTTTGTCAACTTGCAGTTTGCATTTGCTAGCTCAGCAAATTTAACAGCTGCTGGCCGAATGGAAGTGAAATAATTTGCAAAACTTAGCTTTAAGTTTAGTTCAAAAACCACATCAAAGCAATAAAGATATACTCTTTCAAAAGAAATCTTTGCTGTTTTCTTTTAACCCCTATGGGAGAAAAAACTTAACTCGCGCGCAATTTTATACTTACTGTTCCAGAAAGATGGGAGGGGTAAGCAGAATTCATCGAGGGATTCCAGCACATCAGGAGAAGGAGGATGCAGAAGTATTGTAAGAATAGAGTAGAGGAATAAATTATAACACAGAAATAAAAACAAAAATAAAAGAAAACGGAAAATACAAAAAGAAGAAAAAACTAAAAGAGGCCAATAATATAAAAAAGAGTAAAAATAAAAAAAATAATAGATTTTCAAAAAAAGTACCAATATAGAAAAAAATTATAATGATAATAAAGCAATACACAAAAACAATCAAAACAAAAAAAAAAGGAAAGATAATAAAGAAACAATAGAAAATACAACAAACAATAGGAACACAAAGCATGGCAAAAATTGGTTTTGGTGAGGGTAGATCACTAGAGATTACGATAAAATACTAACTATGAGGTAGTGGAACTACCCACCTAGAAAGAGGCGAAGCATGTTGTGAGTCACACTCAGAATGTTCACTAAACCCCAGCAGCGCTTAGATATATTATTAATAAAATAATAAATCCATAGCCCTAAAGCGCACGTATAATTTTATAAAATTTTTATTATTAAGTAAAAATCGATTGCATGCTTTTAGGTGCGCACATTTGACAATTGAACTGCAATGAACTTTCACTACTGAATGGTCAGCATTTTCCAAAACTGTGCCAGTCAATAGTGGCCTTGGTAAACAATGGCAGAAAGTGCAAACCAAAGAGTAGGGCAATTAAAAACTAAGACACAACAACGATTGTAATAAAATATAAGCAGGACGCTTTTACAATAAATAGAAGATTCTAACAAACAGTGGACTCAGGCAGCTTTTTAGCGCCCAGTTAACGTCGCCCTCAGTGCATCGGTACAAGGATAAAGTTTTATCCATATACATTAGGCAAAAACAGATACGCCCCAACATTAAAGCCGCAGCCGGCAGGAACCGGCCACCATATCAGGATATATTTTGTGGATACGTCACAAAACTCTACATTAGCAGTAATAAAGCAGTATGGAGAATCTTATCAATAACAATCTATGACCAACACCCAACAGTTGCTTATTTGACAGTTCACCTTGAATATGGACAGCGCGTGTACTTCACAAGAGTACTATGCAAGAGCATTGTCACTACCGCCAACAACGCTAACTATATTTTTCTCATTGAGTAAGGATGTCATATTTAGAAATACGCTACTTTACTCTATAATACCAAAATATACCACATGGAATTCTTAAGCGAACAACTTTCCACGACATAAGCAAGGTAAAGCAGTTAAAGGACACACCAATTTATATTCGACCGACGCGCTAGGCCTTCTATATACTGTTCACCCAAACAGTGAAGAATGCTTTTACTTCCTGTCAATCAATATACGTGAGTCGACATCCTTCCAAGAATTAAGAACAGTAAGAAGGCCAACTAAGTGCAAAATATCTTGAAGCTTGTGAAGAATAAAATCTTCTTGAAAACGGCTGCTCACTTGGCTCGCTAATACATCGAATACTCCTCAACCACAGCAAATACGCACTTTATATGCAATCTTATTGACAACTTGCTTCCAATCCAATCCAAAAGATCTTTGAGAAAAATGGCTAACAAAGCACTGGTATAATTTGGAATTGCTACGTCGAATCGATCAGCAAACGAACTTTGATGTACATCAATCGTGATTTGCTACAAGAAACACACTTTGATATCGACGAGTTGTATACTTTTGTTTAAACGAATCTTGTGATATTGGTTATTGAACTACACATCAGAATTATGCATGCAATCACAAGCCAAAGCGGCGAATTGTATTTTCTAGATGCGCCCGGAGGCACCGCAAAAACTTTTCTGCTTTCACTTGGCAACCATTTGATCACCAAAAATTTCCACTAGTTATCGCATCATTGGGAATTACGGAAACTCTTTTGGATGGTGGCCGAACACCGCAATCAGCACTGAAATTGACATTGAAATTGCAAATGACTGAGACACCAACATGCAATGTAAAAGAAAATTCAGGAAGAAGTATAGTTCTCCAAGCCTGTCAACTCATTATAAGGGACTAATGTACTATGGCGCACAAAAAAGTATTTGAATTGCTTCATCGTAAATTAAAAGTTTTCAGAGGAACAGAACAGCTCTTCGTCGGCTGACTCATTTTATTGTCGGGTGATTTTCGACATACCCTAACAATTATTCCACGTTCAACAGCCGCTGATGAGCTTATAGCGCGATTTTCAGAAACTGACTTTGAAGACATCCGTTGAACGTTTCGCAAAACAATTGTTGGTTATTGGGAATGGGAAAATGTCAATCGATGCATCCCCACAATGTATCACATTGGCAGAAAACTTCTGCCAAAGACGAAGTGATTAACAAAGTTTCGCAAATATCGCAAATATTTACAAAAATCATCAGTGGCTAAGTGCAAGTGCTATAATAGCAGACAAAAACAACGAATATTCTGCATTTGATTTTTACTTAGTAAACATTGCACTGCGCTGCAGTGTCCAAATTGAATTTTATTTTTTTATTGTCTACTAAGATTTCTTCGTACCAGTTGTTCTTTTCGTCTTAGTTGGTTTCTGATAACTTGACTGTTAAAACGAATAAATCCCTATCTGGTGCAGAATCACTGCTGATTTTGTTGCTCTCATGGAACCTATTAACCTGTTTGTCTCTGCTATTGCGTTGTCGACGGAAGCATTTATGAGAAAAGTGCCCTTTTTTATTGCAACTTTCACACTTGTTGTTGTATGCTGTACATTTACCACTTTTATGTAAGAAACCGCTTCTTTTACACTCATAGGCACGATAATGATTATTAAAATCGTTTATTTTCGATGACCTCTGATCTCTATATTTTTCTTGAGCGTACTTTTTTTATTGATTTCATCTGGTTTAATTAATTCTCGTAACTGTTTCATCGCCATCTCCCTTGCTCAACATACTTTTATGGCCATTTCCATGTCAATGTCACCCTCTGAAAACAGTTTCTCCCTAACTGAGTCGTTTCTGATGTTTAACACTTTTTTGTCACGAAGTAGTGAGTCTTCCAGAGTACCAAATGAACATTTTTGTGCTTGATTTTTAATTTTTGTAAAAAATTCTTCGAAAGACTCACCTTTATTTTGAAACAGGGTGTTAAATGTGTACATCTCGAAGGTTACGCTTGTTTTTGTTGCAAAGTATTCCTCAAATTTTTGTTCCATGACCATTATGTCCCTCTGCTGGACTAATGATAAACCAAATGAATTGAAAATATTAATGGCGTCTGATCAAATCACATAAATGTGGCCACTTGAATTTCCCCTGATTTCTTGTCGAGTTGTGCTGCTGTGGAGAACCATTTGTACTACTGCATCCAATTTTTCCACGATGTAGACACATTGTTCCCAGTCATTTGAAGAACCTTTGGAGGCTTTACAAAATTTCCACTGGACGTGGCTGCTTGTTGTTCGTCTGGCATTATTTATGATTATTTTATTTTGTTCTATTTTTTGTAAACAATATTTCTTATATTTTACACTAATTTCTGTTTACGTTTAAGCTATCAATTAATTAGATTTACCCCGCATCTGACACCATGTCGTGAACTTGCTCTGCCCAGAAAATGAAGGTGTGTAGGCTTATGTTCGAAATTTAATAAAATCCATTTCAATCAAAAATTTTTTGATTCTTATTACAGACATGGAAATAGTGGATACACTCGATAATGTAACACAAATATCAAATATTGCGGACGATTCTACCGCTGAGGATATAGAAACTTGGCTCAACTGTGATGAAAATGCTTCTCCATTTGCTGTTTTGTCCGATGAAGAAATAATCCGTATGACAAATCCATCTGATTAACCTGAGCGTGAAAATCGTTCGGAAGAATCTGATGAAGATGATTTAATTGTTTCAAAAACTAGTTTCCAAAAAGCTATACATGCATCCGTTACATTGCTGGACTTCTTAGAAAGCCCTGGCTGTTGCGGCATTACAGAACAATATAAAATTCAAGTTTACCGCATCCAAGAAAAGCTTGTAAGCGAAAATATGAAATTGAAAAAAGAGACAAACAACATTAAATGATTTTTTTAAAGAAGTTAATGAACATTAAATGCATATGTATTGTTCCGTATTTTCTGGCAAAATTATTTTTTTTTTCTTTATATTACTTAAACATGTACGTTAAATACTTTAATTATTTTATAATTTTATAAATATGTACACCAACATTAATTTCTTAATTAAAAAGAAAATAAAAAAACTACTACAAATTTTTACTCGATTAACCGGGAAAATTGATTATCCAGAATGCTTCCGGTCCCGACCATCACGGATAATCGAGACTCACCTGTATTAGGTATTACGAATACAATTTTGTTGATATAATAGGTATTAAGAAAACAAGTTTGTTATACGCTACTTGAATAATTAAGAACACATGTTTGTTGTAAGCTGAATACGCGTTGAATAATTAAAGAAGTAAAACAAATCATATAAAAAGCGTAGTATTTTCTCATTATTTCATCAGTTAAAGTTCAGTTTTTACTCGCATAAAAAATATCAAAGAATGAAGAAAATTTCAGTCGTAAAGAATTTCAATACCATAGAAGAAAATAAAAATAATTATTTTAAAAAATCCATATTATCCTTAACAAATTTTCCTTTCAATACACCATTGAAAATTATTAAAGGTGAGAGAAAATCCACCAAATATGGACCGAAGGTAATGCTGGAGCTAGAAAAACATGTGGTATTTTTACCACAAAATATAATAACATAGATGATGACACCATTAGAGAGCTTTCAGCAGACACCTATATAATAACAAAAATTGCTGTTGGTCAATTTAATTATAAATTTGTTTTGGACTCTATTGATCAAATAAATAAAAAATAAGAAAAATGTTAAATTTTATTTGTGAGTTTTTTGTTGGAATTTATTGATTGAAAAAAAAAATTAATAAGAACACAAATAAGAAAAGATGGCAAATATTATTTGTGAGTTTTGTGGAAAAACATTTAAATATGCTCGTTCATTAATAAAAAAAAAGAAAATTTTTCCTGGTTTTAGGGAGTTGGAATATCGCAAGTATATATTAAATAGAGAAGGGGTCCTAGTACACTACCTTGGGGCACTCCCGGTGTCATGTAATATATCTGAACATTCATCGCCGTATTTTATGTAAAAGTGTCTGTTGGTTATAGAGCTTTTTAATAAGTTATAATAGTTTAAAGTTAGTGCACTATTTATTTTATTTAGAAGTCCTTTCTGCCAAACTCTATCAAACGCTTTAGCAATGTCCAAAAAAACCGCCACGCAATACTTTTTTTATCCATTTCGTCTAAAATTTTATCTACAACTCTGTGGACTTGTTGCACAATTGAATGATGCCTTCTAAATCCGAACTGGTGGCTTGGAATAACTAATTGTTGTGTCAAGATAGGTTTAATTCTATCACACAGTATTTTCTCAATCACCTTTGAAAGAATTGGCAAGAGGCTGATGAGTCGATAAAATATGGTTCTTGTTGCGTCTTTGTTTGATTTGGGGATTGCTATTATTTGAGCTACCTTCCATAAGACTGGAAAATGGTTTAGTATGTGGCATTAAATATATTTATAATATATAATATTATAGAGCCAGGTAGTTCTTTTATTATTTTCCCTTTGATTAGGTCGTATCCAGCTCTCTTTTCGTTTTTCACTTTCGAAATTTGTGTTTTCATTTCAGCTATTTTCGTCATTTTTGTTTTGTTGTAGTGGACATTATGTTGTTAAATTTGATATTTTGAGTGTCCATGTCGGTACTGAAAATATTTGCCCAGGTATTATTTTCTGTTTTTATTAGTGGTTTATATATTATTGTACTGTTTAGCTTTTTTGTAGCCTTCCAAAGCAAATAATTTGTAGCGGCCGTTGACCCGAAACTGTTTAGATAATTTTCTAGTTTTTCAATCCTCACGTTGTTTTACCGCTGACTTCAGTTCTTTTACCGCTTTATTGAACTTTGCTGTATCTTCAGAGTGTCGTAATTTGCTATTTTTTCCTGAGTTTTCTTTTTTGTCCTATTTTATACTTAATATGAGCTGGACAGTAGTAATTTGTGATGGGCTTAGAATTGGGATTGGCTGAATTTCTGCTTTGACGATGTAGTCATTTAAGTATGCTATTGCTGTGTCAATTTAGTTATTTAATTTTAATGAAATATTTGTTGTCATGTTATTTTCTATCAATTGGCGAAATTTGTTCCAGTCTATTTCGTAATTATATTTATAAGCCTCCAGATATTTTTGTATCCGGCTTGCTTTGAAGGGTTAATAGGATTGGAGAATCAAAACATGTTTTTATTGCTAAGTGTTCGCGCAATATGTTTTTTGTAACGCAGAAGTCAATTAAGTCAGGTAATTTTTTGATGTCTGATGGCCAGTAAGTTGGCTCACCCGTACTAATAAGGCGACTATTATATTCTTTTATGGCGTCTAGTAGTTGGCGTCCTTTTGCGTTTGTCAGTCTAGAGCCCCATGTGGAGATTTTGCATTATAGTCTCCTCCAGCTATGTAACGACTTCCTAATGATTTCAAATAGTCCATGTATTGAGCCTTTTTGTTATTATTTTTGGGTGGACAGTACACAGCTGACACTGACACTGATCCTCTCAAGTCACTTATCTCTATAGACGTTGCTTGAATCTAGTTCTAGATATTTAAAGGATTTCTTTATGATAATTGCTGTTCCCCCGTATGCTCAATTGCCAGGGTGATTTGTATAATAAATATTATAGTTCGGTATATATGCGTTTCAGATATTAGCAAACTGTCAATTGAATTGTCGCATATTAAAGTTTTAAGTTCTAGTTAGTGGCGCGATAGTCCATTAACGTTCCAAATAGCAAAAGTTATTTTACTTCTGGAAACCATCTAGTTTCGATACGAGCAGTGTCACAATGTTCATCATACTTGTCATTTGAGTTATTAATTGCTTCATCATTATTTTTAAACCTGAGAGATTGTCGTTATGTTGTGTTGGTATCATACTGTTTATTGCTGCGTTCAGGTTTTGTGTTAAGTCTGGTGCTGTATTTATCGCTAATACTTTAGCATATGACATTCCAGGTGTGTAGTTTTTATTTGTTTCCACTCTGGGCATATTCACAGATAGTTCTGCTGATTTTTGTTCCTGAGTTGGAGATATTTCTTTTTGTAAAAGATGAGTGTAAAAGATGAGTTAAGGAATACATATCCTTGTTATTATCGTTTGGTGTAAGTTCCAGTGGTTGTTTATTTTTTTGCATGTTGTGAATGTTTAGTACTTCCAGGCCTAATTCTGCCAGTTCAGCTATAATATCGTATTTTTCCGTGGAGTAATGTATATTTCGTAAAATTACTTTAAATTCAAGTTGCTCTTTGGGCTTAAATGTATAATATTTTGTTTCTTTTTGCCTAAGCAATTTTATTATGGTTTTATAATGTACAGATTCTGCCGGGTGTATTTTTATTTCATTTTTGTTAAGTGCTTCATTTCGTATTTGGTATTTGCTAGCTGATTTAGAACTTTGGTTAGTGCATTAATATTTTCAACGTTTTGTATATACGAGTATATGAGTGGTGGTTTTTGAGTGTGTTTTGTTATTTGATTCTGTATGGTTTAAATTGTTTCTGTCCCACTATTGTACTGTTCATCAGTGTTGTCATTTAGTGCCAGTAGTTCGAACCTGTTTGTTGTATTTGGAGGGAGTGACTTGCTCAGCCAATATTCTTGTAGTGTTGTTTGTATTGCGTTCAGTGGCTTGTTTTTCTGTTTTTTGTTAGTGTTATTTTGGTCCGTTAAATTGTTTGGCGTTCGGTTCTCGCAGTTTCGTTTTCGTTTACTCTGCTCGGAATATTTGCTACTGTTGCTGTTGTTGAAATTGGTGCTGTTGGCTTAGTAGATATAATTGCTGCGCTAGAATAAAGCAATGTGATTGTCGTAGCTGTCGTAGCTACTGTTGTAGTACAAGAGCTTTGTCTTGTGGTTGCTCTTCCTGGTGTTGTAGCTGGTGGGTAAGCCTCCATCATACTAGTGGGTGTCGCACATTGAACACTCCACGGTATTGACTGGCTCTGCTCTCTGCTACTTTGACTAGTAATTTGGAGAAGCCGTTACATTGAGGAGAGACAAATGAGAAATATGCATTTCTATTTGTTGTTGTTTTTTGCTGATGAGTGTCAGAGACACTCATTTTAATTATGTTGTTGTTGCTTTTGAAATGTTTTGTGAATTTTACACTTCACTTTTAATCTGTTCTTGCAAAATAAAATATTATTAAAGTATATAAATAAATTGCACTTTTGTATATATTAGCGTCTATATCGCGAAGTTTAAAGAACGAATTCAGTTTAAACCCAGTGAAAACCCGTCACAATCACGGAGCGCGTATGAAATCGCATCCTCACTGTTTGAAATTTCACTCTCTTCAGACAATTACTACATGTGCAGTACCAGCCTAAGCACAAAAACATCAGAAAAGTAACAAATAGAAACAAAAACTGGCTTCAGTACCGGAAATACTGATATATCTCTAAAGACTCACATTATGTCGATTCCACTTTGCATGACTTAAACGCCTTACTTGTATCATCAGCTGCATATGCCCATCACCTCAGTTTTGAAGCTAATAAAAGTAATGCCATTAAGACGTCTAAAGAGATACAAAACCTCTTTAGACAGAAAAGGAAATTAGAGAAAAAGCTATTCGAAGTTTCAGGACGTCTCAAAGTCGCTTTAAATTATGATTTGGAAGACAGACAGAACACTAAATAAAGAGACCATCTATTATTTATGGAAAAGTGGAAAAATGAAAACACAATAGTTGAACTCCTAATGGTAAGTGGACCAGAAGTGATAAAGAAAAATCCTAAAACTATGCTGCGCAGAAAAAAGTAGTTTTTAAACCAAATCCAACAAGACTATTTTTGAAATTCCAAGAATCTTTGAAATTCCAAGAAGAAACATAGAGCCATAAAACAAATATCAAAACGTAACAGATATTTTAACTAAAGAAATAAGACTAAATAAAGCAGTAGTGTCTGAAATTATCGCGCAAAAAATATTACACTAGATTTCAGAAATGTGCGTTAAAATAGTTTTTATTATTTTTAGTGCCACTCATATACAGACAAAAATATTTTAGAATGCTTTACCTGCCGAATTTAATAATTTGAAAAGTATTATTCCGAACTTCAAGTACGGAAACTTCAAGATCCGTAAAAAGCGTTCTCCAGTAGAGCAAGTGCACCAGATTATCAACGAAAGCATCGGAGGATAAGAAATATTACCCACAATTGTTACGTCAACATTCGCAAATGAGACTGATGAAGTTGATGCAATCGAATAGACTGTTATTTTCTACATACAAATGTTACCATTCAAAAATGTGACTCTCTTTCAATGTTGCCCGCAACATTGCCAGAGTGTTACAGTTTTATATTTAGAAAAGAACCAAGTAAGTTCCATTTAGCTGTTTTATGTGAAGAAAGTATTATAAAAAAATTAAAAAATAAGAAGAAAAACAAAGGATCTTAAATATGTATAATATAATAAGCCAAAACTCATTGGCATTTCAGCTCATAATAAATTAAATTTTAATTCAATCACAAAAACAGTGGTCAGTGGTTTCATTGCATTCATAAGATCATATGAATAAGAGTGTAACACATAGCTTCTTACTTTCTACTTCTACTTACACTTATTCTCTTTTGTTTTTCTTACTAAAATTATTGTAAATTAATTGTGCTTATTATTATCTTTAATTATGTAAATACATTTCTAATTTTATCTTCAGTTCTAGCTTTGAATTTTTCTTAGTTCAGTCGCAGTTTAATTTTAAACTTAATTTGTATATTTGCTGGGAATCTACTGAAACTCCTGACTTAGGGATAGAACTGTTAGCAGAAACGGAAATTCTGCTGGAATCCCTAACAGTGATTGGTTCTCAAAAGTCATGTCTATCTCAACCTGAGAATCAAGATCATTTCCCAATCATTATTTATAATTGGAAAGCATCGACAAATAAATTATTTACACCAAAATTCAATGACATAGAAGCTGAGTGGCAAAAATTGTATAGTAGGTAGGTAGGTATGGCGGCCACACGAAAAGGGCGCACTTAGGCTAACATTGACCCTTTGTGATACCGCATGAGACGACAGGTCCCAGCTCTTTTAAAGGTCCAGCCAATTGGAGCTTTTAATGAAGCAGTTGATGGAGCTAATCTTTTTTTTGAGATATCTCCCAACGAGTCCAAAAAGTAGTCGCCTAGGAAAGTTCGCCGCCTTCTGGACAGCGCTGGACACGTGCACAACAGGTGAGCAATGGACTCTTCCTCCTCCTCGTCCATGCTACTCATGCATAAGTCCCGTGCTTTGTCTATTTAGAGCCAGTAGGTCCTTAGAGAGCTTGACATTTATCTCTGGCCAGGTCTGTCTAGCTATTTTACATCCTGAAAATTCAGACCAGCGCCTGCCCGCTGTTCCTAAGGATATTGTATTTACTAAGAGCTTACATGTGGCAATTGGAATACCGAAGTTTGACCTATCTGGTTCAATCGGTATGGTAGTACCCTCACGGACAAGTTCATCCGCCTTGCACAGATGCAGACGGGTCTGCTTAGCTATCTCGTCTAAAGATTTGCGGCAGCTCTTGGGGTGATAAAAACCGAATGCAGGGAGCGCAAAGCAGCTTTGCTGTCCGACAGAATGCAAATATCAAGTGCAGATACCTTCTTCTTCCTTAACGAAGACAGTGCTGCCTCTATAGCCGCGGCCTCTGCCTGAAAAATACTTTAGTGGTCGGGCATCCTAAAGGACATGTTAATGTCCAAATCTTCTGAAAATACACTACCTCCCACCCTACTCTGTAGTTTGGATCCATCTGTGTAGATGTGAACCCCTTCTACATGAGGGGGGATGCCATCCGACCATTCGTTCCTGGAGGGAATGGAGATCTTGCATTACCATTGAAGGCGTACATTGGTGTGAAGTAGTCGAAAGAGTCAGGAATACACTCAAAATGTTTTAAAATGGACGCATAACCTACATTCCTGGCAACCCATTGATGCGTAGCTTTTAGCCTAATAGCTGACTTTGCAGCCATTTTTTTACCAAAAAGCTTATCAGGCAGCAGATTGAGCATAATGGCCAATGCTGCCGTTGGAGTCATTCTACTGGCACTTCTTATGAAAACCTCTGCCGTTCCTTGTACCTTTGTTATCAGCCTATTGTATGTGGAGTTAGGGCTGTCCGCCAAGCAAGCACCCCATAGAAAACGACTGGTCTTACCACAGCTATGTATATCCAATAGGCTACCTTAGGCTGTAACCCCCATTTATTGCCTATAACTCTTTTGCAAGAGTACAGAGCTACCTGAGCCTTCCTAAAGTGTAAAAGGATAAGCTAATAAAGCTAATACCCCAATTATAAAGGTTTTAATCCTTTTTTTTAATTTTTAAAAATTCATCTAAAATTTTATTTTTTATTATTTTAATAATTAGTTCAATAATTTCAATTTCTTATAATTCTTGATTAGGAACTTGAATAGGATTAGAAACTAATTTATTATCTTTTTACCTGAGCCATCCTCGACAAGGTTAATATCTACATCCATTAGTTTTGGAGCAATAAATTGAGGAATTTTATACTTCCTAGTGAAGAGCACCAGCTTAGTCTTGGTCGGATTAACCCCTAACCCACAATCAGTAGTCCATTTAGAGAGCATGTTCAACATGTTTTGCATCAAATCCCTCAAAGTAGGTATGTACTTTCCCGAGATGTTAATAGCAGCATCATCCGCATACGCAACCACCTTGCACCCTTCCCTCTCCAGTCGAACAAGCAGCTGATTTACCGCAAGATTCCAGATTAGGGGTGAAAGAACTCCACCTTGAGGTGTGCCTCTGCACACGGACTTATTGGCCGACGCCGCCCCCAGTCGTGAATTGATTATCCTGCTACTAAGCATGTTTTCAATCCATCTGCTAATGGCGGGTTCCACCTCCAAGTCTCGCATCGCACCGATTTGCTGTTGTTAAAAGCTCCCTCAATGCCACTTGGGAGAACTCCCTGTTGTGCAGGGAGCACTCAATAATAGAGACTAAGGAGTGTAAAGCGGTCTCAACCGATTTACCCTGAACGTAGGCATGCTGAGAGACTGACAGCTTCTGTCTGTCTATAGTGAGCCTTAGATGAATGTCTAACAACCTTTCCAGGATTTTCAGACAGAAGATGAACAGACTAATGGGCCTTAAGTCCCCTGGAGCTGTGTGCGAGCTTTTGCCGGCCTTGGGTATAAAAATTACCCTCACATGCTCCCATGAGTCTGGAATATACGCTAATTCAAGACAACTATTGTAGATCTTTAACAGCCACTCTATTATAAGATTCTCTGACTGCTGAATTTCAATTGGAGCTTCACCATCTGGGCCAGATGCTTTAAATGGTTTGAAGCTATGGATAGCCATTTGCAATTTTGGCTTCGTGACTATGTCTGAATTGACTTCAACTATACTCCCGCTGGGCTTCGTTCTCCGCGGAATGGTGTTCGAGCAACCAGGGAAGTGAGTCTCCAGAAGAAGCTCTAGAGTCTCATTTCTCTTTGAAGTCCAAGATCCATCCTCCCTCCTCAGGTAACCAGGTACCATTGGAGCAGTTGATAGGATCTTCCTCAACCTGGACGTCTCAGAGATATCTTCTACGCCACTGCAAAAGTTTCTCTACGATTCTCTTTGTGCCTTCTTAAGCTTACTTTTGAAGGCTCTGAGTGCTGCCTTATATAAAGCCCAGTCTGCACTATCTCTAGACTTCTTTGCGCTGTTGAAAAGTCTCCTACAGTTTTGTCTGAGTCCCCTAATTTCCTCCCTCCACCACGTGGGTTTTTGTTTCCCCCTGGGTCTACTGACACCAATAGAGCCTTATCAAGAGCAACCGTTAGAACCTCCACAGACCTATCAATTTCGGCACACGTGCTTGTGCTTGTGGGGTTCTGAGGTAGTAGTCTAGCTACAGTCACCTTGTAGAGGTCCCAGTTTGCTTTCCTGACATTTCTAAAACCCTTAGGGCTAGGTAGACTATCTATAAGATCAAACTGAATTAACCTATGATCCGAAAAGGAGTGTTCCTCTAGAACTCTCTATTTTGAGATCCGATCAAAAATCGATTCGGAGGCAAGGGTTAAGTCAAGGACTTCTTGCCTATTAGCAGTAATGAAAGTGGGTTCTGATCCCTTATTACATATAGAAAGGTTAGTTGTTACAATATATTCATATAATGACTCACCGCATTCATTGACATCCGTGCTTCCCCTGATGTCGTGGTGCGTATTGGCATCGCATCCAATGATTACACCCACCTGTTGGGCGTTTGCATCCACAACAAGCATCTGTAGGTTGGCTTCTGGAAGGATTTCATTACCCTCCCTTGCGAGTTTCCAGGCAGACGGCCGTTAAATCCTTGTTGCTGTAATTGGGGAGAATAAAGGAGCTAACATTATTCCTAATGAGGATACAAGAGCTAAGTCTTCCTTCACTTACGGTATACAGCATGCTGTAATTCTCAGTCCTGAGACCACAGACCAAGTCTCCGTATGTCCAGGGTTCTTGGATCAGGACAACGTCTACTCCGCCTTTTGCAAGATGGAGCTGAAGGCTGGCAGACCCCGCCTTCCAGTGATAGAGGTTAATCTGAACTATTCGTAGCATATCTGCTACTCGTAGCGCTGGTCACCTCCACCACCGTGACATCAGCCTCAGATTCCGAGTCTGACTCCAGACAGACTTCCTCCTCACTGAGTGAGGTTGTCCCTAGGAAACTCTCCAAACCCAAAAGTGATAATATCGGAACTTTGCAGAATTAATATAGAACCGATGGTAAGTAGGTATGACTGACAAATACAATTAGCTCTAGTGCCGTTTTGGCGCCATAACTTTGCAAGCCTAAAATGGTGATACGCTATTGATTACAATCAGCTCAAGATGTTTAGAAACTTTATTTCTGAAAAATGCTATTTAGAGCAATGCCCCAGACTCTCCAGAAAAGACTTCCGAATAATGTGAGTATCATGGGAGCCAGCAATCACAAAGAAAGTGGACAAGGAAAGTGTTTGTCTCTCGTGGATTTTTATAGCTTCTGGAATGTGCATTGAACGGAATCCCCATTTGTTTAGCGTGCTTACCGAGGTGTATCTAGGTTTATTAATTAAGCCAAATGAAACACGTCGCAGTGTTTTCGAGCTCTACTGAACTTTTCAGTTATATATTTTTCCAACGATTAAGGGGACGCCCACGACCGCGTAAGAAATCACTTGGTCGGATTCTGACGTGCCACTAAAATCGAGCTTGTAGGGCCTCTCGATGCCTTCAGTATTCCTGTGACCCCAACTGTACTACTAATGGATAATGAATGAAATTCCTCCTTGCAGGGGACGACTATATATTATGATGATATAATTTTGGTCAAATTGCGCACCCTCCTAGGACTACTACGCAGTCAGCCTATGCGACCACAATGACTTCTTCGTAGTCGTGATAGTTCATTGATAGTGACTAGCCACAATAGAGGAAAAAGTATCCCATCTTGGCTTGTACCCCTTCACAGACTTTTTTACTCTAACATTACCTAATTCTGTTATAATACCTCTATAATTTGTCTGTTCGTCAGCAGAGATGAGATTCAATTATTAATTGGTCCTTCCACACTTGGTTTTTCAAGAGCAGATTTTATCGCTTCAGACCTAACGTTATTAAAAAACCCCAAAGCAGCTAGAGTGTATTGCTCAAAGTTAAGGGATCTTTCTACCAATCTCATCAGTTTAGGTAGCGCGGTCTCCGTAGATCTCCCCCTAAGATACGCATACTAGGCCCATGAAAGTGGATGCACCTCGAAGAGACCTCGAATGTGACGCTCGACGACTCTCTCAAGAATTTTCACAAAGAAGGAGGTAAGACTAATCGGGTCTGAACTCTTTGGCCAATTTTTGCCCCCTTCTTCCGGCCTTCGGAACGGAAAACTCCTGAGTTTTTCTCCACTTATTTCCACATTCAGTGTAAATTTCTCATAACTCCGATATTATAGATCCTTGTGTCTTTTGCATCATTATAGGCATGATACAGTCACCACCTGGGGATTTGTACGGTACAACTGTTCATTGACCAGACGACCTTGTCTACACAGGGGATTTGCCCAAGCCATGCAGCCGACACGTCTTCTCGACACACAGACAGGATTCTTTGCTAAGAGTGATCCGTACCATCCGTAAAACGTTTATCGACAAGGAATCTTTAATGTCTCCGCCGCAGAAATTGCCCACACTACATCAGTACGCTTCACTAAACTTATGTTGTAATGATCCCCCACCGAGCCTGCAGATTTGTTCCTTAATCAATAGATTCAAAGTGGTATTGCTAAAGTTTAGGTTTAGCATCCCGTACTGCTTTGTACTTCTTCCAACTTTCCCCGTATGCTTAAAAGTTTCGACTTGTGTCGCATCTTTTTGCCAAGTGATACAGGACAAGATACCTTACACACAACCTGGATTGTTTTCTCTAAGGTCTAAGCGCGCAGCATTGTTGCAGAAGAAATGGATGTTGTGTTACTCACAATCCTATTGGAAAGACCCTAGTCAGTTATTTTTTGGTTTCTGCGTGGTGATACCCTCTCCAGATCAAACTCAATTTTTAACAGGATAGCACGATGATCTGACAGATAGTTTTTCCGAGACACTGCAAATGTATCCACCCGAAGATCTCGTTAGTAAAATAATTTAAAAAATTCTTCCCACCCCCATGAAGTTTCTAAGTAGTCAAAATAAAAATAAGATAACTGATCTTGTTACATATACAAAGATTTTTATAAATGATAAAGACGAAAAGAAACGCACCTCGATCATCCGTCTCGCTGCTACCCCACAACGGGTGTTTCGCATTGACGTCGCAGCCTTCCTTCTTTTCTTGGGGCTGTTTGTGAAATTCGTCGCCGACAGTTAGACGAACGAGCAACGAGCAGAGCTTGGTTGAACTTTTCAGAGTTCTTTAAAATGGAAAGCTTTATCGCAGAAGAATTGGCAGATATGCAGTGACGACATTAAGTTCAAATAGCGAATTTTTAATGACCTGCTTCTTGGAAGGTTATTATAATTATTATTATTATTATTAATTTACTTTCAACTTGGGACATTAAGGCAAAACCATTTAAAATTTTCCCAATAACACGAAATGAGTACAAAAATCCGGACATAATTTAACTTATACTATAAAATACAATAGCTTACAGAGTACAGAAAAAAAACATTACTATATGCATTTCAACAATTCATCTTTCAATTCATCAATACAATACAGCTTTGAATCAATACAAAGCATTAAATTTGTTATTAGTCACAAAAGGATACATACATATAATTCATTGCCCCTGGAAGTGTCTATTATGCTCAATCTTGAATAGATTAGCATTGCCAATACCTTGTAGTGAATACCAGGCAGTGAATTCCAAACTCTTACAGCATTAACGAGAAATTGACGATGAGACATATGTGAGGAACGTCTCAACGGGACAAGCTGATTAGAACGACCTGAGCGAGAAAATTTAAGGCTCTTAAGGCTCTAGGTTACATCTATTGATTATTCCTTCAAGCGGACTACTGAATGCCACTCCAAAACCTTCAATAGGATTAACTTCGTACGCCAAATAACCTGAGCATTTGTACGAGTTACAGTGCGACCATCAGTATCGAAAACAGCTATCCTTGTGGTCAACGGAATCCCATTGGGAGGCTCCAAATGCCTGCAAATTGGAGTAGGGAAATTTCAGGGGATTTTTTTATTTTTAGTACGAACAAAAACTAAGGTTTTTGTTTTTGCTCGAAATAGTGCATAGAGAATGATATGCATGGGTGCGGAAAGAAGGAGAAAAATGTGCATGATCTGCATGATGACCTTGTACGATTTTTTTGACACTAGGAAGTTGCCGTTCGAATTGGAAGAACTAAAGTTTAGCAACGGGGAGAAAAATTATATATAAGCCTGGAGAAGAAAAAAAGGAGATATTTGAAAATTGAAAAATAAAAAATAATAAATTATAAAGGGCTTGTAAAAATAAGAAGTGTTTGATAATCGGATATTGAATCAAGTGTTATTGTTTGCGCTATTCAAATTATATTGAAAATTTATTTTTAAAAATGTATAGGGCCATCTTTCATATACTTGACTAACGTTTGCGATTTGTGAAGTGAGATGGGGAGCAGGGTATTTTGAAAGTTTTCATTTGCATAAGTTTAGGTTTATATAATTTTATATATTTATGTTTGTATGTGCATTTGTATGTACACTATATATAATATAATAATACAATATAGAAAACTAGTTAGATGATCCACCTGTCAATGTATTTTTCAGGTACAACATCTTTTCTGTGCTTCCACGCATTTTATTTATGGACAATTTGTCTATATAAATAATGAAGTGCCTGCCATTCAGTAAATGATCCAGTTAATTTGGGAAATCCAATTTTTAGTACTGTGATTCCTTGTAGTTTAGAACTTTTATTACCAAAATCACCTTCGCATAGTCTTCAGATTGTAGTTCCTAAATTCCCTTGGTGAAACCTTCCAACTTCGCTTCAATTTGCTTGGTGGTGATTCTTTCCAACCAGATATATTTTTATTTAGATATGGTAGCTGAATGCTCATGATGCTGAATGGAAGTTGGCATGGGTGACCTCCCCGATTTAGATATTTCTGTAGTTTCAGGAAGGTAGTGGTAGTACATAGTAACCACAATTTTTTTTAATACACAATATAAAATTATGTTCAGCTACCAGCTCACTCGATAACTGCACACGCTGCACTGAGCTAATTAGATCTCAACTATAATACATGACACTTTGTGCATAAATAATTTGTAATAATAAACTAATTGCAAACATAGCAATTTCTTCATTACCATGAATGCGAATTCTAGTACATAAAACTCCTACATACTCGTATTCATTAAAAAAGTTAGAATCGAAATAGAACTCAAATAGTCAACTTTTCTCTTGCTTTCGCTATAGCCACTATTTAAGTTTACGGAGCAATATTCAATGCTATGAGCGATTTAGAAGTTAGGATTTCAGCACACTGAGTGCGTGCGAAAATGTTACATTTTCTACACTGTGTTTCAGCACCGGGGTAAACGGTATTAAACTCTGATTGAGCTGATCGTATGAATGCAATGTATTTTATATACCTATGGTAGACAGAAGTGTCAACAGTGGAGATAGAATGTCAGATGTTGCCATATTCGAATTGAATAAGGCGTTAAAAATTTATGAAAAAATTAAAAACGATACACCATAAAATTTTTCAGCTGAACGAAAGCTATATTTTTCTGCCGGTCATGGTTGGTTTGAAAGATTTAAAAAAAGACATCCTATATACAACTTGAAGTTGAAAGGAAAAAAATATCCACAGAAATTCGCTGAAATTGTTGCTGCTAATGGCTATAGTCCAGCCCAGATTTTGAACGCCGACGAGACTGGTTTATTTTGGAAAAAATGCCCGAAAGAACCATTTTGGCTAAAACTCAGAAATCTGCCAGTGGGCACGGAGTTCCAAAAATTAGGGTAAAAATCGTTTTATGCAGCAATGCTTCAGGAGATCTTATGATGAACCTGTTAGTTATTAATAATTCGCAAAAGCCACGCGCATTCAATAGATATGAAAAATCTTCCCATTTATTGGATGGCGAAAAATCCATGGGTTACGACCAGCATTTTCTCTGAATGGTTTCAGAATGTTTTCTTTCCGGACATCAAAATAGATTTGAGCAAAAAAGTGTTACCATTCAAAGCACTTCTTTAAATAGCAATACACCAGGTCAACCTCAAAATTTGCAACACGAAAATTTACTAGATGAATTCCTTCTCAAGAATAAAACATCTCTATTTCATCCATTAGATCATGGGATAATTTTACCTTTTAAGGCATTGTATATCAAGAGAACCTTCAGGTACATTTTGTACCAAATTGAAAATTACAATTATTAATTCATGAAAAAATTTACAATCCTTGATTGTGTTAAACATGTTGGAGCTTCGTGTACTGAAATCAACGCTCAATGCCTGAGCTGTCGCATTCAGTGTGAGGAGAAAGTTTCCAGGACTTAGGTGAGGCAGATATTTTAGAACTCATTGCAGACAATGAACTAGATGAGGATGAATTAATTGAAACAAATGCTCTTGACAATGATTTTGATGGAGATGAGTCTGAACCAGTTGCTTTCAGACCAAAAGCCTTTCGCGAAGAACTAGAATTGAGCCGTAAATTGGGTAATCACTTTCTGCACAATGACGCAAAAGTTGAACGAGCTCTCCGGTTCCAGCGAGATATTGACTCAATACGATGAAATCTATAAAGATTTATCGAAAAACCATAAATAAATGCTTATTACTGATTTTATTCCTAAGTCTCTGGGTTCTGAACTGTACCTAATTCAACAACAATGTAACTTGATATATGAACATATTTCACCATAATTTTGTCCTTGTATTGATTGTTTTCTGTTTATTTACGTTTATAAGATTTTTGCTTAACTTAAAAATACCATTGACTATGTAGTTCCTTTTGTTTTTCAAAGTATTTTACTTATATAATAATTAAAATTAAATTCAAATTATGCTCATTTCAGTGCGTTTTCGATTCGCGCGGTTTAATGTATATATTTTATATTTTAATTTCGTTTTATGTGGATTTCTGAGGAACCTATTCTCCGCGTAAATCGGGCGACAGATGTGTATATAACTAAATAACATTATTATAGGACTAGTTGAAAGTGTGGCTGGTTAAGAGCTGCACCCACAGATTTAAGAGCTAGCCATGGCCACCAAAGGTATCAGTAAGTGGGGACTGCACGTAACAATGTGTGGACGAGGGATAGAAAAACATGTTTCAAAATAAACAAAATTCAGACAAAGCTTTAGTTGCAAGTGTCGCTTTGTTATATATATATATATACATATACGAGTATATATATATATATATATATATATATATATATATATATATATATATATATATATATATATATATATATATATATATATATATATATGTAGGAATTATAGACATGTTTACCAGCATATATAAAAAGCTAATACAATGCGAATTAGTCTAAGCGAGCGCAAATATTAGCGTGCACAATTTTCTGTTTCAGTCGTAAAGCGAATGTCGAAAGGATAGTCGGAAAGCGTGTGTTAAGTTGTAATTCGCCAAGCGGACATTAAGAGGCTGTATAAAAAAAAAAGTGTAAATGAAATTTAGTCGAATGATATTTTTTTGTATATAACTTGAATTATTATCCTAATTTTGCTATATTTTTAAACTAAATATTGAATTGTAATAAACTTGATATATATATATATATATATATATATATATATATATATATATATATATATATATATATATATATATACATATATATATATATATATATATATATATATATATATATATATATATATATATACACACACATATATATATATATATATATATATATATATATATATATATATATATATGTGAGTCGATAAAGGCAATTATATTTCAAACGATAGGTTTATATCTTATATATAAAAGAAGTGTACATTTTGATTGTCAATCCATAACTCGGGAACGGCTCGACCGATTGCAATAAAGGGAAGGTGCAGGGACGAGTCATGATGGTTAGTTGATATATATATATATATATATATATATATATATATATATATTTATTTATTTATTATAATAAAATTACACACTTAATCTGCCAAACTACGAAAAGTCAATTTGTGAAAAAATCACACATCCTTTTATTACAAATAATTCTAAATTAAATATTAAAGTGGAACGGCAACATTTATTTGATCTTTCGTAATATAAACGAACACAGTTATAAATTAACAAAAAAGGTTCTTACTAAAAAATGATTTTCTATACATGGATGTGAAAAATAATAAGTCGTATTGTAGCACCCCAGTTCATTTAATAGTATGTTCCTCGATTCACTATATTGATAAAAATATGAATTTACAATCTACTACAAAATTATGTGCTTCGGTAACACTCTTTTGTAAAAAGAGTAAAAATGGTGTAGAAGTGGGTTTCACCAGGGTCACTTGCGCTAATGGTCCTAGTGAAAAATGAGTTTCCCTCATACTATTGCAATTCATTTTGCATTGATTTTGTTGTTGGATTCGCCAAGCTGGGAATCTATTAGTAATCTATGTAAAATTTTAAAAATACATCTTTCATGTTCGCTGCTACCATAGATACTAATCATAAAGTTGTGTCCTCCTATTTCCCCCGGTGCGAGCGTGACCATATTCTGACTGTCAATTCGGAGTATAGAATGCTGCGGAAAGAATTTCCCGCACCATATACCTCCGAATTGTGCGTAGAGAGCGCGGGCAAACGGTCGACACCCATCTTTAATTTCTACCGACGATCGACCCTGTCAAGCGCTTACATGGAGATTTCTCGCCGCTTGCCTCGGCCACTTCTTTTTGGACCATCGAGGGAGCAACACCACAATTTGGATCTCGACCAGCGAGGCAGCAGCATAGAGTGAACAATATAAAAAACAATACAAATAATTATTATTATCTTCACAATATCAATAAGTGTATTAAATAAAACATTTTCTGATGTAGGGAATTATAAAATAAAAAATATGGATATTCTAATATCCAGAAGAAACAATGTTAAAAACGCAATCACTACTTTATTTCAATTTTATTACATTTTCTCTTTATTTTCATATCTTTTTAGTTTATGAATATAGAAAATAAAATAATAATAAATAAAAGAACAGGAACTAAATGTTTATTTTAACAGCGATTATTCTTTTTCTTCCAGTCAACACTAATCGCTACACACAAAGTTTTTGTAACGACAGGTTTGTTTAGTAACGTTTTGTCCGTTTCCCTCAACACTAACCGGACCTTAAAGACCCGTTTAGTCTTGACGAAAAAAACGTAGCATAACAAACAAAAATTGCGAAGCGAACAGGTGCTTTCAAATTGTATATTAATCAATCAAATCGGTTAGTATCTTACCGAAAAACTCCAGCCAATTATTGAAGAAAAGAAACTCATACCAAGGCACCAATTTGGTTTCAGAAGAAAGCATACAACTATAGATCAAGTTCACAGGATCGTCGAAGTTACTGAAAACTCATTTGAAGAGAAAAAAGTCTGTTCTGCGGTATTTCTAGATGTAGTTTGGCATAAAGGTCTGCTCCATAAACTGCAATTGATTCTACCTGCCGAGTATTGTGAAATTATCGAATCATACCTTAAAAAAAGACACATCAGAATTAAGCAAGATGAAGCCTATTCTGGGCTCCGCGAAGTTAAAACAGGTGTTCCTCAAGGCAGCATCCTACTCAGAAGCGATTTACCGATCGAACAAAACCATATTACCGCAACATTCGCTGACGATACGGCACTCATAGCTACTGGTGGCACAGAGGAAATCTCAGTAGAGAAACTCCAACGTACCGTAAATTCAATATTTAATTGGACAAAGAAATAACACAAAATCGGTCCACATCGACTTTACGAATAAAAAGGTTAGGAATAACCCGCTATATATAGACGGAATAGTAGTACCATACTCAAATAACGCTATGTATTTGGGTATGACACTAGACGTAAAGCTCCGACGGTGTGCACATGAGAAAAAGAAAAGAGAAGAATTCGAAATAAAGTTTAAAAGGTTAATTGGCAGATCATCTACGCTTTCTACATATAACAAGTTTTTGTTATATAATCAAATCTTGAAACCCGTATGGAGTTACGGTATTCAACTTTGGGGATGCACCACACAAACCAATATTAAAAGAATACAAAAATTTCAAAACAAAGTTCTACGGAACATAGTCAATGCACCCTGGTACGTACGAATGTCAGACCTCTACAGAGATCTTGGCGTGAAGACGATACACAGCGAAATTACTAAAGTCGCAATCTTACATTACGAACGACTTCAACACCACATAAACGAAGAGGCATCGAAACTCTCCGAACTAAACAAAACCGAACGACGTCTTAAGAGAACGAAGCCGAGAGACCTCACAAACTAGTAGCACCAATGCGGTGTGAAGTGTCCAGCTGAATATCATGAATAAATTTAAATTGCTCGTTAGTTTTTGAATGTATAAATTAGTTGTAATATTATAAACGTTGTATATGTACATATAACTATAACGTTTACATAAAAAAAATTAAAAAAATTAAAAATTTACAAACGACAAGCAAAATGTCTGCAGACTGCAGAATTTTCTGTCGGCGTACGTAAATGCTCCTGTCATGTCTTTTCACTTTATTTAAATGTTTGTTTTTAGACACCTTATTATTTGTTTCTTCACGTGAGGATTAATCGATATACATGGAATTTGTTTAATGCCACGTTTGTTTTGTTTCGTTTTCTATCTTTCGTCAGGACTAAGCGGTCCTTAATAGTACAATTTGTATCAGACCAAATAAACAAAATTTTGAATTGACAAGTTACAAGAGTTAATAGAGTATAAATTTACATTGCCAGAAACTATATAACAGAGAAGAAAGAAAATCGAAACCTAAACATCAAACGGCAAAGTAGCGAAATAAAGCACGCGGACGAGTCTACGTGAGTTCACCATGTATCCCCAGCAGGAAATGTGTCTAAAGTGATTGCGAAAATATAAAATTTATTTTGTAAAATACCAAATCTCATTACTATCCCAACAATACAATATAAATATTTTAGAGTCTTTCAGCACAATAGCATATATTCCAAATTACCCTTAACAATTCTAACACATGTTAAAATAATTAATAACATACAATAGTTATAAGAAATATTGAAGAGGCAGACGTTTAGATCATCTTACGTGCAGCCAGATATTTATATGTATTGCATATATATATATATATATATATATATATATATATATATATATATATATATATATATATATATATATATATATATATATATATATATATATATATATATATATATATATATATATATATATATATATATATATATATATATATATATATATATATATATATATATACTGTGGACGGAGTATAGCGAACTTTTGATTTTTCGAATTTCCGATTTAACGAACAGTTACAAACTTTGGATGAAAGGTTCTATATTACGAATGACACAAACATTTTGTGTTCGATATTATAAACAGTTTTTTATTTACAGCCCCTTTTCTTGCACATATTTATGACTATGTATTCATATTTATTTGTGCATTTAAATTATGTATTACACCAAGTATGTTTTGTATTAGTTATCAGATAGCGTTTGTTTTTGTTTTGCGAATTGCTTTACATATATATGACACGTGTCAATCATTTGTTAGGAACCCCCTTCCACTGACGCAGTGTGGTCGCCGCTGCTAGCTCATTGCGACGGTCTGAGTTCTTAGCCCGCCACATTTCACCGGGGGTGAGCAACAATTAATTAAGGTAACTAACTTCATTACAAATATTTTCTTTCGGCGTCCTTCTTTCTCCTACCCTCCCAGCGAGCACGCGCCATCTCTTCCGCCTCAGCCTAACATTTTTAATACCTATTGCCTTCTTACAAATATTTTTATATTTACAATATAGTATATACTGATATGAAGGCTCTGGCAGCTATAGCCCTCTGCACATTTTAAATTAGCAAATACTTTATTACTTTACAAGAAAAACACATATAAATAAGTTAAAAACACAAATAAATAAATAAAAAACCTTATATCTATATACTCGTATACAAGAATATACTTGAAATAACGTTTGATCTAATTACAATCATTTATACTTATCGTAACCTACATTTATCTTTACGCCTGATTGGTGGGGAAGCACTCTCCTTCTTCCTTTTTTAATTCCGCGTTTCTTTTCTCTCGAAGCACAATGATCTCCACCGTTGCCAAATTCCTTGTGATTTTTAGATATTGCGGGGCATAGGCATAGTAGATGCTCCAGAGTTTCTCTTGTTCCTGGCTCCACACATTTCCTGCATTCACCGTTGTTTATGAGTCCCAACCTTTTAGCGTATACCGCCGTTAGACAGTGACCTGTGAGTATTCCTACTACCGTTCTGCAATCCTTTCTTGAAAGTGCCAGTATCGATTTGGTCTGAGTGCCGTACATGTGACAGTACTCCGCCGATCGTTTACCTTTCTCATCATGTCATCTTCAATACGGCTATTGATCTAGCCGGGTAACTATACATACATATATATAAATATACCTGCATCTATATATCGATATCCTAATCTAACATTAGTATTTCTTCTTTTCAGAACCACCACACAGACTATGATTACGGATTCCAACACCTACTTGCAGGGCAATTATCACAAAACAAAATTTAATAAGCTAACTTTACACACTTCTTATCATTAGTCCTATATTTATTTTCCATTCTTAGGCATTGGTCGCGAAGAGTAACATTCAACACTATACTCATCTTAGACGCTAGCCTACCCACTCATACCGTATCGTATAAACAGGAACACATTTATTTCTTTCGTCCAATAAAGCACCTACTAATCATTTCCCTTTTCGGATCATTTGTCTCCATTCAGCTATTATATTTTGAATGTTTCGTCATGCTCTCTAACACAGCGGCTCGCAGCTCACATAAGTGTTTCATTTTATTCTATTGTTTTATATCCTTCGTTTGAAACACACCTATCGGTTTCGCTTGCAAATCCTCTAATAGGTATAAGTTGTTCTCCGGGCCTTCAGCACTGTGCAATTTACAAATTTTCCGTAAAATTTTGCACTCACATTCCGCAAAAAATCACTCAACGTAAAATTGCGTCTATATACTTCCTGGCTCGGAGTAAAACTAATTCGTCTAGTTCATTTATTATTCTGCCGCGCTCCTTTTTCGTATGCTACATGCAACTTTTCTTGAATCTTATTTCGAATTAATGGTATTCGGTAGTCTCGCGGTAGGCTGTTTTCTTCTCCTTCCTCTCACGCTCCTAATTTCTGCGCCAACTTGTAATCAAAGCTGCTGGTGAACATATCCTGTCCAAATAAAGCAAAATAAGGCGACACCTCCGTCGCTGAGTGTAGTGAATCTCTCAACACACACTCTATTTCAGAAAAGTACATATCCCAGTCCCTATGATCGTTCTCCAGTACGCTCTAATAGCCTTCAGTACGGACTGGTTGACCCTTTCGGTAGCGTTGGCTGGGGCGAATACACTGCAGTCCTCATATACTATATATTATAATCTTCAATCCAATTTTTTAGCTCTACCCCCGTGAAATGACTCCCATTTTCCGAGAACATCACTTCCAGCTTTCCGAACTTGGGGAAAACTTCTTCAGTCAGGTAACTAATTAAGTTCTTTAGCGTGGCTTTTCGCATAGATTTCAGGAACACGAACTTCGAGAAATGATCTAGCACCACTAATACACAGGCGTTTCCCGATTTAGACCGAAGGAACTTCCCTAAAAAATCTATGTGCAATCTATGGAAAGGTCTTTCAGATTTCACTTCCCATTCTCATAACTGGCCGCAGGGTCTGATTATTACCCTTCGTCTCTTTAAACACTCTACACCCCATCACATGGTTCCTCACCTGCGCCACCATATCTGGCCATTAATACCGTGTTCTCAGTCGGTGCAAAGTCTAGGCCATTTCTCATGTGCAGCCGTTTTTGTATCACTCTAAGGTAGAGGTTAATGGTTCCGCCACCCATAACTTGCAGCCAGACTCGCCATACTCATCACCTGGGAAACATGTACGTTTAAAAGCCATCCCTTCCTCTAACTTCACGTCGGAAAGGCTTCTGGATGCTCCTCTAAAATCTTAACCTATTCAAAAACCTTCTGACTCGAACTGGGTTGTCTGTAACCGAAAAAACCTACCTTCCTCCAAGCGGAGGACTATAATCCAGCAGTGCCTGGATAAATTTTTGCGAATAAAAGGATATTGGCCGATCCATACCCTCTTCATTTAATTAGTACAGGAATGCCCCTATACTCACATGTGACGAATCGCACTGGATGTAAAAAGGCTTCTGGAAGTCGGGGTGGGCTAGCACTGGAGCCGAGGTTAGGCCCCTTTTCAATTTTTCAAAATTACAAATTTCGGCGGTTTCTTGAGGGTCTCCGTCAACGGGCCCGCTCATTCGGCATAATCTTTCACGAACCGCATATACCAACTAGCTGTTCCTAAATAGCTCCGCACTTCTCGCGGCGACCTCGGGATTTGACAAATAGCTTGAACTTTCCCAGGATCCACCTTTAATACTCCTCCTCCAATGACAAAACTTAAATAACTTAACTCTCTGAAGCATAGCTTGACTTCCTTAATCTTATAGACAGGTTGGGTTTCCTCTACCTTTGGCTACCTCACTTAATATAGTCTGAGACATAGACTCTCTTTCACTCGCAAGCTTCACACTTAGTCTAAGTACTCTTAAGTTTAGCGTGCTGGATTTGCCTGAAATCCCATCGCACGCGTCCCCAGGTGGCGGATAGGGGGACCCTTGGTAGGCAAATGACATTGCTTCTGAACCTCTTAGGAGGGGCGGGAGTTATGGCTGTCTGTCTATCACAATGATGGTATAGAGAATGGGTACCATCCGTGGACCAAACTGGCTAGGGAGGAGTCCTGAACAAAAACCACTGTCTGGCGATGGACAACACAAGGCATAATACTCCAAGTGGAACCCACGCATGTGGAAATCCACCCGCTTCGGCGGCAGGGGCACGGATTCTGGAGGCCCGAACCATCGCTAAAGTCTCTCGTCTTTATCAGCGAGAGCGCATCCTGGAGGAGACGGGGGTTGTTACAGCAATCTCTTCTTCTTCAGAGACGGAGGAACGTACCCTGGATCCAGAGGGCGTCGGGAAGCCACCACAGTGGCGGAACGACCGACCAGTAGTTCTGGGGCAACGAGAACTCAAGTGAGGAGGAAGAGGAAGAAGCGGCTTGCTAGGCTCGTGCAGGAGAAATCCTCACGTGGCTCTGCCGGCCCTTCTGTGCCAACTCCCTCCAAAAGGTCCAGGTCGTCGGAAGTGACACCCACGGAAGCCACCGAGCCTGCGGAGGGATTGACCACTCCGAAAGCTCGCTCGCGAGGTAAGCGGCAGAAGATTGTTGCTGAAAACAGCATTCCCACCTGCCCTGCAGCTGTTACTGCTGGTGGCGCCACGCTATGAGACAAAGGACGGCACTCTACAGGTGTCGTGCGCGTCTCAGGCCAACTTTGATTGGCTCAGGGGTGTAGTCAATGACGTGCGGTGTACGGTGTACGGTGTAGTCAATGACGTGACATGGGGACCACTCGCTTCGCGGTCTATAGCGGAGCAGGCGTGTCCCTCAGGAAGGCCATCTGCTGGATTCCGGATCCCGATCTGACGACCACAGATGTCCTATCCTGTCTGCGTGCTCAGAACCCTGGCATCAACACAAGGCTTTGGAGAGTTCTTTTGCACACCAGGGGTAGCAACCTGGATGGTAAAGAAGGTGCTACTCTTGTGGTGCGAATAGATGAGGCCTCTGTTGATGTCATGGTTTCTCGGTACCGGAGACGTCTGAGTCTCTTCTTTGGGACTGTCACTTTTCATGTCTTTCCTAGATGAATGGCTCGGACGATTCTCGTAGCTATCGTCCTTTGACGGTAATGCAGATTAACTTGCAGCATTCTAAAGCCCCTACTGTACTCCTAAGTAGACGACTCACCCTGCTGCACACATCACCCCACATAACAACAGTACAAGAGCCCTGTGTCTTTAGGGGTCGCCTCTGTGGCCTTGGCTCGTTGAAAGGGTCCACGATATTATATGACAGAAACTCGATTAGACCAAAGCCGGTCTTATAATATCATCCCATCTCGCAGCGACCTGCCTTGATGCATTTTGTTGTCAGGATCTGGTTGCGGCAGAGATTAGTTTTTAGAGTATGCACGGATGGTCGAGGCTCATGATTGCATCTGCTTACTTTCCTTACGATGCTTTGGAGGCGCCACCACCTGGGAAGGTCGCTACTCTCGTAGGGTTCTGTGAGCGGCTTGTCTTGGTCTGGTTCTTTGTTGCGATGCTAATGCCCAGCATACGATCTGAGGCAGCAGCAAGTGCAATGAGCGGGGCTCTCGACTTTTCGAGTATATTGCCTCCTCCAGCCTGAACACAATGTAGGCAGGCAGCCTACTTTTGTGACTACGAGAAGGCAGGAGGTAATTGACGTCACCCTGTCAAATCCAAGACTGGGGTGGTCGATCAGCAACTGTAGCACAGATACATTAAGTTTCAGTGTGGCGAGCGGACGCAGATGCCATTGCCCACCAGAAACCCAAGAAAAACCGACTGGCCAAAGTTCAGGGAGGCACTGCGTAGCAATCACGTGACGCCCCTGAAACTTAGCAAGGAGCAGAACATTGAGGCGGCTGTTGCACATATCAACACCGCTCTAACAAACAGCTTCGAGCTAGCCTGTCCAACTAGATCTCCTCTTAGCCGGACTCCTGTTCCATGGTGGAATCGAGAGCTTCAGGTGCTGAGGCGTGAGTCTAGAAAACTCCTCAACCAGGCCCTCAAGACAAATCTTGATGAGGACTGGGAACGATATCGACGTGTTCAGAGGGACTACAAGAAGCTAATTCGGGACTCGAAAAGGGCTTCTTTTAGAGATTTCTGCAGTGATATCGAATCCCTGAGTGACACGGCAAAACTGGTGAAAGTCCTGAAAAAGGACCAAACCTCTAAGCTGGGGTCGCTCAGGAAACCTGATGGCTCCTATACGGAGAGGCAAAGTGAAACACTCAGCTTGCTGTTGGAGTCACACTTTCCAGGAAATCAGGTAAGCATAGCCCGTCAACAACCACCTTTGGTCGGAACTGTTGTCAGGGCAGCTACACCCTCTCGACATGATTGGTATGTCGCCAGAACTGTGGCGAATGAGGCTGCTATAGATTTGCTATCAAGTCCTTTGACAGCTTCAAGTCGCCCGGACTGGATGGCATATATCCGATTGTGTTTAAGGAAGGCATTGAGTTAGTGTTGGCAGCACTGAAGAAGATCTCCACTGCATGTCTCGCACTGGCCTATGTACCACGCTCTTGGAGGATGGTGAGGGTTGCTTTCATTCCTAAGATTTGGAGAGACGACTACACCAATCCAAAGAGCTTCAGACCTATAAGTATGACCTCGTTCATGCTAAAAAGTTTAGAACGGCTGGTGGAGCTTCGCATGCGTAGGGAGTCTCTGAAGACGAATCCACTCTCTCCATTTCAGCATGCCTATCAAAGCAGAAAATCCTGCGAGACGGCTCTGCAAAACCTTGTTGGAAGGATAGAGCGAGCCATCGACAGGAAAGAATACGCAATAGGCATCTTTGTGGACATAGAGGGTGCGTTTGACAATGCCACTTTCGACAGTATATGCGGCTCTGCTAGGTGGCATGGCGTAGACCGGGTCCTAGTAAATTGGATACTTTCAATCCTGGCCCAGAGAATCATAACGGTGCGGGCGAAGGAAGATTTGCTGGTGTCGTCTGGGGTTAATAGAGGCTGTCCCCAAGGTGGCGTACAGTCTCCATTGCTCTGGTGCATGGTCATCGATCTCCTGCTTAACGCCATTAATGATTCGGGTGTCTACGCTCAGGCATTTGCAGATGATGTTGACAGGTCCATCCCTTATGATTGTCTGCAGAAGGGTGCAGAGAACTCTGGATATGATTGACACTTGGTGCAGTCCGAATGGGCTATCGGCTAATCCTGTCAAGACTGGTATTGTCCTCTTTACCAGAAGGAGAAAGCTTGATGAACTTATTCTGCCTACACTAAAATGAGTCACTATCCAGCTATCCAATAAAGTCAAATATCTTGGAGTCATCCTTGATAACAAACTTCTTTGGAAAACACATGTCGAACTGAAGACATCCAAAGCACTGTCAGTTTTCTGGCAGTGTAAGGGTGTTTTTGGTAAGACATGGGGTCTTTCCCCTAGTAAGGTCCTATGGATCTATACAGCTATAGTAAGACCTATTATCACCTCTGCATCGATGGTTTGGATGAGCAGACTCTCTCTTGTAGGGGTCAAAAAAGCTCTATCAAAACTACAACGTGCTGTGGCCATATGTTGTACCGGAGCATTTCCGACTACTCCAGGCCCGGCACTTGATGGTTTGGTGAATCTCCCGCCACTAGATGTCTTCATCTGCGGAGAGGCCGTTAACGCCATCTGCAGAATGAAACATAGTGGCCACTGGTATGAGCCTGACTCGATATTGGACGACGGCGTAGGCACTGACATCGATTCTGCAATCCTGTCTATGCCCCCGGACTCCATGTCGTCAACCGTCATACCAGAAAAGCAGTACAATGTGTTGCTGCCAGAGGCTCGTTCATGGTTAGATCCCGAGAACGAGCCCGGCAAACACTGCTGCCGTATTTTCCCTGCTGGCTCCAGGACTGAAGAAGATTCAGGTTCTGGTGTGTTCGTGGAATCTTGTGGGACCCGTCGGTTCTTTGCCCTTGGTCTGCATGCGTCAGTGTTTCAGGCGGAGGTGTATGCGATACTTGAGGCGATGGACTTTGTTGTGGAAAACAGGTGGAAAGGCAAATCTATTTGTGTCTGCAGTGACGGCCAAGCAGCACTCATGGCCTTGGATAGTCCGACCACCACTTCCACGATAGTCAGGTCCTGCAAATCCAGGCTAAATTATGTTGGAAAACATAATAGTCTGACGCTGACTTGGGTCCCGGGACACGCTGGCATTGCGGGTAACGAGACCTCTGACTCTTTGGCCAGGATGGGCTCGGAGGCTGTTTTTATTGGCCCTGTGCCTGTTCTGCCACTCCCTTCTGCTGCCATCAAAGCCACTGCAAACAAGTGGGTTGTTTCGACCCACAAGCAAGCATGGCGGGCTGAGAGAGGCTGCGGATGAACGACAATTATGCTACCTGCTACCTCTGACCGATGGTCACGGTTCCTTCTATCTTTAGGTAGGAGGGACTGCAGGCTGTTGGTTGGCGTGATGACAGGGCACTTTCTATGACAGTGCGCTGTGCCCAGCCTGTGGAGAAGAAGACAAGACGGCGGACCATATTCTTTGCCTCTGCCCTGCCTTTGCTCGAATCAGGTTTGGGATTTTTGGCACTGATGTGCTGAAGAGTAACCAACTTGGCTCCTTGGCACCACAGGATCTACTTCTATTTCTTCGGAGGTCGGGTAGATTTAAAGCCGAGTAAAAGGGAACCTTAAGTGCAGTACAAAGGATATACACTCTATCTGAGTGCTGCGCTTACTAGATTGATCCGACAAAAAAAAAAAAAAAGTTTAGCTTTAAGCTTAGGTACTAAGTTTTGTATGTAAATGATCGTGTTACTGAAAACATCAGAAATAAAGAAAATTATTCGATGAGAAACCAACAAAAAAGTTGAAGACAATCATTCTTTCATGCAGCACATTACAACAAGATTTTGCAACCTAATTTTGGAGCATTCCAGACGGATCTGGAGACAAGAATAAACTTAAAACTATTAAATGGTTATTTGACCCAACCGTCATAATTATAAAATTATCATATTCAGTGCAATTAAATTGAAAAGTGTTGAATAAAAAGCAAACATACATATATTTTTGGTAAAAACGCAATAATGCGCAATCGCGTTACAAGAACAGTAGTTCAATAACAGCACATCGGACGTTGTGCAAAAACAAATGCGAGAGTAAAAACAAACCATAACTGTAATAAATGTACCAGCTTCATCGAAAGGAATCGCCAACGCAGCCCAAAACAGACTTTAGTAGATTAACGTTGAACTAATTGTTAATATTGTGTGTCTACATTGGTTTATTTCATATCTTATAAGATAACAAAAAATACATATATAAATATCTAAATACAATTGATAAGATCGCATAAAAATTAACAAAAGCATAAATAAAACGAGGACAGAAGTCTGAAGTCGGGTAAGACCGACTCCGAAATACCCATTACCTTCTCTTGTGCGTGCGAGTTCAACAATGAGGATGTTTTCTTCATAAATCATCATTAGGAGTATATTCATTGTAATTTTGGGTAGGGTACCTTGAAACGATTATATCGATCCCATTTCTTGTGTCAATATAACCACTAATATAAAATTTCGTCAAAATATATTGTGTAGGTCGAAAGTTATAATAATATGTCAATAGTGAACGTGGCTGTAAAAATTACACGCCCATTTTTTGTGTAGTGTTTAATGTTAGTACCCGCACCATTTCTGGGAAATTTCGTTGAGAGATCTTTAATAGGAACCTAGTAATGATTTTTGATTAATTGTGGGCGTGGCAGTTGTATTATAATTTCCATATTCTGCACACACACACTATTATGGACCCCATGTATGTTTCTGCAAATTTTATTCCGCTGGCATCAATACGAGCATAGGTAGGCTAATTTTAATTTTAGACCTGAAAGTTCCCTATTACAAAAGTGGGCGTGTCTTTTCTCTGATCAGCCCCATTTGTTACAGATAGCTTTATAATGTCCGCATGTTCCTTCCCGTAAAATTTCGTTCGTAAATCTCTACCAAATCCTTAGTTATTTTATATTTGTTAATAGTGGGCGTGGCAGTTATTTTATACCGCCCACTTTTTCACAGTGTTTAGTAGGACCCACATCTCCATAACTGCCAAATAATGTCACGATTCCGTCAATTGGACCGAAGTCATTTTAAAAAAGGTGAAAAAAGTTGCTTAGGCAGGTAGGCGTGGTCTTAATCCAAATCGGGCCATATAGCTATCTGGTTCTGTATCTTTGTGGAGGCTACACTTTTACAAAATTTCATTAAGATAGCTCTAACGGTGTAGAAAAAAAGTGGCCACAGACGGACAGACGGACAGACGGACGGACAAAATAAAAATTGCTTAGAAAGTGATTCTGATCATATCTGTATAAATTTTTGAGAGGAGCAAAACTTTCAAAAAAGGGGGTACTAATCTTGGACAATGCCCCGAGTCAACCTCCAGGAATTGAATTGATACATATTACTGATGATGGATTAATATGAGTGATGTACATGCCGCCTCACGTTACACCATTAATTCAACCTAAGGGTCAAAACGGCGTAGGCCTTACTAAACTAAATTATAGGAACAGCCTTTTGAAAAAATTATTATTATTCGAACAGATATTTACCATCCATCTCATAAACAGCTACCCGGCTGTGATTCAAAAACAACTACATTTTTTTAAACAAATCATTTTACCATTTGCAATACAAAATATATCTACAGAAAACATAAAAGTCGTAAACGTGCTCCACCTCTGTAAGATTTATTTTGGCATATAAATATAAAATATATATACTCGTATATATATATACTCGTATATAACGAAAAAAAAATATCGCTCTATTGCTAATTACCCCGACGATATAAAAAAAAAACTTTTACACGTACCAATTGAAAAGTAGCAAAGGCCTAACTTTTGTAATACAAGGAATAGAACCAGAAGTCGAACCAGATGAAATAATGTAACCGCTGGCAGACGCAGGATTCAATGCAAAAACAATATTTAACATAAAAATCAGGGAAAAAATATCTCAACCATTATTTAAGGTGGAGCTCGTTCCAGAGACGAGAAATCTGAAAAAATGAAACCCACCCTGTTTATAGTCTAGGTTACTTAATGCATCGTTGAGTTTCAATTGAGGAGCCCCACAAGCGCAGAGGTCCGGTACAATGCCCAAATTGCCAGGAATATGGGCCACAAAATCTTACGGCACCTAACTACCCTAGCATAAATCCAGCCAATGCTGCGCCCTCGTCCTCCTCAATGACGAGCGCAAACGTATAGTAAAAAGCACCTACTGAAAGTCTAGATAGTTCTCCACCCGTTCAAAATGTAGAATAAATGATTTGTAGCCTAACGCATTGTATGACCCAATTTATGTCAACCATGCAAACAATGATTCATGAACTCATACTAAATCAGAGTCTACTGATGAAAACACTGCTCTCTCAAAAATAAATGAATCAATTAAAGTTATGCTACTGGAATGCCAACGGTATTATCCAACACAAAAAAGAAATCAACAATAATTTTTTGTACAACATCGAAATTGACATAATGCTTATCTCAGAAACCCATTTAACAGATAAGTACAACTTCAGTATTGCCGGTTTCAATTTGTACAAAACCAATCACCCAGACGATATAGCGCACGGAGGCGCAGGAATTCTTATTAATGCCCGTATAAAACATTTCCTACGTGAGAAATATGCCGAAAGACACATCCAAGCCACTTCTATCTCCCTTCAGTGCTGGGGCGAAAGTATAACAATTTCTGCAGTATACTGTCCACCTAGATTCCAAGTAACGTCAGAAATATTCCACCAGTTCGTTTTCAAACACTCGGAAAAAAATGTTTAGCAGCTGGAGACTATAACTCTAAGCATACCTACTGGGGCTCTCGTCTGGTAAACCCTAAAGGCAAACAGTAGTACAATGTGTTAATTAACCATCGAAATCATCTAGATTTTATCTCAAGTGGCCAACCCACATACTGTCCAGCGGACCAGCGTAAAATCCCTTATCTTATTGATTTCGCTCTGATCAAAAACATAAACAGGGCACTGTTTTCTTCTGAAGCAATTTTCGACTTGTCCTCCGATCACTCTCCTGTCATCATATACTTCAACAAAACTCCCGAACTTGTGCATATATATATACTCGTATATACTTTTATCAGTAGTTTAATTACTAGTCCCCTTTTATTAATAGTTAAGCCAAAGACCTTAGTTGTTAATTACCTAGGTCAGTTTATCATTAAATTTATTTGTGTATAAACTTCTTTAAATAAATAAATATATATATATATATACATATATATATATATATATATATATATATATATATATATATATATATATATATATATATATATATATATATATATATATATATATAATAATAGTAAATACTGTTCCAATACATTACATAAATACAATTATTATAGAAGATAAAAATAAAAGCAAAATAAAAAAATGTACCAAGAAGTATTTACTACAAACAGAAAATTTTTGGAATCAAATAATTTGATGATAAACGTCTTGCCATCTGATCCATACAAATTTGGTTTGCTTTCGTCAGTGAACAAAACCTTAAAAATGTATTTAAGATGATTTACCATCAAATTACATGAATTACATTTTGCGAAAAAAACAATATATTTTCCAGTTTAGAGCAATTTTATATCAGACAAACTCCTGTCCGCAATATATATATATATATATATATATATATATATATATATATATATATATATATATATATATATATATATATATATATATATATATATATATATATATATATATACGAATATATATATTCAGTAATCCCCTTATCTGTCCATAATCGGCTTCGAGTAGATTGCGGACGTGTGATGGTGGGAAGTACTCTAGAATTTTATTCGTATCCATTAACACTTGGCGATATTCGGTAAGGTTGGTGGTATGGGTGAGGTATCCTTTGTTTGAATGCAAGGCGACCATACCTCCGGGTACGGGAACGTAATGAGAATTTGAGTAGTCATGAATATTCGATCCTGCGCCGAAGAAGCACATGAGCAACCTAAAACGAATCCATTAGTCGAAGTTAAAAGTGAATCCAGGTGTGTAAGATATAATGCTGGTTTGAGCGAATAGCAATTGAATCCGGTGAAGCAGGTTTCTGTACCTAACCTTCCCAGGGATAACAAGATCGACTAAATGAACAGAAAACTATAGAAACTTTAGTTAAACGAAGAATGCCATCTTTTTTTTTAAAGTACAACTAAATGATTAGTGGGTTGAGCTCTTCATCGCAGATCATCCTTGTGAACAATCCTTCCAGTTGTAAGGACGCTTGATCCAACGTCCTGAGTGACTACGCCCTGAGTATACACTTTAGACAGCTTTATTATGTCCTCGGAAATGGCGTGAATTATGTCAACTGGGTTCTTACCTGTCACCAAGTGCATTGTTCGATTATATCTGGACACAGCTAATAACACCAGTTCTTCTACGTCACCAGAATTTCGGCCGCTTTGAGGCATCGGGCTATCTCTGTCAGGGTGCTATGGAAGCGCTCGACCTGACCATTGGAGGAGCTGTGCAAGGGTGGTACTGCGTAGATATCAGCGTCGAACTGGTTCTTTAGAACCGACTTCACTGTATTCGAGGTTAGTGCCCTTTCATTATCACAAACTATGGTTCGGGTGCCTTTGAATAGATTAAGACATTCTAATAAAGGACCCTTGAGATCCACTATTGCTCTTGACCTATTAGGTTTGACAATGGCAAATTTAGAGAACTTGTCTAAGCATGTGAGGAAGTGACGACCCGCAGTTGAATAGATATCTATATGAAGGATCTCCCCGGGATGAGAGGGAATGGGTGTTTTTCCTATCTTAACCTTCCGAGTTCGCCTATTATACTTGGCTTCCAAGCATATTCTACATTCAGACACAATTTCCCTAAATCTCCTACGTATGCCAGGGAAGTAAGCTTTATCAAGGGCCTGGAGAGTTGTTTCGTTAGCTCCCCGATGGGCCCTGTTGTGCTCGGTGGTCAGTAGTTCCTGCAGCTCGTCCGGATTGAGAATGTTCCTCACTTGCTTTTTGCAAAACCTGAATTTAACAGATGGGAAGAGATCTGGCAAGAGGTTTCGTAGGCTCAGTAGCGTTGTTCTATCGCAAAGAAGTCTGTTTGAGACGTTTACATTAACAAATTCATTAAGAAGCGTAGGCAAATCCGCCATGGATGTGTAGGTTATGGTATGACGTAGCTGGTTTCGGAACAATATGGAGGTGGTTCTTCCTGCTCCATCCCCCTTACGTACAACTAACTGATTCCTGAAACAATTTATGGGGTTGTCAACGGTGGGCACTGAGGCTCCAGGGAGTTCCTCCATTTCATACCGGGCGGTATCTTCGGCTTCTTCAATCTGCGAGTTTATATGTTGCCGGGACAGAGCATCAGCAACCACATTCAGCCTGCCTGTTTTATAGTAAAATTTCGGGGAGTATTCCTCAATAAAGGATCGCCAACGCTTCATTTTAGAATTTACATTTCTATCGGAGAGAGAGAAGGTCAAAGGTTAGTGGTCAGTAAAGATGTTCAATGTTCTAGCTCCATAAGGTAATTCCGCAATTTTTGCAATGCCCACACTATGGCTAGAAGCTCACGCTCACGCTCATTGGTCGCATTGTTTTCTTCCATTGATGACAGCATGCGTGATATCATTGTTATGGGACGCCCCCCTTGAGAGAGTACAGCCCCCACAGCATGAGAGGATGCATCCGTGGTGAGATCGAATGGTTTCTCAAAATCCGGATATAATAGCAGCACATCCTCAGAAGCCATAATTGCCTTGACACGTCTAAACGCATCAATTGCTACTTCATCCAGATTGATGGGGGTGTTTTTCGAACTGGATGCTCCCACATGGCCATTCTCCCCTCTCAAGTATCGGGTGAGTTGTTTGGTGATCCGTGCATAATCCTGAATAAATCTTCTATAATAGCCCGTCAAGCCTAAGGAGGACCTCAGGGCCCGGAGGCTTTTGGGCTGCTCGAAACCTGCAATATCCTTGACCTTACTAGGGCAGGTTTTAATCCCTTCCTTAGATACAGCGAAACCCAGGAATTCCACTTCTGACCTGAAAATTTTTGATTTTTCCTAGTAACCCTCATATTTGCCTCATACAACTTAGTGAGTACCCTACGCAAATCATCCAGAGAACTAGCGGCGTCAGAGGAAAAGATGATGACGTCATCTATGTAGACGTAGCAGCTTGTGCCTATTTCTTCACGAAGGACGTCATCTATTGCTCTTTGAAATATGCTTGGGGCATCCTTCAGGCTCATAGGGAGACGGCAGTATTCGTACTTACTATTATTTACGGAGAACGCTGTCTTTTCCCTATCCACCTCCTCTAGCGCTATCTGGTAGAACCCATTTTTCAAATCTATAGTAGAGAAGTAGCTGCTTTTCCCTAAGTTTGAAAGAATGACCGAGGTGTCGGGAATCGGGCAGCGGTCACTAACGGTTTTGTCGTTTAATTTTTTGAAGTCAAGTACATACTATGCGAAGCTTCTTTTCCCCATACTCCTCTAGTCCCTTTTTGGAACAACCCAGAAAGGGTTGTTGTAGGGTGAACTGGAAGGTCGAATGATTCCCTCACTCAATAGGTTAGCGATTTCTTGATTTACGAATTTGGTGGCGGAAATCGGGTATGGGTAAGATCGTACATATACCGGGTCATTGTCAACGGTTCGAATGCTCGCTAAGACATTGGTATTAAATGGTAAGCCTTCACGGGGATCCGCAAAGACACTATGCATTCGGACATCATTCGCTCAAAGTCTTCCACTATCTCATGTGGCACTTGCGTTTCCTCTACCTGTGGCGCCGCTTCATCTTCTTCATCTCCGTCGTCCTCGCACAGAGCAGACACATGGCTTACATTCTCACACTTATGGAATAGCAGAATTTCCTTACCGTGAGTGTGCTGGAGGGTACCGCTCTCCAAGTCGATGCACGCTTGCACATCGGTCAGGAAATTGAACCCAATGATAGCATCGAACTACCCTATACTTGTCTTATTCAAAATGTAAACGATATACTTCTCCGCATCGGGGGGGTAGTATGGTCAGCGGACCCCTTCTAGCTATTTTTCATTGCTCGTCTTCGCCACTCCTGGTGGCGGAGGTCCTTCATAATGGCGGCGGTGGTGTCACACACCGCAGCCCATTTCTCCGGGCTCTCGAGCATATGCTGCACTATGTTGTCGGGCACCACGGGCTCTCCACATACTCCTTGTAGTGCCACTCTAGCACTTTCATAACGTGGGCAATAGAAGAAGACATGTTTGGGATCTTCTATCTCTGTACCTCCACAGTTTGCACAGTAGGGAGATTCCTCCAAGTGGAATCTGTGCAGGTATGCCCGAAAACCTCCGTGGCCTGTCAGCAATTGTGTGACGTAGAAATTCACCTCACCATGCGACCTGCTTACCCATTGCTGAATGTTGGGGATCAGCCTTCTTGTCCAGCGGCCATTTGTAGAAGTATCCCACTGGGCTTGCCACTCTTGAAGGGTCTTCCGCTTTCCAATTTCCAAGAGCTCCTCTACATTTGTCGCGTGTGTCCCTTTAGCGTGGTAGAGGTTCATCGCTTCTTTCGCTAGCAGGTTCACGGGAATCATGCCGGCTATTACCAAGGTGGCATCTGTGGATACGGTGCGGTATGCGCAGATCACTCGTAGTGCACTTCTCCTGTATACTGCCTCAATGGTGCGGACGTAAGCATTCACATCCGCGTTTTCGGCCCATATTGGCGCTCCATAGAGAATAATGGATCTGACAACCCCGGCGATGAGTCGCCTTTTCCGCTGCCTGGGTCCTCCCACGTTGGGCATTATTCTACATAGGAGTGGACATGTGTTTGCTGCCTTATCTCCCACGCGCCGCAGATGTTCTTTGAAGGTAAGCCACGCGTCTATCCACACTCCTAGGTACTTAAGGTGTGGAATCGTGGTTATGGCACATCTACAATACTCTGCGGCTCGAAACCAGGATTGCCTCGGTCTTGTGTTCAGCCAAGCTAAGTCCAACGTTTGCAAGCCATCTTCCGACGGTAGCCACAGTTCGGTTGGCGCGCGACGTCGTGCGTCCGTCCCAACGCGGGGGAGTCCTTGGGGGGAAGGGCCCCTCCATCCGGCATCGCCCGCTCCACGCCAATTGTTTTCCGTTTGGTACATCCTGTTGCTGCTGGGCTGATTGGTTATGTAGCTCAGCGATGGATGCGCTCTAGGGAATTCATGCCGCTTCCATGAGTGGTCCATGTGGGCCCTCATGGAATTGGCCTCAAGTTCCAACGCCAAAGTAAGCGCTGAGGCAATGTCTGAAGGATTGGCACAGAGAACCGATGAGCTCATAGGCTCATTTAAACCGGCGATAAACACGCTTCTTGCTAGACTCCTGTACTCCTCATTGAGTACAGACTTACGAGAGGCATCATTGGAACTGCTAATGTCGTTATGATTGGTGAGAAAGGTGAGCCTCTTTTGGATCTCGTCATAGTATTTAGAAACGGACCAACCCCTCTGTCTGAGACCCAGCATTTCGCGCTGCAATAAGAAAGAGGGTCTCTTGTCGGAATATGTGAAATCTAAACGTGCCATGATTGCGTCCAAGTTATTAGGAGTATTGAAGGATGTCAAGAACGCGTCGGCTTCTCCCACTATTTTACTGCGAATTAGATGTACGCACTGATAGTGTCGAGAAGTGCCCCCAAGACTCGAGAATGGGGCGTAGGCACTAGCGACTGCTCTCCGCCAGGAGGCATATAACGACAGATCGCCCCCAAATTCGCGAAGTGCCTGAATGAGACCGAATGACTCTCCCCCTTCTCCCCCACGATCAAAGGTTACGTCAGAGTAGGCCACCGGTATTGGACCGGTCTGCTTTATTACTTGCAGCTCACCCCGAAGTGTTTCTATCTCTACTTGGCTCACGGCAAGCCTTCGCCGACTCTCCTCCGATACAGAGGCTAGCGCTGTATTAATGAGGGCCTCGAAGATTGCCACCTCCCGGGGTTCGCGGAGCGCTTGTTTAGCGTCACGTTCATTCGCCATCGTTACTATATCAAACAGGATTAGGGGCCCGCTAGATTAATATATAGCTCTACGTACCTCTACGTTGGAGCAGTGGGATCGCTACGCTCGGTATATACTTAAACATCCTCCCGGCCTTGAGCGCTCTATCCGATCTATCGTAAGTCTTACCAACTCCAGGTCTGCTGATTCAGCTGCATCGTGACCGTTGCTGTTAGTAGATTTTCTTATGTATTTCCCAACTAACACCGTTATGAGAATTACGATTATTAAGAGTGCTATGTAACTGACTGCATACTGATGTACGTCGTGAGGGCTCGTGTTGTCGAATAGTTCGCCTCGGAGACGGCTCATTTTCTGTTGTAACGCCTCTAAATCCAGCCAATGGGAAATGTAGTGTGGGATCTCACTGCTTGGGATGGGCGTGTTCTTTGATATTCGCGTAAAATCACTGACATTTAAGTTTGGCACGTATGATTGTCTTCGAATGGCCTTCAGGTTTGCATAGCCTTGGATTGTAAGTCAGGGTTGTTTGACATTGCATTTTTCGTTCAATCAGTCAGTCAGTATTCCCGATTGTCGAATTGTTAGTTGAGTCAGCTCGCTGTTGCATACTATATTTATCAGTTGATCTCCGCTGATGCCATAGATCCAGTGGAGGATCGTGCAGTTGTATCCAATTTGGTCCTGGTCCGATAATTATAATGGGACATGATTCATCTGCGACATGATTCAGTAAATTTAATTTGCAGGAACCTTCGTTCATAGAAACTTTAGAGAACAGTGGTCGGGTTTGCCGACACAGATAGTGGTCTTGCTTCATCAGAATACAACTTCTCAATTTCGCATTTTGTATTGGCATGTACTGGTCTCGATGAAGATTTATGATTAGGTACTGGAAATTACTGTGAATTTGTGCGAACGAATCATTTAGCAGCCACGGAACTGGTGTCATTTTAAGGAAATTCAAATTGTCAGCCATGCTCAAGGGAATTTGAATTTCAAAAATGATTTGGTCAATTGTCACTCTCCCTCTTATAGTTATTATGTGGTAGAAACTGAGTAGGTCATCTGAAGAAATAGGCAGTCTGAGGTGTTGCGGCAGGTTTGCCATGATGTGAAGTAACTGTGTCTGCAGCTGTTGAGGTGTGAGCAGTGTCGTGCTGACCTTTCCATGGTGTATATCAGCAAGGATGTCAAACATCACATCCTGAACGCGTTCTAGATATGTGGCCTCCAAGGCAGTTCATAGAGAGAGCTCAGTTAGTGTTAATGTTGCTGCTCCCTCTCTGAGCTGGTTATCAATTTGGTTTAGAGTTGTATTTGTCACATGAAGTTCAGCTTCAATCTCTTGCTGACTTCTATTCATTATATTGATTGTACTATCAATAACAGAAGTTTGCTTCTGCCAAAGGTCCTTGAGATGTTGCTCGTTTTGTTGAATTTTTTGAATGGTTTCTGCTGCGTTTTTGCATATTCGTTATTGGGCGAGAATTTAGGATTGTCTCAGCTTCCACTATCACAGTCTTCATTTCTTCATACGTTTTGGCCGCTGCAGCTAATCTTGACTGTAGTAAATGTTTAGCGGATTTGACTGCTGCTTCCCATAAACCGCCAAAATGTGGTGCGTGCGGTGGAATGAATGAAAATTCGATGTGCTGCTTACTACATTCGCTGATAATGTGCTGCTTAGCGTCCTACGCTAGGATAACTTGTTGTAATTCGTTCATAAGATTTCTTGTGCCAACAAAGTTAGTGGCATTGTCACAGTAGATTTTCTTGCAGTGTCCTCGTCGTCCTATAAAACGCCTTAGGGCTCCAATGAAGGCCTCTGTTGTTAAATCACTGACTACTTCCATATGTACGGCCTTGGTAGCGAAGCAACAGAATACAGCTACGTATGCCTTAAGCGGCCGCTTCCCGCGCAGCTTGAAGTGTGTTTAGATTGGTCCAACGAAGTCAACGCCGGAAATTATGAATGGTCTGGCCGGATGCACTCTGTCCTTAGGAAGGTTACCCATTATTTGTTGTAGCATTCCAGATTTCATTCTTACGCATCTCACGCAGCCCTGAATTACCGACCTGGCTAACACCTTTAACTTGATTGGCCAATATCTTTGCCTGACGATGGATATTAATATCTGCGCGCCGGAGTAGTTTATGTAGATCACTTAACAGGACTTTGGTTAATGGATGACGGTAAGGCAAGAGCATTGGGTGTTTGGCGTCGTAGGTAAGGCTAGATGACTGTAACCGCCCTACTCTGAGAATTCCATTTGTGTCAACGAACGGGGAAAGAGAGTTGAATGAGCTATTGTTACTGTCGAATATTCCGCTAATTGTGTGAATTCCTTGTTAAATTCTTGCTGCTACATTACCCTTACAATTGCTATTAGAGCACCTTGCTGTTCATCTCCAGTGGGGCAAGTTGAATCGAACCTTTCATCCCTTTTGAATCTTTTGAAGCGTTGTATGTATGCTACAATCCTTTGCAAGCGGCAGAAAGAGCTACCACGATTGATGCTTGACAAGAGGTTAGATTCTTTGTTGATCGGTGCTACGGCAGACCCCGATACTATTGATTCCTTGGCCTGGCGTAGTTCTAATTCGCATTTTCCTAGAGCTGGTTGAAGTGGCCAGATTGTGATCGATCCATGTAAAAAACGGGGCTTGTAGAACCAAAAACTGTTATTAATCAACTTCCCTGGAGTCAGGCCTCTTGATATTAGATCCGCTGGGTTGTCATCGGACATGGCGCTATTGTCTTGGAGATGGCCATCGTTGAATTGAAGAGATTCGATTGGCGATAAATGTATGATAATGTGTTGAGTCAGCATTGATCCAACCGAGGACTGCTGTGGAATCTGACCAATAGATCACTTCAGCATCGAGGAATGTTGCTCCTTGTTTTAGCTTCTGTATTAATTCCACCGCAAGTTTAGCAGCGCAAAGTTCTAGTCTAGGCAGCGCAATTTGTTTTGTAGGAGCTACTCGAGATTTTGCGCAAATGAATCGTACTATTTGTATCGTGGACATTTGATTATCGTATATATGCCACTGCACCATAGGCCCGCTCTGATGCATCTGCGAAGATATATATTTGGGGATTTTTGGGTGATGCTCCACTAAATATGTATCGTGGGACACTGATTTTTTGTAGTTCTCCTAATTCAGTGCTGTAGCCACGTTGTATGAAGATTTTGTGGAAAGGATGCATCCCAGTCTACGTTGAGCTTCCAAAGTGTTTGAATAAATATTTTGGCTGTGACGGTGACTGGTGCAATGAATCCAAAAGGGTCAAAAAGCCTAGATATGTCAGACAGCGTATTGCTATTTGTGATTTTTCTTGCTTCTGTAGATACTATATTGAGAGTGAATGTATCACTTATTGGTTGCCAGATAAGTCCCATTGTCTTAATGCTGTCCTTTCCGGGTTGACTACAGTTTAACGCTAGCTCTTGATCACTAGGTGGAACATTTTTTAACAGATGAAGGTGGTTGGCGCACCACTTCCGTAACTTAAATCCCGCCGATCCAAGCATATTTTGTAACTGAGTTTGAATGTCGAGTGCTGCAGATAATGTATTAGCTTCACTCAGTACATCGTCTACGTAGAAATTAGAATTGATTGCTGCTGCTGCTAAGGGAAATTTGTGAGCTTGTTGGTTTGCTGGTGTCCGCAATGTATCAATGGCCAGGTATGGAGCCACTGATGTGTCATATGTGACTGTAGCTAGCTGGTAACATTTACGACCCGTAATTTTGTTGTGGAACTGTCTGGTTTCATCACCGCATGGTGTGGCAGGAAATAGTGCGGACATCTGATAGTGTCAGTTGATACTTCCTCCATATGTCCTAGGGATTCATAATCTCTAATAAACGCGATATACTGGACCCAAATGCGTAGGGTCTCCTTGGAAAGGAAGATTAAAATGAAGCGGCCATCTGTGCCTCGTTGGGTATGATGGTCACATTGTCGTTCAGCTAATGTGAGAGTAGACTTGGTTGCATCGCATTCTTCTTAGCGCCAGAATTTCTCTAATGATTCTTCAACATTTTCATCGTCCGTGCAAACTCCACAAGTTGCAATTGGACTTGATGTATCCTGCCTGTTGTATGCACCACCAACTACCCATCCAAAGAGTGTCTTTTGTAAAATTGTTCTCTCTTCTCCTGGTGATAGTTGTCCGACACATAATGTTTGGTAAAACAACACTGCGCCTATCAGCAAATCAATTCGAGCTGATTCATTGAATGATGGATCTGCTAGCTTATTGTTTTTCGGAATTGACCACTGTGAAACGTCAATAGTTTTTTGCGGCTGATCAGATACGATTTTAGGAAGAATTTGCGCTTTTATGTGTGTCGTGAATCCAGTGGTCGTTGATTTCAATCCGATGATCACCGACTCTGTGGTTCGCTTTTTGCTATTGCCGATTCCTTCAATGGAAGTGTCGCCTTTTCGCTCACGCAATCCTAATTGCCTAATTGCTAGGCTTTGTGTTATGAAATTCAACTGCGAGCCACTGTCGAGGAGCGCGCGACATTTTACTTTCTGTCCACAATTGGATCTTAACGTTATGGACACGGTACTCAACAGTGCTGGTCCATGAAGAGTTGGTTGCATAGGCAACGCTGCTAACGAAGCTGCTGATGATGGCTTGGTTGTGTTGGCGATTTCCTGTTTTTCTTGTACTGATGCTAGGTGCAAATGCAAAAGCGTATTGTGTTTCTTTGGACACTTAGTACATGTTCCTGATGAGAAATTCTTAGAAGCATGACCAGTTCCCAAACAGTTGACGTATCGTTTTAGGCGTTGAATTCTGTCCAACCGTTGTTTTGGAGTCATCTTCAGGAACCTTGGGCACAGGTAGAGTGCGTGTGACTGCTTACATATGTCACACGCTTGAGCTGATCACTTCAGGCGCTGCAGTTGCTATGGTGCTTGCCCCTTTCGCTGTTAGGCTTGTGAGAGCTTCTGCTTCTCCTATAAGGCTGGATTTCAGGTACCACATTTTTTGGCTCTGTGGTATGGGCTGCTTGTCCACCAGTTCCATGAATAAATCTCTGAATTGTCGCCACTGGAGGTAATTACCGTCAAATTTTGGTAACTCCACCTTTGGCAATTGTAATTTTGGAGATGCATTTGTTGGCGTGCTTCTATCCACAGCATTGCAGCTGCTCGATTGTTGGCCCATGTCCAAGAGGATGGCCAATTTGTTATGAAATAGTTGTTCGCGTTGGAAGAAGTCTTCAATGTCGTACGTGATGTTTCAAGCTTCGCACAAGAGTTTGTGCAGACCTTGTACTATCTGCCAATGTTTCTCTAGATTGCTTGCCTGACGCGTGTAGAAACTGCCTGGGTGCATTGGCTGGTTGGCAAGCAATTGATCAAACGTCTTAAAGATGTTAATGATGAGTTGTCCTTGTCGTTGAACACGCGACAGAATGGGTTGCGAACGGAACTGTTGCTGCATAGCCCCACATTGGTGAGTTAATGGTTGTAGCCGTACTAGTCCAGGTGATTGTGCTCTTGGCAGTTGTGTTGTTGCCATGATGAATTATTTATAGGCTGTTGATCACGTCGGGGTCACCAAAAATGTTTCAGGATCTTTTTCCTTAAATGGTTGCCAGATCGGTGCTTGTACCAAAATGGCTGATGAATTGTTATATGGTGTTTGTACCAGTATAACGGAGTATAATCACAAATTGATTAGTTAGGCTGCTATTTCGATGCTTGTACCAATATAGGTGTTGAGATTGTTATATGACGCATGAACCAGTATAACTTAGAGAGAACACAAATTCGAGTGGTTGATGGAGTTAATTATTAAAACTGACTGCCTTATTTCATAAAGGTGTGAACTTATATACTAATTGATACACATATAATTACAATAACAATTAAGTAATTTAACTAATATGTACAAAATAAAACGGAAATATCATGTTACTTAAAATTAAAGAAATTGAAAATAAATTTTCACACACATAAAAAGGCTAGCTTGCAAAATTTTGCATTACGTATGTGCAAATATAGCTAACTATAATTTGTTGGCTATATTCGTTCGTGGAGCATTGGGTTCGCTACACTCGGCATAGCGATCCCACTGCTATATATATATATATATATATATATATATATATATATATATATATATATATATATATAAATATATATATATATATATATATATATATATATATATCGTATATATATATATATATATATATATATATATATATATATATATATATATATATATATATATATATATATATATATATATATATATACTTTTTATTCTATTTTTTTATTTTATTCTATTTATTTTATTTCTTATTTTTTATTCTTCTATTGTTTTCATTCATTTGACGCAAATACACAATAGAAGAATAAAAAATAAGTCAAAATTTCGAATACTTTACGAAATATGAGCCCAAGAAAATTTTCAAATTTTCCAAAAAAATGCAGTCTGAGAAAAAACTGCAAGTCAAAATCTGGAAACTCGATTGTTAACGCAGACGTATGGTCTAGTGGACTTTTTTGCTCAGTACAATCCCAAGAATGAGAAACGCGAAGAGCCCATTAAGATGTTCAAATCGCCCCACCCTAATGCATAATCAGTTTATTTAAAATATATCAAACAATTTAAACAATATTCATAAATCAGTTTATATAAGTTTTTTCAAACAATTTAGTGGAGGTATAATTCCGACGTGAAATCACCAAGGTTCACTGTATGGAACGAAGGAATATCCGTACTCAGTGAAGGTGTCCTTTTGGGATTTACGTAGGAGGTGCCATTGATAAGAACTTCTGTATCGAACTTTATCAGCACGGTGCTATTGACTTTTACGGGCGCCGTCTTCGATACTTCGACTATGGTGGGATGGCTTCTTAGAAATATGATTCCGTCGTCGATAGTCTGAAGAGGGGGAGTGTCGTGGGCTGGAACCGAGTTGCAAGATGAAGAGAAGTTATTTGCTAAGCGACTAACGCAGGTGTCGGAAGGGTTGCGCTCACAAAACCACATCGTCTTGTCAGATGGTTTACAGGTTAAAGTGGGCAGGAAAGTTCTGTCACAGTTGGCTAATACCGACGAGTCCAAGGATAGTATAAACTTATTTTCCTTAACGACAGGAAAGACCAAGGAACACTCGCAGAGGCAGATACAATACTCATTACCATCCCGTTTCCCGAGTGCTCCTCCTTTGCTAGATCCTCCATCTCACGGGCGTCCAATAACGTGGGATTTACGACGTTTAATCTAGCCATACCTATGGAATTCAGGAGATTGTTTAACTTCATCATGATTAGTCTATTGCGGCTGTACACCAAAGAAAATAGACTGAGTGAGTCGAATTTATCCCGTTTGGTGGCTCTCATGAACTTGTTGACGGCCTGGCTTATGTGTCGAATTTGCTCCTGCATCACGTTATTATCTGTATTTGTTGCCCATGTGATGCTATTAGCTAGTCCTGAGTGCGCGTCGGAGATAAGAAGTCATTGGCGTCGGGACTGCCGGCAATGAATTTTAAAGCCGAACACAAAATGTCAATGCCGCAGGGATGCCTATGATGAACTTGAATCAGCTGCAGTAGGCGGTTGATCTGCTCTGTGTCAGTCTCAATTAGTTTCCTCATGTGAGATTCAGGGTAGTATTGAAGGAGATTTTCCGTCTGTGCAACCGTCCCCCAGTACTCCGACAAGTTGTTGTGTGAACAAGACTACCTTTCTTCTGGTGACAGGCACATAATAGGAATAGTTGTAATCATGGATGCTACAGTGCATATCATGCAGACCCAATAGTAACTTGCAACGATGTGGATGAAAGTGGGGAGGATGGTTATAAATTATATATGGGTTAGTTAAACTAAATTCTTGGGTCATTCGGTCAGCCTGCATAGCTCAGATTGTCGTTATGAACCACCCTTCCCTTAATCATGATCGTGGATCCGAGGTCTCTGTCGGTCGTGGCCTGCGAATAAATCTTTGTGAGTTTGTTCCCTAGCCTCCTATCCGATTTTATAAAAACCTTATCTCCTGGTTGGAATACCCGCGTTCGCTTGCCCTTATTGCGATTGCTTAATTCTAATTCCTGGACGGCCTTCAACCTTTCAACCACCGCTTCCCTTATCTCCTCCGGGATGGAGCGAAGTATATCCACTGGCTTCTGGCCTGTGACCGAATGAATCATTCGGTTGTATCTAGCCACAGCAAGAAACACTAACTCCACCGTATCGGATGACTGATCAGCCAGTTTTAGACATCTCGTAATCTCAGTCAACATACTGTGGGAGCACAACCCGGCGCATTTTCCTCGATGAACGCCCTCCATCTTTTGAAAAAAAATTTCAGTCAAAATTTCGAATACTTTACGAAATATGAGCCCAAGAAAATTTGCAAATTTTCCAAAAAAATGAAGTCTGAAAAAAAACTGCAAGTCAAAATCTGGAAACTCGATTTTCACCGTAGACGTATGGTCTAGTGGACTTTTTTGCTCAGTACAATCCCAAGAATGAGAAACGCGAAGAGCCCATTAAGATGTTCAAATCGCCCCACCCTAATGCATAATCAGTTTATTTAAAATATATCAAACAATTTAAACAATATTCATAAATCAGTTTATATAAGTTTTTTCAAAGAATTTAGTGGAGGTATAATTCCGACGTGAAATCACTAAGGTTCACTGTATGGAACGAAGCAATACCCGCACTCAGTGAAGGTGTCCTTTTGGGATTTACGTAGGAGGTGCCATTGATAAGAACTTCTGTATCGAACTTTATCAGCACGGTGCTATTGACTTTTACGGGCGCCGTCTTCGATACTTCAACTATGGCTTCTTAGAAATATGATTCCGTCGTCGATAGTCTGAAGAGGGGGAGTGTCGTGGGCTGGAACCGAGTTGCAAGATGAAGAAAAGTTATTCGCTAAGCGACTAACGCAGGTGTCGGAAGGGTTGCGCTCACAAAACCACATCGTCTTGTCGGATGGTTTACAGGTTAAAGTGGGCAGGAAAGTTCTGTGACAGTTGGCTAATACTGACGAGTCCAAGGATAGTATAAATTTATTTTCCTTAACGACAGGAAAGACCAAGGAACGCTCGCAGAGGCAGTTATAATACTGATTACCATCCCGTTTCCCGAGTGCTCCTCCTTTGCTAGATCCTCCATCTCACGGGCGTCCAATAACGTGGGATTTACGACGTTTAATCTAGCCATACCTATGGAATTCAGGAGATTGTTTAACTTCATCATGATTAGTCTATTGCGGCTGAACACCAAAGAAAATAGACTGAGTGAGTCGAATTTATCCCGTTTGGTGGCTCTCATGAACTTGTTGACGGCCTGGCTTATGTGTCGAATTTGCTCCTGCATCACGTTATTATGTGTATTTGTTGCCCATGTGATGCTATTATCTAGTCCTGAGTGCGCGTCGGAGATAAGAAGTCATTGGCGTCGGGACTGCCGGCAATGAATTTTAAAGCCGAACACAAAATGTCAATGCCGCAGGGATGCTTATGATGAACTTGAATCAGCTGCAGTAGGCGGTTGATCTGCTCTGTGTCAGTCTCAATTAGTTTCCTCATGTGAGATTCAGAGTAGTATTGAAGGAGATTTTCCGACTGTGCAACCGTCCCCCAGTACTCCGACAAGTTGTTGTGTGAACAAGACTACCTTTCTTCTGGTGACAGGCACATAATAGGAATGGTTGTAATCATGGATGCTACAGTGCATATCATGCAGACCCAATAGTAACTTGCAACGATGTGGATGAAAGTGGGGAGGATGGTTATAAATTATATATGGGTTAGTTAAACTAAATTCTTGGGTCATTCGTCAGCCTGCCTAACTCAGATTGTCGTTATGAACCACCCTTCCCTTAATCATGATCGTGGATCCGAGGTCTCTGTCGGTCGTGGCCTGCGAATAAATCTTTGTGAGTTTGTTCCCTAGCCTCCTATCCGATTTTATAAAAACCTTATCTCCTGGTTGGAATACCCACGTTCGCTTGCCCTTATTGCGATTGCTTAATTCTAATTCCTGGACGGCCTTCAACCTTTCAACCACCGCTTCCCTTATCTCCTCCGGGATGGAGCGAAGTATATCCACTGGCTTCTGGCCTGTCACCGAATGAATCGTTCGGTTGTATCTAGCCACAGCAAGAAACACTAACTCCACCGTATCGGATGACTGATCAGCCAGTTTTGGACATCTCGTAATCTCAGTCAACATACTGTGGGAGCACAACCCGGCGCATTTTCCTCGATAAACGCCCTCCATCTTTTCAAAAAAAATTTCAGTCAAAATTTCGAATACTTTACGAAATATGAGCCCAAGAAAATTTGCAAATTTTCCAAAAAAAATGAAGTCTAAGAAAAGACTGCAAGTCAAAATCGGGAAACTCGATTGTCACCGTAGACGTATGGTCTAGTGGACTTTTTTGCTCAGTACAATCCCAAAAATGAGAAACGCGAAGAGCCCATTAAGATGTTCTAATAGCCCCACCCTAATGCATAATCAGTCTATTTAAAATATATCAAACAATTTAAACAATATTCATAAATCAGTTTATATAAGTTTTTTCAAAGAATTTAGTGGTGGTATAATTCCGACGTGAAATCACTAAGGTTCACTGTATGGAACGAAGCAATACCCGCACTCAGTGAAGGTGTCCTTTTGGGATTTACGTAGGAGGTGCCATTGATAAGAGCTTCTGTATCGAACTTTATCAGCACGGTGCTATTGACTTTTACGGGCGCCGTCTTCGATACTTCGACTATGGCTTCTTAGAAATATGATTCCGTCGTCGATAGTCTGAAGAGGGGGAGTGTCGTGGGCTGGAACCGAGTTGCAAGATGAAGAAAAGTTATTCGCTAAGCGACTAACGCAGGTGTCGCAAGGGTCGCGCTCACAAAACCACATCGTCTTGTCGGATGGTTTACCGGTTAAAGTGGGCAGTAAAGTTCTGTCACAGTTGGCTAATACCGACGAGTCCAAGGATAGTATAAATTTATTTTCCTTAACGACAGGAAAGACCAAGGAACGCTCGCAGAGGCACTTATAATACTCATTACCATCCCGTTTCCCGAGTGCTCCTCCTTTGCTAGATCCTCCATCTCACGGGCGTCCAATAGCGTGGGATTTACGACGTTTAATCTAGCCATACCTATGGAATTCAGGAGATTGTTTAACTTCATCATGATTAGTCTATTGCGGCTGAACACCAAAGAAAATAGGCTGAGTGAGTCGAATTTATCCCGTTTGGTGGCTCTCATGAACTTGTTGACGGCCTGGCTTATGTGTTGAATTTGCTCCTGCATCACGTTATTATGTGTATTTGTTGCCCATGTGATGCTATTAGCTAGTCCTGAGTGCGCGTCGGAGATAAGAAGTCATTGGCGTCGGGACTGCCGGCAATGAATTTTAAAACCGAACACAAAATGTCAATGCCGCAGGGATGCCTATAATGAACTTGAATCAGCTGCAGTAGGCGGTTGATCTGCTCTGTGTCAGTCTCAATTAGTTTCCTCATGTGAGATTCAGGGTAGTATTGAAGGAGATTTTCCGACTGTGCAATCGTCCCCCAGTACTCCGACAAGTTGTTGTGTGAACAAGACTACCTTTCTTCTGGTGACAGGCACATAATAGGAATGGTTGTAATCATGGATGCTACAGTGCATATCATGCAGACCCAATAGTAACTTGCAACGATGTGGATGAAAGTGGGGAGGATGGTTATAAATTATATATGGGTTAGTTAAACTAAATTCTTGGGTCATTCGGTCAGCCTGCCTAACTCAGATTGTCGTTATGAACCACCCTTCCCTTAATCATGATCGTGGATCCGAGGTCTCTGTCGGTCGTGGCCTCTTTGTGAGTTTGTTCCCTAGCCTCCTATCCGATTTTATAAAAACCTTATCTCCTGTTTGGAATACCCGCGTTCGCTTGCCCTTATTGCGATTGCTTAATTCTAATTCCTGGACGGCCTTCAACCTTTCAACCACCGCTTCCCTTATCTCCTCCGGGATGGAGCGAAGTATATCCACTGGCTTCTGGCCTGTGACCGAATGAATCGTTCGGTTGTATCTAGCCACAGCAAGAAACACTAACTCCACCGTATCGGATGACTGATCAGCCAGTTTTAGACATCTCGTAATCTCAGTAAACATACTGTGGGAGCACAACCCGGCGCATTTTCCTCGATAAACGCCCTCCATCTTTTCAAAAAAAATTTCAGTCAAAATTTCGAATACTTTACGAAATATGAGCCCAAGAAAATTTGCAAATTTTCCAAAAAAAATGAAGTCTGAGAAAAAATTGCAAGTCAAAATCTGGAAACTCGATTTTCACCGTAGACGTATGGTCTAGTGGACTTTTTTGCTCAGTACAATCCCAAGAATGAGAAACGCGAAGAGCCCATTAAGATGTTCAAATCGCCCCACCCTAATGCATAATCAGTTTATTTAAAATATATCAAACAATTTAAACAATATTCATAAATCAGTTTATATAAGTTTTTTCAAACAATTTAGTGGAGGTATAATTCCGACGTGAAATCACTAAGGTTCACTGTATGGAACGAAGGAATACCCGCACTCAGTGAAGGTGTCCTTTTGGGATTTACGTAGAAGGTGCCATTGATAAGAACTTCTGTATCGAACTTTATCAGCACGGTGCTATTGACTTTTACGGGCGCCGTCTTCGATACTTCGACTATGGTGGGATGGTTTCTTAGAAATATGATTCCGTCGTCGATTGTCTGAAGAGGGGGAGTGTCGTGGGCTGGAACCGAGTTGCAAGATGAATAAAAGTTATTCGCTAAGCGACTAACGCAGGTGTCGGAAGGGTTGCGCTCACAAAACCACATCGTCTTGTCGGATGGTTTACAGGTTAAAGTGGGCAGGAAAGTTCTGTCACAGTTGGCTAATACCGACGAGTTCAAGGATAGTATACATTTATTTTCCTTAACGACAGGAAAGACCAAGGAACGCTCGCAGAGGCAGTTATAATACTCATTACCATCCCGTTTCCCGAGTGCTCCTCCTTTGCTAGATCCTCCATCTCACGGGCGTCCAATAGCGTGGGATTTACGCCGTTTAATCTAGCCATACCTATGGAATTCAGGAGATTGTTTAACTTCATCATGATTAGTCTATTGCGGCTGAACACCAAAGAAAATATACTGAGTGAGTCGAATTTATCCCGTTTGGTGGCTCTCATGAACTTGTTGACGGCCTGGCTTATGTGTCGAATTTGCTCCTGCATCACATTATTATGTGTATTTGTTGCCCATGTGATGCTATTAGCTAGTCCTGAGTGCGCGTCGGAGATAAGAAGTCATTGGCGTCGGGACTGCCGGCAATGAATTTTAAAGCCGAACACAAAATGTCAATGCCGCAGGGATGCCTATGATGATCTTCAATCAGCTGCAACCCAATAGAAACTTGCAACGATATGGATGAAAGTGGGGAGGATGGTTATAAATTATATATGGTTTAGTTAAACTAAATTCTTGGGTCATTCGTCAGCCTGCCTAACTCAGATTGTCGTTATGAACCACCCTTCCCTTAATCATGATCGTGGATCCGAGGTCTCTGTCGGTCGTGGCCTGCGAATAAATCTTTGTGAGTTTGTTCCCTAGCCTCCTATCCGATTTTATAAAAACCTTATCTCCTGGTTGGAATACCCACGTTCGCTTGCCCTTATTGCGATTGCTTAATTCTAATTCCTGGACGGCCTTCAACCTTTCAACCACCGCTTCCCTTATCTCCTCCGGGATGGAGCGAAGTATATCCACTGGCTTCTGGCCTGTCACCGAATGAATCGTTCGGTTGTATCTAGCCACAGCAAGAAACACTAACTCCACCGTATCGGATGACTGATCAGCCAGTTTTAGACATCTCGTAATCTCAGTAAACATACTGTGGGAGCACAACCCGGCGCATTTTCCTCGATAAACGCCCTCCATCTTTTCAAAAAAAATTTCAGTCAAAATTTCGAATACTTTACGAAATATGAGCCCAAGAAAATTTGCAAATTTTCCAAAAAAAATGAAGTCTAAGAAAAGACTGCAAGTCAAAATCGGGAAACTCGATTGTCACCGTAGACGTATGGTCTAGTGGACTTTTTTGCTCAGTACAATCCCAAAAATGAGAAACGCGAAGAGCCCATTAAGATGTTCTAATAGCCCCACCCTAATGCATAATCAGTCTATTTAAAATATATCAAACAATTTAAACAATATTCATAAATCAGTTTATATAAGTTTTTTCAAAGAATTTAGTGGTGGTATAATTCCGACGTGAAATCACTAAGGTTCACTGTATGGAACGAAGCAATACCCGCACTCAGTGAAGGTGTCCTTTTGGGATTTACGTAGGAGGTGCCATTGATAAGAGCTTCTGTATCGAACTTTATCAGCACGGTGCTATTGACTTTTACGGGCGCCGTCTTCGATACTTCGACTATGGCTTCTTAGAAATATGATTCCGTCGTCGATAGTCTGAAGAGGGGGAGTGTCGTGGGCTGGAACCGAGTTGCAAGATGAAGAAAAGTTATTCGCTAAGCGACTAACGCAGGTGTCGCAAGGGTCGCGCTCACAAAACCACATCGTCTTGTCGGATGGTTTACCGGTTAAAGTGGGCAGTAAAGTTCTGTCACAGTTGGCTAATACCGACGAGTCCAAGGATAGTATAAATTTATTTTCCTTAACGACAGGAAAGACCAAGGAACGCTCGCAGAGGCACTTATAATACTCATTACCATCCCGTTTCCCGAGTGCTCCTCCTTTGCTAGATCCTCCATCTCACGGGCGTCCAATAGCGTGGGATTTACGACGTTTAATCTAGCCATACCTATGGAATTCAGGAGATTGTTTAACTTCATCATGATTAGTCTATTGCGGCTGAACACCAAAGAAAATAGGCTGAGTGAGTCGAATTTATCCCGTTTGGTGGCTCTCATGAACTTGTTGACGGCCTGGCTTATGTGTTGAATTTGCTCCTGCATCACGTTATTATGTGTATTTGTTGCCCATGTGATGCTATTAGCTAGTCCTGAGTGCGCGTCGGAGATAAGAAGTCATTGGCGTCGGGACTGCCGGCAATGAATTTTAAAGCCGAACACAAAATGTCAATGCCGCAGGGATGCCTATAATGAACTTGAATCAGCTGCAGTAGGCGGTTGATCTGCTCTGTGTCAGTCTCAATTAGTTTCCTCATGTGAGATTCAGGGTAGTATTGAAGGAGATTTTCCGACTGTGCAATCGTCCCCCAGTACTCCGACAAGTTGTTGTGTGAACAAGACTACCTTTCTTCTGGTGACAGGCACATAATAGGAATGGTTGTAATCATGGATGCTACAGTGCATATCATGCAGACCCAATAGTAACTTGCAACGATGTGGATGAAAGTGGGGAGGATGGTTATAAATTATATATGGGTTAGTTAAACTAAATTCTTGGGTCATTCGGTCAGCCTGCCTAACTCAGATTGTCGTTATGAACCACCCTTCCCTTAATCATGATCGTGGATCCGAGGTCTCTGTCGGTCGTGGCCTCTTTGTGAGTTTGTTCCCTAGCCTCCTATCCGATTTTATAAAAACCTTATCTCCTGTTTGGAATACCCGCGTTCGCTTGCCCTTATTGCGATTGCTTAATTCTAATTCCTGGACGGCCTTCAACCTTTCAACCACCGCTTCCCTTATCTCCTCCGGGATGGAGCGAAGTATATCCACTGGCTTCTGGCCTGTGACCGAATGAATCGTTCGGTTGTATCTAGCCACAGCAAGAAACACTAACTCCACCGTATCGGATGACTGATCAGCCAGTTTTAGACATCTCGTAATCTCAGTAAACATACTGTGGGAGCACAACCCGGCGCATTTTCCTCGATAAACGCCCTCCATCTTTTCAAAAAAAATTTCAGTCAAAATTTCGAATACTTTACGAAATATGAGCCCAAGAAAATTTGCAAATTTTCCAAAAAAAATGAAGTCTGAGAAAAAATTGCAAGTCAAAATCTGGAAACTCGATTTTCACCGTAGACGTATGGTTTAGTGGACTTTTTTGCTCAGTACAATCCCAAGAATGAGAAACGCGAAGAGCCCATTAAGATGTTCAAATCGCCCCACCCTAATGCATAATCAGTTTATTTAAAATATATCAAACAATTTAAACAATATTCATAAATCAGTTTATATAAGTTTTTTCAAACAATTTAGTGGAGGTATAATTCCGACGTGAAATCACTAAGGTTCACTGTATGGAACGAAGGAATACCCGCACTCAGTGAAGGTGTCCTTTTGGGATTTACGTAGAAGGTGCCATTGATAAGAACTTCTGTATCGAACTTTATCAGCACGGTGCTATTGACTTTTACGGGCGCCGTCTTCGATACTTCGACTATGGTGGGATGGTTTCTTAGAAATATGATTCCGTCGTCGATTGTCTGAAGAGGGGGAGTGTCGTGGGCTGGAACCGAGTTGCAAGATGAATAAAAGTTATTCGCTAAGCGACTAACGCAGGTGTCGGAAGGGTTGCGCTCACAAAACCACATCGTCTTGTCGGATGGTTTACAGGTTAAAGTGGGCAGGAAAGTTCTGTCACAGTTGGCTAATACCGACGAGTTCAAGGATAGTATACATTTATTTTCCTTAACGACAGGAAAGACCAAGGAACGCTCGCAGAGGCAGTTATAATACTCATTACCATCCCGTTTCCCGAGTGCTCCTCCTTTGCTAGATCCTCCATCTCACGGGCGTCCAATAGCGTGGGATTTACGCCGTTTAATCTAGCCATACCTATGGAATTCAGGAGATTGTTTAACTTCATCATGATTAGTCTATTGCGGCTGAACACCAAAGAAAATATACTGAGTGAGTCGAATTTATCCCGTTTGGTGGCTCTCATGAACTTGTTGACGGCCTGGCTTATGTGTCGAATTTGCTCCTGCATCACATTATTATGTGTATTTGTTGCCCATGTGATGCTATTAGCTAGTCCTGAGTGCGCGTCGGAGATAAGAAGTCATTGGCGTCGGGACTGCCGGCAATGAATTTTAAAGCCGAACACAAAATGTCAATGCCGCAGGGATGCCTATGATGATCTTCAATCAGCTGCAACCCAATAGAAACTTGCAACGATATGGATGAAAGTGGGGAGGATGGTTATAAATTATATATGGTTTAGTTAAACTAAATTCTTGGGTCATTCGGTCAGCCTGCCTAACTCAGATTGTCGTTATGAACCACCCTTCCCTTAATCATGATCGTGGATCCGAGGTCTCTGTCGGTCGTGGCCTGCGAATAAATCTTTGTGAGTTTGTTCCCTATCCTCCTATCCGATTTTATAAAAACCTTATCTCCTGGTTGGAATACCCGCGTTCGCTTGCCCTTATTGCGATTGCTTAATTCTAATTCCTGGACGGCCTTCAACCTTTTAACCACCGCTTCCCTTATCTCCTCCGGGATGGAGCGAAGTATATCCACTGGCTTCTGGCCTGTGACCGAATGAATCGTTCGGTTGTATCTAGCCACAGCAAGAAACACTAACTCCACCATATTGGATGACTGATCAGCCAGTTTTAGACATCTCGTAATCTCAGTCAACATACTGTGGAAGCACAACCCGGCGCATTTTCCTCGATGAACGCCCTCCATCTTTTCAAAAAAAATTTCAGTCAAAATTTCGAATACTTTACGAAATATGAGCCCAAGAAAATTTGCAAATTTTCCAAAAAAAATGAAGTCTGAGAAAAAATTGCAAGTCAAAATCTGGACACTTGATTTTCACCGTAGACGTATGGTCTAGTGGACTTTTTTGCTGAGTACAATCCCAAGAATGAGAAACGCGAAGAGCCCATTAAGATGTTCAAATCGCCCCACCCTAATGCATAATCAGATTATTTAAAATATATCAAACAATTTAAACAATATTCATAAATCAGTTTATATAAGTTTTTTCAAAGAATTTAGTGGAGGTATAATTCCGACGTGAAATCACTAAGGTTCACTGTATGGAACAAATGAATACCCGCACTCAGTGAAGGTGTCCTTTTGGGATTTACGTAGGAGGTGCCATTGATAAGAACTTCTGTACAAAACTTTATCAGCACGGTGCTATTGACTTTTACGGGCGCCGTCTTCGATACTTCGACTATGGTGGGATGGCTTCTTAGAAATATGATTCCGTCGTCGATAGTCTGAAGAGGGGGAGTGTCGTGGGCTGGAACCGAGTTGCAAGATGAAGAGAAGTTATTTGCTAAGCGACTAACGCAGGTGTCGGAAGGGTTGCGCTCACAAAACCACATCGTCTTGTCAGATGGTTTACAGGTTAAAGTGGGCAGGAAAGTTCTGTCACAGTTGGCTAATACCGACGAGTCCAAGGATAGTATAAACTTATTTTCCTTAACGACAGGAAAGACCAAGGAACACTCGCAGAGGCAGATACAATACTCATTACCATCCCGTTTCCCGAGTGCTCCTCCTTTGCTAGATCCTCCATCTCACGGGCGTCCAATAGCGTGGGATTTACGCCGTTTAATCTAGCCATACCTATGGAATTCAGGAGATTGTTTAACTTCATCATGATTAGTCTATTGCGGCTGAACACCAAAGAAAATATACTGAGTGAGTCGAATTTATCCCGTTTGGTGGCTCTCATCAACTAGTTCACGACCTGGCTTATGTGTCGAATTTGCTCCTGCATCACGTTATTATGTGTATTTGTTGCCCATGTGATGCTATTAGCTAGTCCTGAGTGCGCTTCGGAGATAAGAAGTCATTGGCGTCGGGACTGCCGGCAATGAATTTTAAAGCCGAACACAAAATGTCAATGCCGCAGGGATGCCTATGATGAACTTCAATCAGCTGCAACCCAATAGTAACTTGCAACGATGTGGATGAAAGTGGGGAGGATGGTTATAAATTATATATGGGTTAGTTAAACTAAATTCTTGGGTCATTCGGTCAGCCTGCCTAACTAACTTTGTGAGTTTGTTCCCTAGCCTCCTATCCGATTTTATAAAAACCTTATCTCCTGGTTGGAATACCCGCGTTCGCTTGCCCTTATTGCGATTGCTTAATTCTAATTCCTGGACGTCCTTCAACCTTTCAACCACCGCTTCCCTTATCTCCTCCGTGATGGAGCGAAGTATATCCACTGGATTCTGGCCTGTGATCCAATGAATCGTTCGGTTGTATCTAGATACAGCAAGAAACACTAACTCCACCGTGTCGGATGACTGATCAGCCAGTTTTAGACATCTCGTAATCTCAGTCAACATACTGTGGGAGCACAACCCGGCGCATTTTCCTCGATGAACGCCCTCCATCTTTTCATCTTGGAGTTGAAGTTTATATCTGACATCGCAAATGTCAATGACTGATGGTCGATATAGATCTTTAGGTTTCTTACACCGTAGAGGTAGTTGTGGAGTTTTTGCAAAGCCCAAACTATTGCCAACATCTCCTTGGTTGCGTAATTTTCATCAGCAGAATTCAACGTTCGGGATATCATAGTTATGGGCCGGCTTCCCTGCTATAGCACAGCCCCCAGCGTGTTGAATTAGATGTCGGCCAACTCAAAAGGTTTGCTAAAGTCGCGGTACAGAAGTAAGACATCTTCGGACGCCAATATCGCTTTTACCCTATTGAACGCTTCGATCGCTTTCCCCTCTAGTTCCGCAGGTGCGTTTTTAAAATGGGAGGCGCTTACATGACCATTCTCCTCGCGTATATATCGTGTCAGAGGCCTACTGATGCTAGCGAAAATCCTTTATGAATCGTTGATAATATCCGTCAAGGCTCCGGAAGGATCTGAGGCTCCTTAGGCTCTTGGGTAGCACGAATTGAACGATGTCGTTCGCCTTCTTTCGACACTACAAACCCAAAGATTTCCACCTCGGTCCTGAAAAATTCCGATTCCTCCCGAGCAGCCCTTATGTTTGCCTCGTTTAACTTACCTAAGACTAGGCGAACATCTCTGAGGTGACTATCCCTGTTGGCAGAAAATATCAAAGCGTCATCCATGCAGACGTAACAGAACTTGCCGATATCGTCGCGGAGAACATCGTCAATCGCTCGCTGGAAGATGCTGGGTGCATTCTTCAATTCCATGGGTTTTTTTTTTTTTTTTTTTTTTTAACGAGGAGTAAAAGCGTCTAAAGCCGGAGTCAGTGTGAGACTCTAACCCACTAAATATCTCCTCAAACGTACGGGTGGATCCCCCCGGAGCCCACCGTCAGGTATTCCGTCGGGAGGCCGTCAGAGCATAATTGCTCAACCGTCAGTCGTTGGTCTTAGTCAACCATCCGTCCTTGTTGCAGAGGATTCGCTACTGTTCACGATCGCATCGCGCACGCTTGCGCGGTCAGCGTTTCTCCCTCGCTCAATGCGGCGAAGCTCAATCATGATCTTCGCCGCTGCATCTTGAAAGGCTCGCCATTTGGATGGTGTCTCACAAATGTGTGCTACAATGTTATCCACGGTTGGAACCTCTCCAAAGGCATCCGTCACCTCAGCTCGTACGTGGCAAAAACGGGGACAGTGCATTAGGACATGCCGCGCGTCTTCGATTTCCTGTGGACAATTGGGACAAAACGGGTCCTCCTCATACTTGAAGCGGTGGAGGTATTGCTTGAAGCAGCCATGTCCGCTAAGCAACTGGGTGGTGTAAAAGTCCACCTCTCCATGTTTGCGACTTATCCAGGCGGTGATATTTGGGATCATGGCGAATGTCCATCTTCCCTTATCGGCTCTCTCCCAGCGTCGCTGCCAGATCATGATGCTCCGATGACGTGCATCCACCTTAGATGCATGTGCGCCTGCAGTAAACGTGCGTTGGCATTCGGAGGTCAGGATGTCCACTGGTGGCATAGCAGCAATCACTAGGATAGCATCATCCGAAACCGTGCGGAATGCACTAGCCACTCTCAATGCACTGCAGCGATACGTTGCCCGGATGCCAGCGAAATATGACGCCTTCTCCGTCGCGTCTGCCCATACTGGTGCAGCATACAGCAGTATGGAGCTCGTGACCCTTGCTAGAAGTTTCCTTCTGCTGTAGCGTGGTCCTCCGATGTTCGACATGATGCGTGAGAGCGCGCCGTTTACCTTAGCGGCCTTTTCACTGACCGCTAGCAGATGCTCCTTGAAAGACATCCGTGCGTCAATAAGCACGCCGAGATACCGCAGATATGGCCGTGATACTATCTCGTGGTGACCAACCATGAACGAGAAAGTCTCCAGTTTTTTCCGTGTGGTCAGGAGGACCGTCTCCGTTTTTTGCGCTGCCAATTCAAGGTCTGCACACTCCAGCCACCTCGTGACTTTTGACACCGCATCGCTACACCGCATCTCTAGTGTGACAATATCCTTCGCCACTACCACCAGTGCGACGTCATCTGCATAGCCAACCATCGTCGTATCGTTTGGGAGATCTATTGTCAGAACGCCATTATACATCACATTCCACAATGCTGGTCCTAACACCGAGCCTTGTGGGACGCCACGGGAGACCTTGTGACGCTTTACACCGTCATCAGTGTCGTAGAGAAGCACTCTGCCCTCGAAGTAGTCCTCAATAATTCGCTGCAAGTAGCACGGTATATTGAAGTCACTCAGCGCCTGCAGTATTAGATACCAGCTCGCCGAATTGAACGCATTTTTGACATCAAGTGTTACCACTGCGCAGTATTTCTTGTCGCCACCTTTCCACCTTTCTCCGCTCGTCGCATCACGTGCAATGTTCATTACCATCTGAATCGCGTGAACAGTAGACTTGCCCTGGCGGAATCCGAATTGCCGCGGGGATAAGCCCCTAGGTCCCTCGAGCGTTTCGTGCAGTCGCTGAACAATGATGCTCTCCAACACTTTACCCAGGGAGTCGAGCATACATAGTGGGCGATACGCGGATGGCTGGTCAGGCTGCTTTCCAGCTTTCAGTAGCAGCACCAGTCTCTGTTGTTTCCAGACCTCAGGAAATATGCCTTCATTGAGGCATGCGGTGTACATTCTCGCAAATGTGTCGGGATCCGCCCTTATGGCTGACTTCATCGCAACGTTGGGAATACCATCCAACCCAGGAGTCGTGCTGTCGGACACTTTCCGAAGCGTCAACAGCACTTCGTCCACTGTCACCGCAGGGATGACTTCTGTTTCAATAGAAGGGTGATAGTGGTGGACCCGTTCCCCCTGTGGGGGAAAGAGTGTTGTTACCACGTTGCGCATGATCGCGGCATCGGTGGGTTGCGGTGCTCTCGGTCCTTTGACTCTGCTCATCACCACCTTATACGCTTTACCCCAGGGATCGATATCCGCGCTATCCCTCAGTTCCTTGAAACAGGCCTCCTTGCTGCTGCGGATGGCTTTCTTGAGCTGCTGCCGGCAATCTTTGTAGGCGGCCCATAGTGGTTGCCATATAAGGTGGGACCGGGGCCGTGCGCGCTGCGCCTTTCTGCGCGCACTCTTAAAGCGTCTTCTGAGCTCAGCGATTTCCTCAGTCCACCAGTAAACCGGCTTCCTGGATGGCACGCTCGTCCTTCTCGGCATGGCGGCGTCGCATGCAGCGCTTAGCCGGCGTCTAATGTCCGTGACCATGTTTGTGGCTCCATCATCCGAGGTCTCTCCCTCACCCCACACCAGTTGAAAGACTTCAGCATCAAATGCGTGTTGTCTCCAACCTTTTGTTTGTACTTTAATTACTCGGGACGGCTGCATGTTGTGCCTCAGCTCGATTACGATAGCTCTGTGGTCGCTGTGAGTGTGGAAATCCCCAATGCTCCATGTGGCAGTGCGCGCGATCGAGTTGTGAGCGAAGGTAAGATCCACCGCAGACCGTTTCGCCCCTGCCTCAAATGTATGTTGCCCATTGTTTAGGAGTTCAACATCCAACGTGGCAAGACACTCTATCAGCATTCTGCCCCTGCGGTTTGTGCTCCTGCTGCCCCATGTTGTTGACCAAGCATTAAAGTCTCCCGCGATAAGTGCTGGAGTTTTACCTCTCGCTTCTGCGACCAGTTTCGTCAGCATTCGTTCAAAAAGCGCTATGTCCATACTCGGCGGAGCGTAGCACGAGAAAAAATATATTCCGTCGAGCTTTATCCAGGTGAAACCAGAGTTGGGTGCATTCGGTTTGTTTTGGTGCATCCTACTTCCGAGCGTCCATAACGCCGCTTTGCTGCTCGCGTCCGGTGTCCAGTGACATCCTCTCACGTTGTGGTGCTGTTCGCTTATGATGGCAAGGTCGAACTGCCCCTCGTAAACGGTTTGCCGCAACAAGTCCTGTGCCGCAACGCAGTGGTTAAGATTGAGTTGTACGATTTTCATCGCCCACCTCTCTGCACCGCCTTTTGACGTGCCATACAGCGGGAGCTGCCAGCTGCGTGACCTCCTTTGCATAGCGCACATTTTTCTTTATTGATGCACGCCGCCGCTAGGTGTCCTTCTTCACCACATTTTCTACATTGGTTGCTGCGGTCTACCGTCTCCTTGCAATTACGTGCTAGGTGGTTGTAGCCCCAGCATTTGAAGCATCTTGAGGGAGAAATGCTCTCGCGTACTCGGCACAAGACCCAGCCGATGCGTATCCGCTGCACCTTCAGCACCTTTGCTGCATCGTCGTCCGACAGGCAGACGTAGGCTGTCTGCGTACCATGGTGGCTCTTTCGCAAACTGCGAACTGAAGTCTCGTCCGGACGTTTTATGTCGCACTGCTTATGCAATGCGTCGCACACTTCCGATACTGTTGTGACCTCATCGAGATCCCTTAGCTGAACCGTTATAGAGCGAGTCTTCGCCATGACTTTAGCCTTCTCGCCCAAGATGCCCACCACTGCAACTTGGTACATCGCGGCGCTACTTTCCGGGGTTCGCTTCAGTTCAAGCAGCAGCTCGTTATTTGCTGTGCGCCGCACCGCCTTCACGTTTTCACCGAGTTCCTTCAGCGCACCATTCCCCTTAATGGTCCGAAGGATCTCCGCATACGTTTGTCCGGACGTAGCTGTGATTATCAGCGCGTCCGTTCTTGGTCGGAACCTCTGCTTCTTGTGTTGAACTTTTGTCCATTCCTGTTCCTTGTTTGGTTGCGCATGTGTGTCCTCCCTTTGTTTGGCCGCGGAGATTTCTCGCCCCTTTTTCTCCGTGACTTCGGGGTGGTGCCGGTTGGTGACCTTTTTCCCAACTGGTGTAGCTACCCGCTTCGTTGGGGGCGTCTCTAGATCAGTGTGTTTTTTTTCCGCTTCTGATCTGCTCCTGGTACAAAATACGGCGATGTTTGGGACGAGTTGTGCCTTCTTATGATTTGTTTGGCAGCTTCATCCTTCGCTTCTATTGCTGAGAGCTCATAAAGCGCCCTGATGCTCTCAATCGCGTCCCGCATTGGTTGATGAATTGTGCGCCTCTTTCCATCTTCCAGCATTTCACCTAGTAACGCGATTTGTTCCCCAAGTTTCCAAAAAGATGTGTTTTTTGGAACTGAGGGATCACTCCTTGCTACAGGTGTAGGCATTCGGATGTTGCTACTATCATCTGGTTGCCTGGGTAGCATGCTGCGCGTGGGGTCCTTAGGAGACCTGGCAAGAACCGCGCTCTTTTTGAAAGGGTCCGTGCGCACGCCAATGCACTCCCCTGTAGTGTTGGGAACCTCGTTCCCCGCCGGAGTTATAAGAGGACCGATCTCTGAGGTTGTTGTGTTTGAGTTTTTTTGATTCGACATAGTAGATCCCACGAGTGGCGGAGATAGGGTGGTCCATCTGTACAGAGATCCGCTATATACAGATAAGGCTAGATAATTCGGAGGACGCCAGGTATCCGGATACTCCGTTAGTGGCTGAGCTATTTTTAAGACTGGGCCCTCAGTCAGGTTGATTCTCAGCACGGGTCGTATAACACCTTAATCCGGCCCAGGGGGTTGTTTGATACTTATTTAAGGGGCGGCACCAGCTCGCCCTGTCACAGTAATTTCATTAGGCTCTTGTGACCTTTTATGCCACGCCTTCCATTCCTGCCGCTAATGGTCGGGGACTGCTTATTTTATATTCGCAGCTGGCCTACATGTCTGTAGACCGTTCAGCTATCCGCCACCTGCTGACCCCCATAGTAGCCTAAAGCTCGGCCTTATGTCAATTCCATGGGTAGGCGGCAGTATTCGTATTTGCCGTTGTTGACGGAGAATGCTATCTTCTCCTTGTCCTCCTCTGCGAACGTAATCTGGTAAAATCCGTTTGTCAGTTCCATAGTGGAAAAGTACTGTGATTTGTCCAAGTTGGGCAAGATCACGGAGGGGTCGGGTATGCATATTTGTCGCTTTTGGTCACGTCATTGAGTCTCCTGAAATCAAGGACAACCCGTAGTTTCCGGATGCCTTGCCCTTTTAGGAACCACGAGAGGCCCTCCTCCGTGGCGGCGAACACCCTGTCCAACTCGATTAACAGGTGTTCCCGATCGTCACGTACCCTTGACGTCCTCATCCATGGCATTTATTTCATGGTGTAGGCGGTTTGCTGGCTTCACCCCAGAAAAACAAGGTCCTTAATATAGTTCTTGGCCGACCCGGTGTCAATCAAGAACTTAATGGGGCGGTCGTACAGTGTCACTGAGAGGTATGGTTGGGTGGATCACCCAAGCCTAAAAAATTAACCTCGTCGATAACTTCCCCTAATCTGGAGTCATCCATTCCAGCTTGTGGTTGCTGATGACCCCTTCGCCTATTGCGACGTCGCGGGAGCCCGAGTCTTGTTCTCACCTCTTCCTCTGGGTCCTCTTCCTCTCGAACCTCGGGATAGTGGAATTCACTATCTCGTACTTATTCATTTGCGTTACGTCCGGGCTATTCAGGGGTCTCTTAAATGTCCTGAACGCATTATTTGGGGCAGAATGCCTTTCTTGCTGATGCTGACCGGACGAATTAGGCGGATGGAAGGACTCAAATGGCCTCCTAGGGTTATTCTGGTTTCTGCTGCGTACCCTGGGATGCTGGGTAGGCTGCCTGCGAGGGGGAAGGTCCTTCTATCACCAATGGTGCTCCATACCCGGGGAACGCTTTCCTCTGGCTCGCCCACTGACGACCATCTCGTGGCGACCGCGGTTCCCGGACTACTTGAATGTTAAAGTAGGGTGAACGATACGACCCCTCCTGCTACCTGGCATTTGCCCAGTGTGCGGCTCTGTCAGTCTGTGCCCGAGCTTGGTTTTCTTCTTGCTCTAATTCCAGGGCAAGATAGGCGGATATATCGGTGGCCCCGACACAAAGTACTGCTGAGCTTGTGGGCGGGTTTAAGCCAGTGACAAACACGCTCCGCGCATGATTCCTGTACTCTTCATTCAGCACCTCCTTCTGGGCACTGTCATTGGCATTGTTCATTTCATTCTGGTTTGTCAGGAACGCAAGGTGTTTCTGTATCTCATCGTAATATTGGGAAACTGTCAAACACCTCGTCGATCGAGTAGGATGGTCGTTTGTCCATGTACGTAAAGTCTAACCTAGCCATAATAGCTCTGAAGTTGCTGGGCGTGTTAAATGAGGTCAGAAGTGTGTCGGGTTTTCCCACTATTTTTCTACGAATTAAGTGTTCCGCCGTTGAGCACCACGCCTCTATAAAGCTCAATAATGCGGGCAGTCTGCTTCAGGGAATGAATCTCATTCGTTAGCCTTTTAACTTAAGTTTATTATATCAAACAGTTACAATCAGTTTATTCAAATTTTATTAAACAATTAAAGCAATATTAACAAGTTCTTAAACAGTTTATCATGCAATTATTATTCACAAGATAAAATCTTTTTGGGGATTCCTAATCAGTTTATTTAAATTTTATCAAACAATTAAAGCAATATTCATAAATCAGCTTAAGTTTTGTCAAACAATTAAAGCAATATTAACAAGTCAGTTTATTTAAGTTTTCTTTAAAGCAATTGTCAATTTATAAAATATTTAATTTAAGTTTTTCACTCGCACAACCATTTGATTTTAGTCTCCCATTCGAACTGTCTCTTACTAATTTTAAGCCTGTTACGTAGCCTCGGTTAGGATGCCCACGTGAGCTATAGTGCCTCGACAGTAAACCTCAACACTCCCACAGTTCCGATTGCACCCGATTTGACCGAACAAACTTGATCGATGAGAATCACCGAAATGCAGGTAACCGAACTCGCAGTTGTGCAACACCGTTGTTTGGGTGCTTTGGGGCGGAAATCTAATTGAAGCAAACACCTTAGAGCGAGCTGCATTGAAGGGACGCATGTCTCACATGCGCATGGTGGATTGACAGCTTGGACGCGCAAGGTCGAGGGACAGACGGATAGCTTGCAAGCGTAAGCAAGAGCTGACACTGGCGGACCGACAACTGGTACGCGCATGTAGCGCTGACGGAAAGTCACAGTGCACCCTACCAACTAACATATATATATAAGAAAATAAAGACAAATTTAAACATTTATAATTAGTTTTAAATGTTTATATTATTAACATAACTTTTACATTATATGTGCTGATGCAATCATATACCGGACACGGCTGCAGAGAAAGACGCCAAAGCAGCAAATTATTCCTTGCACCAAAATAATTTTCAAGGTACAACCAAAGAAGATAAAGAAAGTATAGTTGATTACCGCGTTATTTATTTACAGTTTCATCAATCAGAAGTGTAAATGAATTTATTGGGTTTATTGCACACGTATTCCATATGTGAGTCTATAGTTGTGTAAAATAGTGTATATTTGCAAAAAAAAAATCATTTATGTCAGGACTAAGTTTCATTTAAACTTTTACGGGGCCATTTCATTTTTATTTTAGAACTACCTACGAACTAAAAAAAAAATTATAATAAATTCAACAAAAAAATTATATTTAATTTAGAGTTGAAAGTCAATAAATTCAATTATTATTTTATAATTAGTCAAATCTAATCCAATTACATTCCATTTTCACTTTTCTTCACTGAAATGCACTATGGTAATACTAAGTTGTAGAGTCTCAATTATTTAGTATTTTTGCATACTAATAACTATAATAATTAAAAAATTCATTTGTTTGATTGATTTGATTTGTTATTGTTTGATCAAAAAATAAAGTATTTATTTATACATCAACAACTATCTTGACCCCTTTAAAGTAATTCCCCTCAGATATAATACACTTATTCCAGCGTTTTTTTCAATCCTCGAAACACTTCTGAAACGCTTTTTTTAGTATCGTCAACAGCTCCTGTTTCGATTTTTCTTTTATCTCCTCAATCGTAGCAAAACGCTTTCCTTTCATCGGTGTCTTCAGTTTTGGAAAGAGGAAAAAGTCAGCGGGGGCCACGTCCGATGAATACGGTGGTTGAGGCATGATAACGGTTTTGTTTTTGGCCAAAAACAGCTCCTGAGCGATGTCCATGCGACGTTGTTTTTGCTCAAAATTTAGCAATTTTGCAACAATCTTCGATGCCGCACGTTTCATGCCTAAAACAGCCGTAAAAATTGCATGGCATGAGCCGAACGATATGCCAACATCATCAGCAACCTCTCTGATAGTGATTCGACGATTATCCAAAATCATTTTCTTCACTGCGTCAATGTTTTCATCGGTTGTTTACGTGCTCGGGCGACCAGGACGAGCATCGTCATTGACATCTTCTCGGCCTTCCTTAAACCGGTTATACCACAATTGAACTTGTGTTCTGCTCATAGTAGACTCGCCAAAGGCTACAGTCAACATTTCAAATGTCCTTGCGCATTTAATTTCATTTTTGACACAAAACTGAATAAAGTTTCTTTGTTCCATTTTTTCGAATAGTAGAAAATCGAAGAGCATACCAAAACACGACTAACCTTTTTATCTGTCAAAAACAAACTGACAATCCAAAATGGTTGGTATTGCCAACATATATAACAGACATGTGTAACAAACTAAAAAAAAAAATGCGAACAATGATGATGTTAATTGCATTAACAGTTGATGTGCAAACCTCATTGGGAGGTATGTAACATTCAAACTTTTAATGCATAACATATTCTTTTGCATACAATTAGGCTTGTGTTAAGCAAACCTTGCCAGCTTAACGATGGAATTTGCATTGTTGACAAAAACTCCAATATATACTACATCAGCGAAGGCATTGCACTGGATGAAACATGATATCAAGTGCAATACGCTGAAAAACTCAATTCAAGGCCAGCTTGCAAATTTGTCAATAATGCACATTTCATGGTTATGCTGTCAATTCAATAATACCTAATATGTATAGCCAAATTATATGTAATATATGTATATAGAAAAATGAATAAATACCCACGAATGGCACATCCAAAAGTCAGTCAATCAGTAAGAGTTAACTGTGAGTCGTTTCATTTTAACTTAACATTGATTGATTCTCCTTCTCCGACCCCAAGGATTATGTGCCTGTTGTCAAAGCCACCATCAACTCGGTACAAGCACCGCTGTTGACATTAGGTCCTTTTTCAACGATACCAAGGTTTACGTGCCTGGTATCAAGTTTATAATCAACTCGGTACCAGAACCGTTGTTGAAATTCAGCTGTTAATTTTAGTTTAACATTTTGGTGACCCCGACGTTTGCAACCTTCTGAGTATCAGACGGAAAGGATAACTGGTTCAAGTGCCAAGTATCCATCGATCCACTGATCATTGAAACATCCTTCAGTAGGCAGCAAACAGCTACCAACGTAGTATCCACATTCATCAATCAAGTCCTAAGCTAGTAACCTGCAGAAGACTTCAGATATCATATACATCATCAAGCTATCAAGTGTCCTGTAACCAGCAGACGACAACAATCAAGTCAGCATTAGCCGGTAACCAGCAGACGACAACAACGAATCCTGCACATAGCATTCAAAAACATGATACGTCAGCATCATGGGAATGGATGAACTATCATTGAGGCAAGATGAACTTGCACTGGCTCTACAAAAAGCTATAGCCAATTACAAGAAGGCGCCACAAGAGCGCAGAACAATAGATGTCATAACAACAAAAGCCAAGGAGCTGGATGAATTGTGGGTACAGTTTGACAAACTCGACAATACCATCCGCGACTAACATGGCAAGGAAGTCGACCACCCATATTTCGTGAAGGATTTACACACTGCCATTCGCACGAAATACCGAGAAGCACGCGATGGGATGGACAGAGCAGTACAGGCCATCAAACGTCTCCAGGCAGCATCAACCTCAAAGGCTGCACCGGAGGTACTCAAAACAGTACGGTCGCCGCAGCCAGCGACCAGACAAAGCGAATCAAGCACCGTGATAGCTGCCCCCAGAAATCCGTCAAGTCAGCTATGCTCACTAATTGACAAACAAAAGAAGTCAATAGACACAGCTAGCAAACTACTTAGCCAAGTGCTTAATAGTGTGACACAACAAACGTCGCACTATTATGCAATGCAGGCGAAGACAGTAGAAACGCATTGGAAATCTGCCCAGGACCTGCACCAAAGGATCTGGTTATCTGATGAGCCCAGCTCATACGACTACGAGGGTTTTGCCCAGATTGAGCAAGAAATCACTGCACAGATTGTGCAGCTTCAAGATATGGCTCGAGAATCTGCGGCATCAATTATGCAAGCCTCTCCAACAGCAGTTAACAGGCAAACAGCCAATATGACGACATCAGGTCTAAAACTTCCCAAGGTTGAACTACCAAAATTCGATGGCAGCTACCACAAGTGGAGGCAGTTCCACGATCTATTTATGGAGTTGGTCGACAAACAACCAATTCCAGCTTGCCAAAAGATGTGGTTCTTGAAGTCCAGTTTATCCGGTCAGGCGGAAGGACTAATTCGGCATTTCACAGCATCGGCAAATGATTACGAGGCTGCATGGGCGGTGGTCAAGGATCGATATGAAAACCCTCGGCTGCTGATAAACGCAACGTTAAGCAGACTGCTCTCCCAACCGACAATCAACAACTTTCAGGCATCAGCGATTAAGTTCCTCCACGACACTACCAAGGAGTGCATCATGACTCTACAAGGTCTAGGAGTGAGCACCGACAGCTGGGACTCCATTCTGCTGTACATGTTAACCCAAAACCTGCACAAAACCACTCACGCATTATGGGAGCAATCCTTAAAACAGCCGAAGGAGATACCATCTGTAAACGAATTCCTGAAATTCCTTGAACTTAGATTCCAGTCATTGGAAGCTTTAGGAGGAAGACTCAACCAGGATGCGGCAGAACAAGGGCGACCAAGGGCCTACCAGGCGTTAAGTGTTTCAGTGCCAACAGGTCCAGCATGCATCACATGCAGCCAACATCATGCGCTATTTCAATGTCAAAGCAGCAAATTATTCCTTGCACCAAAATAATTTTCAAGGTACAACCAAAGAAGATAAAGAAAGTATAGTTGATTACCGCGTTATTTATTTACAGTTTCATCAATCAGAAGTGTAAATGAATTTATTGGGTTTATTGCACACGTATTCCATATGTGAGTCTATAGTTGTGTAAAATAGTGTATATTTGCAAAAAAAAAATCATTTATGTCAGGACTAAGTTTCATTTAAACTTTTACGGGGCCATTTCATTTTTATTTTAGAACTACCTACGAACTAAAAAAAAAATTATAATAAATTCAACAAAAAAATTATATTTAATTTAGAGTTGAAAGTCAATAAATTCAATTATTATTTTATAATTAGTCAAATCTAATCCAATTACATTCCATTTTCACTTTTCTTCACTGAAATGCACTATGGTAATACTAAGTTGTAGAGTCTCAATTATTTAGTATTTTTGCATACTAATAACTATAATAATTAAAAAATTCATTTGTTTGATTGATTTGATTTGTTATTGTTTGATCAAAAAATAAAGTATTTATTTATACATCAACAACTATCTTGACCCCTTTAAAGTAATTCCCCTCAGATATAATACACTTATTCCAGCGTTTTTTTCAATCCTCGAAACACTTCTGAAACGCTTTTTTTAGTATCGTCAACAGCTCCTGTTTCGATTTTTCTTTTATCTCCTCAATCGTAGCAAAACGCTTTCCTTTCATCGGTGTCTTCAGTTTTGGAAAGAGGAAAAAGTCAGCGGGGGCCACGTCCGATGAATACGGTGGTTGAGGCATGATAACGGTTTTGTTTTTGGCCAAAAACAGCTCCTGAGCGATGTCCATGCGACGTTGTTTTTGCTCAAAATTTAGCAATTTTGCAACAATCTTCGATGCCGCACGTTTCATGCCTAAAACAGCCGTAAAAATTGCATGGCATGAGCCGAACGATATGCCAACATCATCAGCAACCTCTCTGATAGTGATTCGACGATTATCCAAAATCATTTTCTTCACTGCGTCAATGTTTTCATCGGTTGTTTACGTGCTCGGGCGACCAGGACGAGCATCGTCATTGACATCTTCTCGGCCTTCCTTAAACCGGTTATACCACAATTGAACTTGTGTTCTGCTCATAGTAGACTCGCCAAAGGCTACAGTCAACATTTCAAATGTCCTTGCGCATTTAATTTCATTTTTGACACAAAACTGAATAAAGTTTCTTTGTTCCATTTTTTCGAATAGTAGAAAATCGAAGAGCATACCAAAACACGACTAACCTTTTTATCTGTCAAAAACAAACTGACAATCCAAAATGGTTGGTATTGCCAACATATATAACAGACATGTGTAACAAACTAAAAAAAAAAATGCGAACAATGATGATGTTAATTGCATTAACAGTTGATGTGCAAACCTCATTGGGAGGTATGTAACATTCAAACTTTTAATGCATAACATATTCTTTTGCATACAATTAGGCTTGTGTTAAGCAAACCTTGCCAGCTTAACGATGGAATTTGCATTGTTGACAAAAACTCCAATATATACTACATCAGCGAAGGCATTGCACTGGATGAAACATGATATCAAGTGCAATACGCTGAAAAACTCAATTCAAGGCCAGCTTGCAAATTTGTCAATAATGCACATTTCATGGTTATGCTGTCAATTCAATAATACCTAATATGTATAGCCAAATTATATGTAATATATGTATATAGAAAAATGAATAAATACCCACGAATGGCACATCCAAAAGTCAGTCAATCAGTAAGAGTTAACTGTGAGTCGTTTCATTTTAACTTAACATTGATTGATTCTCCTTCTCCGACCCCAAGGATTATGTGCCTGTTGTCAAAGCCACCATCAACTCGGTACAAGCACCGCTGTTGACATTAGGTCCTTTTTCAACGATACCAAGGTTTACGTGCCTGGTATCAAGTTTATAATCAACTCGGTACCAGAACCGTTGTTGAAATTCAGCTGTTAATTTTAGTTTAACATTTTGGTGACCCCGACGTTTGCAACCTTCTGAGTATCAGACGGAAAGGATAACTGGTTCAAGTGCCAAGTATCCATCGATCCACTGATCATTGAAACATCCTTCAGTAGGCAGCAAACAGCTACCAACGTAGTATCCACATTCATCAATCAAGTCCTAAGCTAGTAACCTGCAGAAGACTTCAGATATCATATACATCATCAAGCTATCAAGTGTCCTGTAACCAGCAGACGACAACAATCAAGTCAGCATTAGCCGGTAACCAGCAGACGACAACAACGAATCCTGCACATAGCATTCAAAAACATGATACGTCAGCATCATGGGAATGGATGAACTATCATTGAGGCAAGATGAACTTGCACTGGCTCTACAAAAAGCTATAGCCAATTACAAGAAGGCGCCACAAGAGCGCAGAACAATAGATGTCATAACAACAAAAGCCAAGGAGCTGGATGAATTGTGGGTACAGTTTGACAAACTCGACAATACCATCCGCGACTAACATGGCAAGGAAGTCGACCACCCATATTTCGTGAAGGATTTACACACTGCCATTCGCACGAAATACCGAGAAGCACGCGATGGGATGGACAGAGCAGTACAGGCCATCAAACGTCTCCAGGCAGCATCAACCTCAAAGGCTGCACCGGAGGTACTCAAAACAGTACGGTCGCCGCAGCCAGCGACCAGACAAAGCGAATCAAGCACCGTGATAGCTGCCCCCAGAAATCCGTCAAGTCAGCTATGCTCACTAATTGACAAACAAAAGAAGTCAATAGACACAGCTAGCAAACTACTTAGCCAAGTGCTTAATAGTGTGACACAACAAACGTCGCACTATTATGCAATGCAGGCGAAGACAGTAGAAACGCATTGGAAATCTGCCCAGGACCTGCACCAAAGGATCTGGTTATCTGATGAGCCCAGCTCATACGACTACGAGGGTTTTGCCCAGATTGAGCAAGAAATCACTGCACAGATTGTGCAGCTTCAAGATATGGCTCGAGAATCTGCGGCATCAATTATGCAAGCCTCTCCAACAGCAGTTAACAGGCAAACAGCCAATATGACGACATCAGGTCTAAAACTTCCCAAGGTTGAACTACCAAAATTCGATGGCAGCTACCACAAGTGGAGGCAGTTCCACGATCTATTTATGGAGTTGGTCGACAAACAACCAATTCCAGCTTGCCAAAAGATGTGGTTCTTGAAGTCCAGTTTATCCGGTCAGGCGGAAGGACTAATTCGGCATTTCACAGCATCGGCAAATGATTACGAGGCTGCATGGGCGGTGGTCAAGGATCGATATGAAAACCCTCGGCTGCTGATAAACGCAACGTTAAGCAGACTGCTCTCCCAACCGACAATCAACAACTTTCAGGCATCAGCGATTAAGTTCCTCCACGACACTACCAAGGAGTGCATCATGACTCTACAAGGTCTAGGAGTGAGCACCGACAGCTGGGACTCCATTCTGCTGTACATGTTAACCCAAAACCTGCACAAAACCACTCACGCATTATGGGAGCAATCCTTAAAACAGCCGAAGGAGATACCATCTGTAAACGAATTCCTGAAATTCCTTGAACTTAGATTCCAGTCATTGGAAGCTTTAGGAGGAAGACTCAACCAGGATGCGGCAGAACAAGGGCGACCAAGGGCCTACCAGGCGTTAAGTGTTTCAGTGCCAACAGGTCCAGCATGCATCACATGCAGCCAACATCATGCGCTATTTCAATGTCAAGATTTTCTCAAAATGACACCAAGTCAGCGGTTAAACACAGTCCAAAAAGCAAACTACTGTGTAAACTGTCTGAAAGGTGGGCACAATGCCAAATCTTGCTTGTCAGGCAACTGCACCAAATGCAATAGAAAACACAACACGTTGTTGCATTTAGAATCACGGGAGCAGACCACAAGAGGAAGCCGATCAACAGCAATCAATTTAAAATCAACTACAACTCTGTCCAATACCGCAGTGGCATCAGCAGCCACCGACATCATGCCTACACATCGAAGCTGTTATGTCTTGTTGGGAACAGCTAAAATCAGAATAACAGCTGCGAATGGACGATCGGGTGAATTTAGAGCCATTCTCGACTCAGGATCACAAATCAACATCGTCTCCGAGCGTGTCATTAAAAGACTAGGCATTTATCCAATCGAGGCTTCGTTGTGCATTGAAGGTATTGGGAATGCACAAAGAAGAGCTACGCACAGCGCTAACATGAAACTGGAATCTCGAACAAGCAACTTTGCACCCGACTTCGAGGCATTTGTGCTGCCAAGCATTGTTCCAACTCAACCAGCTCCGCAGCTAAACGTTACAAAATGGCCGATTCCTAAGGGTGTCCAACTGGCTGATCCGGACTTTCATCAACCAGGAAAAATCGATGTTCTCTTGGGCGCAGAGCTGTATTACGACCTCATAGAAATGGGCCAAATCAAACGTTCCTCTGAGCTCCCAGTCATGCAAAACACAACGCTTGGTTGGGTGATAAGTGGAAAAATTGGCCAAAGCTCAACAAAAACAGCAACATGTGCAGTCTACACTGGTCAGGAGAATGGTTCCCTCAACGACACTCTTGAAAAATTCTGGCAACTTGAAGGATTTGATTCACCGAGCTGTAAGTTTACAACCGCCGAGCGTCGCTGTGAAGAACATTTTCTGCAAAATTATCAACGTGATATCAATGGGCGCTTCATAGTGCAATTGCCGTTCCAAACCACTCCAAACCAACTGGGAGAATCGCGGAAGTTAGCTCTGCAACGGTTCATGACAATTGAACGAAAAATGATAAAGATTCCTGAATTCAAGGCCCAATATGTAGCCTTCATGCGAGAATACGGGAAGCTTGGTCATATGGAAGAGATTGATATAACTAGCATCAAGAGTTCCCACTACTTTCTTCCACATTACGCCGTTTTGAAGCCAGACAGCTCAACGACAAAGCTTAGAGTCGTATTCGATGCTTCAGCCAAAACATCAACAAATGTCTCTTTAAACAATCTTCTGGCAACAGGACCAACTATCCAGGAAGATGTGTTCACTATTCTTTTGCGTTTCCGGCTCCCTCGATTTGTCTTTACAGCCGACATTGAAAAGATGTATCGACAAGTGCGAGTAGATAAAGACGATCAAAGGCTCCAACTTATCTGGTGGAGAGAGGATCCCTCACATCCCATGAAGTTTTATCAGCTCACGACTGTCACCTACGGTACAACATCTGCACCGTATTTGGTTATCCGCACACTTCAGGCTCTGGCTGACGATCAAGCCAACAAATATCAACTAGGAGCAGAAGTCGTAAAATCCAATTTTTATGTCGATGATGTGTTGAGCGGATCTGATCATCTCTCCACTGCATGTGAAATACAGCGGCAACTTCGACTCATGCTTAGTTCCGCGGGTTTCAATTTACGGAAATGGAAATGGTGCGCGAATCACCCAAGGTTACTAGAAGAAATTCCAGTCACGGACCGTGAAGTAAATATGGAATTCGGTGACACACTGGACGACAATATCAAAACAATGGGATTGATTTGGAGCCCTTCTAATGATGACTTTAAGGTCAAGGTTGGTATAGTAGAATCCGGTAGGATAACAATGCGTTCAGCCTTAGCAGATATTTCACGTATTTTCGATCCCCTTGGCTTCGTCGCGCCAGTTACGACCACAGCAAAAGTATTCCTTCAACAACTATAGAAACTTAAAATAGACTGGGACACAGAACTTCCAGCACCACTTCACAAAACATGGCTAACCTTCAAAAAGGACTTGCAGAAGTTAGAAACCATCAGCGTGCCACGCCACGTCTTCGGTCGCACAGTACCCAAGGACCCCCAAGTACACATTTTCGCTGACGCATCAGAACGTGCCTATGGAGCGGTAGCATACATGCGAACACAAGATTCCCAAAACCAGATAATCGTTCGCTTCCTATGCGCGAAATCACGAGTAGCTCCAACAAAGCAAGTAACATTACCAAGACTGGAATTGTGCGCTGCTAAGGTCGCCGTGGAATTGATGCAGAAGCTCCATGAAAGCCCATTCTTCAAAAGCGTTACAACGCATTTTTGGTCTGATTCCACAGCGGTGCTGGGATGGATAAATGCAGAATCAGCACACTACCATACATTCGTGGCAAACCGAATTTCGGCTATTCAGCAAGCAACTAATCCACAACAATGGCGTCACGTGCCGTCCCAAGACAATCCCGCAGATCTGGTATCAAGAGGCGTGACAGCAGCTAAATTGGTAGACAACCTGTTTTGGCTATATGGACCTAAGTTCCTGCACGGATCTATGACAATTTGCCCACTTCAACCTCCGCGAGAACAATGTGCCTTGGAACTCAGGCGGCAGACGAGTGCAGCTCTAACACTCAATTCGAAAGAGACAACAACTTTCTGGGAAGAAATCAATCACAGGAACTCAATTCGACGCCTGCAAAGAACTGTAGCATATGGCATTCGGTATGTGAAAGTATTTAGAAACAAGGTGTCCCACCCTACAATAGCACCAACAGCTGAAGAAATGGAGGCATCATTGACATTGATTGTCAAGGGTACCCAAGGAAGAGCCTTTTACGATGACATTAAAAACTTAGAGCGTCACTCAACTGTCAATAACACTAGCGATATCAGTAATTTGTCACCGTTTATTGATGACCAAGGTGTCCTAAGGGTTGGAGGACGGCTAGAAGCATCTAACTTGAGCTATGACGCAAAACATCCCATGTTGCTGCCATACAACGACCATATCTCCAGAATGATTCTCGTCATGATGCATGAGAATAATTTGCATTGTGGTCTACAAGGTTTGCTATCAGCGTCAAGGCAACGATTTTGGATAATAAAAGGAAAAATAATGGCCCGAAACGTTCTGCAAAATTGCGTGCGCTGCACCAGATCCAAGCTTAAGTTATTCACTCAAGTGATGGGAAATTTGCCAGCAACCAGAGTCACTCCAGCTCGCCCGTTTGTCCATAGTGGAGTGGATTATTGCGGACCATTTTGGGTGCACTATAAAATTCGTGGAAAGAAGCCACACAAGGCTTACATCGCAGTATTTTCCTGTTTCGCAACAAAGGCAGTTCACCTAGAGGTTGTAACCGAATTGACGACCGAAGCATTTATCGGAGCGCTGAAACGCTTCACGTCTCGCCGCGGACGGTGTGACACTATCTATTGTGACAACGCAACCAATTTCGTCGGCACAAGTAACAATCTGAAGGAGCTAAACGATGTCATCTTCTCAAACACCTCACGAGAAAATATCACGAGATCATGCAGCGACCGTGGAATAAACTTCAAATTTATTCCTCCTAGAGCTCCACATTTTGGTGGCTTATGGGAAGCAGCTGTTAAAACCGCCAAGCATTTGCTACTACGAAGTGTATCGACGGCATCGCTGACCTACGAAGAACTCGAAACCATCGTCGTGGAGATCGAGGGAATTTTGAATTCTCGACCGCTTACCCCAATGTCAACAGATCCAGATGACCTAACAGCGCTAACTCCGGGACACTTCTTGATAGGCGAACCGTTAACTTCACAGATAGATAAGAACATGTCAGAATCCAAGGTATCCCTACAAACTAGATGGAAATTGGTGACACACCTTAAATACGAGTTCTGGAAACGTTGGTCACACGAGTACCTTCACCAACTTCAGCAACGACACAAATGGAAGGGTCCAACTAGCACCATAGAGCCAAATACTATGGTAATCGTCAAAGAAGATAACTTACCAGTGCTCCAATGGCCTCTAGGGCGAATTGTTAAGGTATACAAGGGTGACGATGGCTTAGTAAGAGTGTGCGACGTAAAAACACAAAGGGGCATATTTAAAAGAGCAATTCAAAGACTGGCACCATTATTCTCGGCAGATCATGACGACATCGAAGTAGATCCAGAAGAGCAACCAGTGCCAAAAAGGAGAAGAATAATACCAGCAATCACCAATGGTTCTGCATTGCTACTCACAATAATGATGTTACCAATAATATTGGGATCTCCAGTGCAAGTTAATCGTTTTGGTTCAAAACTTGGCATCCACTTCGAAAATATAGGATCAGTTGCTATTTCATCTACGGAATGGAACTTGCTCGTATACTACGATCTGAAACCATATTGGACAGAAGCATCAACGCTGTTCAACGGTACCAGCAGCCTACGTCAACTTTGCCGAAAGATTAAACAAAACTACACTTGTAGTCATCTAACTGACAGCTTCGATCGACTTGAAGGAGAATTGCGTGTAGATAATAATCTGTTAAGAAGCAGTCGCAAAAGGAGAGGGGCAGTAAATCTCGTTGGAAACCTTGCACATACACTATTTGGCGTGTTAGATTCAGAGTATTCCAAAAAGATGTCAAGGACAATATTAAACGTCAAAGAAAACGAGTCCAATCTGCTACATCTGCTGAAGAATCAAACATCCATCATTGATTCCACCGTCGACATCATAAAGCAGGATCAGATAGCAGTTAAGACAAGATTTGATGAATTTGACCAACAAGTAAATAAAATTTGGAATCAATTGCATAAAGAAGACGAAGAGCTGAAACAATCGAAATTGTTGGAACTATTCAACGCTCTGTCAATTCAACTAACTCTAATCGCAACCAAGTTACAACGTACACAGTCAGCTATACTGGATGTTCTCACAGACACTCACCACGGTAAATTCAATCCGCTATTGTTAACTCCCGAGCAATTGCACACCGAAGTTGACAAAATTAAACTCCACCTGCCATCATCATTAGAACTACCTGCAAATCAAGAGGACTTAATACAACTATATTGGATAATGAAGGTAAAGGGAGGACTCACTCAGGACCATGTTGTGTTTAAGATTACATTACCTTTGGTGGAACATGACCGATTTGAACTCTTTCTGCTCATTTCGGTACCAAATTGGATCAACAACACTATGGTGGCAATTGATACATGCACCACCTTTCTTGCCATAAATGCTACTCGCGATCAATATCTGCGGATTAGCTCCGACGACTTTGCATCATGTGAACGAATCAATCAAAATGAATACGTATGTTCAAATGTGCCAATCCGGTACAGCTATGAGGCCGAGATGTGTTCCTGCGAAATCAATTTGTTCAACAACACTCAACCAAATTGTAAACTGAAATCTGTGGCCAATAACATTACGTGGCTACCATTGAAGAAAAAAAAGCAATCTCAATACAAGGGCAAGAATCCGTGTCCAGTTCGTTAACAGCATCACGCACAAGCCTAGGAAAAATTACAGAATTATCTAATAGTGAACAAATAACCCCACTATTGCAGAAAATCAACGCGAACACACGATACACAACACAACTGAAGAATCTCACAGAATTACACAATGCTCTGGCCAAGGAAAAACTGATGACACTGCACAAAATTCAACCACCAGACTATTACCACCATGCGGTCAGTTATACCGCACTGTTCCTGTCCGTGATACTTTTAATTACTGGGCTCATGTGGAAAATACGAAGTCAACGTGGCGTCAATGTACCAGAAATCATCACGTCAACAGATACGGTGCCTCAGCCTCGCTCTCGCCACCAACCAATAGAGAATCTTGTATAGGTTGAGCTGTGCTCAACGCGCGGGAGAAATGTTAATTGCATTAACAGTTGATGTGCAAACCTCATTGGGAGGTATGTAACATTCAAACTTTTAATGCATAACATCTTCTTTTGCATACAATTAGGCTTGTGTTAAGCAAACCTTGCCAGCTTAACGATGGAATTTGCATTGTTGACAAAAACTCCAATATATACTACATCAGTGAAGGCATTGCACTGGATGAAACATGATATCAAGTGCAATACGCTGAAAAACTCAATTCAAGGCCAGCTTGCAAATTTGTCAATAATGCACATTTCATGGTTATGCTGTCAATTCAATAATACCTAATATGTATAGCCAAATTATATGTAATATATGTATATAGAAAAATGAATAAATACCCACGATTGGCACATCCAAAAGTCAGTCAATCAGTAAGAGTTAACTGTGAGTCTTTTCATTTTAACTTAACATTGATTGATTCTCCTTCTCCGACACCAAGGTTTATGTGCCTGTTGTCAAACCCACCATCAACTCGGTACAAGCACCGCTGTTGACATTAGGTCCTTTTTCAACGATACCAAGGTTTACGTGCCTGGTATCAACTTTATAATCAACTCGGTACAAGAACCGTTGTTGAAATTCAGCTGTTAATTTTAGTTTAACAGATGAAAATAACGGTTATCTTTTGAACACACCTCGTATGTAACTATTGTCATAGAATTCACCATTACGGAAAAAAGTTTGCATTGTTACATTGAACTGGATTTCAACATGAATATTAACTTTGGTTTTACATAATTTACTCAGCAAATTTCCTGCTAACACCTTAAATTAAACTAAAAATCGACTATTATTGTTATTTTTAATAGTTTACTAAATAAGTAAATTCGAACAATATACTTAAGACTAAGCTACTATAGACCATCTTCACATTAGCCTCAGAGAGAAAACTCATTTTGACATGAGTCCGCACTCTCATTTTCGTACGAAAATCATTTTGACGTTTGCAAGTTGTTTTTGTTTTCCTTTCAGCAACATAATCTATAGCAGTGGAAAATTAATAATTCATTTAAAAATGAGTGATAGTGAGGAAGAAAGTATTTGTGTTTTAAAGTCATAAAATAATGCTAACGCTGCTGCTTTGCAGCTATTAAAAGATAGGGAGACTTCCAAAAAAACCCGCATTTTTCAGATTTCGTATTATATAGTGATATGAGCTCCTTTGTTTGTGTTCTGGTCCAATTCATTATGTAAAAATAAATTTAATTTTTGGGTGTTGATACAAATATTACACCAGAAAATGTGAAATCAGTAAATATCACATCCGCAAAGTCCAGAAATTTCTTTTTGGTAGTATGGCATTATTCTAAAATATGTTGAATTGAGATTGGCTTTGTGTTGCATAGTTAGCGTAATGGTGTATTTCTTCTTTCCTGGAAATTATGTTCCATTCAAGGTGGATTTACTTACATGGTGGCTGCAAGGTGAATTTCGTACCTCCGGAATTGTCAAACGTGCAATCAAAATAAACGAAATTGAGAGGAATGGAGGAATACATAAGAGCAGCTTAAAGTGGCATACAATTCATATAAAATTTATTTAATGGTTAAATAGTCTCCTAATTTCTTCATAATGTTCACACTTTACAAAAATAACAATTAAAAAACCCTTTTCACTTGAATCAAAACTCTATTTGCAATTGTTTGCGTATTTGTTTTGATCGCATTTTTCTATAATTTCAAATTTGACAACTACTGAGGGAAAGTTGGTTCAAAAAAATTTGTTCTTGCAGCCACCATGTAAGTAAATTCACCTTGTATTCCAGTCAATGTGAATTTACTTACATGGTGGCTGCAAAGTGAATTTCGTACATCCGGAATTGTCTAACATAACCAATGTGCCATCAATATAAACGAAATTGAGAGGAATGGAGGAATACATAAGAGCTGCTCGGCTTCATTTTAGTGGGATTAATAGAAGAATAATGATGAACGTAATCATTCCACTTCAATAATGACCCATTATGTAAGTACTGCTTTATTAGAAGTTTTAAGCCAGCTTTTTCAAGAGCGTCAAAACAGAGTGCAGGTTCCATATGAACACCCTTTGCAGTATAATCAGCGAATTCATTGCCTCGAATACCGCAGTGGCCAGGTATCCACATTAACTTAATTTTACTTTCTTGTTTAATGAGCAAATCTCGAACGTAAGTTACCAGCAAGCTGTTATTACTAAAGTTTCGTAGGGCATCGATGGCAGATTGACTATCAGTACAGATGCAGAATTTACCTTTAGCTTGGGAGGCTATCACAGTGGCTTGGTAGATAGCAAACATTTCGCAGGTGAAGATGGAGCAGTGGTTGTGCATGAGTCCTTTTTTTAAAACCATCTGGTCTTCCGATATAACCGCGAAAGACGCTGAAAAGCAGTTTTTTGAGCCATCAGTAAAGATGAATTTAAACGATTTTAAGCTTAGCTGTCGTTTGTTCTCCAACAAGATTTGTTGATAAATAAGTGCACTAGTGTTTTGCTTCTGATAACTTTGAAAGCAGTCAACAAATGACGAGTTCGACAAAAACCAAGGCGGGCATTTAGAATAAACTTGCCGAGTAGGTTTAACTCGAAGATTCATTTTCCTGGCCAGAAGAAGAACACGATGTAACGCCGAGAGTCTCTTTGGCAGTAGCTTCCGGTTTGCAGCGTTAAGGGTGTTATTATAAATGTTATAGTTGTTGCAGTGTAATACTTTATGTATGAGGCCAGCAGTCATGTAGTCTACCCGTTCAATTAGGCTAGGGAGTCCAAATTCTGCTAAAATGTTGCATATATGTGTTGTAGGGAATGCACGTAGGTTTTTCCGCAGAGCAGCATGGTACGGAACACAGGAGATTTAAATTGCTTTTGGCACAGCTACCGTAAAAAGGCAGCGCGTACTCAATAACAGATAAAATTAGTGATTTTACAATATAACATAGGGTAGAGGTATGTACAAAAGATTTCTTAGATGAAAAGTATTTTACAATATTAAGGCGCTTTGTTAACTTATTTCTAATGTAGTTACAATGAAATTTAAAATTGTATTTGCTATCAAAGATCACACCTAATATTTTCATTTCGTTTACATTATTTATAGATATATTATTATAGTACAGTTGTATACTCGAACAGCACCTCTTCCGACAAATATGCAGGATTCTGCATTTCTCATATGAAATAATCGCTCCCGATTCAAGCGACCATACAGAAATATCTTGAAGGATTCTATTCAACATTGTTCTGACCTATACCAAGTTATCAAGCTTAGTAAATATTAGAACGTCATCGGCGTAAATACTGTGGTTAATATTGTACTTATTTATAATTTTGCTAGCTTCGTCAAAAGCTATAATAAATAAAACCACAGAAAGAGGCGAACCTTAAGGAATTCCATTTTCTAAATTATGTTTGTCGGAAAAGGAACTGTTTATTCTGACCATAAGTCTTCGGTTTGTTAAGAAACTTTTAATAAAGTTGTATATCTTAAGGCCTACCCCCCATTTTCTTAATTGTCTGAGGAGAATATGTGCTCCAATACGATCGAAAGTTTTTTCGAAATCAAGGGAAAGTGCTGTAACATGCTTCTTACTAGAACACTTGAAGAGAAATGGTCAAAAGATAAAAGTGCATCAACCGTGCTATGTCCTTTTTTAAAGGCAACCTGATTACAATTTAGAAACATGTTTGGAAGCAAACCACATCAGTCGATTTGCAACCATTTTCTCCAGGATCTTGCTGATACATGGTAGAAGGGATATGGGTCGAAAGTTGGAAGGGTCATCTATTGGTTTATTAGGCTTAGGTATAGGAGATACACAAGCACATTTCCCACTATGAGGAATGACGCCAGAAGAAAAAATGCAGTTGTACAAGTTTAATACTCTAGTCTTAATAGAATCAGATACATTTTTTATCATAACATAATTAATCCTGTCATGCCCAGGAGAGGTGCCCTTGACTTTATTAGCAATATTGTCGAACTCTTGCATATTGATGGTACTGTCAATTTCCCTTGCAGAACGCATGGGTGTTTCCGGGGGACAATATCTTTCATTTAAAATTCTAGATTTATGAACAGCAAAGGCATGGGAAATGTTTTTATCTTCTGAATAGTCAGACCAATGTTTTGCAAATGAAACTGCAATTTCTTTTGTAGAGAAAATGAGTTTATTATTTATCACAAGCTGTGGTATAATAAAATGACTATAAGAACCCGATAGTTTTCTAACATTCTTTCATATGTATATCTTTAGGAGAAGATGACGGATTGGTGGAACTGGTAACACTCATAAAGCTTTCTTTTTTAGCTTTTTTTGCAAAAATAGAGATTAAGTCAGATACAGCATAGATTCAAAGGTTGAGACGCTTTTTTGGTAGTATTGCATTCTTCTAAAATATGTTGAATTGAGATTGGCTTTGTGTTGCATAGTTAGCATAATGGTATACGAGTATTTCTTCTTTCCTGGAAATTATGTTCCAGTCAATGTGAATTTACTTACATGGTGTCTGCAAAGTGAATTTCGTACCTCCGGAATTGTCAAACATAAGCAATGTGCCATCAATATAAACGAAATTGAGAGGAATGGAGGAATACATAAATAAAATATATATAATAGTTAAATAGACTCATAAATTCTTCATAATACTTCACTATACAAAAATAACAATTAAAAACTCTTATTCACTCAAATCAAAACTCTATTTTCAATTGTTTCCATATTTGTTTTGAACGCATTTCTCTATAATTTAAATTTTGACAGCTACTGAGGGAAAATTGGTTCAAAAAAATTTGTTCCTGCAGCCACCATGTAAGTAAATTCACCTTGGTCCCAGTCTTAATCGGATCAATTTTGTATGTATATGTTGCATGCTCTCTGGAGAATATTGTTCGTATTTTAATATACTCGTATAACTGTTTCGCTTTTTACCACCAAAGCGTAAGATTTTATGATCATTTACTTTATTTGCCTGATAAAGAGTTGATTCATTTACTTTCGTTAAATCAGTTGTTACATTGTTCTATAAATCAGCCTAATAAAATGTGACCTGTTGCTTTGTAAAGCAACGTTTCTTAAGGTGCCCATAGACACATCATGCACTGCAAACTGCAGTAAGTTTTTTTTATTGAAATTGAGAGAGAATGAGAGTGTGTGAGTCACACGGACAATGCAGTATGAAATATCAAAACTGCTTTGATATTTTTCGATTAACATACTGCAACCGATGAATTCGTTCATTTGTTGCGTGTTATTTTGCCATTTTCTGTCAATTTGTTATTTTTTTTTTGACGTTTCCTTTTTTTATTTCAATACATCCTTTTTCACTTTTTGAAAACTGCGTTATTTTTCTGTGGTTTGGTGTGTATTTTATTAATAAAATCAGCCGATACCCCTGCTGCTGTTTATTTTCTTTTCCAAATTATAGTAATATAGTTATTAATAATAGTATTTTTAATTATAAATAAAAAATAAATTATTTAATATAATGGAAAAAATTAATGAAAAAAGATTCATGTTGGTGTTAATTGAAATGTAGCGGAGTTTGCCTGCATTATGGGATATAATAAGCGCTGAATAGCGACGGCAATCAAGTTTCTTGTTCGCGCACGCATGATGTTCACACTAGCACGATGCAGTACAGAATGATGCATGACGCACGTTTCCTTTTTTTATTTCAATACATCCTTTTTCACTTTTTGAAAACTGCGTTATTTTTCTGTGGTTTGGTGTGTATTTTATTAATAAAATCAGCCGATACCCTGCTGCTGTTTATTTTCTTTTCCAAATTATAGTAATATAGTTATTAATAATATTTTTTTTTTTAATTATAAATAAAAAATAAATTATTTAATATATTGGAAAAAATTTATGAAAAAAGATTCATGTTGGTGTTAATTGAAATGTAGCGGAGTTTGCCTGCATTATGGGTTATAATAAGCGCTGAATAGCGACGGCAATCAAGTTTCTTGTTCGCGCACGCATGATGTTCACACTAGCACGATGCAGTACAGAATGATGCATGACGAGTGTGTAGGCAGCTCGTCAATCTCACACGTACACGAGTGTTCATCGGCAGTTTGCACCTCTGTCTATGGGCACCTTTAGTAATTCCTGTCTATGGGCACCATCTTTAGTAATTCCTGTCTATGGAATACCATTTTGGTGTATACCAGAGAAAATGGGAAATGAATCTTACTTATGCATTCACAGAATACAATTGCATTGCTGGGAATTTTTTCCCCACTGGACGTACTAAATAAACCAATTTTTCATTCCCCACTAGCCATAACCAAACTGGTAAGTTTTGGGAAAAGCACTATTAGGGGTTGTCGTTCGTTAAGATTTTAATACTATTCTCATTCCAAAAAGTACCAAATTCATATCGTCAATAATTTCTTTGATTAATAATTTTGATCATTACAAATATTTGGTAACCTACTCTATATTCTAATCAGATAAATTTATTAAAACTATTAGTTAATTCCTATATTAATTTATAATTTGTTTATCTTATTAATAAATATAAAACAGTAAAAATGCAGCACAATTCTATACCAATATTTAATTAAATAAATGTTATATACGTATTTGCTTTTGTTTTGAAACAACTAATTTTGATGGTATTTTAAGTTCAAATCATAAATAAATCTAATGAATACAAAATATATGCCATGCAAATTGCCATGTATTAGTCAAATTCTTAAATTCCAAAGCAGAAAGCAGTATATTAATATATGAATTCTGCGGAATTTTGTGAATGAAAATGTATATATAATGCTCCTGCGAAAGCATTTCTACATTTAACAAATTTTTCAGCATTATTTAAATTACTAATTTGCACCTAAATAGATTTCATTGTATATATAATTACGTTATTTTTTTATTATTTTTAAGAATTAATTTCACAACACCCAATTAGCTAATTATAACAAATACCATGGAGCTTAAAAAATCTTATCTATATTGCATTTCTCAACATGTTGTCAAAAATCAAACAATTTAATAAATCTCTCAGTGCCGTGTATGCAAGCAGTACTATAATATAGTGTAATTTTAATACAATATTCTTGCAAGAAACGTTTAATTAAATACGTTGATTTCATTTAGTTAAATATTGTTTCAGAATTTATCAAAAAAATATATAAAAATCAAACTATTGAAAATCACAATATAGATAGAAAGTTCTGCTCTTATTACAGTTTTATAAAATGTTTATTTAGCATGATACTGATACATTTAATTTAATATGAATTTTGTATACTAATAATGTATTATATTTAATAAAATCAATGGATTTATTTTTAGATATGTAATGTATAAAAAGCTAACTTTGCATTAACATATACATATATAGAACTGGCCGAAATAAAATAATTTAAATATTGTCGCATACTAAATTTTCTCATTATTATTCTGTATTATATGATTATTCCCTTTTACTAGTAAGAAACTCTATAAAGTGATAAAATCTTGAATTCTAATTGTTCCTTTTTGTTTTTCCTAATGAAATTTCTTATTGTGGAATTTTAAGTACAAAACCAGCCGTTTTTTCGGATTGAACTCACATACACTGCATATGTTTTCTTTCATACGGTAAAATATTTGACGATTAAGTTGCACCCGTATGGTATATTCATAACTTTAATACAGTTTAGTTTACAATTGCAGAAACTTTATGCTGGAGCTAATATCGACGTCGTCGACGGCGTCAAATGTCAACAAAAAAAGTTTTATCGTATGAAATTGTATGAGAGCAGTTCATCTCAACGCCGTAAGAAATTCGACGCCGAAAAAGCTCAATCTGTTTCAGCTTTTTCGGCGTCGTTGCGGCGTTGCTCAGACAAAAACATATGATGAAACGTCAAAACAGATGAAGCAAAACAAATATAATTTTCTGTTGGTGGTTGCAGTTGTTTAAAACTATTTTAATTTAAATGAATTCGAGTCTCACCTTAGATGAGCAGCTAATAAATGCTGTTCGTGAAAATGAAGTGCTGCACAACAAATTCTCCAAGAGCTATAAGAATATAGCTCTTAAAGGGGAGGTTTGGAAAAAAATAGGGACAGCTTTGGGGATATAAGGTAAAAACATTAATAAACTACATATTTCAATTATTTATGTTTAATTTGTTTATTTTTTTGTTAAGAACATGAATGCGCCACTAGGTGGAAAAGCCTGAAAAATAACTATGTGCGGGAGAAAAAGTCGAAAGAGAATAAGCCTTCAGGCAGCGCGTTCCTTTCAAAGCCCGAGTGTTACTTATACAAAGAGATGCATTTTTTGTCTGACTTTGTTAAGCCCAGGGAGTAATTCACTACATATGTGCAATTTTATCATTTTTCTAAATATTTTTATTTCATATTTCAGGACTACTGGAAATTATACGGAAATTGTGAGTGAAGAACTGGAGGCTGTACTCCACGAAAGCGATGTTTTCGACTTCGGAGACATTTCCACATCGACGGAAGTGATTGATATGCTTGATGACCACCCGAGCACATCAAATTCAAATGCATCCTCTGGCCCCAAAAAAAGAAAAGGCCCCTGTATGAACAGTATTGAGCAACATTTAACGGGCACAATGACTGCCCTTAAAACGTTTATGGAGAAAAAGGCGCAGGAGTCGAATGCATCGAGTAACTCCAATATCCGCAAAAGAGTGGATGTTCTACTAGGCGGCTTGCGCAGCACCAACAGGGGCATAGCGGAAAAAAATCATAGAATACTTATGTAAATGCCACATTGTTGATTTGAATGATGGCAGTATAGAAAATACTCGTATAAATATTAAATTAATATTCTATATTGCCATCTTGCAAATCAACAATTGGCATTAACATAAGTATTCTACGATTGATCATTATTGATTAGAGAAAATGGATCTGATTTTTTGCATAGATGGTTATTTTTATTTCTTTAATTTTATTTTTTAAGTATGAGATAAAGTAATGAAAATAAAAAATGAATAAATTTTTAAGTATGAGTAAATGAAATAATAAAAAGCTAAAAATAAATTTTTAAAACAACGTTTTTAAATGTTTTGTTGAATCATAAATACTGTTTACGTGAGATTTAACAACCCTGGCACTTGTGCAGGCATATTTTTTAACCCACTTTCCATGATCGGATCGAGATGAAATATATAGATTACATTGTTAGGGACGACGAACTTATCTGCCAAATTTCAGCTCGATCGGATCACGAGAAGTGTGTTAAATTTCCCTCGCAAATTTTGGACTACACAACAAACAAGAAAAGCAAGCTAATAAAAAGATTGTAAAATTAATTACAAAATAGATTTTTATTTAACTTTTCTTTGAAGTGCAATTGCACCTTCATTCATAAAATATGTTTTGAGTGTGTCTCTTAAATTAAAAGCTTGTCGCGATGCGTTATTCGAGCCAAAGGATATTGGTGGAGAATTAGCTATGCTGTAATCGTTGCCAATATCAGCTCGCCATCTGCCAGGTATAATAATACCACAATTGTCTTCGTAGTCCACATAATTAGTTGGGCAATAAGTTGCATTTGCTTGGTCATTCAACTTAATAAAGTTATGTAGAACCACACAAGCCAACACCACCTAAAAAAACATAGAAGAATTAATAGAATCCCCTTAGAATGATTTTTCATAAAAACATACTTTTTCAGCATTTTCTGGTCTGCAATTAAGCGTGGTTCTTAATATCCGCCATCTCGCTACCAATATTCCGAACGCGTTTTCTATAACAACACGCGCTCGAGAAATACGATAGTTTAAAACTTTCTTATCCATTGTCAAACATCTTCCGGGATATGCTCGCATAATATTCGTTTTTAAAGGAAATGCTGGATCTCCAACAAAAAAATGTGGAAATGTTTGCGTTGAATTTGGTAGAACTGAATGCGGTGGGAGATCCAATTCACCAGCGAACAGCTTCTTCCCCAAAGTTGATTCAGCTAAAACTCCTGAAATAAGCTTTTGCATACATTTTTCGTTTAATTTAGTCGATTGTATTTACCTCCATCACTTTAGCTTCAATAGCCCCCTAAGTCAACCATTGTGAAAATGTAGTTAGCATCACATGCAGCTAATAGCACAATACTAAAAAAGTTTTTGTAGTTATAAAAATTAGAACCACTTTGCGCAGGGTTTTTAATGGCTATATGTTTGCCGTCTATAGCACCAACGCAATTTGGAAGATCCCACTTATTTTTGAAGTCTTTGGCAATTTCCTCAAAGAAAAAGGTGCAAGCACTTCCCACATGATTGAGCACGTCTCTAGTATAATAGCTCTGGCAGTTACTCTACCGATTTTAAAACTCCATCCAAGATATTGGTGGGAAACCCCTTGAGATAAATATCTAAAAGGCATACAAATTAATATGACTACCACAAAAAACTAACACAGGAAAATTACTTACGACAAAGTAATTGCAAGTCGAGATTCTGGGCTAATTGTGTAGCAATTTTTAGTTTTCTGTAGCCGCAATTTCAGAAAATTTAATAAAATATTGAAGACAGGCAATGCCATGCGTGTGAATTTGAAAAACTCTTCTTCATTTTGTTTTATTGCGAAAAAACCAGCTTAAAGCCTTATATCTTTACAAAGCTTTTGCTCGTGCTAAACTAGAATATGCGACATCTACTTTTGCAAACATTAATAAAACAGCATTGAAAAAACTCCAAACTTGTTGTAACGCGAACCTCAGAAGGTGTATGGGACTCATCTGTTCAACCCCCATTCACATCTTATATCATATGGCAGCCGTACTACCGATAAAATTCAGATTAAAACTGAACACTGCGAAGGAGTTAGCGAAATGCTTTGCACTAAATCTTCCAATCACCAATATATTATTTCTCAATGACCGATTAAAATCAAGCTATGGTTGCATATTCAAAGAATTTAAAACAATTTTCACAGACATTGGTATCATCCAGCATCTACTTCCTTCTACAAAGAAATTAAATTGTGATCTTGACTTCTTCAAAGGGACTCAAAAAAACAAAAATTAAGGGAACGAGACCGTCATCAATGCCTTATTCAAAGAAAAAATGAACTTTCTCTACTCAAATAATTTTGAAATATTTTTTACTGATGGCTCCGTCAAAGATGATCTCTCAGGGGCTGCTTTTCTGCATGTAAACTCCAACTCAACGAAAAGTTTCTATATTAAAAAGAAACTATCATCAATGTCAGCGGAACTCTTGGCCATTGACAAAGCCGTAGACTTTGCAATTGAAAATAACCAAACAAAAATCGCCATACTTACAGATAGCAAAAGTGGAGCCCTAAATCTCCTAAACCACAATTCCAATAATTTCATTGCTTCACAAATAATATCAAAAATTAAAAATAGCACTATGGAGCCACTATATATTCATTATATCCCAGGCCACAGCAAAATAAATCTCAACGAGCGAGTCGATAAAGAAGCCAAAAATGCAGGTCATGAAGGTGAGGAAGTTGACTTCCCATGGCCACTCCAAGATGCAATAAACAAGATACAGCATGAAATCCAACAACAATGGAAAAGGGAATATGTCAATCTAATTTCTGAAAAAGGCACGAAGTATGGAGAACTGTTTCCCGATATTCTGAAAAATCCTTGGTTTAAAAAAAATAAGAACTTGAATCCTAAAGAAGTCAAGCAAATTAACCGCATCCTATCAGGACACGCTTTCTGTAACAAGACGCTGAATTAACTAAGAGTAATTGAAGATGGAAACTGTGAAGTTTGCCAATGCCCTGAAGACCCAGAACACATCATCTTTCATTGTACTAAATATAATTTGCCAAGAAATTCTTTCCCAGCACTTATACAATTCATCTCTCTAAGAACCCTAATCCAGGCTAAAGAAGACCACGCCTTCAAAATAATCACCGACTTTTTAAAGGATATTGATATCTATATATAAAACTTAAGTTTCAAATTTTATGGTAGTGGCGATATAACTGTCCAAGTTTGGCCAAATAATTCTTCATCGTTGAAGTAACTTAAATAAAAAAATTAAAAAAAACCAGCTTCATAAAATCCAAATATATGGCGGTCATCATTATCTGACCTGCGATAGAACCGCCTCTTTCTCAATGCTTTCTTTTTTAACAAATATAAATAACTTAAATAGCATATAGTTATTGTTAATCCCACGATTGCTATGTCATCCATCCTCACAGTTTTTTAATTAAATTGTTAAAAGAATATTTCACTAAATAAGTTTTCCAAATGAACAGCTGTATATTCAATGTACACAGCTGTTTTAACGTCTTCGACGGCGTTGACATTAACAGCAAAAAGAAATTTTACGCCGATCATCACAATTTCGGCGTTGAGACGCCGTCAACGACGTCAACATAAACTCCAGCATTAGTAATAAAAATGTATATAAAAGAACAACAAATTTTTTTGAATAAATTTTCCCGGCGTAGCTGTCAAAATTTAATTTATAGAAAAATGCGATCAAAACAAATATGCAAACAATTGTAAAAAGAGTTTTGATTTGAGTTTTTTAATAACTATATTTGTAAAGTTTGAACATTATGAAGAAATTATGACTCTATTTAACTATGAAATATATTTTATATAAATTATGTACCACTTTCATCAGCGCTTTTGCTCAATTTCGTTTATTTTCAACAGTATCTAATCGCATATAGGGTGTATTAAAGCTACGTAATAAGTGCCGCAATACTTCAACTTTGTTGCTTATCTGCAACACTGATGGTCAGCTGCAAAATGACAGCATATTAATAATAAAAATCGCGGGAGTGTTTGAAATTATAAACTACAATATAATAATGGAGATTTTGACGAATATAATAATTGCTGAGGCAGAGGGAAGCAGCGCGAACTTCTGTTAAGAATTGAAAAGAAATAACTGACGATAAATAGGAAGAGAAAACTTTTGTTTGAAGAAGTGGTTCTAAAAAGACAAGTTACAAAAGTGCAAAATTTTTTCAAAATAATTGAATTGTACGATTCCGATATATTTTTCTCACATTTCAGCATGACTCGTGGCACATTTGATGTAAGTTTGATAATTTTTAATTAATGGTTTTTGATAAACACAAATTCTTTGTTTCTAAATTTTATTAGAAACTGTGCAATGCTCTGCAGCCACTCTGGTCAACATTGAACACCAACTATTCATATCTAGCCGGCATCGCACCAGAAGCTTGTTTAAAGCAATGCCCAAGTTATCGCTGGAAAAATAGAAGAATACAACAAATATTTTCAATAAGTACCAATTATATTACAATATAATCAATTCCGCCTTTCCTCTTCCATTTCTCTGCATAACCTGCAGACACAAATTTTCTGTTGCCGCCGTTTTGCTCATTTGCGCGCAAAATTTGACAGCTCGAATCGTTGACGTGTTACAAGTGTGGCCAGAAATTGGCGCAGTACGTGATACTTTGACAATCTTGCAAAGTTGCGGTTGTGATTGACAGCTCGAACACAACCTATGCTTATGTTTGACAATTTCGGAGTTACGAAAGTCACCATGTCAGTAAATTCACCTTGGCCACTCAAAATCGTGGTGAGTCCGCTGAGCTATAGAGAAAGCTCGCATACAACTACCAAAGAACATATAGAATAATCGACAATAATAGACAGTTGATATGAATGTTTTTGTGCGTGTTCTGCTAGTGTCAGGAGGTGGAGAAATTGATGTAGAAATACAGTGCACCCCCCTCAACTCTAACTATAGTAATTTCTTAATTCACTTAACTTCTCAAAATAACTGAAAAAATGCAATTTTTTTGATAATTTCTCATTGTGAATGAACCCTCAAGAACCACAAGTGTAAATATTCCAGTTGCTTTTAAGTAAAAAAAATTAATTCGACAGACTAAAATATTTATTTTCATTATTATTAAAGAAAGAAGCACAACGTCTGTTAAATTAAAAGCATAAAGCCGTCAACTTAATTCGTTTAGCTGCATTTTTGACATATTTTAATGAATTTTTTGAGATTATTGACACTGTTGTTTTTTTTTTTTTTTTTATTTAATAAATTGTAAATTAATTACAAATTATCTTAATGCAGCTGTGAGAATACTGTAAAAACGTTTAATTCTCTTTCGACAGGCAATTTCTTTATCTTGGCCTCCCTCTGTTCCAAATTCGAATTCTTTAGTGTCCCTTTACTGATTCATTCATCGAGTCAACTCACTATTCTTCATCAGAGATGCAAAAATTGGTACTTTTATAAATTTTCAAAGTTTTTAATAATGTATTTTATTTTTTTATATCGTGAAGAATAAATTACATAAGAATAAGGTCTCATTAATGCTCACAAATTAAGTTTCAGTTTTAGCAATGAGATATAAAAAATTATTGCCCATTATTTCTTTGCGAAATAAAAAATTTCGCGGAATTTTAAGAAATATGTGCGAATTTAACTGATTTAATGGGGTAATGATATTGTGAACGCCCCTATATACATATATAAAATAATCGAGTTGTCCGCAGTTTTTTTATCTCCACTTTGTCGCAGTGGCTATGCCCATTCAAATAGCCATTCTCATTGCCAATCATCATGGCCAAACCCGAAGTAAAGAAATTAGATTTGTCTTCACGGCGGATTTAAGTGTTTAAATGAAATGAAATAAATTAATATACACTCTGTAACGTAAACAATTAATTAAGAAAATAAACAAAAGTAAAAGAAAACAGGAAAATAAGGAAAAAAGGATTATACAAATTTTTTTTACAAACAAAATTTTTAACATTCGGATTCATCAGCTATTTGTGTAATGTAAACTTTTAAGGAACTATTCAGATAACAATCCAATAGCTCATATCATTTAAACGCCAAATGTTTTTAACAGACTGCTTATTGATATTTATAATTAAATAATTAAATATACAGAACGTAAATATATATTATTTTGCATTACTTTATTTTTCTTGTACATGCCATTTCTATTACTCTTGTTTCCACAATTGTAAACTAAATGTTTAAGGAAGATTACTTCTCAAAGAATTTATTGACATGACAGGTTCGATTCCTGGGAGGGTTCATAGTTGGTGTGCTGTTTTTTTCTGAGACATAATAAAAAAAGCTTGGGAAAAAATTGCCTTTCATTGAATGATCTCTGATGAGGACAAGTGGCGGGTCAAAAATAGCTATAAGATCTGAAATAATTGTTTCAATAATCCTTCTTCTTCTTCTGAAAATTATTACGGTGGCATACCCACACATACGCAATTGCAACTACTGTATGCAACTTGTCTTGTCAATAAATTCGTTGAGAAATAATATTCATTTTTACAGAATTGTAGACTATCGACTTACTCATGACACATTTTCAGACTAAATGTTGCTTTTAAACCATTTCTTTCTGTTAATATGAGGTACTGTGTCCCGAAATTTATTTCAGAACCATTGTGTATATACGTAAAATAATGGAATTACCTAGAAGCGTTACTCCACACAATAACAGGTTGCATTTAATTAAGCTGATTTATATAACAATACAACAATTGATTCATTTCTCATAACAAAAGTATGTACTTAAGTAAAATCTATTCAGTTGACGTATAATTTTGTCATTAATAAAACTGAAATGATCCACAAAAAAAAATTAAATAAAGTATTGGTACATTCCATTTTAGTATTCATGCAACCCTGCAACGGGTACAACTCTGTAATCTGATCTTTTCTAAGCACACACTCTTATTTATTTTTGCTTTTATCTTGAATAAAGACGCTTTAATCATAACCCTAAATAATAGGTTATGGGGCCAGCCCACGTGAAAAATTAATTATATTAAAAAATTCAAGGACAAGCATGTCTAAGTCGGAAGTAAATATGAGTGGGCTCTCTATCGAAAAACTGCTTGGGCGAGAAAATTATCCCACATGGAAAATTGCTGTGCAGGCGTACCTGGATTTGGAAGATCTTTGGGTAACAACAATCGACTATGAAATAGACACCGCAGGTGCTCCCAAGAATGCAGTAGATCCTGACAAAGACCGAAGAGGAGCAAGTTGGCGTGCTACGTGCACATTCAGAATGCAAAGACAGCAAAAGAGATGTGGCAAAAATTAGCAGACGCCTACGAAGATAGTGGATTAACACGAAGAGTAGGCCTTTTGCGTAAATCGATAACCACATCACTATTGAATTGCGGTTCTATGGACATTTATGGAAAGGAAATCATATCAACAGCACAGTCATTAAACGGCATAGGTTTTGCGAATTATGATGATTGGATCGGATTGCCTGAAGAGTATCGTCCAATGATAATGGCACTGGAAAATTCAGGAACCAGAATTACAGGCGACGCGATAAAAACAAAATTATTGCAAGAAAAACGACCTGGTGCAAACGACTCAGTGTTTCATATGAGCACGCGCTTCGAGAAACAAACCAAAGGCGGATCAACGAAAAGGCCCAAAATGCAGAAAATGTGAACGTTTCGGGCACATTGCCAGAAATTGTCGATCAAACAATAACAGAGACAATGGAAAGAAGCATTTAATGCTGCTCTGTCAACAATTGGTGTTGCAAACAAAGACAATTGGTATTTTGACTCCGGAGCCACGTCACACATGACGTTAAATTGCGATTTATTGTATGAAGTACATGCAGAGACTGGTATAGTAACAGCTGCGAGCAAGCGGATAATGCAAGTTAAAGCTTGTGGTACAACTTCATTAGAGCAACCTTGCAATGAAATTTCGATAGACATTAACAATGTACAATACATTCCCGAATTGGCTACAAATCTCTTGTCTGTAAGTCAAATAGTCAAACGCGGTCACACTGTTGTCTTCAATAATACTGGCGTAAAGGTTTTAAATCCTAAGCAAGAGTTAATTTCTACTGGATCTCATATAAATGGGTTATTCAAATTCGATTCAACGGCGTCAGGCAATGCATTTGCGTGTGGTACAACAGATAGTCGTGAACTGTGGCATCGGCGAATGGGACATCTCAACAAATTCAGTTTAGACAAACTGAATGGTGGTTTGGCCACTGGAATCAAAATTGTCGATAAAAATTATCCAGATTGTAAAATTTGTCCAATTGGAAAACAAATACGACTTCCATTCAACAAAACTGGCCAAAAAATAAAAACACTTCGCACTGACAACGGAAAAGAATATTTGAATCGCAAATTCCAGGAATTAATCATCAAACAACAAATGTGCATACCCCAGAACAAAACGGACTTGCCGAAAGAAACAATCGTTCAATCGTTGAGAAGGCTAGATGCATACTAGCCGATGCAAACATGTCAAAGATATTTTGGGCTGAAGCCGTTGCATATTCTGTGTATTTATTAAATCGCTTTCCTTCAAGAGGAATAGGCATGACTCCTGAGGAAGCATGGAATAAAAAGAAACCAGATTTGTCACACATTCGAGTATTTGGAACTACAGCAATGGTACACGTACCGAAAGCTAATCGCAAAAAATGGGATGCAAAAGCACACGAATGCGTCATGACGGGATTTGATGAACATACCAAAGGCTATCGTCTGTATGATCCGGTGAAAAATGTTATTTTCAAAAGCCGTAACGTAACATTCATCAACGAAATTGCTAGCGCTGCTGATGCTGCATCTGAAGTTTCAAAGCAGAGCGTGTCAAACATACCAAATCCTAAACAACTCCATGGATCACAACGTGTCACAATCAAATTGGAAGATTCATATCCTGAAGAAACTGATAATGATTCAGACGTAATGGAATCAAACACAACGAATTCAAATGAGGTCCTTCAACAATCACAAACACAGACGGTAAGACACAGTGAAAGGCAGCGCCGTTTACCAGTCAAGTACAATGATTTCGTCGTGGAGACCGATAATTCGCCCGAGCATCTAGTGAAGGAAACATGGAAGAAAATCGAAGCTCGGATTCTGATTCTGACGAAAATTTCTACGAAACATCTGGATTTACAGGACAAGTGGCGCCTCCATCGTACAACAATAGACCATGCTCGGTTGCAAACCAGCAAGTGTTTAAGCTCAGCGATGAGGGGCGCATATCTAAAGGCAAGTATCCTGAACGTTCGCAAAATTTGATTCATACTACTGCTATAAATTTTCCACAGCAACACATGGATGATCCCGTGACGCCAGACGAAGCACTGTCTCGTCCAGATGCGGACCATTGGAGACTCGCCATGGAAGAGGAATACCAGTCGCTACTTGATAACGAAACGTGGTCACGGTCAGAATTACCTAATACTCGCAAGGCCATTAAATGTAAATGGGTATTTCGAACGAAACGTGATGTGACAGGCTGTATTGATCGCTACAAGGCAAGACTTGTAATAAAAGGATATTCTCAGCGAAAGGGGGTGGATTATGAGGAAACGTATTCTCCCATTGTGCGTCATAGTTCGCTGCGATATCTTTTCGCACTATCCGTTCAACTGAATTTGAAAATCCAGCAAATGGACGCGGTCACAGCATTTTTGCAAGGTCAGCTATCGGAAGAAATCTATATGGAACAACCTCCACAGTTTATTGACAAAAACAACGTTGCAAAGGTATGTCGTCTCAATAAATCTTTGTATGGGCTAAAACAGTCGAGCAGAATCTGGAACCATGAATTGGATAAGGCACTCAAAGTTTTTGGACTTCAACAATCTAAGTACGACCCCTGCTTGTATTACCAGCTCAAAGACGCCAATATCCTGTTTATAGCTGTATACGTCAACGATTTGTTGATATTTTGCAACAACGATACCTGGATCAACGCAATAAAAACAAAGCTACATCAACAGTTTCACATGAAAGATCTTGGCCCTGCTACACATATTCTTCGAATGCGTATCACCCGGTCACACGATTCAATTGGATTGGACCAAGAACAGTACGTAGAGAAGGTTCTCGGAAAATTTGGAATGAAGGACGCAAATCCGGTCAAAACACCGATGAATTCCAGCGAGAAGTTGTCACAGGAAAAGTGTTCACTAAAACCCGAAGACTACGAACAAATGAAAAACATTCCGTATCAAGAGGCAATTGGTTGTCTAATGTATTTGTGTCAATGTACACGGCCACACATTTGTTTTGCAGTAAACAAACTCAGTCGTTTTAATTCAAATCCTGGACCACGCCATTGGCTCGCTGTCAAACATTTACTACGCTATTTACGTGGAACATCATCACTCAAACTACAATTTAACAAAATTGGAAATAACAATATAATCTGATATACGGATGCTCATTGGGCTTCAAACATCGACGATCGAAAGTCAACAACTGGTTACTTGTTTATAGATCAAGGAGGAGCCATATATTGGTGTTCAAAAAAACAACAAACTGTAGCATTGTCATCATATATGGAACTCTCCGCCACAGTACAGGAAGGACTCTGGTGGAACGGTAACAACGCTCAACTTTGTAAGCAACAGCAACCCTTGAAAATATGCTGCGATAATCACAGCGCCCTTGCAATTGCTAAAAATAGTGGATTTCATCCTAAGACGAAACACATCGATATTCGCCACCATTTTGTGCAGGACATTCTAGGGCAAAGCCAAATTAAATTGGATTACGTCGGTACTAACGAACAAGTCGCTGATGCTCTTACAAAACCGCTGGACAAAATCAAATTTGAGTTATTCCGAAACGCTATGGGACTTCGAAGCTCAGCTTAAGGAGGCGTATTGGTACATTCCATTTTAGTATTCATGCAACCCTGCAACGGGTGCAACTCTGTAATCTGATCTTTTCTAAACACACACTCTTATTTATTTTTGTGTTTATCTTGAATAAAGACGCTTTAATCATAACCCTAAATAATATAAAGTTTCGAATTTGTCACAAAGGAAAACAATAGCGCTAAACGTAAAAAACACCACAAAACATCGTATTATATTATTAAAAAGATTAACTTAATACATATAAGCACATCACCTCAAAGCAATGCATAGCAATTTAACGTAAGTAAATAAATTATTGCTTTATCAGGCAAATAAAACTTATGATCATAAAATTTTATGCTTCGGTTGTAAAAAATGAAAAAAATCATATATTAAAGTATTTATTTGTTGTATAACAAAGACGGCAAACGAACAATATTTTCCAAAGAGAGCATGGAACATATATATAAAAAAATTTACGCGATTAAGACTGGGATATAGTTTACAGTATAGAAGAAACATTATGTTAACTAAAAGCGCCTCAACCTATGGACAATCTATGCGGTATTTGACGTACTCTCCAATTTCACAAAGAAAACATATACATTGTAGTGAACATCTTAAAATTATGTGACATGATATATCAAATTTAAGTTACAACACAATTTTAGGTCGAAAGCCTATAGTAGCTTAGTATTAAGTATATTTTTCGAATTTACTTATTTCATAAACAATAGTTCATAACAATAATAGCTGATTTTTAGTTTGGTTTAAGGTGTTAGCAGGAAATTTGCTTGGTAAATTATGTAAAACCATTCTTAATATTCATGTTGAAATCCACTTTATTGCAACACTTTGGAATTCTTTCCTAAAAGGTGAAATCCAAATATTTCACCATATTTCATTTGCAATATTTACATTTAATGTGTGGAATAATTTTTCTTTGATGGAGCTTGGATATATATATATATATATATATATATATATATATATATATATATATATATATATATATATATATATATATATATATATATATATATATATATATATATATTGAGCCCAATCCAAAGCCCGGTTAAATATTTCGACAGCTTCGTTTGGTTTTATTCTCTGTACATTTGTACTCGTATCTAAATCGTTGTCATCATCATCGGTCACTTCTAACTCCTCAATTTCACACGAATTAGAAACATTACCCAGTAGAACATCTTCATTCCACTTCAGAATGGATGGTGGTACTGTATAGTCAACCTTAAAAAAATGTATAAAGTTACTGGTCGTGTCGTTAAAATAATTTTAAAAAGCGACAAACCTGAGGGTTTATTTCATAAAGCAGATCAACTGCGAGCTCCATTTGTTGTTGCAGTTCCGAGTTTATTTTTTCTTTCAATATGATTAACGGAATATCTTCCTCCAGATCTGTCTCATTTTCCGTAAAACGCAAAACAGTTTGCCAGCATTTTGCCATTGTATCCTTGTTAACTTTATTCCATGCCGCTTCTAAAAGCATAACACAATCCCTTAATGTAACAGCTTTCATCGAATCTACTAGATCTGATTTTTTGCTGCTACCATGGCTAGAAGACTGTTTCTATAATACAGCTTCGTTATTTTAATTGCGTTTTGATCCGTTGGTTGGATAAGTGGGGTTACATTCGGAGGAAAAAACATTGCAATTATGTTTCCATCTTCTGTTTTAAGCTCTAATTCACTTGGATGAGACGGAGCATTGTCTATCAGAAGGAGCGCTTTAACTGGCAAGTTCTTTTTTAAAAGAAAATCTGTTACCTAAAATTAGAAAATCTTAGCTATTAAAAGCGATATTTATTCTGCAGCAGAACAGATATTAACCTGTGGCACAAAGGATTTGTGAAACCAATCGTAGAAAATAGCTGATGTCATCCATGAGGACTTGGAACTCTTGTACTCAGTTGGGCAGTTAAAATTTTTGAAAATGCGTGGATTTTTTGCCTTCCCAATCACCAACAATTTAAGCTTATGATTTCCGGAAGCATTAGCACAACATAAAAAAGTAACGCGTTGTTTTTCTGTCTTTACGCCCGGAGCAGTGACAAAACTTTCCAGAATAAGCCAGATTCATTAGCATTGTACAATTGAGCATGGCATAGACCCATTTCTTCAATTTTTTGTTTTAGTTTGATTTTAAATGGTTCGACAAGCAAAGGCTGCGAAGATAGCTTTTCTCCAGTTATTTTAAGCAGGCGAACTCCAAATCGTTTTTTAAAACCTTGCAACCATCCATCACTTGCGTTAAAAGAACATTCCTTTTCTTTTACTTTTGGATGAATCTCTTTAGCCTTTTGTTTGAGCGCTAATGCATTAACCGGATAATGCCTTTCTCTCTGCTTAACAAACCATTGATACAGGCGCTTTTCCATTTTCGGCAACTCGGATGCTCTTAATGTCTTTCTTTTTCCCGGACCGGAAAGTGTGTTATTAACACAGTCCAAAATTTTATTTTTTTTCAATTTTATCTTGCTAATTGTTGATTTTGAGATACCATATTGCTTTGCTAAAGCTACCGCACTTGCACCCTTTTCTAATAAATCCAAAATATTTGCCTTTTCTTGTAATTTAAACACTTTCGGTTGTTTTGAGCACATTTTGGTAATGTGATACTTACGAGAGCAAAAAAGCAACTGAACATAAAAAAGACAACAGATAGAGATGCAATTTATTTTCTATTCTACGTACTTATAAGGGGAATAATCAAATTCTGAACTAATTTCATAAAATAAATGTGTGTGTGTGATTTTAACTGCTGCTAAATTCAAAATTTTGATTATTTAAAGTTGACATTTTAGAGCTTTGTGGTTTGGTTGACGTTTTAGAGTAGACAATATAAGAAATTAAGGGTTGACGTTTTGGGATGTTGACGTAAACTAGTGTTGACGTTTTCCCGAGTGCGCTGTATATATATATATATACATATATTTCAAGCAAATTGCCAATGGAGACTGCAAATTGCTTCAATTTGGAAATTTATGTTATGATATATTTCATGCCATAAATTGTCAACGTGCTGTGTTGCAATCAGTTGTCATTTTGTTTGTTTGACAGCCATTTTTTATTTTTTCGTGACGCTCACAGTGGCAGCATCGTAGAACATTTTCGTTTTACCGCGTCTATTAAATTAATTTAAGCACTAAAATGTATGGAGACTGTGCATTTGCACTCTTTGTAAAAAAGAATAAACCCAGATTTCCGGTTTCCTTCTTTTTTCCTCTTCATGGTATATTTCAAACAATTTTTCAAGCGCGGACGCAACGAAGTAGTTTCCTTTACGACATTTTCAAAATGACGATGGCATAACATCGCAATGCCCACCATTAAAATATTGCCAACCTTTGCAATCAAATTTGAGAGATGTTATGCCATCAAAAATTGCCCGTGCAGACGTGGGGTCCTTTTCAGCATAGGGCCGTAACTTAAACGTCAAATTTTTTTCCGTATGAAAAAAAAACATATACACTATATGTGAGTTCACCTCGAAAAAACGGGTGCCATTGTACTAAAAAGTTCATATTACGAAATTGTAGTAGGAAAAGAAAAAAAGGAACAATCAGAATAAAAGAGTTTATCTTTTTATAGTATAATTTATTAGTAAAACGGATTAAAAATAGAATACAAAATAATAATAATAAGAAAAATAATTTTTCCCGGAAAACCTGCACCCAAAATCTCCATCCATTTGGCCCTCCTATTTTAAAATAAGGAAATATCTTAATTTGCATCCGGACCTTCCTTAGATAATTTGAAGCACTTTTGCCACCCATTGCATCGAAGGACACACTTCCGCTGTTCAGACATCTAAATATTTGCTCTGTAATAATAAGTTTATAAACAATTTATAATTATAACTCACTGCTTCTAAAATTACGCTTTTTAATTTCACTTTTAAAATCAAACTCAATCACTACTTCACTCTACAAAATATTAAATGCTTTAGTTTCCGTTTAAGGTACTGAACGCCAGATGGATTGCCAATTACGATTATTTTTCTTAATTGGATGTTAAGAATTTTTTTATTTTCCTTGTGATATTCAATTGTTTGATTTTTATATAGTTTTTTGATAAATTCTGAAGCAATATTTAACTAAAAGAAGTCAACGTATTTAATTAAATGTTTATTGCAAGACTATAGTAATAAAATTACACTATATTATAATTTTGCTTTCATACACGGCACTGAGCGATTCATTAAATTAATTTTGACAACGTGTTGAGTAATTCCATGTAGATAAGATTTTGTACGCTACATGGTATTTGCTTTCTGTTATTTGTAATTTAGCTAATTGGGTGTTTGTGAAATGAATTCTCAATAATAATAAACAAAATAACGTAATTATATAAACTATCAAATCTATTTATATGAAAATTAGTAATTAAAATAATACTGAATACATTGTTAAATGTAGACATACTTTCGCAGAATATATATATTTATTTATATATATTTATATATATTTTCATTTACAAAATTCCGCAGAATTCATATATTTATATACTGCTTTCTGCTTTGGTATTTCATAATTTGACTAATACATTGTAATTTGCCTGGAATATATTTTGTATTCATTAGATTTTTAGGTATGAATTGAAATTAAAATGCCCTCAAAAATAGTTGTTTCAAAACAAAAACAAAGTATATAACATTTTTATTTAATTAAATATACGTACAGAATTGTGTTGCTTTTTTCTTATATTTATTACTAAACATTTAAAGTAAGTTTAACAACATAGTTTAATGATAATAGAAACATATTTTATTATAATAGATAAATATTTTCTTTAATTTTTTGTACTTTTGTTGGCATTAAGTTCATTAAACACAATAAACAATCCAAACAAATTATAAATTAATATAAGAATTAAATAAAAGTTTTAATAAATTTATTTTAGCATATAGAGTAGTGTACTTAATATTACTAATGATTAAAATTATTAATCAGAAATAGTATTCACTAAATTGAATTTGGTACTTTTTGGAATGAGAATAGTATTAAAATATTAACGAACGACAACCCCAAATAGTGTTTTTTCCGAAACTCACCAGTTTATTTACATCCAGTGGGGAATGAAAAATTGCTTTGTTTACATCCAGTGGCGAAAAAATTGCCGGCAACACAAGTGTATTCTGTGAATGTATAAGTAAGTTTCATTTCTCATATTCTCTGCTTTTCAGTCGTCATTCTGCACTTTTGCAGAGCTGTACATTTTAGTACTAAAAGAGGAAAATTAAAAAGTACTCTTAATTAGGAAAAAAATGTGAAAAACAAAAACTCCCAACTACAAAACTTCAATTTTTTTAGAATCCACCTTGTTATAGAAAATGTGCTCTTTAGAACTTCCCGTAAATTTTCGCACAAATAAATACTAAAAAATAATTTTAAAAATAAAAAAGTACTAGTACCGAATTAAATGTACTTCGTACACGCAATATAAAAAGGTACTCTAAATGGTGCTAAAGTACGCTCTTTGCAACACTGTCTCTAACGGATATTTTATCATTGAGTAGAGTAATACCATAGGGCCGTAGCTTAAACGTCAAAGTTTTTACCGTATGAAAAAAAAACATATACACTATATGTGAGTTCACCTCGAAAAAATGGGTGCCATTGTACTAAAAATTTCAAATTACGAAATTGTAGTAGGAAAAGAAAAAAAGGAACAATCAGAATAAAATAGTTTATCACTTTATAGTATTTTTTATTAGTAAAACGGAATAAAAATATAATACAAAATAATAATAATAATAATAATAAGAAAAATTTGTATGCAACAATATTAAAATTTTTGTTGGTCCAACTCCATATATATATATTAATCCAAAGTCTGCTTTTTTATACATTACATATCTAAAAATAAGTCTATATCTACATAAATTATTTTTCCCGGAAAAACCGTACCCAAAATCTTCATCCATTTGGCCCTCCTATTTTAAAATAAGGAAATATCTTAATTTGTATTAATCTGCTTATATAAATCAATATTAATCTGCCTGCAAATCAATAGTTTACTGGGAAACTTTTATATATGTACATACATACAATAAAATACCTTTCTTTCTTGTCAAAACAAACTAAGTAACACACGAAAAAAGGAAATACGTATCACATCTACTAAGCCACAAGCAGCACTATAATACAAGACATTTTAACAAACAAAAAACATATATTTTAATATTACGTTCCATCCGGACCTTCCTTAGGAAATTTAAAGCACTTTTGCCACCCACTGCATCGAAGGACAAACTTCCGCTGTTCAGACATCTAAATATTTGCTCTGTAATAATAAGTTTGTCTTCAATTACAAATTTATAAACAATTTATAATTATAACTCACTGCTTCTGAAATTACACTTTTTAATTTCACATTTAAAGTCACTCTCAATCACTACTTCACTCTACAAAATATTAAATGCTTTAGTTTCCGTTTAAGGCACTGGACGCCAGAATCGAAAATGGTGAACTTTTTCTCCGAGCTCGACCTGGATTGCCCATTACGATTATTTTTCTTAATTGGTTGTTAAGAATTTTTTTATTTTTATTGTGATATTCAATTGTTTGATTTTTATATAGTTTTTTGATAAATTCTGAAGCAATATTTAACTAAAAGAAGTCAACGTATTTAATTAAATGTTTCTTGCAAGACTATAGTAATAAAATTACACTATATTATGGTATTGCTTTCATACACGGCACTGAGCGATTCAATAAATTGTATGAATTTTGACAACGTGTTGAATAATTCCATGTAGATAAGATTTTGTACGCTACATGGTATTTGTTTTTTGTTATTTGTAATTGAGCTAATTGGGTGTTTGTGAAATGAATTCTCAATAATAATAAACAAAATAACGTAATTATATAAACTATCAAATCTATTTAGGTGCAAATTAGTATTGAAAATAATACTGAACACATTGTTAAATATAGACATGCTTTCGCAGAAGGAATATATATATATTTTCACTTACAAAATTCCGCAGAATTCATATATTTATATGCTGCTTTCTGCTTTGGTATTTCATAATTTGACTAATACATTGTAATTTGCCTAGAATATATTGTGTATTCATTAGATTTTTAGGTATGAATTGAAATTAAAATGCCCTCAAAAATAGTTGTTTCTAAACAAAAACAAATTATATAACATTTATTTAATTAAATATACGTACAGAATTGTGTTGCTTTTTCTCTTATATTTATTACTAAACATTTAAAGTAAGTTTATCAACATAGTTTAATGATAAGTTTTCTTTAATTTTTTTACATTTGTTGTCATTAAGTTCATTAAAAAGAATAAACAAGCCAAACAAATTATAAATTAATATAAGAATTAAATAATAGTTTTAATAAATTTATTTTAGCATATAAAGTAGTGTACTTAATATTAGTAATGATCAAAATTTTTAATCAGAAATAGTATTAACTAAATTAAACTTGGTACTTTTTGGAACGAGAATAGTATTAAAATATTAACGAACGACAACCCCTAATAGTGTTTTTTCCGAAACTCACCAGTTTATTTACATCCAGTGGGGAATGAAAAATTGGTTTGTTTACATCCAGTGGCGAAAAAATTGCCAGCAATCCAAGTGTATTCTGCGAATGGATAAGTAAGTTTCATTTCTCATATTCTCTGGTAATACCAATGATTCTATGTGGAAGTACTTATGTTTGGTAACGATTAGTTTAAACCTTCATTTGTACTTGCAGGGTTTATGAATATTTTTTTTGCGATTTTCTTTATATAGTGAATGTTTCGTGTCCTTATTACTAAATTACCTCTAAAAAAGATAATGCAATATTCAAATAAAAACAAATTTTGTATAATTTAATTTGGTTTAATTATTAGTTAGTCGGCGACATACCATCACTGCAGAATTAAAGGTGTAAGTATTTATGTTCTATTTAATATCTACATACAGTGGCTCACATTTAAAGTCGGGCAAGTCTTTGTTATCAGTTCAACTAATATTTTTTTTATCCAAATTGAAGTTGTCAAAAAAAAATATTTATGTTTTTAAAAAGTCATTGATTCAAGAATATTTTACTGTAAAAATCAATTTCATATTTTGAAACAAGAATAAAAGAGAACAAAAACATAAAAATTCAATAAAAAGATAGCCACATTGAAAGTCGGGCAAAAGACCATTTTTGTACTAATGCTTAATATAAGTGAAGAGTTCAATATTTTGTTGCGTGTCCTTTTTGTTTTTCCACTTCCCGGAGCCTGTTTGGAATGCTTTCAATCAGTTTACGACAAACAGCTGGAGTTTTTTTCGCCCATTCATCCTGTAACGCAACTTTCAGCTGGCCCTTTATGGTGCACCTTCTATATTGGACCCTGCGACCAAGTTCGGCCCACAAATGTTCTATAACATTAAGGTCAGTGCTTTGGGCAGGAGTTTTTATTACCTTGGGGCAATTATATAGGAGCCAGGTCCTCACCAGCAAAGAGGAGTGCTTAGGATCATTGTCCTGCCAAAACTTAAAGATATCAGAAATACCCAACATGTGTGCACTCTCCTTTACGTTTGACTTCAAGATATTAAGATAAGCATTTGCAAAGTTCAAACTAAGTTACATTGAGGTGCAAACGAGACAAAAATACAATACATTTTTACTTATGATTAACGAATGCATTAAGCCCCGTTCACATGAATATAACCTACATATGAATTTCAAATAATAATTCAATAAATAACATCCCCTCCTCCGTAAAGTGACCACTATAGGGAAGCTTTACCACCAACCTCGACGTCCAAAAAAGCAAGCTTTGACACGGGTCTCCTCAGGGCACCAGAATCCGTTTTGACTTCAGCTGATCGCGCAATTCCATCAGACCCATGAAACAGTTGCACAACTCTGCCACGCCTCCAGTGAGATCGTGCTGCATTCACCTCACATATCAGCACAAGATCACCAATTCTCAATTGCTTCGTAGGCAAGCACCACTTTCGTCGCCGCGTCAAATCCGGAAGGTACTCCTTTAGCCACCGCGACCAGAAATTATTTTTTAAATTTTCTGCCACTCGCCATTGCTTTCGCAGACACATCAGCCTCGGCTCGTAAGTTGCCGGCGTCTGTGTAGAATTCATGCAGCCCAACAGAAGATGGTTCGGCGTCAGCGGTTCAGGTTCTTCCGGTGTAACTGGCAGATGAGTTAATGGTCTAGAGTTAATAATGTTTTCGGCTTCAATTAAGACACTATATAATGTGTCTATTCGCGGCGCATGTTCTTTCAGTATAATGTTCAGCGTCTTTTTGACTGACTGAACCAGTCGCTCCCATGCACCTCCTTCACTAGGATTGGCTGGAGTATTAAATATCCACTTAATTCCCATTGGCGCTATGTGTAACTTAATGGCATCTTCATCTAGGGCTTTCCTCGCAAGTTGCAGCTCCTTTGATAGGCCCACAAAATTGGTGCCGTTGTCGCTGCTCCTCTGCGGTTAATAAAATTGCGTATGCAGATCAGACAGGTATCACTTGATAAATCAGTGGCAAGCTCCAAATGTATTGCACGGCAGGTTAAGCACGTAAATAAAGCGACCCAACGCTTCTCTTTTTGTCGACGAACAGTTACGTTTAAGGGGCCAAAGAAATCCACTCCGGTGTAAGAGAATGGACGTACGTAGGGTGTTATTCTGTCTATCGGCAAATTACCCATTTGCGGCTGTTGCGGGCGGGCTTTTCGCAATCTACATAACATACAATGGGCTTGGACTCCATTCACTACTCGTCTTATCGACGGAATCCAGAAGCGTTGTCTTATTTCATTGATAACCGTTGAGACGTTAATGTGATTAAACTTCCGATGATAGTAGTCAACTATCAAACGTGTGAGCGGATGCTCCTTTGGAAGTATTATCGGGTGCCTGGCGTCGACGTGTATCCAAGTGGCTCTTTCGATCCTTCCTCCAACTCGTAACAGACCATCTTCAGCAACAAACGGGTTTAACGCTTTAATTTGGCTCGTTACTTGAACCACGCCTTTTTGATATAGACTAGCATGCTCATCAGCAAATATTTTTATTTGAGCAACTTTACAGAGATGATTTTCAGCTGCCAACTCTTCTTCGGCGATGAGTTCACCCTTCTGTAGTACTCGTTGGGTAGCCTTTGCTTTTAAGTTGTGGACGTAGCGAAATATCCACGCCATAGTTCTCTTCAAACGTCTATAATTTGAAAATCGATTAATACTTGGTACAATTGTTTTTACTTGCCTGGCTATCAATAAGATATGGTTGGCTCGCAATTCATCTTCGCTTCTGTCCATAGTAGTTTTCATAAGTAGTTGACTCGGCCATTCTTCTTTACTTCTTAGCAAAAATTCCGGGCCATTTTTCCATCTACCTGTTGCCTTGCTTCGCCTTGTAAATGATGCACGCGTTGCTTCATCTGCTGGGTTTAGTTCCCCTGGGCACCAAAACCAATCTTCCACTTGACTGCTTTCCAATATCTCGGCGACCCTATTTGCAACGTATTGTTTGTAAACCCGATGATCAGCTCTGATCCATCTTATTACAGTGTGCGAATCGCTCCAAAAATAAATTTTATTAAACTGTATTGAATGGCATTTTACTACGCTATCCTTCAGTCGTACGCCCATAACGGCTGCTTGCAGTTCCAACTTCGGGACTGAATGGTATCGTGTCGGAGCACAACTATTCTTTGCTGCTACGAATGCAAGCTCTATACCTGTAGGCGTTTGTGCTCTCACGTACGCTACGACTGCACATGCCTCCTCACTTGCGTCTACGAAAACGTGCAAGTCCAGGGCAATATTGTCGAAATTTGTCAGGTAACAGCGTTGAATCCGAAAGTTTTCCACTTGTTTTAACTCCACCAGCCAGGTCTTCCATCGCTCAAACAGTTCGTCGGGTATTGGATCATCCTATCCTATGCCCCTCCTCCATATCGCTTGCATAAATAATTTTCCTGTCACCGTAAAGTTTCCCAGAAATCCAAGTGGATCAAAGATGGACATTACGACGCTAAGTACTTCACGCTTGGTTGGTTTCCTATGGAAGTTTACTATTTGTTGTGGCACCTTATCCAATTGGAATACGAACACCAGTTCATCGGCCTTTGAACGCCAAAACATGTCCAGTATACGGTCCACGCGGCCGTCAATAGCTACATCTTCTTTTATGGCAGTGTTCGTGCTACCAAACGCTCTTTCAACTTTCGGTGAATTTGAAATTATATTTCTCAGCTCGAATCCTCCAGCGCTGTGAATACGTATGACTTCGCCGACGACCTGGATTGCCATTTCTTCTGTCTCAAAGCAATCTACATAATCATCAACGTAGTGTCGTTTTATTATGCCTTCGACGGCTCGTGGTATCTCACTGGAATAGTCTTCAGCATTTTTGTTTTTTATATATTGAGCAATTGTCGGAGAACACGTAGCACCAAATATCATCCTCTCCATCACAAACACTTCCACGAGTTTTGTGGGGTTTCCATCTCTCCATAGAAATCGCTGATATTGTTGGTCTCTTTCATTTATTAACACCTGATGAAACATCTCTTTTATATCGCCACATACAGCAATCGGTGCTTCTCTGAATTTAAAGAGAATAGCTATCAATGGTTGGTTTAAGTCTGGGCCGGATAATAAAGCTTTATTTATAGAGATATTATTTATTTCAGCTGCGGCATCAAATACGATTCTTATACCATTTTTATATGGATTTCTAACTCCGAAATGTGGTAATAATAAAATGATTTTGATGGACAGATTTTTTCTTCTCCCGGTTTAAGTCTTCTTGCATATCCATCTTCTATATAATGGTTTAGTTTCTTTCTGTATTCAGTTGCATATTCTAAGTCCTGCCTCATCTTTCTTTCAACACTTTCTAATCTTTTCATTGCCATCGCCAGACTGTTAGGGAATGAAAAAGAATCCTCTTTCCACAACAACCCCGCCTCATATCGATCGCCCTTCCTTTTTGTTGTTTTTTGTAATATTTCAAGTGCCCTCTTTTCATCTTTGGATTGCATCAATTTCGTGTCTGGTTTTATTCCAAATGTTTCCATGTCGAAATATTGTTTCATCCTATCATTCATCTCTTTGACTGCATCAATTTCAGCATAAGAGTAATTTTTTTGTATATGGAATGACCGCTTAATGCATGGCTTATCATTGGTGTTAACTGGCCCATACACCATCCAACCCAATCTGGTTTTAACGGCAATAGGCCCAGGACTCTGTTGGCTATATGGGGTCTCTATTGGTACTATTAAAAATGAGTGTATGAGACTGATAATGATTTTTGGCTGACCATTATAGCTTTCGATCGGCAAATTGCTTAGATACGGATTCTCTTTTATCACTTCACTGGCTTTGAATCTTTGGGTAGGCAATGATAGACTTGATGAGGTGAACACTTTGCTTATCTGGTATTTTATAGAGTCCTCCGCCACTCCACTAATGACAATGTCTACTATTTCAGTTTTTTCGCTTATTGTTTCATTATTTAACCAATGCAGGTCTAGGGTGTCCTCCCGACCATGTATATCTAGTTCTTCCGCCAGGCTCCTTTCGATCATGCTAACGTTCGCTCCATCGTCCACGAAAGCATATGTGTTGATTATTTTATTCTTCCCATCTATTTTCACAGGTATAATCTGGAATAGAACCCCGTCGCTAGTTTTTTCGGAATCTGCACGGCAATTTCTATTCTCCTGTTGTGAAGTGGCTATTATTGATGCTGATGGCTCCGATATGTTTGACTGTACAATTTGCCTTGACTCGCCATGTAGCAGTGTATGATGCGTTCTTTGACACCCACTAATGCCACATCTTTTACGTGTAAAGCATCGACTCATCTGATGTCCCATCTTCAAGCACGCGAAACATAGTTTTAATTCTTTGATCTTGTTCCATTTCTCTTCTAAGACCAGTTGTGCAAATTTACGGCAGTTACTTACGTTACTGCATTGGCCGTCGCATATTTTACATCTTTTTTCAGCTACGCTTACATATGCGATACGACGATTTTCATTTGGCTTAGAGTTGAATCTTTTATTTAAATGTAAATTCTCAGCTGATCGTGTAGAAGTACTTGGTAAGGCGTCTGATACCATGTTGGCCATTCTTCGTAAATTGTTAAGCCATGAACTGAATTCGACTAGTGTTGGCGGCAGCTGCAGCTGGAGACATTTCTCAGCCCATTGCAATTGCTTGGGCGTTGAAAGCTTCGCCACCAGCTCACTTAACAATATGGGATTAGTTAAATGGTGCTCGCCCTGAACGTTTCCCAAAAAAGTGGTCATATTTGTAACTTTTGTTGCGAAACTCACCAATGCTTCCAGACGACTATCATTGACAGGAGGTAGTGCGCGGACCTTTTCTATCTGGCTTTTTATCAGAAGTTCTGCCCGTCCAAAGGTTTCTTTTAATGTGGATATAATGGCAGGTACGTTCCTCGCATTAGACAAAAGTGACTCAACTGCTTCTTTAGCTTGGCCTTTTAATGCATCTCTCAAGCGCATTATATTATGCAAATCGGAATATTCAAACTCTCTAGAGGTACTTATAAAATCTTCATAAAATATTTGCCACTCTTCTGGAGAGCCTGAAAAGAGTGGAAGTGGATATAATTTCTTCTGACGATGTACTGATGCCCTTTGGGTATCATATATATTGCTTCCAGATGCAGCGGTATGTGTTTGCATCGGTTCCTGCAACGACTGAACTCACGGTTGCGCAGGCGTTAAAAGTGGCTGAAGCTGAGCAGGGGTGGAGGGCTGCTCTGTTGCAGGTGACAGCTGTGACGACTGCGATGACTGTTGCATCTCTCTTCTAAGTTCGAGTACACTACATTGAATTCGCTCATTATTGGCTATCAGAATTGCCTGTATGGCTTGCATCTGTTTCTGGAACTCATTTCTCATATCACTTAATCGTTTATCAACTTGTTCCGAAATCACTTCACCATAACTTTTATTATTTATCACGTCATTGCTGTTTTCTTTTTGTACTGACGGCTCTGCAATTCTGCTTGTACTGGTGCTCGCCGACGGCAGGGTGCTGGTTATTGGCGTCGCGACTGCGGTAGCTGCTGACGTCACGGCTGCATTTTCTGCTGACGTCGTAGCGGCACTAAGCGCTTGAGACGACGTATTTGGCGCCGTTCTATTTAATGGCATTCTTGTCGCGTCAAAACGTACAGGTGCTACTCCTTTATTTACGCGACTACTGCTTCTGTTTGGATGTTGAAATGATGACATCAACGGCGACAGAGAAATCAGTGGCTGACCCTTCTACTTGTTCAGTTATTGCAGTTGCGGTTAACGGCAGAATTTTGGTAGCGGCAGTGACTGTAACGGCGGCAACTGTATCAGCGTGTGAGTACTTTGCAGCATCGGCTTAATATTTAGGCTTCGGCAATTTGCGTGGCAGCAGTGGCAATAAATGTTTTTTAATATTATAAACTTACTTGATGAATATATTGGCGGTACGGCCAACTTTCCACATAAGAAAATATGAGTTTCACGGCAAGTAGGTATGACAGCAACAGCTTTTTCAGTAGAGGCTTAATACTTGTTGATGGCACGGCTAAATTTCCTAAAAGGAAAAAATAAAGTTGTCGACGATCCGAGCGTAGAGGTCTAGAAAATTGAACTCTTGCGGTCACCCTCAAATAAGTTCCAAACACAGGCAAGATGACTGCTAAATCCTTTTGTTTATTTTTCTATATTCGTAAAAATTCATACATATATATATATAGAAAATATAAAATATAAAGACAAATTAACTTACTCCTTTTTTGACCTCCGGCGACTTGCTCGATTGACTACCTAATAAAGCAAACCCGTTTAAGCAAAACGGATTTACTTTACTTGGCGGCAAAACGTCTGTCCCAAAGGCCAAAGTACAAACTAAGTTACATTGAGGTGCAAACGAGACAAAAATACAATACATTTTTACTTATGATTAACGAATGCATTAAGCCCCGTTCACATGAATATAACCTACATATGAATTTCAAATAATAATTCAATTAATAACACCTTCAATAAAATGGAGTTTACCCACACCTGAGGCTGCCATACATCCCCAAACCATTACGGAGCCTCCTCCGTGCTTTACTGTATTTTTTTGTATTTTTATGGTTAAACTCTTGATTCTGACTCTTGAAGACTTTAACCATAAAAATACAAAAAATACAGTAAAGCACGGAGGAGGCTCCGTAATGGTTTGGGGATGTATGGCAGCCTCGGGTGTGGGTAAACTCCATTTTATTGAAGGCATAATGGCTACAAATGCTTATCTTAATATCTTGAAGTCAAACGTAAAGGAGAGTGCACACATGTTGGGTATTTCTGATATCCTTAAGTTTTGTCAGGACAATGATCCTAAGCACTCCTCTTTGCTGGAGCTTAAGATACAAAAAACATAGATAGATATATTTAAGAGTGTTATACACTGCGACCTGAAAGATCTATTGTGATGCCCCTATTTATTAGAAAGATGAGGATAGTCTCATCTATAAATCTTCTGTCAGGTTAATTTCTGACAGGAATTCATATATTTTGAAGGAATCAAGATGAAGGATCTTTCTCATATCTAAGATATATTCTCCAAAACACCTGTGTCTATTGTATGCGAATGGTCTGCAGTCTGTGATCAGGTGCAGTGAGGTTTCGTCACTTTCTCCACAGAATCGACAGATGGCATCTGAAGATATACCCAACTTGTTCATATGGTAGTTGAGTGTACAATGTCCGCTTAAAATGCATGTGATGATTCTTAATTTACTCCGAGGCATATTTATTAACTCCTTAGCTCTTTTAGGATTAAAATCTCCCAGAAGAGCTTTGGACTGTCTTAATCCCGGAAGAGTTTTCCAGGTTTGACTTCTTTTTGCATCTGTACACTTCTTCAGCAGACCTCCAATGGTATTGGATGATAGTCCACAGAAGGGTTCAGGGCCGTTGAAGTGAGAGGCCGCAGCCTTCCTAGCTAAGCTATCAGCCTTCTCATTTCCCTCTACTCCTATGTGGCCTGGTACCCACATTACAGATAACTTGTTCATACTGCCTAGGGAGTTTAGCTTCCCAATACAGTCCCACACAAGTTTAGACCTCACTAAGGGTGAGCTCAGACTCTTGAGTGCTGCTTGACTATCAATAGTATCACGATGTTTTCCCCCCGATACTTCCTGTCAATGTTGATCTGGGCACATCTTTCAATAGCGTCAATTTCCGCTTGAAAAATGCTTGGAAAAGAACCCATTGGTTCCCAGTAGTTGGTTCTAGGCCCAAATACTCCTGCCCCAGTTCCGTCCATTGTCTTAGAACCGTCAGTATACCATAAGAGGGTATTTTCTATAATTTTATACGTCTCAGTTAGACCTTTCCATTCTTTATTGCAACTCATCATTGTACATTGATAGACAGTGTACATTGATAGTACATACATATTGATAGTTCATACTGTTCGGACGTGTTTTTGTACGCTCAGTGTTTGATCGGATTTACATATTTCTCAAATATTATTTTGTTGTATTAATATTATCAATTAAATCAAAATAATCTCGAGAAATTTAACAGTTCGTTTAATAAATTAAATACATATATGAAATATAATTCAAAAAGTAAACACTAAAAATATAATCATAAATATATGCATAAAGCTATGAGTGTCGCTCACTCTCCTCATAGAGAGCGTCGGCACTCGGTGCATATACCCGTTGCACCAAGCAATAACACTACAACAATACAATAAGGCATATTATCGGCAACAACAATGCCACTAGCAGAGTCATCATCGGTGTCAGTAGCAGCGTCGGCAACAGCAGCGACCTCAACAGAAAAGTCGATCCCAGCAACTGTCGCTACAGGAAAGAGCGCGATGACTTTCGTCGAAACAACAACGAAGGCAAGGCAGCCCAGCATAGCGCCGTCACCAAACTCAGCAGCAGTAAGGAGTCCAGCAACAATGCCTCTGCAGGCGGTAATAAACGGTGAGGTAAAGAAAATAAAAAAAAGTGGCGGTAGTGCAGACTGGTATTGACCGCTACATAAACATTAATATTAAAAGAAAGATAAGTCCACAAAAGGTCATGGGCGTCGCCAAAAGGGCAAACACAACAAACTCAGGTGCTCCTCTGGAGAATAACAGATTTGCACTTCTTAGTGTAGAGAATTCTACTACTACATCGAAAGGTGAACCTGTAGTCAGTAATGCCAGACCGCCACCAATTTACCTGCGCGAGCGTAGTTCTAATCAATTAGTATTGAACATCGCAAATATTATAGGCACAAATAATTTTCACATTGTGCCTCTTAGAAAAGGTAGTATTGAGGAGACAAAGATACAGGCATATAGTGAAAAGCACTATCGTGATATTATAAATTTTTTAACGGGGAACAAGAAAAATTATTATTCCTATCAGCTAAAGAGCTCAAAAGGTCTTGTTATTGTTTTAAAAGGAATCGAAGCCACAGTAGATTCTGGCGATATTAAAGAGGCTCTTGAAGAGCAAGGGTTCCCCGTTAAGGTTGTGATAAATATTGTGAATAGAAATAAGTTTCCACAACCTATATTTAAAGTTGAACTGCTCCCCAACTCAACCCAGCTTAAAAAGAACGAGACGCACCCAATATATAACCTAAGATATCTTTTACACCGCAGAATTACGGTTGAAGAACCGCACAAACGTAACGGCCCAATACAATGTATGAATTGTCAAGAATTCGGCCACTCTAAATCGTACTGTACTCTGCGCAGTGTTTGTGTAGTTTGCGGTGATCTCCACCCTACAAGTACTTGCACCTTAGCTAAAACTGACACATCCGCAAAGAAATGTAGTAACTGTGGTGGTAGCCACACGGCAAATTACAGAGGTTGCCCTGTATATAAAGATCTAAAATCAAAACTGTCGCAGAGTATACAATTAAAACGTAACTTATCCCCAAATCCTATCTATATCCAGCCTGCCACCTCAAATCCTCAGATAGGTGACCCTATTATGCAAAAACCTAATTCTGGTCAAGCAACCTACGCAAGTGTTCTGCAGGGTAACGTACGGCAAGTTAACAATAACAATGCATCTAATAGTGGAGTAGAAGCCATGATCCTAAATCTTACTCAGTGTATGACTCAATTCATGTCTACAGTGCAAAATATGCTACAAGATTTAATTAAAGCTCAAAATCAGATGATTCAAAGTCTTGTAAATAAAAAATGAGTTTGTTAAAAATATGTTTATGGAACGCAAACGGTGTTAACCAGCATAAACTAGCCCTTAATAAGTTTCTACATGACCACGAAATTGATGTTATGCTTTTGTCTGAAACACATCTCACAAACAAATACAACTTTCATCTCCCAGGCTTCAAATTTTATAACACAAATCATCCTGATGGTAAGGCACATGGCGGTACGGCTATTCTAATCAGAAATCGGCTTAAGCATCATCAATGGATGCAAGCTACATCAGTATCTATTAAAAATCGTGGCAAAGACCTGACGCTTTCAGCTATATACTGCCCACCCCGTTTTACTGTAACAGAAAATCAATTTAAAGAACTTTTTGATTCCCTTGGTGATAGATTTCTAGCTGGCGGTGATTATAATGCGAAACATAAACACTGGGGCTCTCGACTAATTAATCCAAAAGGCCGACAATTGTACAATGCAATAACTAACAGACATAGTAAATACGATTTTGTCTCACCAGGACAGCCCACTTATTGGCCAACAGACCCAAAGAAAATTCCTGATCTTATTGATTTTGCTATTTCTAAAAATATAGATAGGTCTTTAGTATCAGCGGAAACCTGTGTCGATCTGTCCTCTGATCACTCGCCTGTAATAATCAACCTTTATGAACAACCAGAATATACAAGCCCACAGTTTCGCCTAGGGACCAACCAAACCGATTGGTTAAAATACAAAAAGTATATTAGTAGTCATATCTCTACAAGAGTTGAGGTAAAACATGCAGATGATATAGATAATAATATTGATATTTTCAACTCCATGCTAGCGACTGCAGCCGTAGTGGCAACGCCAAAAAATACTTCTAGAAAGTGCAAGTATGCCTGTACAAATAGCCAAATTGAAAAACTTGTAGCACAGAAACGACGGCTGCGCCGAGAATGGCAGAAACATCGCTCACCCATCTCTAAATACAATCTTAAAGCAGCCGAAAGGGCGCTTAATGATGCTCTTACAAAGGAGGAAGATAAAAACCTAAAAGAGTACCTGAAGAAGGTAACCCCAAATTCTACCGAAAGGTATTCCCTTTGGAAGGCATCTAAAAACTTTAAGCCTCCAATGGAAGGTGTAAAACCTATAAGAAACCCGAACGGCGCGTGGGCTCAAAGCGATCAAGAAAAAGCACTCTGCTTTGCACAACATCTATGCAACGTGTTCCAGCCGAATATGGCTACAAACTCCTTTGCACTGCCTGCCTTACCTTGCAGTACTGAGATTGCTCAGCCTATTAAAATTTCCCTTCCAGAAATAACCAAACAAATTAAACAACTGAATCCAAAAAAATCACCTGGATTCGATAATATTACCCCGAAAATGCTAAAACAGTTACCAGATTCTGCATCAGCATTTCTCTGTAAGCTTTTTAACGCAATCTTGGGCAACGGTTACTATCCGAATGCATGGAAGAAGTCTCAGATATGTATGATAGCTAAACCTGGAAAAGACGCAACGCTACCGTCATCATATAGACCTATCAGCCTGTTGCCTTGCCTTTCCAAATTGTTTGAGAAACTACTATTAAATAAACTATCTGCTTTTCTTCATGAACATAGCGTAATACCGCAACACCAATTGAGCAAGTCAATCGAATTTCAAATGAAATAAGAAAAGCATTTGAACTCGGGGAGTTTTGCTCTGCAATATTCCTTGACGTGGCTCAAGCATTTGATAAGGTATGGCATCAAGGACTGATGTTCAAAATCAAAAAGTTTCTTCCAAAAAGCTATCATAAAATTCTTGAGTCTTATTTATCCAATAGACGTTTCAGGGTAAAAGTAAACGAATTCATTTCCGAAGATTTTCCAATTTTAGCCGGTGTGCCCCAAGGTAGCGTTCTAGGCCCTACATTATATGTAATATTCACATCTGATACTCCTATAAGTGGAAGCACGCTAATTTCAACATTTGCGGATGATACCGCCATACTCAGTTGCAATAAATGTCCGATAAAGGCGTCGAGAGCTCTACAAGAGCACTTAGTTAGGGTAGAAGAATGGTTAGGAATATAAAAGTCAATGAGCAAAAAAGCAAAAACGTAACATTCTCTTTGAGGCCTGGTACGTGTCCAGCCATTCGGCTCAATAATATTGAGATTCCACAAGCTAATTAAGTCACCTATCTCGGCATTCATTTAGACAGGCGCTTAACTTGGCGTACGCACATTTCAACTAAAATTTTAAATATGAAGTTGAAGGTCGCCAAGCTGCATTGGCTAATAAACCACAAATCTATCTTAAGCCTAGAATACAAAAGCCTCCTATACAATGCAGTTATTAAGCCGATATGGTTGTACGGGATTCAACTGTGGGGTAATGCATCCGCTTCTAACATTGCCATAATTCAAAGGTTTCAGTCGAAGATACTTAGGTTAATAACAGGTGCTCCATGGTACATGCGTAACGAAAATATTCACAAAGACCTGAAAATACCAACAGTTATCACAGAAATAAATGCTAGAAAGCAGATATACATAGCAAAACTGAAAAATCACCCGAATCCACTAGCTAAATCCCTCGCAAAACCGATAAGCCGATCCCGCCTGCAGAGAAGAGACCTTCCGGCCTTTTGAAGAGCGAAGCAGAACCGAAATTTTGATGACCAAATACAATTTGGGTTAAAATTATTTTTTAGTATCAAGTTTTAAGATTTGATATACTTATTGTTAGGCTTAATTTAAGCAAATTCAATAAATAATAAATTCTTGTAATAAAAAAAAAAAATCATTGTACAGTATTTGTGTGCAAAATTGAATTTTCTTGGCATAAAATCCTTGTGAGATTTTAGTATTCTTGAGTAGAATTTTTTACTCCATATATTTAGGGTGTAATTTGATTCTCTCGAAATAATGTATTGTATTCTGGTAAGAGATTTCCTAGCAGAGTCTTGAATTACTAGATGTAAGGGTGTTCGATCTAGTATAACTTCCATTGCTGCTGTTGGACAGATGCTCCGGTGGATAAAAAGGCAGGCAAGGCGTTGTACTTTACTTAATGCAGATTTCGCTGTCTTAAGTCTGACTCTATTTGACCAGGCTGCAGAACCATAGGTGATGATTGGTCTCACCATCATGGTATACATCCAGTGAACGATTTTTGGGTTACATCCCCAAGATTTACCAGCAAGCCGTCTGCATATCATTAAGGAAGCTGTAGCCCTCTTGGTGATTGCTGTCAGATGAGCCTTCCACAATAACTTTTTGTCGAAAATGACTCCGAGGTATTTGGTCTCAGAGCTAATATCGACCTGTGTACCATTTAGAAGAATAGGTTTCATATATGGTAGATATCTTTTTCTAGTGAACGGCACAATGGTGGTCTTTGAGGCATTGATTTTCAATCTTGTTCCCCTGCACCATTCACTAGCTGCTAATAAGCCCCTCTGGATAATATCACAAAGAGTGGATTCAGATTTCCCTCTAGCTATTATCACAATATCGTCCGCATATCCTTGACATGATATGCCTAGATTTGTGAGTTTTACCAGAAGATCATCAACTACTATGCTCCACAAAATGGGTGATAATACACCACCCTGTGGACATCCTTTATTGACTTTGACTTTAACAGTTTTGTCACCTGCTTAAGCTTCAGTCAGTCTACTGTTGAGTAAAGCTGGTATCCAATTGGAAGTGGTATTATCTATTCCAATTGGAAGTGGTATTATCTATTCCTCTATTGTTAAGAGCCCTAATCATATATTAATGAGGAGTGTTGTCAAAAGCCCCCTCAATATCGAGAAAGACACAAAGTGCTATTTCTTTTTTATCCAGTGCTGCCTGAATAAAATCAGTCAGATGGTATAGTGCGGTTTCAGTCGATTTTCCCGCAATATATGCAAACTGACAAGGATGTAAAGGCTCCCTTTTCAATACGGTCTCAAGGAGATGTATATTAACTATTTTCTCCATTGCTTTAGGTACAAAGGATGTCAAACTGATAGGCTTGAAGGATTTGCGATGGGCCATATCCTTCTTGCCTACCTTGGGGATAAATACCAATTTAGCTGTGCGCCATGCTTCCGGTATGTACCCAAAAGCAAGACTTGCCCAACTGATATTTACCAGGCGCGGAATCAGTGCCTCACCACTCCATTGGAGATGGATCGGGATCGGGAAAATACCATCCGCACCCGGCGATTTATGTAGATGGCTGAAAAGAGCTGATGGCCCATCTCAGCCTCTCAGTAGCTATAATTTCTTTGGCCACCTTCCAGCCAATCTTGCTTGCTGCAAAGATGGCGGTAACTGGATCGAGCTCCCAGGAAAGTGCACACGCAGCAAAAGGAGAGTGCGATCCTCTTCATTTGCCGTGAACGTCCCATCGTTAGATTTCAATGCCAGATTTAAATGGACTTTGTTTTTCGCAAGAGCTCTATGGAGTCGTGCTACTTCAGGAGTCGATTCTACACTTTCACAAAAGGATATAAAGCTAGTCCTTTTGGCTTGTCTGATCTCTTTGTTATAGATCGTCAACTCTTTTTTATATTCTTCCCAGTCCCCCGTACGCTTAGCTAGATTGAATCTAGCTCCACCGGATTTTTATATATTCCTTGGATGTTTGAAGAGGAGAGTAGTGAATTCACTGAACTATCGAATAATTCCCAGTTAGTATACCTAGGATTTCTAAAAACGACCGTTCTTGTGACGATACCTCCTAAATCGAACTCAACTATGCTGTAGTCCGACAGAGAGGGTTCGTCCGAAACTTTCCAATTGTTAACAATATCAGTTAGCTCTGCACTACAGAAACTCAGATCAAGAACTTCCTAATTACATTTCTAAAAGTGGGTGTGTTCCCCTTATTCAATATATATATAAATTAAGTGATCATAAAAATTCTAGAACTGACTCACCCCGTTTATTGGTGTCACTGCTACCCCAGATGGTGTTGTGTGCGTTTGAGTCACAGCCCACCAATAGTGGAATCCTTTTGGATAGGCAATACCTCGGCAGCTTATAGAGTTTCTCCGGGATGTCATTCATATCTCCCGGAAAGTAGGCCGATGCAACGAGTATGTCGCGAGAGACCCCATCATCTATGTACTTTACCATGATGGGTGTGAGATCTCGCGACATGAATTCTGAAAGACAAAAGTAGTTAATATCATTTCGAATCAGGATACAGGTGCGGGGAATGTCATCATTGGCATCCCATATCACCTTTGTAAACTTACTAGAAAGGCCCCTAATTTGACCTTTGTAACACCATGGCTCTTGAATGAGGACCAGCCCCATGTTGTTCTTGGCAAACACCCTCCCGATGACAGCCGAGGCTGCTCTGTCATGATGGATGTTTGCTTGAGCCACTTTCAGTCTCGTCATCTTATGGAACAGGTTGTGACGGGATGGTGTTATTCCCATCATCGTCCTCCTCGTCTATAGAGACATCCTTCCAGACTGTGTACCAGTGAAGGACAGTATGCGGCCTCAGCCCCTATCTCAACACTGGGGGCCCTGGAAGAGATTTCCGGGGCCGCAGTCTTCGGTTCAGCTGGGGGAAGCCTACTACTCGTAGTTACCTCTGACAGAGGTGGGATGTTTGTCTCCTTTACTTCCTCTGCCTTGAGCTTTTCCTGAGTATGTTTGGAACAATCGACTTTGATTTTTGAAGTGGATACCAACGAAGGAGAATTCTTTGGTCCACTCATCAACCAGCCTCTCAAGCAACATCTGCTCAACACTTGTCAGCTCCTCTCTAGTCAGGATGGTGTTCGGATAGTCCGCAGCAACAACAGCCACCTTGGTGACGGACGCCACCTTAGCGTAGCTAATTGCTGCCTTGGACCCTCCACGACTAGGGGGGCCTGACGGTTGACGGGTTGCCGTCTTCCTCTTTTTGGCTGGGTCAAGATTAGGAGAAAATGTGTTTCGTACCCTTTTCTTCAGGTTCTTGTTTACATTCGGTTGTGATATTGTGCCAGCCGAATCCTTTACAACCCTGTGTTCCTTTGTCTTGGCTACAGCATCATCTGGTTGCAAACAAAAAACATAACAAAAACAAAAATAGTCAAAAATTTTGCTGTCAAGAAAGTGTTTTTACAAATCAGAACTTCTTTATAAAAATCAGATAAAGAAATGAAAATTACCATTATAAAGGGTTTTATTATTTTGTATGCCCCCCTGTAGCATTTATAATGACTTTTAGCATTCTCCTCATGGAATAAATCAACTTCTGCACATCGTATTCGCTTGGTATTTTTTTTCATTCCTCTAGTATTGCAATTTTGAGCTCTGCTCCACCTTTTGATTGCCTCTCGCTCCCTTTTTTCTTAAATGTTCCCACAATTTTTCAATGGGGTTCAAGTGTGGCCTTTGGGCTGCCGTATCTAACACTTTTTTGTAATTATAAAGAACCCAGGTCCTTACCATATGCTCCTTATGTTTTGGGTCATTATCTTGGTAATATTTGAATTATGGATTGCTATCAATATTGAACCCACAATGATCTGCGCTGTTTACCAAATAACGTTGGAATATTTCCAAATATTGTTTTGCATCCATTTTATTCTCTACGAAATCTGGTTCTCTTACTCCTTTACTGGATATGCACCCCGATACTATGACAGAAAGTTTGCCGAATTTAAATATTGGAATATAATATATTTCGATTTTCCAATGCTGTTAACGTTTGTCGCCACATTCTATTAGGCCCACCATTATAGTAAAGCATTATTTTGGTCTTATCGCAAAATATAGCGTCATCCCAATAGTCATTCGGTTTGTCAAAGTACATCCTAGTGAAAGACAATCGTTCTTCAATGTATTGTGTTGAAAGCATTGGTTTTTTTTCGAGCAAAGTCTTGACATATACTGGTACTTTATCAGGAGCTGCCCTACTGTTTCGAGGGTAACCGCAGTATCACAATCTTCTTTGAGTTGGCTTGAAAGGCTTCTCGTAGAAATCTGCGGATTTTCGCCAGCTTTCCTTACCAAAATGCGTTCTGTTTGTTCTATCTGATATTTTGTGCGAATGGAAGTCCGAAGGTTTTGGCAACCGACTATTTTCCTTTTTTACGCGATTTTAAATATTATAAATAGTTTGTCTGGTCAAAGAAATCATCTCGGACAATTTTTGGACACTTTTTCGGATGCGGTGGCTATAGTAAAGCAATTGAGTCCTACCAAATGACGTTATTTTACCAGACATCGTAAATTCACAATAATTTTGCTAAAAATGCTGCATTCGATGAGCAAAGAACAACTATTTTTGATTAATTTGCGTCTAAACTGCGCACAAAGCATAGTGAAGCATTAATCTCACAACGGTAAAAGTATTGTGCAGCTAAATTAGTTCCAAATTAGTTCCAAAGAGAATTGTAAAAACACGTTCTTGACAGAATTTTTTTTTACTATTTTTGTTATGTTTTTAGTATCTTAAGTTAAATATTTATATTTTTTTTTTGTTTCTGTTCATTAGTAAATAAATTGATTAAAAGAAATGAATCAAAAAAATTAATCAAAACAATAAAGAAATACAAAATTATGAAGGGGAGAAATCAAATTCACAAATTTTTTACCGTGTCAAAACACATTCTTGACAAACTGTATGTACAGTCAGCGTCAAAATAAAGTATACAGATGCAATGGGCTACTTTGAAAGATCATATCCTTGTTCATAATGAAGATATTCGAAATGCATTTCTATTTTTGAAAACTTTATTACTTATTTTTTAATACTAATATGAATAAAAAATATTTACATAAATACACTTAAATTACAAAAAAGGTAAAAACTCAATTTTCACGCGTCAAAAAAAGTTTACAGTTTCAAATAAATGATAAATTCTAAGTCTGAAATTAAAAGTAAGTTAAAATTATTACTTGATTTGCTTGCCCTTGCCTTTAATAACTCCATTTAATCGCTTTGCCATTGGTTTTTTAAAATTGGCTGTCACTTCCAGAGGAATTTGAAGCCATACTTCGATCAGAGTTGCTTTTAAGGACTCTTGGCTGGTTATAGCCCGCTTCCTTATTTGTCTGTCTAGATGTCCCCATAAATGTTCAATTGGATTCAGGTTTGGCGATTGTGAAGGGTGGTCCATCTGTTTTGGCGTTTTATAAAGCAGCCATTCTTGGACGATCTTGGCTGTATTCTTGGGATAGTTGTCTTGCTGGAATATCCACCTCAATAGCAAATTTACTCTGAGTATGTTCAAATATTAAATTTTGTTCATTGTTGACTCAATGAACACCAGGTTTCGTACTCTATTAATGCAATTTTTATGGACAATTAAATACTGGAAAGCTTCTTTAGACGGCTCTAGCTTTACTTTCATAGGAATCTACCGTCTGTACTGTAACAAGAAAAGAAAAAGTAAAGCGCAATAACTAAACAAAATAAACACATTCAGAGGTATAGCGAAATTCATAATAAAAAATTTAAATTAAACATATTCGTCAAATTGCAATTTTTTCATATTTGTTGATTTATTTTTCTTCAAATTCTATTTTGACAGTTCCTTATAGAAAAATGGTTCTTGCAATAAGAGAAAAAAGAGAATGGAAATTCTAAAGATGCAAAATAAAGCACGCAGACGTGTATGCATGAGTTCACCATGTATTCCCAGCAGGAAATGTGCTTAATTAATTGTGAAAAATTCAGTCTCCTGCTAACACTCGTGGCGAGCAGACACAAGAGTATATTTCCGGTTTCTTTCTGAGTTTTTCTTGAAGTTTAGCATACCGTCCGCGGTTTCACTCTTGCACATTATCGTTAGTACGGTTCGTATTCTTTTTTTACACAATACATACTCTCAATCCAAGTGCATAGTGTACAACAGCATATAGAAAAGCATAGCCTCCGGGCTGCCCTCCGAATGCCATTTGCGGACAGCCCTGAGACTAAAAAGAGAAACGGCACAACCTTAATTCCTCCATAATCTTCCCCGATCTTCCAAAAACGATCCAGGCTAATCCTAAATATATTCTTGTAGCTTCTGCGGATGAAAAGACTCCATTATCGCAATATTCCTGTTTCTCAGTTCAAAAATCTCTTCAGCTCGTTAGCATCTCATCACCTCCATTTCTGAGCTTCGTGACGGGACATTGCTGCTTCTAGTGAAAAATCAAATTATAGCTGAGAAATTTCTAGCAGCTAAAACGCTGCATGGAGTATACCCAATTAAATGTACACTTCACAACTCTCTGAATTTTACTAAGGGCAAAGTATATGACCCATATTTAAATACAGTTTTGGAGGAAGAAATCGTCCGCGAACTAAGTTCCCAAGGAGTCGCTTCCAACTTCAAATTCTAAAAAATCATAGATGGTAAACCTCATCCTAGCTGAGTTATACTCTTAACCTTTGATTTATATCATCTTCCGGATAAAATTGGCATTTCCTGGATTACAGTAAAATTAAGAGAGTACATTCCTAATTCGATGCGTTGCAAATCGGGCCGGAACTTGGACACACAGCTAAGCGCTGCAAAGGGTTCCTTGCTTGTGATAATTGTGCCTCACAACCACATAATCCCACTAACTGCCCCCGCAGCTATTGTGCTAACAGTGTAGGAGACCACCCATCTTCTTCCAGAAACTGCAAAAGATTAATTCAAGAAAAATAAATTCTGGAAATAAAAACAAAATACAAATGCACAATACGGGAAGCCAGGGAAATACATAGAAATCGAACACCTTTAAGTCGCTCTGTACATAGCTATGCTTCCGTACTTTCCTCTTCTAACATAAAAGCCACTATTCCAAAAAATCAAACAGAAACATAACCAAACGAAAACAATGAAACTACAAACCATACAATAAAGTAAAATTTACTCCCACAACTTAATTAACCGCTACTAGGTTAAAAACAACTACTTCAACCAACTTCTCTATCGAATCCAACAACAGCAATAAACCAACTAGTTTTACCAGTTTGTTAACACACAACGAAACAAAAAATGACAACAACATTTCGAACATCTCTACTTCTAACACTTTCTCTCTTATTAAGAAAGCGTCTCTTACAATTTCTTCTCTTGAATCCAAAAGCAATAGTACACCATTTAATTCTATTAGAACTATAGACAACTATTCATCCAAAACAACACACAAAATCTTATTTCGTCTGACGAAGAACAACAATTAAAAAAAATTTATATATGCTTCATTTTGTACACAGTAAATTGAACCACCTCAACCCCCTTTCCCTCAGACAACGCTTCTAAGAATATACTGTAAAATATGCAAATACTTCAGTGGAATATCGATGACCTTTTCAATAATTACATAGATTTAAATATATTTGTGAAAGGAGGTTTCACAATCCCGAGTCCGCGCTCGACAAGTTTTTAAAATAGGGCGATTTTTAAATGAATTAGATTTTATTCGTAAAGTTAAACTATATATTACATGCGTATTAATAAAAATTAAATAAGGTTTTAATCCGTTTGTGCCTCGACTTTAAAAATTCTTGTTTTTTCCTCAATTTACAAACGCGAACTGACTGTACTCTTCCAAGTCTAAAAACGCGTAAGCTATTTTTTTAAAACGTTATTCTTTGACAGTTACTCCAATGCTACCAAATATAAATGCGTATAAGAGAATGTATAGACAAAAGGGGGGAAAAAACTATATACATATGATAGGAGAAACATATAAAAAATTCTATGATAAGCAAAACACCCAGTGGGAAAAAATAGAAATCATATAATTTAAAATACTCCGTTCGCCGGTAACATTCTCCCCCTCGTAAGCTAGTCCAAACGCGCTTACTCCAGTTGATTACCGACGTCTAGGACAGCTATCTTGATTGCAGGGCGCTCTAGCAAGCCATGTTGCGTCTTCACTGTAGCTCGTCGTACCTGGCCATCCTTTGCGACGACAACTTCCTGAACTATACCTTTTGGCCACTTGTTTCTCGGTTGGTTGTCGTCCACGATGACCACGACGTCGCCGACCTTTAGAGGTGGTTGCTTCGTATACCATTTCGACCGCCGAGTTAGTTCAGGCGTGTAGTCCTCCTTTATCCACCTTTGCCAAAATCGGTCGACGTATATCCGGGTTTGATGATAACGATGTCGTAGATCGCTATTGTGGCCAATCGGCTTATAACCATTGGTTGAGCCTAGCAATAGATGGTTAGGAGTGATATCTTCATCATCACATGACTCCAGTGAAACGAAAGTCAACGGGCTCGAATTTGTTATATATTCGACCTCGAACAGTGCACTTCGGAGCGTCTCGTCGTTGAAGTTGGGCTCAGGATACATTGCTGCTAGCACGTTTTTTTTATCGATCTGATTATCCGCTCCCAAGCGCCACCCATGTGGGGGCGGCAGGTAGGTTGAACTTCCATTGGATGTCATCGAACTTAGCTTCGATTTCCGCATAATCAACGTGCCCGGCCTCTTCTTGCAGAATCTTCGCAGATGCTTTGAAATATGTACCATTATCCGTGTAAATTTCTTTTAGTACACCTCGACGCGCTAGGAAATTACGAATACACAGGATGCAGGAGCTAGTGTCCAAGGTGTGGAATACCTCAATATGCACCGCTCGAACCATGAGGCAGGTAAATATAACGCCCCATCGTTTTTCATGCCTCCTTCCAACCGCAGCAAACATTGGGCCGAAGTAATCAATCCCGACGTAAGTGAATGGGCGCTCGAAACTCGCAAGTCTGTGGCAGCTGGCAATGCGGCCATTTGAGGTGTCATCGTCATCGCATTTTTATTTTTGCAGTGTTGGCGGCTGCTTCGAACAGAACGATACAGCACACGCAGCCGTGGTATGAAATATTGACCCTTAATATCATTAATAATGGTCTCATGGGAAAGGTGATGATATTTCCCATGCATCTCCTTGACGATCAGATATGTGATGTTACTATTGCTGGGCAGCACGATCACGTCGTTGGATTTAGAAATTTTGTGCGCCCTTTAACACGAATGATATCATGATCGTCTAGAAATATATTAAAGGAAATTACTTTGCTGTTCTTCTCAATACTCTTACCACTTTTCAAGAGAATTATTTCTTGGGAATATTCGTTGAGTTGCGCTTGCTTGATGAGGATCGTCTTCGCTGCTTGGATCATTTCGAACGTGGGCTTTTCGGGGAGAGCACTCACTGATCTGATTCTTGCTCTCAGCTTCTCCACGTAAAGAATGAACATCCCTAATGCGCGATACAAGCGGCCAGGATGAAAATTATTCAACGTTGATGGGCAGCTTCTGTTTATTCATCTTTTGAATGTGAAGCAGATGATGTCTAATTTCGGCGGTGTTCGTGGGTCCGAAGTCGTCGCGATATGGCCACTCGTTTTCAGCATTCATTAAAAAAGCATGTCCATTGTACCACAAATGATCTGACGTTTTGGGTTCGGATTTTGTTGCGAGATCTGCCGGGTTAAATGTTGATGGGACCAACTTCCACTTGTCTGGGTTGGTGTGCTCGAGAAATTCAGCGACTCTGTACATGACGAATTGCTGGAACTTCCTGGGATCCATGCGGAGCCATTTTAAAACCGTAGCTGAGTCAGTCCAAAACACTTTTCTGCATATACGTAGTCGAGGAACGCTTTGTATTTGGTTTGCAGGTGCACACCTGTGATCGCTGCCTGTAGCTCGAGCCGTGGAATTGATACAGGCTTAAGTGGTGTTACCTTGGATTTTGCTGTCACCAATGAAATATTCATGCTGCTGCCACATCGAACTCGCAGGTAGCATACCGCTGCATAGCAATACTTCCCTGCGTCCACAAAAGTATACAGTTCGACGTCATCAGCTTCATTTAAAGAATGTGAGAAGCATCGTGGAATTTCAACCGCTGCTATTTGCGTTAGCATCGTCTTCCACTGGCACCACTTCCGAGCCAGTTCGTCAGGAAGGGTTTCAACCCAATCGATGCTCGATCGCCAGACTTCCTGAAGAAGAATCTTTAGTGAAATAGTATATTGTGCTACGAATCCTAGCGGATCAAATATAGACATCAAAACTTGAAGGAGGTCACGCTTCGTGGGTATCACGTTGTCTGATAAAACATTCCTTTTCAGCCTGGCAAACCTCCTCTTTTTCACACCATAAAAATATTTGAGCATGCATGTCACTGCAACGCACGCTTATCTGAAAAATGAGCTATCCTCTTCGCGAGCGTTGTGGTGCGAGTTCAGGGTCGCGATGGACGCAGCACCTTCGCTGCTGTGGTCGGTTGACTGGTGACTTTGCTTCTGTGTAGGAGCTGATGGTGTTTCGAATTGCAGCCTTCGATTCCGCAGACCCGATTGACTAGGCATCGCCTACGATGTGTGTTGAGGCACTGACGGAATAGCTTCAGCGATCAATATTCAGCATCTTGAATTCCTCACATTGCGCAATTTTATGCCCGTTGCTTTTGCAGTTCCCGCAGTCATATTTTTGCTAAACATTGAGTGCTTGAATGTGCGTGTTGACATAGCCGTTGCGTTTTGTTGTTGTAGGCAAAACCACTTGACTGGCAGCTTCCGCGAGCGCATAAAGCCAATCACTAGACACCTTCACCAACGGCACTTCCTTTTGTTTAGGATGCATAGCCCAAGACATTTTGTACTGGTTCGAAAGCTTCTCTACTAGTTCTCTTACCAGCATAGGATTGTTCATGTAGGCGTCCATGCTGCAAGCCTCCATCGTTGAGTAAACGTTGCGCACAGGGAGAGCGAAGTCTATAAGTGTATCTAATCTGTCCTTTAATGATGGCACTTTTCTTACCTTGTCGATGAGATTTTCACTTATATACTCTGGCCTACCAAAGCACATCCTTAGAGTGCCCGGCGACCTCTGTGCTGGTATCGAAGCTGCTTATGAACAGAGGCCACTCCTCAGGATCACCATGAAAATGCGGCAGCTCTCTTGGAATGGCTCGCCCAGCTGCCAGCTGCATTTTGGTAGGCATCGACTGGGAACAACCATTGCTTTTAATCAAGGAAATTCCTTGAGCTGGTGACAATATTTTATATTTTTCTTCTAAATAACTTTTTTGAAGTTTTGTCTCTTCTTCCAGCATAGCTAAACGCAATTCACATGCTTTTGCACTTTCTTCTTTTTAAGAAGCTGGATGCGAATTTGATAGAAAATGTGGCTGGCCGTCAAACGTAAACAACGAATGTTTCTGAGTATTCGTAGCAAACTCTGGATGTTGCTGAGTATTCGTAGCAAACTCTGCATGTTTCTCAACATTATATATGTTTGTCGCAATATTACATCCGCTTGGCGAAACATTATATTCTCTTGGCGCAACATTTTAAAAGTTCGGCTCATTTGTATACATTGGCTGCGTTCGAGTTGCAGAGCGAAAACTAAGCATTGGCGCCGACTGCGGCTGCTGTGCGTTTTTCTCCATTACTTCTTGTTGTGCTTCTGTTTCAACTTGGACGGCAACTTTTCCAATGTTTCCAACTGTCTGTTCGGCAACTTGTCCATTGTTCCATACGATCGTTTTAATTACTTCGGATGGATCCGATGTATTTTTTGTTTGATGTAATTGGCTGCACACGGTTTGGGGGGAGGACGTCGCCTGTGGGTGAATTTGTTGGACTTTTGGTGGAAAATTATTATGCGAATTTGTCGGAAGAGCATTCGAACTCGATGTGACCGCTACTGACAAGGGATTACCTCATCCACAGCTCCAACTTATATCAGCTATGTCACGATTTACTCTGACGCAATCATAGTGGTACCACATGTCGCACTTACCACACTGCACCATCGGCTTGGTCACACTTTTTGCAGTGGTGTACGCTGTCCGACTGGTTTAGGCCATCCGTGGCGGACATAGTTGCGTTTTCGAACGGATCAGTTTATAAACTTTTTTAAGTTTTTTTGTTTTATTTTTCACGAAACGCGTAAAGTTCACTTTAATTATTGTTAAACTAAATTTAACAGCTGAATTTCAACAACGGTTCTTGTACCGAGTTGATGATAAAGACCTAACGTCATCAGCGGTGCTTGTACCGAGTTGATGGTGGGTTTGACAACAGGCACATAAACCTTGGTGTCGGAGAAGGAGAATCAATCAATGAAAAGACTCACAGTTAACTCTTACTGATTGACTGACTTTTGGATGTGCCAATCGTGGGTATTTATTCATTTTTCTATATACATATATTACATATAATTTGGCTATACATATTAGGTATTATTGAATTGACAGCATAACCATGAAATGTGCATTATTGACAAATTTGCAAGCTGGCCTTGAATTGAGTTTTTCAGCGTATTGCACTTGATATCATGTTTCATCCAGTGCAATGCCTTCGCTGATGTAGTATATATTGGAGTTTTTGTCAACAATGCAAATTCCATCGTTAAGCTGGCAAGGTTTGCTTAACACAAGCCTAATTGTATGCAAAAGAAGATGTTATGCATTAAAAGTTTGAATGTTACATACCTCCCAATGAGGTTTGCACATCAACTGTTAATGCAATTAACATTTCTCCCGCGCGTTCAGCACAGCTCAACCTATATAAGATTCTCTATTGGTTGGTGGCGAGGGCGAGGCTGAGGCACCGTATCTGTTGACGTGATGATTTCTGGTACATTGACGCCGCGTTTACTTCGTATTTTCCATATGAGCCCAGTAATTAAAAGTATCACGGACAGGAACAGTGCGGTATAACTGACCGCATGGTGGTAATAGTCTGGTGGTTGAATTTTGTGCAGTGTCATCAGTTTTTCCTTGGCCAGAGCATTGTGTAATTCTGTGAGATTCTTCAGTTGTGTTGTGTATCGTGTGTTCGCGTTGATTTTCTGCAATAGTGGGGTTATTTGTTCACTATTTGATAATTCTGTCATTTTCCCTAGCCTTGTGTGTGATGCTGTTAACGAACTGGATACGGATTCTTGCCCTTGTATTGAGATTGCGTTGTGTTTTAGCACGCATTCTGGCTGAAGTGTCAGTAGTCCTGAGCCTTTCAGTGTCAACGGGATGATTTCTTTGCCGCAGACTGCAGTGGCTCGTGAAGTTGACAGAATTGCATAAATCCATTGATTTTTTTTCTTCAATGGTAGCCACATAATGTTATTGGCCACAGATTTCAGTTTACAATTTGGTTGAGTGTTGTTGAACAAATTGATTTCGCAGGAACACATCTCGGCCTCATAGCTGTACCGGATTGGCACATTTGAACATACGTATTCATTTTGATTGATTCGTTCACATGATGCAAAGTCGTCGGAGCTAATCCGCAGATATTGATCGCGAGTAGCATTTATGGCAAGAAAGGTGGTGCATGTATCAATTACCACCATAGTGTTGTTGATCCAATTTGGTACCGAAATGAGCAGAAATAGTTCAAATCGGTCATGTTCCACCAAAGGTAATGTAATCTTAAACACAACATGGTCCTGAGTGAGTCCTCCCTTTACCTTCATTATCCTATATAGTTGTATTAAGTCCTCTTGATTTGCAGGTAGTTCTAATGATGATGGCAGGTACAGTTTTTGTCAACTTCGGTGTGCAATTGCTCGGGAGTTAACAATAGCGGATTGAATTTACCGTGGTGAGTCTCTGTGAGAACTTCCAGTATAGCTGACTGTGTACGTTGTAACTTGGTTGCGATTAGAGTTAGTTGAATTGACAGAGAATTTGAATAGTTCCAACAATTTCGATTGTTTCAGCTCTTCGTTTTCTTTCTGCAATTGATTCCAAATTTTATTTACTTGTTGGTGAAATTCATCAAATCTTGTCTTAACTGCTATCTGATCCTGCTTTATGATGTTGACGGTGGAATCAATGATGGATGTTTGGTTCTTCAGCAGATGTAGCAGATTGGACTTGTTTTCTTTAACGTTTAATATTGTCCTTGACATCTTTTTGGAATACTCTGAATCTAACACGCCAAATAGGGAATGTGAAAGGTTTCCAACGAGATTTATTGCCCCTCTCCTGTTGCGACTGCTTCTTAACAGATTATTATCTACACGCAATTCTCCTTCAAGTCGATCGAAGCTGTCAGTTAGATGACTACAAGTGTAGTTTTGTTTAATCTTTCGGCAAAGTTGACGTAGGCTGCTGGTACCGTTGAATAACGTTGATGCTTCTGTCCAATAGGGTTTCAGATCGTAGTATACGAACAAGTTCCATTCCGTAGATGATATAGCAACTGATCCTATATTTTCGAAGTGGATGCCAAGTTTTGAACCAAAACGATTAACTTGCACTGGATATCCCAATATTATTGATAATATCATTATTGTTAGTAGCAATGCCAAACCATTGGTGATTGCTGGTATTATTCTTCTCCTTTTTGGCACTGGTTGCTTTTCTGGATCTACTTCGATGTCATCATCATGTTCCGAGAATAATGGTGCCAGTCTTTGAATTGCTCTTTTAAATATGCCTCTTTATGTTTTTACGTCGCACACTCTTACTAAGCCATCGTCACCCTTGTATACCTTAACAATTCGCCCTAGAGGCCATTGGAGCACTGGTAAGTTATCTTCTTTGACGATTACCATACTATTTGGCTCTATGGTGCTGGTTGGACCCTTCCATTTGTGTCGTTGCTGAAGGTACTCGTGTGACCAACGTTTCCAGAACTCGTATTTAAGGTGTGTCACCAATTTCCATCTAGTTTGTAGGGATACCTTGGATTCTGACATTTTCCTATCTATCTGTGAAGTTAACGGTTCGCCTATCAAGAAGTGTCCCGGAGTTAACGCTGTTAGGTCATCTGGATCTGTTGACATTGGGGTAGGCGGTCGAGAATTCAAAATTCCCTCGATCTCCACGACGATGGTTTCGAGTTCTTCGTAGGTCAGAGATGCAGTCGATACCATTCGTAGTAGCAAATGCTTGGCGGATTTAACCGCTGCTTCCCATAAGCCTCCAAAATGTGGAGCTCTAGGAGGAATACATTTGAAGTTAATCCCACGGTCGCTGCATGATCTCGTGATCTTTTCTCGTGAGGTATTTGAGAAGATGACATCGTTTAGCTCCTTCAGATTGTTACTTGCGCCGACGAAATTGGTTGCGTTGTCACAATAGATAGTGTCACACCGTCCGCGGCGAGACGTGAAGCGTTTCAGCGCTCCGATAAATGCTTCGTTCGTCAATTCGGTTACAGCCTCTAGGTGAACTGCCTTTGTTGCGAAACAGGAAAAGACTGCGATGTAAGCCTTGTGTGGCTTCTTTTCACGAATTTCATAGTACACCCAAAATGGTCCGCAATAATCCACTCCACTATGGACAAACGGTCGAGCTGGAGTGACTCTGGTTGCTGGCAAATTTCCCATCACTTGATTGAATAACTTAAGCTTGGATCTGGTGCAGCGCACGCATTTTTGCACAAACGTTTTCGGGCCATTATTTTTCCTTTTATTATCCAAAATCGTTGCCTTGACGGTGATAGCAAACCTTGTGGACCACAATGCAAATTATTCTCATGCATCATGACGAGAATTATTCTGGAAATAGGGTCGTTGTATGGCAGCAACATGGGATGCTTTGCGTCATAGCTCAAGTTAGATGCTTCTAGACGTCCTCCAACCCTTAGGATACCTTGGTCATCAATAAATACTTTCACATAACGAATGACATATGCTACAATTCTTTGCAGGCGTCGAATTGAGTTCCTGTGATTGATTTCTTCCCAGAAAGTTGTTGACTCTTTAGAACTGAGTGTTAGAGCTGCACTCGTCTGCCGCCTGAGTTCCTGAGCACATTGTTCTCGCGGTGGTTGAAGTGGCCAAATTGTCATAGATCCGTGCAGGAACTTAGGGCCATATAGCCAAAACAGGTTGTCTACCAATGTAGCTGGTGTCACGCCTCTTGATACCAGGTCTGCGGGAATGTCCTGGGACGGCACGTGACGCCATTGTTGTGGTTTAGTTGCTTGCTGAATAGCCGAAATTCGGTTGGCTACGAATGTGTGGTAGTGTGCTGATTCTGCATTTATCCATCCTAGAACCGCTGTGGAATCAGACCAAAAATGCGTTGTAACGCCTTTGAAGAATGGGCTTTCATGGAGCTTCTGCATCAATTCCGCGGCGACCTTAGCAGCGCACAATTCCAGTCTTGGTAATGTTACTTGCTTTGTTGGAGCTACTCGTGATTTCGCACATAGGAAGCGAACGATTGTCTGGTTTTGGCAATCTTGTGTTCGCATGTATGCTACCGCTCCATAGGCACGCTCTGATGCGTCAGCGAAAATGTGTACTTGAGGGTCTTTGGGTACTGTGCGACCGAAGACGTGGCGTGGCACGCTGACGATTTCTACCTTCTGCAAGCTCTTTTTGAAGGTTAGCCATGTTTTGTGAAGTGGTGCTGGAAGTTCCGTATCCCAGTCTATTTTAAGTTTCCATAGTTGTTGAAGGAATACTTTTGCTGTGGTCGTAACTGGCGCGACGGATCCAAGGGGATCAAAAATACGGGAAATATCTGCTAAGGCTGAACGCTTTGTTATCGTACCGGATTCTACTACACCAACCTTGACCTTAAAATCATCATTAGAAGGGCTCCAAATCAATCCAATTGTTTTGATGTTGTCGTCCAGTGTGTCACCGAATTCCATATTTACTTCACGGTCCGTGACTGGAATTTCTTCTAGTAACCTTGGGTGATTCGCGCACCATTTCCATTTCCGTAAATTGAAACCCGCGGAACTAATCATGAGTCGAAGTTGCCGCTGTATTTCACATGCAGTGGAGAGATGATCAGATCCGCTCAACACATCATCGACATAAAAATTGGATTTAACGACTTCTGCTTCTAGTTGGTATTTGTTGGCTTGATCGTCAGCCAGAGCCTGAGTGTGCGGATAGCCAAATACAGTGCAGACGTTGTACCGTAGGTGACTGTCGTGAGCTGATAACACTTCATGGGATGTGAGGGATCCTCTCTCCACCAGATAAGTTGGAACTTTTGATCGTCTTTATCTACTCGCACTTGTCGATACATCTTTTCAATGTCAGCTGTAAAGACAAATCGTGGGAGCCTGAAACGCAAAAGAATAGTGAACACATCTACCTGGATAGTTGGTCCTGTTGCCAGAAGATTGTTTAAAGAGACATTTGTTGATGTTTTGGCTGAAGCATCGAATACGACTCTAAGCTTTGACGTTGAGCTGTCTGGCTTCAAAACGGCATGATGTGGAAGAAATTAGTGGGAACTCTTGATGCTAGTTATGTCAATCTCTTCCATATGACCAAGCTTCTCGTATTCTCGCATGAAGGCTACATATTGGGCCTTGAATTCAGGAATCTTTATCTTTTTTCGTTCCATTGTCATGAACCGTTGCAAAGCTAACTTCCGCGATTCTCCCAGTTGGTTTGGAGTAGTTTGGAACGGCAATTTCACTATAAAGCGCGCATTGTTATCACGTTGATAATTTTGCAGAAAATGTTCTTCACAGCGACGCTCGGCGGTTGTAAACTTACAGCTAGGTGAATCACATGCTTCAAGTTGCCAGAATTTTTCAAGAGTGTCGTTGAGGGAACCATTCTCCTGACCAGTGTAGACTGCACATGTTGCTGTTTTTGTTGAGCTTTGGCCAATTTTTCCACTTATCACCCAACTAAGCGTTGTGTTTTGCATGACTGGGAGCTCAGAGGAAAGTTTGATTTGGCCCATTTCTATGAGGTAGTAATACAACTCAGCGCCCAAGAGAACATCGATTTTTCCTGGTTGATGAAAGTCCGGATCAGCCAGTTGTACACCCTTAGGAATCGGCCACTTTGTAACGTTTGCTCCCGTGCTTCTAGATGCAACAACGTGTTGTGTTTTCTATTGCATTTGGTGCAGTTGCCAGACACGCAAGATTTGGTATTGTGCCCACCTTTCAGACAGTTTACACAGTAGTTTGGTTTTTGGACTATGTTTAACCGCTGACTTGGGGTCATCTTGAGAAAATCTTGACATTGGAATAGCGCATGATGTTGGTTGCATGTGATGCATGCTGGACCTGTTGGCACTGAGACACTTAACGCCTGGTAGGCCCTTGGTCGCCCTTGTTCTGCCGCATCCTTGTTGAGTCTTCCTCCTAAAGCTTCCAATGACTGGAATCTAAGTTCAAGGAATTTCAGGAATTCGTTTACAGATGGTATATCCTTCGGTGGTTTTAACGATTGCTCCCATAATGCGTGAGTGGTTTTGTGTAGGTTTTGGGTCAATATAGTCCTTCCGCCTGACCGGATAAACTGGACTTCAAGAACCACATCTTTTGGCAAGCTGGAATTGGTTGTTTGTCGACCAACTCCATAAATAGATCATGTAACTGCCTATACTTGTGGTAGCAGCCATCGAATTTTGGTATTTCAACCTTGGGTAGTTTCAGACCTGATGTCGTCATATTCGCTGTTTGCCTATTGACTGCTGTTGGAGAGGCTTGTATAATTGATGCCGCTGATTCTCGAGCCATATCTTGAAGCTGCAAAATCTGTGCAGTGATTGCTTGCTCAATCTGGGCAAAACCCTCGTAGTCGTATGAGCTGGGCTCATCAGATAACCAGAGTGCAGGTCCTGGTCAGGTTTCCAATGCGTTTCTACTGTCTTCGCCTGCATTGCATAAAAGTGCGACGTTTGTTGTGTCACACTATTAAGCACTTGGCTAAGTAGTTTGCTAGCTGTGTCTATTGACTTCTTTTGTTTGTCAATTAGTGAGCATAGCTGACTTGATGGACTTCTGGTGGCCGCTATCACGGTGCTTGATTCGCTTTGTCTAGTGGCTGGCTGCGGCGACCGTACTGTTTTGAGTACCTCCGGTGCAGCCTTTGAGGTTGATGCTGGAGACGTTTGATGGCCTGTACTGCTCTGTCCATTTCATCGCGTGCTTCTCGGTATTTCGTGCGATGGCAGTGTGTTTTTCCTTCACAAAATAGGGTGTTCTACTTCCTTGCCATGTTGGTCGCGGATGATATTGTCGAGTTTGTCAAAGTGTACCCACAATTCATCCAGCTCCTTGGCTTTTGTTGTTATGACATCTATTGTTCTGCGCTCTTGTGGCGCCTTCTTGTAATTGGCTATAGCTTTTTGTAGAGCCAGTGCAAGTTCATCTTGCCTCAATGATAGTTCATCCATTCCCATGATGCTGACGTGTCGTGTTTTTGAATGCTATGTGCAGGATTCGTTGTTGTCGTCTGCTGGTTACCGGCTAATGCTGACTTGATTGTTGTCGTCTGCTGGTTACAGGACACTTGATAGCTTGATGATGTATATGATGTCTGAAGTCTTCTGCAGGTTACTAGCTTATGTGGATACTACGTTGGTAGCTGTTTGCTGCTTACTGAAGGATGTTTCAATGATCAGTGGATTGATGGATACTTGGCACTTGAACCAGTTATCCTTTCCGTCTGATACTCAGAAGGTTGCAAACGTCGGGGTCACCAAACTGTTAAACTAAATTTAACAGCTGAATGTCAACAACGGTTCTTGTACCGAGTTGATGATAATGTTGACACCAGGCACATAACTTTACAGCCTAACCATGAAATGTGCATTATTGACAAATTTGCAAGCTGGCCTTGACTTGAGTTCTTCAGAGTATTGCACTTGATATCATGTTTCATCCTATGCAATGCCTTCGCTGATGTAGTATATATTGGAGTTTTTGTCAATAATGCACATTTCATGGTTAGGCTTTAAATTCAATAATACCTAATATATGTATAGACAAATGATATGTAATTTATGTATATAGAAAAAATGAATAAATTCCCATGATTGGCACAGCCAAAAGTCAGTCAATCAGTAAGAGTTAACAGTGAGTCTTTTCATTTTAACTTAGCATTGATTCTCCTTCTCCGACACCAAGGTTTATGTGCCTGTTGTCAAACCCACCATCAACTCGGTACAAGCACCGGTGATGACGTTAGGTCTTTCTTCAACGATTCCAAGGTTTACGTGCCTGGTGTCAACATTATCATCAACTCGGTACACGAAACGTTGTTGAAATTCAGCTGTTAAATTTAGTTTAACAATTATCACGAACCGTGTTTTTACAACTTAAAAGAATTTTTAAAGATTTGTGAAAGCAGGTGTCACAATCCCGAGTGCGCGCTCGACAAGTTTTTAAAAAAAGGGCGATTTTTAAATGAATTAGAAATTATTCGTAAAGTTAAAGCTATACATTGCATACATATTAATAAAAATTAAATAAGGTTTTAATCCGTTTTTGCCTCGACTTTAAAAATTCTTGTTTTTTCCTCAATTTACAAACGCGAACTGACTGTATATATGTATATGTATATGTATATGTATATGTATATGTATATGTATATGTATATGTATATGGATATGTATATGTATATGTATATGTATATGTATATGTATATGTATATGTATATGTATATGTATATGTATATGTATATGTATATGTATATGTATATGTATATGTATATGTATATGTATATGTATATGTATATGTATATGTATATGTATATGTATATGTATATGTATATGTATATGTATATGTATATGTATATGTATATGTATGTGTATATGTATATGTATATGTATATGTATATGTATATGTATATGTATATGTATATGTATATGTATATGTATATATATATATATATATATATATATATATATATATATATGTATATGTATATGTATATATATATATATATGTATATGTATATGTATATGTATATATATATGTATATGTATATGTATATATATATATATATATATATATATATATATATATATATATATATATATGTTGGGTCACCGACTATTTACAGAATTTATTTCTCTTCTGTATTATAGTACTCTTTGCATTTCTTTAGTGCTCTTTAACATCTATTTCCAACCATCATGCATTCAATCATCTATTTCTAACTATCTGGCTCTATTTGCCTAAGTATCAGTAATTCCATTTACCATTGAATTGTATCTGTGCATACATACCTACTTGCTGACCATACATAATGTCTAAACTCTCTTCTACTCTTATATTGTCGTACTTATTCTAATCCTGACTCTAAGCGAACCAATTTGAATTATAAATAAAACAGTTGAAGGATAACCACAGAACGAACGTGTTGTTTGATTTGCCCTCGCGCTAGTGCATTAGTTTATTTAATCATTTTGCCCTTATCACAGCCTCACACATTTTCAGCTGCTGTTACAACTTCGAATCAATTTCAAATACATAACAATTTGCGGCTCAGACCATTATAATTCCTTGGTCTCAACATTTTGGCGCCCAACGTGGGGCTCGATTAAATATAAATAATTAAATAAATTAAAGCTCGAAAAAGAACGAAAAACTATTGAAATATAAATGCAAAATATACATAAATGTTCAAAAACATTTATGAGCAAAAGCATATTCGCAACGTTCGAACAATTTTAAAATATAAAACACATTGTAACAACAACAACAAAGGAATAAATTCTTTTGTTTAACAACACCAAACAACACATCACTAGCGGCACTGGGTGCGCTACATTAAATGAATTGGCATATTCATTTTTGAGGCAGCGTGTGCAACATTATTTTACACATAATTCTGGGCTTCAATTCTACTGATGCTTTGGAACCTACTTATTTCTGCTCGAGAACCTTTGTTAGCAACCTTTTGCTGAAAAAGAAAAAAGACAAAGGAGAATTATGTTCATCACTTACAAGTTCTGGCTCACAGGGTGCCCTTGTACTGCATATCACGTCATCGTTTGAACTTGCTGCACGGCTCAACTAGTAAAATCATCGAAAGTATATTTTTGTTGTTGGTTACATACAATAGCTGGTTGGCACATAGGAAGCCGCTATTACGGTTTATAGTCATTGCCCTTGGACTTTGTCACTGCTCATATTTCGCTCTTCATCTCGAGTTTTTTTTTTAGCAGCATGTCTCTCGAAGAAGTAAAGCAGCAGCGCGCCAACACAAAGAAAAGCATGTCTCGGATCAAAAACCTTATAGAGGCCAATGGTCGTGGTGAAGGTAAAACTCTCTTGGCAACCGAACTAAAATGTCGGCTCTCTATTGCCGAAGCCTATTTCAAGCAAATCCTCACATATCAATACAAGATCGAATGCTTGGATCCAGAAGACAACTCTCGTGCCGAATTAGAAGACATCATAATTGCCATTCAATTATCGGTGCAAGAACAAATTGGTGGTGACATGCATGATTCAACAGCAGCAGAAGAGGCTCACCAGATGACATTTATTGTGACAATGCCACAAACTTCGTTGGGGCCAGAAACAAGCTGGCTGAGCTTAAAACGTTTCTCTTTAAGAAAGAAACACAAAAGGACATATATAATTATTGTTGTAATGAATTTATTAACTTTCATTTTATTCCCCCTAGAGCCCCACATTTTGGCGGCTTGTGGGAAGCCGCGGTGAAAGCAGCAAAAACGCACCTCAATCGCACCATGATGAACACTCGCCTTACATTTGAAGAGCTTTACACTGCACTAGTGGAGATAGAAGCTGTCTTAAATTCGAAAATACTCCTCGGATCCTAGTGATTTACGCGCCCTCACTCTAGCTGACCTTCTTTATGGGTGCCAGAGATTTTGGCAGCAATGGTCCCATGACTATTTGAACGAGCTGCAATGTCGCACAAAATGCATGATTCAACAGTTGCTGAGAGTACTTTACCTTCGGTCAATCGCAACCACAGCAAATTGCCGTCTCTCCACCTGCCTACATTTTCTGAAAAGTACTCTGAGTACAAAAACTTTATTACCTCATTCAAGCAAGTGATTGACAGAGAAATTGGGCTCTGGAACATAGAGAAATTCAACCACCTTCGTAATTGTCTCGAAGGTCAAGCATTGGAAACAACAAATGCCTTTCAAATCACCAATGAAAATTACACCAAGGCTCTCGACAGACTTAAAGCTAGATATGACAACAATACTTTAATATTTCTTAAAAATATTACGTCTCTTTTTGATTTGCCCGCAACTTGGCAACCAGATGGCAATCAGTTAAGAAGCATTGTGGATAATGCATCGGCTCTTTATTCATCTCTCTCATCATTGGGAACTGATCGTGAAATATCTGATGCACTGCTAATACATATTACTATGAGTAAAATTGATGAAGATTCACGAAACTCTCGATTACTCCAAATTGCCAACATGGGATGATATTACATAATTATTAGACAGTGTCAATATCTACAGTCAATAGATGTACCATGCTCTTCTGAACTTAAACCAGCCCCTGGTAAGCCACAAAAACCAGAAAGGGTATCTAGTTTTGCTGTTGCCAAGCGCTGTTGTTCAATATGCAACGCCAGTGATCATTATGTGACTAATTGCAATCAATTTAGAGGCATGGAGATTTGCAAAAGGTTTGATAAGGTAAAGTAGTTACGCCTCTGCATGAATTGCCTTTCAAATAAACATCATGTGGCTCAATGCACCTCCAATTTCAAATGCAGAATTTTCTCCAAATCTCATCATAGCTTATTGCACCGCCAACAAGTGCAATCTCAGGCACCACAAACACAACAATTTGCTCCTGCAGTTCAACAACAACAATATCCTCCTGCTCCCGCTGCTCAATCCTATGGCATTTCACACTCTCATTTCCAAAAGTCATCATTTGAGCAAGTCATACTCGCTACTGCCATAGTTTTGGTTCGAGGTGCAGATGGAACATATCATCCTGGAAGAGCACTCCTGGATTCATGCTCACAGGTGAATTTTATCACGGACAGATTTTCGCAGGCTCTTAAATCCACCAGGAAGAAGCAAAACGTCAAGATATATGGTATTGGTGAGTCATCTACAAACATTAAGCATACAATTTGCTCCACCATTAAATCTAGATTCACCGATTTTCAGATGCCTCTTGATTTTTGTGTAACTGCACATATCTCATATCAGCCTGAGCCTGAAATTGACATTTCATCTTGGAAGTTGCCTCAAAATATCTCGTTGGCTGATGAGAATTTCCATAAATCTAAACACATCGATTTACTTATTGGCACCGAAGGCTTTTTCGATTTACTTTCAGTTGGTCAGATTAAACTTGGTCCAGATAAGCCCACTCTTCAGAAAACTCTGCTCGGTTGGGTTGCTTCTGGTAGATATAACCATGGTTCCAAAATTGTCACACCCCAAAAATGCTGTTGATGCTAAACTAGAACGTTATGGTTATTAGAGGAAGTGAATCGTGAGAAGAAGCCTTGGACTCCAGAGCAAATTGATTGCGAATCTCATTTTTTGAAGACTGTCTCCAGAAATCCTGAGGGCAGAATTATTGTTCGTTTGCCTTTCAAAGACAACATTTCATCCCTTGGTCAATCCTTTGAAGTTGCAATGAGAAGATTCCTATCACAAGAGAAGATTCCTATCACAAAGTCATCAATTTGCTTTAAAGGCACAATATGTGGATTTTATGGATGAGTTTCAAAATTTGAAACATATGAGTCTTGTCACAAACCCAAATCGTCTCAAGCCTCACTACTACATCCCACATCATTGCGTCTTAAAGCCCACCAGCACATCAAGTAAGCTGCGTGTAGTATTTGACCTATACATTTTGCAGCTCAAGAGGACTTATACATTTTGCTGGTCAAATTTCGGCTATATCAGTTCACTATCTCAGCAGATATAGTCAAAATGTTTCGACAAGTGCTTATCCATGAAGATGATCGCTCATTTCAGTCCATACTTTGGCGAAACAAGACCCAAGACGTAGTAAGGTCTCTGCATTTTCTGGCCGATACTTATGCTGCTGAGATACCAATCGGAGCACAGGTAATAAAAAAATTTATTTTACGTTGATAATTTTCTTTGTGGCGCAGATACACTGGCTGAACTGGCTCGCGTCAAAACAGAGGTCACTGAAATCCTGCGAAGAGGTTGCTTCGAACTGGCAAAATGGCACTCCAATCACCCCGAATTTGTTAATGACAACACCGTCAAAAATATTAGTATAGATGATGCTCACATAACCAGTGCGTTGGGCATTATTTGGGATCAAAAGCGCGATGAGTTTTTGTTTGCTTTTAAACCACCATCAAAAATCGATGGCCCAATCAACAAGCGCAGCATCCTCTCCATAGCATCATCGTTATTTGATCCGCTTGGGCTATTATCACCTCTGATCATCAGGTCCAAGATCATCATGCAGGAGTTATGGCTCTTGAAAATCAGCTGGGATGAGTCAGTTCCACAATTCATTCATAACGCTTGGGAAGACTGTAGCGGATTTAAATTCACTAACAGCATTATCGGTGCCCAGATATTGTTCGACTCCAAATGCGCACAACATACAGCTGCATGGTTTTTGTGATTCCTCAATCCGAAGATATGGCTGCTGCCTTTATATGCGTGTTGTGGATACAATGGGTAACATCTCTGTGAAATTGCTCACAGCTAAGTCCAAGGTAGCGCCAACCAAGAAGAAATCACTGCCTAAGCTTGAACTTTGTGGTGCCAAGTTACTGGCCTCTGCATACGAATCTACAAAATCTATATATGGCCATCTCGCAACCAAGTGCAATCCTACGGACATTGTATCCCGTGGTTGCAAGGTCGCAGAACTTTCATCATCCATTAGATTTTCTGGACCATCATTTTTGAAATTCGCTTTCGAACAATGGCCTGAAAACGACTTTGGCAATCCACCTATTGAAGAGATCAACAAAGAGAAGCGCAAATCAACATTTCATGCCAACATTAAGCAAAATTATCTCTTAGATTGTTTGGAAACAATAAGCTCTTTTACAGATTGATGCAACAAATAATGGGTCATCTGCCATTCCAAAGCTCTGCTGTCGACTTCTGTGGCCCTATCAACACTTATTTGCGCATACGAGGAAAGGTGCCATACAAAACATATGTGGCAGTTTTTGTATGGATGGTCACAAAGGCAGTACACATTGAGGTAGTGTCAGACCTCTCCACTGATGCGTTTATTGCAGCATTGAAACGGCTAATTGCCAGAAGAGACCCACCAGACGACATTTATTGTGACAATGCCACAAACTTCGTTGGGGCCAGAAACAAGCTGGCTGAGCTTAAAACGTTTCTCTTTAAGAAAGAAACACAAAATGACATATATAATTATTGTTGTAATGAATTTATTAACTTTCATTTTATTCCCCCTAGAGCCCCACATTTTGGCGGCTTGTGGGAAGCCGCGGTGAAAGCAGCAAAAACCCACCTCAATCGCACCATGATGAACACTCGCCTTACATTTGAAGAGCTTTACACTGCTCCGACGAAAATGGTGGCGTTATCACTATACAGGTTTTGACAGCGACCTTTTCGACTTATGAATATTTTGAGGGCTCCAATAAACGCTTCTGTTGACAGCACCGCTACTAGCTCCAGATGAACAGCCTTGGAAACACTGATAAAACAAATAAATCCTCCAAACCAGTATACGCCATTGCAGGGAACAAGACAAAATCAAAATGCAAGTGTTGCCAAGCCTATCATACTTTGAACTAGTGTCTTAAATTCCATAAAAAGTGGAATGAATAATGTCGTATCGGAAATAAGCACAACAACCCAAGATAGACTACAGATTGGAACAATTTTAAAAGAAGGTAACGAAAGAAACTTATTGAAATATTTGCCTATTACTATAAGTGGTCCGAAGGGCACCCGTGATGTAATCGCCTTTATCGATAAAGGCTCCAAGGTTTCTTTAATTGAAGAAAAGTCATTGGTCTAAAAGGCACTTCAGAATTATTGTCATAAAACAACTAATGAGATGTCCAAACGAATCAATGTGAATATAAATGGTTCAGATAACAGTTCGTACTACCAAATGAAGAATGTGCGTACCATCAAAAATTCCTGCAACTGCAAACGTTGAAGCTGCCCAAACCGATGAACGGACATGGTATCTACTACATTTTGCAGTGTGCAACGCCAACAAAGACAACAAACGTCGCGTGGTCTTCGACGCCGCAGCTACAGTCAATGGCATGTCGTTAAACTCCATACTAATGAAGGGACCTGATAAGTACCAATTTTGTTGAAATTTCGACAGGTTGTAATAGGTGTGTCAGCCGACATACGAGAGATGTTCCATCGTGTTAGTGTGCGCCTAGCTGATTGGAACGCTCAAAGGTTCTTTTGGGGAGATGAAGATTCCTCAAAGCTTCCAGAGACTTATGTGATGAAGGCCATGACTTTTGGGTCAGTTAGTTCACCATGAAAGATTTCTACATGTACACCAGCGAGCCGTAAAAGGTATAACTGAACTACATTACGCAGATGATTACATTGACATCTTTAACAACGAAACAGAGGCCATTGAAATATCAAAATTAGTGACACATATCCACAGCCAAGCTGTCGTGGTTTTGGAGGATGCGTCGAACACCACTCGCAAATTGATTGTTATGCTATCGTGTTTTAGAACACAATGATGAGGAAGGAAGTAGTTAGGAGACAGCATTGAAAGCTCACCTTCATGTATCCCAATCTTTAGTATTCTATCATGAACTCCACATATTGTTTTCGTAACTCCACGTTTCTCTGAAGCCCTTGTTCGAGACCAAGGAATCGATTATGAGTCATTATTTTTGCTTCTCCCAAAGCAGCAGGATTTTCGAGAAACGGGAATTTTACGATGAAGCGGAAGAAGGAAATAACACCCATTAGTTTCCTGCCCATTGTCTCGCATGTGCTAGAAAAACTCCTGATAAAAAAAATTATGCCCATTCTTGATAAAAATAATACCTAATACCTACGGACCAGGTACCTCGAGGATTCAAGGCTATTAAAGAAGCTTTTGAAAGTGAAAAGTAAGGTGTTTGATAAATTCTGGCACCCTGAATTATTTTACAAATAAAAACAAGTTTTGCCTTCTAAATTTAATTGTCTCCAGAAATCCTGTCATCTTCTAGACAGATAGACGTTTCATGATCAAATTCAATGGCGAAATCACAAAATTTTATCCAATTAAGCCGGGGTCCCACAAGGAAGCGTTCTGGGTCTTGTACTCTACCCACGATTTGCCAAACAACTGCAAATGCGGCAACTGCTACCTTTTTTCGATGATACAGCAATTATGGTATCTCATTCCAACCATTTTGCAGCATCGGCTGGCCTACAATTAACCCTCTACCAAGCATGGCTACAAAAGAAAGCAAATGCGCCCACGTCTACTCAAGTTACTTTCACACTCAGAATGAACATTGTACTCCGGTACTATTTAACAATGTAGAACTACCACAGTTAACAGGTACTAAGTACATTGGTGTTCATTTAGATCGCAGCAATGACCTGTCAGAAGCATATCTTTGATAAAAGAATTCAACTGATCATAAAACTAAACTCGTTGAACTGATTCATGGTTCGAAAATACCAACTTTCAATTGAGAATAAAGTTCTTATTTATAAAGTTATACTGAAGTCTATATATACCTTTTTGAAGATCCGCGTCAAAATCCAATTTTGCTGTTCTGCAAAGATACTAATCAAAGGTTCTACGACAGATAGCAAGATCTAGCGATACCGAATATAAGTGAAGAGATACTTCGATATAACTCAAGGGACCGTTAATTTCAGTCCTTCTGAATAATAACCCAGCCGCACCCTCCATCTCTTAGTTAAAATTTAAGTTAAATAATAATAATTATATATAACAGAAAAAGTAAAAAAAAGAAATATAAAGAAAAAAGAAACTACTTTTTCTTTCGTGGCCTAATTGCGGAATCTTCGAAACAACAAGCTATCGGGTTACGGCCGAACTTATCAGGACTCGATTTTCTTTTTGCGCGTCTTCTCCAATACATTATACCAAGTGTGGTTAGGGTTGCCTCGACTTGGTCCTTCCATCGGAGGAATGGTCTTCCCCTACGTCGTCGTCCAGCGGCTTCTGCTTCGAACACCTTTTTTGCTAGAGCTTCTGCGAGCATACGCCCGTTATGTCCAAGCCAGAGCAGACGTTGTATAGTGATACGACTGACCATGCCAATATCACTGAAAACGGTAGTCGTTGCCGACACGATCAGGACCGAAGATTTTAGGAAGAATTTTCCTCTCGAACACCCCAAGCGTTGCTGTATCAGTCTGCTTCTGCGCCATAGAACGCATGGGTAGGATGAACGTCTTGTAGAGTGTCAGTTTTGTCGATCGAGAGAGGGTTCTACTACACATTTGCTTACTGAGCCCATGGTATTACTTATTAGCAAGCTTGATTCTTCGTTTAATCTCCAGGCTAACGTTGTTTTCTGTGCTAATGGCGGAGCCAAGGTATATAAATTCCTTGACAACTTGAAAAGTACAGTTGTCCATTGTAACATGGGATCCTAAACTCAGAGAATCCCTGCTGGTGGACAGCATATACTTTGTCTTGCCCTCGTTCAACGTCATACCTCGTTCAACTTCATACCTCGTTCTTTTTCAATGGCGGAAAATGCAGAAGTGACATCTCGGAGTTTCGGAGAGGTCCCTTCCTACCTTCACAGAGCTGAACGTACTGCTCAATGTCATTCTACAATGGAAGGCAATGGTTTTTCTGCGGCTGGACGCATGGAGCGGGATATGTGCGCCCAAAGTCCGCCGGGACCGTCGGGTAAAGAGTCAGGTTGGTGGAGCAGTTCCGATAGTTGAGGGGAATAACGAAACAAATATAACTTCTGAGAAGACTGGTGTACAATTTTTGTTTTGAAAAAAAAAAATAATAATAAAAAATATATATATATATGTTGGTATTTTTTTTTTTAATTTCAACCAGGAAAAGGCGGTTATTATGGACAAAGCGCGATGAGAACATGCTCATTAAAAAATGCTCAGAGCGCTCCAACGATTTGCGGCGGGCAAAATGGAACGGCCTCATTTACGACGACATGGCGCTGGAAATGGAGGCAAGGTTTAGCCCGGAAGAGGTTCACAATAAGGTGAACAACCTCACTAAGAAGTATAATATTGCGTCCTACACCGAATAAACTGGCATCAGTCCGGTACTCCGCTGACGAACCTAATGGAAACAATGCAATAGCAACTCTATTATGTAGTGGAATGCAAAATCTCAATTTGCTATCGGTCTTCTCGATTCTCCGATCTTTTTCGCGCACTTTTTGTTGCATTTTTATTGAGGCGAAAATGCTCCTTAAATCTGTTGTCATCCATTCTAAAAACGCCATACTCCCAAGAAGCGCCATTTCGGTTCTTTAAGAAATGTTATTTTGGAATTACATCCCTCAGGAATATATGTATAATCTTAAACTCACAAATTTTCAGATTTGTCTTGCTCTTATTTCAGATTGTGTCACTGCAGCGCCAGTTCACACTATCACGTTTTTCACTGCATTGATTAATTCATCATTTTGGAGCAGCTTCAGCTTTTTAAATACCAAGTTTCTTTTTACCATCAGCGCACTCGTCAATATTAATTTTTACCTTCTATCCACTTTAAATTGTTGAAATTTATAAAACAATCTAACTAACAAATCAGCTGATTACTTAATCCCTAAAACTGAAGTCTATAAGGGTAGAATTTTTATCAGATTAAGTGCCCCGTTAATTCGGATTAACGCTGTAGTCTATCTATACTAATATATTTAAATCTACTTTTAAAATAATGGGTCTGGGAAAAAGTTAGTGGCGTCTTTTTAAAGCAATATTCAACTGGTTTTTCTTATAGTGTGCAAATGAATTTATTTTAACCAAATATTGTCCATTATTATCGAGAATGTTTTGCAATTTTTCGGACAGAGTCATGGTGCCATCAGTGGAAAACTTCTGTGGTTTCTCGTTGAAAAACTGATTCAAGTTTTCACAGGCTTCTTTTAAAAGTAACTTAATTCCATTATTATTCAATTCGGGCCAATTTCTTTCAATTGCCTGTCGTAATCTCTCTAGTTGTCCACAGTAGAGTTGAGAACCAATCGTCTCACCAACTGAAAGTAGCTCATGGTAGACGATTCCCTTGTAGTCGCACCAAACATACAGCATCACCATTTACTGCGTCAATCCTGGCTTCGCAAATGCTTGTGACGGCGCACAATCCGTAGTCCACGATCTTAGACGCTTCCGATTGTCGTATGTGATCCAGATTTTCGACGTTTCCGATTGTCGTGTGTGACCCATTTTTCATCACCGGTTATGAGCCGTTTCAGAAATGGCTTGATTACATTGCGTTTCAGCAGCGCATTGCAGATGTTAAATCGTTGTGACATGTTCTTCGCGCCTAACTCATGTGGAGCCCATACGTTAAGTTTTTTGCTGTATCCAGCTTCGTGTAAATGGTTCAAAAGAAGTTTTGTGGTCAATGCTTAGATACTGGAGATATGCTTATCTTGTTGTACTTTTTCAAGAATTTCATCCGCTTTTTCAGTGATTCGAGGACCAGAGCGTCATATATCTTTCCCATCAAAATTCCTCGAACGAAAGCTAGCGAAACATGTCCGTTCAGTACATCTCACCGTACATAGAACAAATTTTTTACTAGCCTGCTCAGCGTTCTTCCCTTTGTCGTAATAATATTGCAAAATTTAGCGCAATTTCTTATGATTTTTTTCCATTTTCGATGTGTATGTACTTAAAATGACGTTGGAAGTGTCACCATTACAACAAGTTCCAATGAATTATTTACAATTGACGCCATCTATCGGGAAAAACGCCGGGAACTTTTTCCCAGACCCAATGTATTAAATGTTCTAGAATAGATTTTAATAAAATAAAGTGATGTTTGAAAAAAAAGAAAACTACTGTTAGAGCACTGTTCTGCTGGGTATACTATCCTTGCCGAGAAAGTAGCCTAGAAAATATGTTGTCTGGGCACCTCAGGCTCTGTGATCACCCTTAGCTTTGCGTCTTTCCACGGTGTCAACAACAATTCTGGGAGCGTTGGTCTTTGGCATGGAGCTACTTGATCTTGCTTATTTGTTGTCGGTGCTTTGCTAGGAGTATTTTCGATGCTTATGCCCGTTCCCTGATATCCGGAGTTTGTCCGATATTGCCATGTTGGGCGTTGGTTGGGTAGGGAGTCTTCTTTGTCCGAAGGGATTAAAGTTTCGTCACTGGAAGGATCTTGATCCCTCATAGCAGTTACGTCATCTTATGTAGTTGAATGCAGTAAATGGAGAGGTTCAGAGGTATGCAAAGCGCCCTCCTCTGCCAATGGAATGTCATTATTGTTTACACGGGGAAGTTCATCCCCCGATACCGATGCTACATATCGTACATAGGTATTTCGGTAATACGACCTGAAGCCCTGTTGGCCGAAAAAAGGCATTGGTTTGTTTTAGGGACTGCTACCTGTTTTGTTTTTGTGTATTTGTTTGCATACATTAGTGTCCCACGAGCATGGGAAAAATCATTCACCCGGGGTATATCCCCCATGTTGAAGTTCAAGGACGAATAAAATATCCATTTATCTCTTTAAAATTACCTTACCGCAGTTTCCCCCTCCTTCGCTATCAAAACTTCAAAAAAAAAAAACTAAAATTTCAGCAAATGCCCAACAATGTCTAGGGGCTTAATAATGCCGTTTTGACAATTAGAGGCAAATTTTCAGTATACGAAGGAGAAACAGAGCCAATTGGTTTTGCACTAACAATTCAACATAACACTGACACTTAAAAATATTACTACATAGCGAACAAACTGTGAGCGCAATTAGTAACGACCCCGACCCCGTGAGTCGACCCCGATTCACCTATTCGACGTCCAGGACGGCCAACCTCGATGCAGCTCTCATGACGACTCCCCTGTGGTGTGCACCTTCACACGCCTCGCAACACCATCCCTTCCATGGTGAATTTTCAGCACCTTCCCGCGACGCCAGTGGCTTCTGGGCGCATTTGGATCGCAAATAAATACCAAAAATCGCCCTATTTTATCGGAACAGTCCTGGCACACCACTTTACCCGGCGCGTCAGTGTCGGTAGGCAATCTGCCACCCATCGCTTCCAAAACTTGTCCCTTAAGTTGCGGGTAATCCGCCACTGTTTCCTCAAAGCACATGTTTCCTTCACACACTTCTTGAACACCTGGCGTTTTCGCATTATTTGCTGATCCAAGTAGAAAGTGGTTAGGCGTAAGTGGCTCCTCTTCGTTTGGTGCTATAAGCAGGTGCGTTAGCGGCCTAGAGTTGACGACGTTTTCGGCCTCAATTAGGAGGCACTGTAGTGAGTGCTCACGAGGCGCAGTTTCCTTAAGGGTGTGACGCAGAACCCTCTTCACGCATTGAACAGTGCGCTCCCACACTCCTCCTTCAGAAGGCTCGTTCGGTATGGTTCTCATCAAACGTCAAATCCTGCAATGTGCAATAACGCCTCGCAGAATACGACGAATTCCAGTTACCTAGAACTATCTGCGAATTTCACACAATGTCGCCTCGACATTCTGATGCTTCATCTGAACGTGGTACCGTTCAACGATCAACAATGTTAGTGGGTGGCACGGCGGCAGTATAATTGGTCGTAGACTATCGCAGGAGTTTACTCTCGTCCATGTATGGAGTCAGGCTGTGCAGCTCACTCTGCACTGGAACGCTTTCTCCGTTTAGAATCAGTTCCCGTTCCGATGTATAGGCCTTAGACTGAGCCAGGCGGCACAACGAAAGCTCCGCAGCGTCCACCTCCAAAGCAGTCAGACCTATTTTTAAACGCCTACCAACAGGCTCTTGGCACTGTGTCACAAATCGGAAAGTCCAAGCAATAGCGTGACTCAGCCTAGTAAATGAGGAGAATCACTGTGTCGACATTCTGATGCTTCTTCTGAACGTGGTACCGTTCAACGATCAACAATGTTAGTGGGTGGCACGGCGGCAGTATAATTGGTCGTAGACTATCGCAGGAGTTTACTCTCGTCCATGTATGGAGTCAGGCTGTGCAGCTCACTCTGCACTGGAACGCTTTCTCCGTTTAGAATCAGTTCCCGTTCCGATGTATAGGCCTTAGACTGAGCCAGGCGGCACAACGAAAGCTCCGCAGCATCCACCTCCAAAGCAGTCAGACCTGTTTTTAAACGCCTACCAACAGGCTCTCGGCACTGTGTCACAAATCGGAAAGTCCAAGCAATGGCGTGACTCAGCCTAGTAAATGAGGAGAATCTATCAAATTCAATAAACAGGCGACTCACCGTAGTTAGAGTATATTTTGGTCGCAGTTCTTCGTCTGTATCCTCTCGATGGCTTCCCCTATGAGCTGGCCACGTGTCTTCGTTCCGTTGTAGGAAGCCTGGACCCTGTATTCATCTGGATGACACAGCAAAATACAACTTGTGATTCGGCCGCGTAGCATCATCAGCTACGTTATCCGCTGACGGCACCCACCTCCAGTCGGCCACCTCTGACTCTGCTAAAATCTCAGCTATCCGATGTGCTAGAAATGGCCTATCTACTTCAGAACAGTCGGAGAATCGCACCAAAGCTTACGACGAGCAACAGCAATAGAGTGTCCATCAGCAACCTTTCTCATAAGCCGTACACCCAGCACCGCAGCCTGCAGCTCTAGGCGTGGTATCGTCAAGACATTTCAGCGGCGCCGTCTTGGTCTTGGCGCATATAAATTGAATTCCCACATCAGCATTGTCGTAAACGAATCTCCAGTATGCTACGGCGGCGAAAGCCTCGTCACTGGCATCCACAAATATGTACAATTCTGCATCGTATCGAGGGGGTGAGGTGAGATAACATCGCGGGATGCGCAATTCCTCAACGTGGGCCAATTGTTGGAGCCACGACTTCCACAAGCATGCGATGTCGTCAGACAGCTATTCATCCCACTCAACTCCCCGACGCCAGACGTTGCGCATTATCAGTTTGGCAGTAACCGTCAATTGGCTCAAGAATCCCAATGGATCGCTTCTCCATGGATACTTGTTCTGCAATGTGTATTGCCTCGGCTACGGATGTGAAGCTATCCACGAAATCGTCGATATAATGATGCCGCAATATTGCATCCACAGCGCGACGATTGTAGGTACAATTAGCCAAAGCATTCGGATTTTTATACATACAGTTCTGAACGTGGTACCGTGGTAGCCTCTCGACCATCTTTATCTTAGTTCTAGCTTGCCCCTAATGGTAGGGATGGTTTAGATTCTGTGGTATTCTGAGGTTTTTTCCTTACTGTCGGATATCTTTGTAGCTTAAGAGAATTGTGCACTTTGCAACCTTTATAGTTTGCGGTGTGAACTTCACCGGTTAGCGTGAATTTTACCATATTTCTGTCCAAAGTGGAGGTGCATTCCGTTGTCCTGTGGAAAAGTTTTTTGTTTGACCGTATTTTTGAGAGTTCATGGGAAGGTGGATCTTTTTGATGGAGAAATTCAACGATATTTTTCAATGTAAAAAGTGAACAATGTTATATATGTCTTTATCATTCTTATTGTTTTCTAGCTCAAAGGAGAAGAGTGAAGAGGGTTTTTAAGTTCCACGTTGTAAGATGTAGTGTATTTTAGGAACGATGTGCCTAATATCATTTAGTTATTTTTTGATTTATACCTGATGCACAGAGTGCTGCATATTTCGAAGTATGACTGTTCACTTTTCCTTAGGTTTCAAAAAATTTATACACGTTATGGAGTCGGATGATTGTATTTTTATTGTATTATTTAAGAAACCCTTTAATTCATATGGATCCTTTGAAGTAGTTACGTTAAGTGTGTCAATCAGAAGATGATATATATATATATATCGTACATCTTGTACGTATATTGTTAGAGGACTTAGCGCCTTGGACTTATAGTTGGTACAGTAGGTTTTTCTCGACGATAAGCTTGTTCAGTCTTTGCTAAATAGCTTAGTTGCTGGAAGCTTGGGTTCCACAAGGTCCACTAAAGCGGTAGCGCGATACAGTTGCTGTAAACGGAACAAAAAGCCAATTTAGAAAAGAAAAACTTGAAAAGAAATTACCTTCTTTTGAACAGGCATTTGTCCGATACGAGCATTAGATGACTGGAGTTATTTGCACAGAGCATAGCAGATTTCAAGGTTATTTTAAGCTTGTTGCGGGTGAATAAGTAAAATATCCTACTATTTCAAAAAAACTTATTATCCTTGGTTTCAACTTGACAGAATTGCCAAATGTGAAAAATAATAAAATTTCATTGCATAAAGGTAAGCAGCCGTAGTCAAACACAAATAAACACTGTATTTCTGGCAGATCGGTTTTAATAGTTTTTTTTACATCCAGTAATTGTACAGCACCCAATATTTATTGCTTAAACAATATGTGCAGTCAAATATTATTGCGCACCTCTTCAGTTGCATGCACTTAAATTATTGTTTGACACTTTGGCTTTGGATTTATATATACTCAACTTTATCCACATAATCCCCACTTCTTTCTGTGTTTTACTCATATACTCGTATGTTATGTAATCAAATGTTTAAGAAGACTGGTATGTCTTGGCATTCCTCGTCAACGGTGTGTTGCATGTTGGGTAGTATATATTGTTACGAAATTGCCCTCTTGACAATTTACTCTGTTACAAAATTGCACTCCTGACAATTTCTCTAACTCTCTGTACTCGGACTCGTACCACTGGATTGTGTAGTAATCAAACAATCGCTGGTTAAATTAAAATAATTAGCTTTATTTAATTATTGCTATTTACACATTTAATATTAGGCTTAAAGTTTACTTAGTTATTATTTGCACTTTATTTCACAAACCATTAGTCACTTTATTTACTAATGAATTTCATCACTTTACACAATTACAAATACTGCTGCTTTGATTATAATGCTAGATGTACATACTGTTACGGTCTCTGTTCTACTGTATTCGACTTTGAACAGTCTTGGCGCTTTTATAGTTTCCGAATGGCTGAGGTAGAAACTTCCACGCTATTCTCGTATTTTCTAGAAGTTTCTATCCACTTCGACAGAAGTCGAGAATATTCTTTTTGATATTACCGACAGATGGTTCTTGAATAAGCTTTTATTCGAATAGTTCGCATCTTGACTCACAGGGGGCATTCATTCTCAATTTCAGATGGGATCCTGAAAGTATGCAATCACATTCACTGTGCTCTCACGTTTCACTGCCCTCCGCTTAATCTTGTTCGTCCCGAGCAAGAATAGTACTGCAACCTTTATAAGAAGATAGCCTCTCTAAACGAACGACTTTCATTTTGCTCCTGCCATTTCTCGCCAACTGGATGCGGTATACTACATCGTTGAGCCGCTTTATCACCTTATAAGGGCCTTCCCAGTGTGTTTGCAGTTTTGGCGATAATCCCTTTTTCCTTTGCGGATTATGAAGCATAACTAGCTGCCCTTCCTGAAATCCCTTAGAGTTTGCTCGTAGATCATATCTGGCTTTCATTTTATCACTTATCAGTTGTGTGCGCTTTCTGATGTTTCCATGAATTTCATTCAACTGTCTTTGTTTGTCAGCTACATAACTGCTACATGAAACTTCCGTATATGAGTAGGCACCGAATTTCAGATCTGCAGGTAATCTTATGTCACAACCGAAAATAGCCTTAGCTGGTGTTGTAGATGTTGTATCGTGAGTTGCCGATCGCTATGCCATTAAGAAGAGGCTATGTGTTGGTCCCAATCTTTCTGGTTTCTGTCCACGACTTTCCTTAGGTGTTCCTCAAGCGTACGCTTAAATCTTTCAACCATTCCATCAGATTGTGGGTGCAAAGGGGTTGTACGAGTTTTGCGTATGCCCATCAATTCACTCATTTCCCTGAATATTGTTGACTCGAAATTGCTGCCTTGATCCGAGTGCAACTCGAGGGGAGCTCCAAATCTGCAGACCCAATTATTGATAAATGCATCTGCAACGGTCTTAGCTTCTTGATCGGGAATGGGGTATACTTCTGGCCATTTACTAAAATAGTCGATTACGACGAGAACATATTTGTTGCCGGAATCACTAATTGGAAACGGACCTGCTATGTCCACTGCAATACGCTCAAATGGTGCTCCCACGTTGTATAAATGCATCTTCCCCTGACTGCGATGGCTTGGTCCCTTGGCAGCTGTACACTTTTCACAAGCAACCTACTACTCAACTACCGATTGCTGGCAACCAACCCAATAAAATCGTGTTTTAATTTTCTCGACTGTTTTTGTTATTCCCAAATGTCCTCGGCTTGGCCCACTATGGTATTCCTTGAGAATTTCGCTTATTCTTGCCTTGGGTACCACAATCAAGTTCTTCGTGTTTTTTCCATCTTCGCTCTCCCACAGGCGGAATAGGCATCCATCTTGCAACTTTAAGCTATTCCATTGCGCCCAATATGCTTTAGTTATGGGTCTTTCAGTCGAGATTTCATTCCAATCAGGTCGTTTTCCATCATTCTTACTTGATACGATTTTTGCCAAATCTGGGTTGTTCTTCTTTTATCTTTTCATCTGCCCATTCATCGTCTGGTAAAACATCCATTAAGCGAACATCGACTACTCCTTCTTTCCCTTCAGCTTTAGAACAGTGCTTACATTACCTACTGCAAGGACGTCGTGATAGTGCATCAGCATTCCCGTCGCTTCCGCCTCTGCGATGTTCTATTGTGAAATTGTAGGTTTGGAGTCTCTCAATCCATCTCGCAACCTGACCTTCGGGATTTTTGAACTGTAATTGCCAGCGCAGAGCAGTATGATCTGTTCTCAACAAGAAATTTTGTCCATACAAGTACTTGTTAAAGTGCTTCACGCACTGCATAACGGCCAAAAGTTCTCTCCGTGTTACACAGTAATTTCGCTCTGGCTTTGATAAGATCTTGCTGAAGAAGGCTATTACTCTTTCATCTCCGTCAATAACTTGCGACAGGACACCTCCAATCCCGAAGCCACTTTCATCTGTATCCAAAATAAATTTTTCGCCAGGAATTGGATACGCAAGGATCGGAGCTGTACACAATAGCTCTTTCAATCTGTTAAATGCCTTCTCCTGTTAGCTTTTCCACTCAAAAGGACAATTTTTCCTCGTTAATGCATGCAGATTACCAGCCACGTCTACGAAGCCTGGAACAAAGCGTCTGTAATAGGTGGAAAGACCCAAGAAGCTGCGTAGCTCATGCAAACTAGTTGGTCTTGGCCACTCCCTTACTGAGTCTATCTTATGTGGATCTATGTGCACTCCTTCAGGTGTGAATTTATGTCCAAGGTACTTGACTTCTTTCTTGAAGAACGAGCATTTCTTTGCGCTCAGCTTCAACCCTGAGGCTCCTAAGCGCATCAATACTTCTTCCAAATTCTTCAAGTGGTCCTCGAAGTGCTTTCCCATAACGATGATGTCATCTAGGTACACCAGACACGTTTTCCAGTGGAGACCCCACATGTTCCATTAGGCGTTCAAATGTAGCTCGAGCATTACACCAGTCCGAATTGCATCACCAAAAATTGCCAAAGTTAATCACCGGCACTGAATGCTGTATTTTCCTTGTCTTGTTCGTCTACTGCCACTTGCCAATATGCACTTTGTAAATCCAGCGTTGAGAACCAATTTGAACCAGAAAGTGTGTCCAAGGTATCGTCGATGCGAGGTAATGGATAACTATATTTCTTCGTTACCTCATTTAGTTTACGATAATCTACACAGAAACGTGTGGAGCCGCACTTCTTCTTGACTTGCTTGTTCTACTGTTCTTCCACGAGGGTTTTTCCAATTATGATGTCATCCAGTGCAAATTTTTCATCAGTCTCCACAACCCATAAGTTGTTCTTCTCAACATCTCCGTCCATTTTGGCCCATATGACTGCATCTGACTTTGCTGGGATTTTTGTCCGCCGCGATACAATGGCTTGTTGGATACCTCCATATTTATCCTCTCCAACGGATAACGGTATTTCGGTGTTCGCATACTTCAACATTCGGCATTTCAAATCTAGGGTGAATCCATTCCGAATCATAAAATCCACACCTAAGATTAATTCGTCCACAATATCTGCAACTACAAACTCGTGCGTCACTGTTGTGGTGCCGACAGTAATTTTCCGTGTAACTTTTCCTATTACCGGTGCATAATCTCCAGCTGCCGTACGCAATCTTATTCCCAGAAGCGGCTCGATTCCCCGAACGAGATCCCTTCTAATTATGGAATGTGATGCACCCGTATCCAATGTTACCACGATTTTTCTTCCATTTACTGCGCTGTCGACAGTTAGGCTGTTGATTTTCAGTGCCATCTGAGAAACGAAGAATCTGGGGCTACATGTTGTGGGAGTCAGATCGAGCCCCTCGATACTGACTCCATCTAGTTTGTCGACGGCTTTTCAACATTTTCCCTATTTTGGAATCTGACTTGCTTTGGTGGTCTTACCGATGAGCGTGATCTAGAACGTTTCCATCTCGACTGACAATTGCGAGCCATGTGTCCGACCTCTCCGCAGGTAAAGCATTTGCCCGTGAAACTTTGGCCGCTTTCGACTTGTACCTGACGGGCTCTGTATATTGGCTGGCACACCAAGGCCGCTGTCTCTGAAGTTAAAGCGCTAGCTACTGTCTCCATATATGTAGCTTTCGGATTAGTTATCGCAGAACGCTTTATCGCTGCATCGGGAAGGCCATATACGAAAGTGTCCATCATAGACCTCTCAGTGATCACTCCTGGGTAGGCAAGATGAGCCAACCGCTCCACTTCCACCGCAAACTGTTGAAGAGACTCAGCACTCTTTTGTACACGTGTTCGTAGCTCAACTTGGTACATCTGCTTGCGATGTTCACTACCATACTTGCGCTGACCGGCATTCATCAAGCTTTCATAGCAGTCTCGCTCACTTTCTGAGATAGTTTGCAGCACATCAGCGGCAGCACCTTTCAACGAAACTGTTAATGCAGCCACTTTTTCGCGAGCACTCCAACCATTTGTGCTAGCGGTAGTCTCAAACACCAGACACGTTTTCCAGTGGAGACCATTTAGGACATGTTCCATTAGGCGTTCAAATGTAGCTGGAGCATTACACAGGCCGAATGGCATCACCAAAAATTGCCATAGTCCATCACCGGCACTGAATGCTGTCTTTTCCTTGTCTTGTTCGTCGACTGCCACTTGCCAATATCCGCTTTGTAAATCCAGCGTTGAGAACCAATTTGAACCAGAAAGTTTGTCCAACGTATCGTCGATTCGAGGTAATGGATAACTATCTTTCTTCGTTACCTCATTTAGTTTACGATAATCTACACAGAAACGTGTGGAGCCATCCTTCTTCTTGACTAATACCACTGGAGAACTCCAGGGGCTGGCTGATGGCTCTATGACGTTGTTCTGATGCATTTCCTTCAGCAATACATTCACCTCTTCTCTCTTTGCCAGAGGTACTCTTCTTGACGCTTGACGAATGGGTTTGGCATCACCAGTGTTGATTGTGTGTTTCACCATTTTTTTTCTGCCTTCGTTTTTACCCTTTTCAGCAAATACTGACCAATGTCTTGCCAAAAGTTGGCTGGCAGTCTTCCTCTGCTCTGTGGATAAGTCTTTGCTCCATTCTTTCGTGAGATCGTCGAGTACCTTTTTATCAGCTGGTAGCTTCATTTTTGTGTCTCGCTACTTTTAGGATCCCATCTGGAAATTGGGAATGAGTGCCCCCTGTGAGTCAAGATGCGAACTATTCGAATAAAAGCTTATTCAAGAACCATCTGTCAGTAATATCAAAAAGAATATTCTCGATTTCTGTCGAAGTGGAAAAAAAGTTCTAGAAAATTCGAGAATAGCGAGGAATTTTCTACTCCAACCATTCGAAAACTATAAAAACAACAGGACCGTTCAAAGTCGAACGCAGTAGATCAGAGACCGTAACAGTGTGTACATCAGGCATTTTAAGCAGCATTTGTAATTGTGTAAAGTGATGAAATTAATTAGTAAATAAAGTGACTTGACTAATGGTTGGTGAAATAAAGTACAAATTGTAAGAAGTAAACTTTAAGCCTAATATTAAATGTGTAAATAGACATAATTAAATAAAGCTAATTATTTTAATTTAACCAGCGATTGTTTGATTACTACACAATCCAGTGGTACGAGTCCGAGTACAGAGAGTTAGAGAAATTGTCAGGAGGGCAATTTTGTAACAATATATTTAGACCTTTCCTGAAAATGTGGTTTATCTGGTTTGGATTTCGTTTTGCTAGTTCAAGTCAAATCCAATGGCTTTAACCAGCATTAGTGAACTGTTAAAACCTAGAAATACAATAAAGCTAAGGAATAACACATTTATACCCCACGGACACAATTTTCTCTTTAATTCTACTCGTTTATATTATATGTGTTATATTGCTTAAAAAATGTGTATGGCAGATTGCAATAAAGCTTAAATTACGATGAATATATCAAGACCTGAACGGGCGAAGGAATTCGAACGGACGTACTTATAAAATTTAACTTGGAATATGTGGCTTGTAAATTTAACATTGCAAAAGTGAGTTGTTCTAAATCTAAATTCAATTGTTTAATATTGAAATGACAAAAAAAAAATCACGATAGTTATTATATCATGCACCACAATTAATTATGACTGGAAGGGGTTGGGGAATGAGTACTAGCAACTAAGGCCTTCTAATCGAACGGAAAAGATTTTTTAGAAAGTGCCATTTCTGAAATCAAGCCCGGCCATGATTTGAACCTGAGTGTGAATTTAACATGCTTTCTACTAGACCGAATAAAAGATTGTACGGATTTTATTAACCTTAAGTAAATTCGTGTAATTAGTAAACTTAACATTGCGAACTAAAAATTTGTCTTATAAACATTTAAAAATAAATTTGTAAGCATATTATAATAATTTTTTCTAAAATTCACAGCATATATAAACATTCTCATTATGAGGGATTCAGCGCATGAAATCAGTCTTGACATTTGGAAGCAGTGGATTTTAGAAGCCATTTCAAAAATACGTTCACAGAAACAACGTCCAAGTGTTCAACGCATTTGTCAAGCAATTGGTACTCACCACAAATTCCACGAGGATATTGTAGCAGAAAAATTAGAACAAGCTGTTGACTCTGGAGCTGTTATAAAAGTTTATAATAAAGGACTTCATTCATATAAAGCGCCAATGGCTAAACGACGAATTAAAATTGAAAAAAGTAGTAACTTAAGTAAAATTGTCGCAAAAGCCGTTCATGACTTAGGAGAATGTGAGGGCTCTACTGTAAAAAGTGTGGAAAATTACATCCAGAGATTTAATAATATTGAACTTAGTACAGATGCTGATTTTAAAACAGTAATAAAGAATTCTATTAAGAAAGCTGTTGATGGTGGGTTTTTAATACAAGAAGGAAAACTGTTGAAAAAAGGTAGATCGCTTACAACACCAAGGAAAACATCATCTACTCTGGACATCTTTCTTAATAGAGTAAGTATATTGAATTAAACATTATTTACTTACTTTAGAACTTAACATCATACTTATAGGTGGGGTTATAATTTTTGTGAAATATATGAAAGATTTTTCTCGTAAAATGGCTTCAAATTTGTGCTATGGTATCGTTATGTTATGCGCAAACAATTCTTTTTGAAAACAGGGGCGAAAGACCCGTTTTCTATCTGGGTTTTAAGCAAGTTTCTTATATTACGTTCATACTACGGCATAAATTACTTAATATGTCATAAATTAATTCACTTAAATCAACTGCGTTCATACTAGCTGTTCGTAATTTATTTTGACAATTCTGTGACATATTTGTTTATTTTGTGGTAAAAGGCGAAAGTAAGTATGCAAGCGCAGTTTTTCCGGGCGCCTCTCAATTGATTAATTTTGGACCTCCTAATTTTAAATAACAGACCTTCGGGCCCATTCCTCTACAAATTTCTTTTTTAAAGTTTTTTTCCATATCATAAATTTTCGTTGACAGAAATGATACCTTGTGATGTCTTTTCTGCGATTATTTATCGAAAGAATCAATGCTGACATCGATTGCATCTTAATTTGGATGGTGATCTATGATAAATTACTTAATTTCAACGTACTTTCATTGACAGATTTCCCATGGCGAAATTGTTTAATTTGGACATTTTTTATGCATAAATAAAGAATAACCCGTAAATAAATGACGATATTAAAATTCTTTATTCAAAGAGTTCGACTTAAAAGTAAACTGACAATTTTAAATTATTTACATCGAAGCCTTATAATAATTTTTGTATACGGTTACTTGTTATCGCTGCTGTAGGCACAAGCGTATTTTCTGATTTAAGGCCTGTATGCACCTCTCAAAAAACGCTCAAGAAAAAAGAGCATATATTTCTTCTGCGTGGAAAAATAGTAGTCAAAAAAATTTGACTTTTGAAAGCTCATGGCCACATAAACATTTAATATTTTTTTTGGACTTATTTCCTTCCGCACAATTCTTTCACTAATTCGGGGTCACTTCATTTTACTTACCAATGGTTCATGGACGAGGACCGATGAAGAAAAAGCGTTTACATTTGCTCATCATTTAAAAACTGTTTTCCAGCCGAATTCTCAAACTAACGACTTCAGAATTCAATTTTTAACCACTAAAGCTACATCAAACTGTGTTAAATTATCGGTGAACGAAGTTGAGTAAATCATAAAACATCTATTCAATCCAAAGAAAGCGACTGCCGATCTAACAAAAATGATTAAAGCATTTCCTCCAGTAGCTACTAGCACTTAACACAACTACTAACACAACTAACAACGCAATATTTCGACTTGGCTTTTTTCCATCAGTTTGGAAAATATCTAAAATAAGGAAAATTGGAAAATATGGAAAATACTTATAATAATTAAATGTAACTCCCGTCGCTATCCAAGCTGTTTGAAAAGCTACTGCTTTCGAGATTGTTGCCCCTTATCGTTGTTACACAGGCTTTTGATAGAGTTTGACACCCTGGACTCCCATATAAAATTAAACTATTGTTGCCGAATAATGTGCATAAAGCACTAGAGAGTTACTTATGTACTAGAAAGTTCAGGGTAAAATACAAAGATTTTATTGCTTCATACTTTGATATAATGACCGGTGTTTCTCAAGGTAGTACCTTGGGCCGGTATTATATTTATTATTTACGTCAGATGTACCCGCAGATGATCGACTACTGATCTCAACTTTCCCTGATGATACTGCAATCCTAAGTTCGCATCAAAATCAAAGAATTGCGTCGAGGGACCTAAAAGAGTATTTGAAATTAATAGAGACTTGGCTAGCCAACCGGGGAATTAGGGCATAAAACTCACACGTGCCATTTACTTTAAGCAAATATACTTGTCCTAGGTTAGGTTAGGTAACTTGGGAGTCACGCAAGTTGCATTCGGAGATCATTGGCCCATTTTAGGGGAAACCACATCCCCTCCCCTATCCCTCAAAAAACCCTCCTTAACCAGCCAGAAGTTTTTGTGAAGTATCACCTTCCCACCACACCAGTGCACCCGTACGATAGAATAGGTCTTACAACCGCCGCACAGTGCTTCGTGTAGTGGACAAAAATAAAAATTTGTATGGTCACCAAATCTAACAAAATTGGGTATCGTTGTAAAGGAAATACTTCCACGAGAAAATATTCAAAATTTCAGGACACAAAAATTGTTTTTGTGGATGCTGCAGCTTTTCGAAGTCAGGGCTGTTTGAAGTTTTTTTTTGTGTTTTGAAATTTTCGGTTTTTAGTGTTTTGGCAAAAATATGATTACAAATACATTATTCAACATATTGCAACAATTTTTTAAAAATTTCTTTGTCTTATTTCAGAAAAAAATTCGTATTTATTTTATTGAGCAAAAAATTTAAATATAATTATTTAGACTAGGGGTGAGCAACCTTTTTAATCAACGGGCCAATATAAATTTTAAAATTTTTTGGCGGGCCTCACATAAAGTAACACTTATTAAAAATTTACAAAAGTTTAATTATAATAAACATTAAAATAAAAATATATAAAATTAAAAAAAAGTAAAGGTTTCATATACTAATTTTAATGCAAAATAAAAACAAACAAGAAAAGAACAATAAAACGAATTTACTTCAAATTTTTAATGAGAAATTTGGTTTTTTCTATACAAGCTGATCAATATCAGCCGGAATTGATGAGGTAGCTACACGTACGCAGCTTTCTAATCGTGCATCACTCAGTCTTGAACGGTGGTCATTTTTGATTAATTTCATGGTTGAAAATAATTGTGCGCAAATATACGAACTTCCGAACAGAGACATTGTTTTGGTATTAAATAAAACACATTTATTTAATACTTAAATTAAGTTTATTTTAATTAGTTTTATTCAGGTGTTTTCAGTTTGACAAAAAAAAAAAGAATAAGAAGGGACGAATAAAGAAGAAAAAATAATAAATACACAGTTGTATATTTTCATACTTGCAACCGCTTGTGTTGCCAACTATAATAAATATTAGGGCTACTTAGGGTTACCCTATACAACATCCCCTTCTTTTATTCGGGAACATAGTCTTTTAAATAAGAAGGAGGATTTATTTTTCTACCTTTTTTAGAAAAACTTTCCGAGGATCCAGCCATATTTTTATTTAATTCATCTTGTGTATGGGCTGTATATTCTCGTTTACATTAGAATTTTCAATATTAAAATTTTCAACTACTTCAGTAGGTTCGTTACAATTATAATTTTCAATATTTTTATTGATGTAAATTTCATTTGAGTGATCGTGATTTTGATGCTGTTTAATCACAGCAGGCACAAGATGCCATCGGTTTCTACGGTATCTGCCTTGTTCAGTTTCTACTAGATAAGACAGAGGATATTTTAATTTTTCGACCACAGTGCCATAGGTTTTAAGATTGGTTACCCAAACTCTATCCCCTTTTTTTATATATTTCAAAATATCGCGAATAGTAGTCTGTAATAATTAAATACCATGAGTTATCGTCTTTGCTTTTAAATAAATCTGCAGCTACTCGTTCCATAGGTCTCGAAGGAATTTCATCTTTGAAAAATGGTTCCTTTCGATTAATACGATGTTCTATGCACACATTGCAGTTTCTAATCAATCTTTCTAATTGAGTTGACAATCCCAACCACCAAACACTTGTCTGAGCTCTACGACGACATTTGGTCAGACCTTGATGACCCAGATGGATAAAATCTAAAACTTCATTCTGTAGCTCCGAAGGGATTATTATTCTGCTTCCGTAAACCATAATATCATCTACCAGACTAATCTCATTTCTGTATTGATAATATGAAATCATTGAATCTGGCAATTTATTCCTTGAAGGCCATTCATTACAGCAAAAAACTCTTAGTCTTTTAATTATTTCATCGTTACTCTGAGAATTTTTAATTTTTTCCAAATATACGTCTTTTACTGGAAAGCAGCCTTTAATAAATTTTACATACAATTGAGTTTCTTCCATCAGTTCTTGTGTTTCAGCAGACTTTGGAAGAGGGCCTCTAAACAAGGCATCTGCTATAATTAACTCCTTTCCTGGAATGTGTACAATTTAGTATGTGTATCGCATAAGTCTCATTCTAAATCTTTGAATTCTTAGACTTAATGTATCTATGGGCTTTGATTGCAATAACTGGATTAAGGGCTTGTGATCTGTTTCAAATGTGACATGCAATCCATTTATATATTCCGAGAATTTATCAGCTGCCCATACTAAGGCTAAAGCTTCACGCTCGATTTGAAAATACTTTTTCTCAGTTTCAGTCATACTTCGTGATGTGTAAGCTACTAACTCTCTTTTGGAATCAGCACAAATTTGCATTAAACAGGCTCCTAGTCCATAGCTTGAAGCATCTGAACTAATAACGACATGCTTTTCAGGGTCAAAAAACGATAATGTTGGCGACTCTGATAATATTTCCTTTACGTCAATAAATGATTTCTCTTGAATTGCTGACCATGTAAAATCCCTGTTTCCGACTAGAGAATTTAGCGGTTCCAACACCGATGACCTCATTTTTATAAATCGAGCAAGGTAATTTAGCATCCCCAAAAATCGTTGGACCTCTACTTTACAGGTGGGTCTCGGGAATTTTTTTATTGCCTCGACGCGTCCGGGATCAACAGAAATACCCTCCTTGGACAACACATATCCCATATATGTAACCTTTTCAACTCCAAAAACTGATTTAGTCTTATTTATGGTGATGCCTTCTTGAGATAAACGTTCTAAGACTAATCGTAGCGATTTATCATGCGCCTGCTTAGTATCACCGTAAATAAGTATATCATCAATGTGAATAAGCACGTTTTCTATATTTGTTAGTATTTGACTAAATTTCGTTACAAAATATTCTGGAGCACAGGAAATCCCGAAGGGTAATCTTTTAAATATGAATCTGCCAAACGGACATATGAAACAAGTCAAATGCTGACTTTCTTCATTTAATTTAATAATCAACTTTAGAGAAATAATTTGAACTTTTTATTCTCGCCAGCTTCATCTCGACTTTATCAATTGGAAAATAAGGACGCATTACAGCCTTGTTAAGATGTGTGTAATCTACACAAATACGAATTTCGTTTTTTTCTTTGGGTACCACCACAATCGGGCTTACCCATTCGGTGACCTCTTGGATGGGTTCAACAATTTTTAATTTTACCAACCGATCCAATTCTATTTTAAGTCTTGGTAAGTTAAGTTTCATGGCACTGATTGAACAAACGGTTCATAATTAGGTTTGAGTCTTATTTTTACGTCACCTCGGAATTCGCCTAAGTCGTTAAACAAACTGGAAAATCTTTTAACAATATCTCATACTCGTTGCTTTCATTTACGAAAAAAAAATTACTTGGAGGATATAAAACTTTTAGTTTACGAATAGCATTTAAACCCAAAAGGGGTATTTTTAATCCCTCCACCAAATAACATTTAAACTTGTTCACATTCTCAGCATACTTGAGTGTGAGTTCAACGTTTCCTACCACTTTTAGGAGGTTTCCATCCGCGCCCTTTATTTTGGGATAATCATCCATGATGCTTGCTTTTTGCAGCAAACTAGAAGGTATTTTGAATTCTGAAGGTAAACACACACAATCTGCCCCAGTATCCACCAAGAACTGAACTTCATAATTAAGCTCCTCTGCAAAAAATTTAACCTGCCATGATTCTTTCCCCTCACTGGAGACATTGCCTATAAAAAACTCATCCTGGCTGTCTGTGCACCCACTATGATTATTCAGCCCAAGATCACGATCACTCTTACAAAGCGCAACAGTATGACTATTATTTTTCTGAAAAAATTTTACATTGTTTTTTGTTCTAATGTTACTACTATTAGTACTACGAAAGTTATTTTGCCGACACATTTTTTTATAATGTCCTACCTTCCGGCACCCATTGCATACCGCCTCACGTGCTGGACACTGCTGACGATTATGTCGCATCTTTCGCCTCTTCCGTCTCTCGCAAAGTTCACAGATATTTCATCTCGAATAGCCTTTGTTTGCTTGGACTGAATCTCCGCCTGTCTGGCACAATCAACAGCTAGTTTCAACGTCAGATCTGACCTCATTTGCAATTGTTCACTAACCTTGACATTTTGCATCCCAACGACTATGCGGTCTCTAATGAGTTGTTCCTTCAAGGAGTCAAAATTGCAATTTTCTGCAAGAGCATGCAAATCTGTTATAAACTCATCTACAGGTTCTCCTGGTCTCTGAGTTCGAGAATTGAACTTACATCTTTCAAAGATAATATTTTTCTGAGGCAGGAAATATTTATCCAGCGCATTCAGCAGCTCTGCTAAAGTTTTCGGCTGTGCCCCAATTTGCAACAAAATCTCTTCGCTTTTTTCACCCATGCAATACAAGCACGTATCAATTTTCACTTTTTCATCCGTATTAGCACTCAATTTTGAGACTGTGGAGTACCTTTCAAAACGCTTGCGCCATACAGGCCACTTTTCAGGTTGTTGAAAATTAAATTCTTCTGGAGGACTCAAATTATTTGGTGCCATCATGACCACGGTTTCTTTGGTTGCCACCGTCATCTTTAACTTTTGCTGCTCGTTTAATTTTCTTGGTTATGATCACGTTTTTTTCCACAAAATGGCTGTCACCATCCACAGTTACATTGAAGACTTAACAAAGCTTTTTTTTTTTTTTGCTTTGTCACTGTTCAACTTTCCTTTTTTTATAAAGATTTTTTACGCTTTATGTGTTCTTATGGTCTTTTAATATTTTTACCGCTGCCACCATATTTTGGTATTAAATAAAACACATTTATTTAATACTTAAATTAAGTTTATTTTAATTAGTTTTATTCAGGTGTTTTCAGTTTGACAAAAAAAAAAGAATAAGAAGGGACGAATAAAGAAGAAAAAATAATAAATACACAGTTGTATATTTTCATACTTGCAACCGCTTGTGTTGCCAACTATAATAAATATTAGGGCTACTTAGGGTTACCCTATACAACAGACATCATTTGCTTTGCATTTTTCGTCAAAAGCGGAAATTTCTCAGGGCAATTTATAACAATTTTAGATGTTTTCTGAGAAAAATACATTTTTTAAATCGGTATTCTGCTTGTCAATCATTTCCATTTGAAAGTCTTCGGGAACTGTATCCACATCGATGTTAAATGGCGAGGAAAACATTTTCATGGAAAAAGCTGTCTTCTGAGCTTTGAACATTTGGAATCGTAATTAAAATTCGTTGATTAAAATGTCTATATATTTTGCGTAATTTTGAGAAGTAGTAACGTTTTCTTTTTCTAAATGTGGAAAGTGAGACACATTATTCTGCAAAAGATACTGTTTCCACAATTTTAATTTGTGCTCAAAGCCCTAAATTTTATCATACAAATTGTGAATAAACTGTCCTTTGCCTTGAAGTTCCACATTAGGATCATTGAGATGCTGAGTCATGTCGATAAGAAACCCAAAATCGCACAACCATTCTTTATTACCAAAATGAGGAAAGGCATATCCCTTCAAATCCAAGAACAATTGTATTTCGCTTTTTAAGTTGTATACTCTTTTTAGCATTGCACCTCTACTAAACCAACGTACTTCGGTATTAAAAACCACGTCGCCATATTCAGTTTCTAAAACTTTCAGGAATTCTTTAAATTCACGGTGATTTAACGCTCGTGACTTTATAAAATTGATTAGTTTAATTATTGGTAATGTGACATTTGGCAAACTCAATCTTTTCGCACACAAATTTTCCTGGTGAATTATGCAGTGGTTAACGAATATTTCCCTTCCTGTGACCTTCTTAATGTCTTGAAATAGCCTTCACGATACTCCTACCGCCATGCTTGACATTGCTCGTGCTCCATCTGTCGATATACCAATAATCTTTTCTAATAAAATTGAGAAATTTTCCAACACAGATTTTAGTTTATCGTGCAGGTCTTTGCCGATTGTAGTCCCTTGCATTGGAATCAGTGAACACAATTCTTTGGTAATATTAGATTTGGTGTCAATATCACGTACAAATATAGCCATTTGTGCTGATTCGTCATATTGCAACTATCATCAAGTACCAAAGAACCGTATTCGAATTTTGCAATTTGTTCACGAAGCGTTGTTGCTATGTTCTCGGACAAGTCTTCAATTCTCCTTGCAATGGTGAATCTTGATAAACTAATGTTTGAAAAAATATTTTTTTTATCAGGAAATGCTATTTCTGCAACAGCAGTCATACATTCTTTTATCATTTCTCCATCCGCAAACGGTTTCAATTTTTTTTTTGCCAGTATTTGACTGACAACAAAACTAGCCTTTACTGATGTATTTGATAAAATAGCTTGATTTTTAAAAATAGTCTGTATTTTTCTTAAGCGTTTTTCCATTTGATTAAACTTATCTATCCTGAGCTGTCCTGTTAAGTTTTTATATTGTTGTTCATGTTTTGTATCGTAATGCCTTTTTGAGTTATATTATTTTAATGTCCACACAGTCTCTGAGCATATTAAGCATAAAGCTTTATCTTTGACGAAAGTGAAAAAAATAATCAAATTTCCACTTTTCTTGGAAATGCCTGTGGCTCATCCGCAACTTTCAGTTTTTTTGTTTGCTTTTCCGACATGCTCTGTTATGGATTAAAAATTTGAAAGTTCAAAAAATTTGTAGGAAAACTTAATTTTGAATAAAAAAACTCAAATATTACCTTTTTGACAATAATATTGCATCCACGCCTAGCATTGCTAGTTAGCAGCTTACCAGTCTGACTGATTGTGTGACAGAAGCAAACACAAACAAGCACAGACGTTCGTATTGCATGTTTGAACAAGTCGCCGACAAGTGAGTAACTCGTCACAAAAAATTGTTTCGGTTTAGTATGTACTACCATTTTATTATCATTAATTTTATAACAATATATTGATGGTAGAAAGTCGATAAAATAAATTCAATTTTAGAAATGCTTGGCGTGTCGTATAAACATAATTAACGGGCCGCATAAAAATGTTTAACGGGTCGCAAACGGTCCGCGGGCCACGTTTTGCTCATCCCTGATTTACAGGACTTTGAAGGTGGTAAAAAATTAAGGAAAAGTCTTAGAAATACCTAAATTTACAAGTCAATATCTTTTGAGTTCCTCAAAGTTCCAGACAGATATTTAAGGATATCATAAAAGCTATTTATTATCTTTCAGAATTGGTATTGATCTTCACCAAGTTTTGCCAAATTTTTGAGATAATCGATTTTGAAAAATGGTCTAAAACTATTTTTTGCAATAAAAATGAACGGTATACTATGGTGCGAACAAATCTACGTGTATATTTAAAAAAAGTCTTTTGTGCAATTTCAATTTTTTTTCAAATGCTAACATTTTGTTTTTAAGAACCAAAATCAGACATTTACATAGAAAAAGTAAGGAGCGGAGGAGGTGGTCCAGGGGTCAGGGTGAAAACATAAAATTTACAAATTTCTGCACTTCAATTCCGCTCTTCATAACAATTACTAAAAATATTTTTTTTAATTTTGTAAATGGATTTTCATTACACTCCTTTCAAAAACTTTTGCAACAACGACGTATTTTAATTCTTCTTTTACACACTTTTAAAGCACAGTAAAACCTCGCAAATAATAACCAATTTATAATTGGGCTAATTAAATTTACAGTTTTTATTTTATATAAAACCAACAATACGGAATTGGTCTTTGTTGTTTTGCAGATAGTGTTACGATTTTTTAGGAATCGTTCAAATAATTTAGTAGCCGAAAAAAACTCCCTTAAGGATTCAAACCTCAAGTTCTAACTTCAAATTCTATTTTTTGAGCTTTTACTGTAATATGTGCTATATTACTCTAAATTGTATGCTTATTATTTATATTACGTATATTTTGTTTTTTTCTTTTGATATTCTCAATCATTTGGCTAAAAAAGTTTTTGAAAATGTCAACTATTTTTACAAATGAAGATTTATTCAACTGTTTTATTGTTGCGGGTCCACCAGATAAAGTTGGTTTTCTTTGTTGTTACGTGGAGGAAAAAATTGGCTCAGATTTATTTGAGAAAAACAACGTGAACCAAAAATTAAAAACATTTTGTTGTAAGGTTTGTATGCAACACATGTATCCCCCACTGAAATGAACAAGGTAAGCTTGCTAAAATTCCAAATCCAAAACATTATGAGTATGGACTATCAACTTGTCACTGTTGGATTAGATTTCTAGAATGTTTACTTAACATTGCCTACCGGTTGCCAATTAAAAAATGGCAAGTTCGACCCAAAAACAAAGCTATAGTTGATGAAAATAAAAAGCGATTCCAAAAAGCGTTGAGAGAGAGAATGGGATTGCTTATTGATTACGTTAAACCAGGTTATGGCACTACAAACGATGCCCTGCCAGGAAATTCTTCTCAAAGTTTGAAAAATCCGCTGAAATAACTGGCCTTGACAGAGATTTAATATATAATTTCGCTGTGGTGTTGAGGATATTATCATGTGGCAGAACAATTAAAACTAATAAACTCAGCAAACTCCTTACAGATATCAGTAATCTGTACATAGAGTATTATAGTTCGTACTATATACCAAGCTCCGTTCACAAAGTTTTGATGCATGGATGCGAAGTAGTTAAATATTTTAATATGCCAATTGGTAATTAATTTCTTTTTCCAGTATTTTCAATATTAACTCAATTTCTTCCAGTTTCTTATCTGAGGAGGCATTAGAAACCACTCACAAAAAGGATCGTTTAAAGAATACTAGAAATAATTCGAGGGAAAACAGAAATGTGGACTTATTGCTACATATGTTCATCTCATCTGATCCCCATATATCTTCAAAAAGAAAAATTATACAACAAACAAATTTTACGACGAAGATCCATATGTGGAATTTGATGTAAAATATGAAATTAATGAAGAAGAAAATTAAATTAAAATTTGATAAGATTGTTTTAGTTTATTTCTCTTATCGACTCGATTTAACGAAATTTTTACATTTTCGAAATAAAAAATTCAACTGAATTTTGCTTATAATCGCTGCAAAGCAACTATAAAGCAGAAATTAAGGAATCATTTTTCAACTTTCCAGCTACTTCACTGAGACAACAAGTCAGCCAATTCAGTTGATTTCTTTACTTCCAAAATGTAAGAATTTCATTAAAACGGCGGTAACAACGACACTAAGAGCGCAGTCATAATGTAATTTTCGTCAAATAGCCGTTTCTAGGCATAAATATCCCCTCACAAAAAAGAAGTACGAATTAAAAATAAAAAGTAAAGCACGAATTAAACAAAGAGATAGATGCAGTTTTGAAAAGAAGAAAGTTCAAGTATTAAATAAAAAAAGTCTTAAAAATGTATGCAGTTTTTAAATATTTTTTTTTAATTTTTGAAAAAGGTCTAAATTGAAAGTTCAAACGTGATTTCTGAGAAAATTAATGGATTTACGTTAAATCATTTTTAGAATCAGTGACCCAAAATTACCACTCTTTCTATTTTTGTCCAACTTTTGTATGGGCTCGATGGACATCCAGTGTACGACATATAGATCAGTTCATTGATTGTGAGAATAAATATTCCTTTTAAGATGATTACAACATCATCCGCATAAGCAACTACTTTTATCCTAACTCTTTCTGACCTGGTGAGAATTTCGAAAATAACAATGTTCTACAGAATCGATGATAAAACTCCGCCCTGTGGAGTTCCTCTTGTAACTGCCTTCCCAATACTTGAAAGAACCAGAGATTAGTTGATGACTCTATGTTCGAACATATTGTTGATCCACTGAACCATTTTTTTACGCTCCAGTGCCGAACTTATTGATTTAAGTTCCTCATTAAGCTTACGCTGCAATTTTTGTCTCGAGCAAATACAAAGCAGGAATATTAACTGGGTCAGGATTGATATTACATCACATTCTGATCCTGCTCGATGTACGTTTCCTGCTGAATTTATGGAAAAATACATGCCCCAAGGAGCACATACTGAGTGTCCGGAGTACAGGCCTACATCGCTAGGCATCTGTGGACCGAAACGCCTTACTATAGAGCAGTCCAAAAAGCGGCAAATACAAAAGTGGTATTCCCAGCAATTAAGGAACGCCGAGGCCGTAGACTATAAATTGAAGAAGCAGCTAACTCTCCTGAAATCTGTGGTCAAGGACAGTGCAAAACCAGTGCCGTGGGAATCCAGGATGTACACAAAGATAGACGAATTGACTGAGACCCTCAAGCAGAGAAGAAAAAAATAAGAGACATGGTAGGCACACAGCCAAAGTAATAGTTATGGAAAATTTCAAAAACACAAGCAACGTGTCGACATATGGAGTTATATCTGGAGCTGCAACAACAGTTTTAGTCATAAGTATCATTTTGTATGCTTTGTTCAAAGCTAATCAATATTTCAAGGAGTATATTAATAAAAGGATAAATATGGTTACTACCAGGGTTTAAAATAGCTAACTAATTTTCATTGCTAGACTGATTTACTGACTGTGACTGCGAAAATGATCCAAACTAAATAAAATGAAACAGCACACACACAAAATGATTTCGTCGGCAACGACTGCGTCTTCGGCGCACACACGATTTCTAGCCGATAGCAACAGTCGTTTGGTGAAAAATTACTAGCGACTATTTTAAGCAAATTTTCTGATAGAAATATCAACAGTCAATGCAACGACTGAAATCAGTACAGAACAGTGTTGAAATCGCAGAATTATTTTCACTGCTAAACAGAATTACTGACTGCGACTGCGAAAATGATCCAAACAAAATAAAATGAAACAGCACACACAAAAAATGATTTGGTCTGCAATGACTGCGGATATAACAATATGTACAGAAGTAATAAATTAAACAGTCGCTACAGAAGTTCCAATATCTATCAGAACAATAGCAACCGAAATAGGCTGAATGACAATAGAAATATAAATAATAACAATACCTATAGAAACCAAAGTAGGTTTAATGAAAAACGTATAAGGATCGGAGGTGAACAACTGTACTGAATTCACAGTTCCCAACCTGAGTAGATGGCATCCTAAGCATAGTTTTTTTTTTTTTTAGCAAAATATATCGGTGAAATTGATTATGAGTTTACTGTGACGGTAAACGCGGAAGAAGAGGAAGTTGTAATTCCAATGCAATGGGAATCTTTCAATGTATCAAAAATAGGTATTCCACCAAGAACAGAAATGATGCAGGTGGTAAATTTGAATTTGACAGAGGATAGTGTAATTCTTAATAAGGAAATTGCTAAAGGGGTATTTCTAGCGAGTTCAATTGCACCTGCTAGAGACGTTTGTCATGTTAAAATTCTATACTCACGGAACACAAACTATACTCACGTAACATAGTCCGGATTGAAAATAGATACAGAGCCAATAAGAAATTATTTGTGTGTTTCCGCTAAGCAAGAATACAATAGCGAAGAAAGACTTAAAAAGCTTTTAATATCGCTATATATCGAATTTTCTGATGCAAAAGCCAAAGATGTTTTGACTGGGATATTCAGGAAGTATCAAGATATATTTCATATGGAAAACGACTTTTTAATGAACAATAATTTTTATACACAAAACCTAGCATTAAATGACAAAATCCCAGTGTATGTCAAGAATTACAGACTGCCGGAGACTACGTCATTGAGCCGTCAGTGACTGCTTATAATTCTCCATTATTATTGGTTCCTAAAAAGAGTGGTGATGGAACTAAGAATTAGCGGTTGGTTGTAGATTTCAGAAAACTCAATACGAAAATTGTTAATGATAAGTTTCCACTTACAAGAATTGAAGATGTATTGAATAAATTGGGAAGAGCTAGATATTTTCCAACGTTGGATATGACAAGTTCGTTTCACCAAATACCATTAGACAAAAATTCAAGACCATTAACGGGGTTTTCTACAGGAAATGGTCACTATCAATTCAAACGATTGCCTTTCGGGCTAAAGATTTCATCTAATAGTTTCCAGCGAATGCTGACAATTGCTTTGAGAGGTTTAGACACGCACGCTTTCTTGTGTGTTGATAATATTATTGTTTTTGGATGTAGTTTCAAGCACCACAATGATAATTTAAAAAGTGTGTTTGAAAGACTGAAGTGATATAATTTGAAGTTGAATTCAAGTAAGTGTTGTTTCTTAAAATCAGAAGTAGTCTATTTAGGACATTTTATTACCTCTGAATTTGATACAGACCGATCAACATTCAAAGTAATTGAAAACTATCCAGTTCGCTGGTATAGCAAAATGTCTGAATATGTTGTTAAAGAAAGTTACACCATTTATTTGGTCAGGTGAATTTCAAAACGCATTTTTAGAGTTGAAGAATAAATTAATTAGCTTAAATATTTAGATTTCAATGAAACTTTTATATTGACAACAGGTGCATCCGATTTTGCTTTAGGAGCAATTCCTTCACAGGGAGAAGTAGAAAATGATTTACCAATTTCATTTGCGAGCAAATCATTGACAAAATGTGAAATAAATAAACCTGTTATTGAAAAAGAGTTAGCAATTCATTGGGGAATAAATTATTTCAAACCGTAAATTTACGGACGAAAATTCATAGTATACACAGACTATAAACCACTCGTCTCTTTGTTTTCTCATAAGAACTCATCATCTAAACTTACTAGAATGAGGTTAGATTTATCAGATTACGACCTCAAAATAATATATAAGAAGGGTAGTATAATACCAATGCATTATCTAGAATAAAAATAGATTCACAAGTTTTGAAAGAAATTATACCAACAAACAACGACCCAACAGTGGAAAAGGTATTAGCAATAACAAGAGGGATGTCTGCAAAAACGATGGCAGATAACAATATAAAATTGGAGAAATGTAGTTCTCATAAGAAGACTGATCACCTTCACATTTGGGGCTGTATCCATATCTGATATCAGAGATATAAGGAAGTTAAGATTTCAAATAGAGAGTAATAATAAGAGTAACCAGAAAAATAATAATATTTTAAAGAGGAGTAGTGAAAATCCTGCGAAATCAATTTCATATCAGGAGAAACCATTATCCCAAGGAATATTACATGTACATGAAAATAAAGTTATATTGAGATGTGGTGATAGTCCAGCGAAATAAGTTTCTTACTTGGAGAAGCTTCTATCTACAATGCACAATTATAAAAAAGATTTAGCGCTAAATGAAGAAGATGTTATATTTGAACACGTGAAAGAAAGAAAGATTTAAAAGAATGTATGAAATGCTGCAGCAAAAATTTGAAAAGAAAAGTAAAAACTCGCAATTGAATATACTAATATATAAAAACCCTCGTAGAATATTAGAGAAAGAAGAACAAATAAGGCTAATCGAAGAATACCATAATACACCAGTTGGAGGTCATTTTGGAATAAGAAACTATATATTAGTACTTATATGGACCCTATAAAACCATATACTAGGTTCGGAGTCGAAAAGATGAAGGATACGCCTCCCTCCCATATAATATACTTTGGGGTCCCCACCTATAAGCAATTACCTTATTTATGCTTCTAGTGATGATATATGAATACAAATTGACAGATGTATACATTGGGCCTATACTAGCATAAATTCCAAATATGCGCACACTGTTACTACTGCCACGCCCACAATTAAATATAAAGCATACGCCTCCCTCCCATATAATAAAGTTTGGGGACCCCACTTAAAAGCAATTACCCTATCTATGCTCCTAGTAATGGTATATGAAATGAGTAGCTGTATACATTGGATCTGTACTAACATGCATTCCAAATATGGGCAGATTATTACTACTGCCACGCCCACAATTAAGAAAAATCATTACTAGGAAGGTTGCGCGTACTAACATTAAACCCCACACACAAAATTGGCGTGTTGTTTTTAGAGCCACGCACAAAGACAATATACAACAAGACTATGCAAATCGCTCTTTAGCAAACAGGGGAAAGGCCACACATGGAATCGCCGTGGAACTGCTGTCAAAATGTAACATTTTTCTGCTAAAAATGATTATAACAGGGGCATGTTAACAGTGAATTTAATAAGAAGTTTGAAAAAATTTAATTACAAACCAAAAATTTATAAAATTTCTAAATTTTTAACATGTTTTTTTTTGTACACTAAATATATTTTAATAAATTAATTACTATTCTTACGTTATTTCAATTTGAATATTCCTATATATGAAACTGCATCGTGGTCAATGTTGGGCAAAGGCACAGAATTCAATAAACGTTCTGTTGTTGGATATAGTGAATTCCAAATGCCCAGCAAATAGTTTGGCACCCTAATATATCCCAAAATTATCAAAGCTTCTATAAAAATCGATAGCGCAAGTGGTAAAGCGTCGGTCTATCAATTTTATGATGCCGGGTTCAAGTCCGCTGAGAAATGTGTTTATTTTTATATTTTTTTTAATTGTTCATCCTTTTTTTTGAAAGCAGCAACGAATTTTATATCTTCTAAAAATAGTAATAACGGTATTTCTTAACTCACATACATAAATTCATGTGGGCATGAAATTGTGTTAGTATTTGTACGATTTCAATACCTTTGTGTATGTTAGTTTTTTGATGTTTTTGCGCAGTTCGTCTGAAGAAGCTCATGAATTTCACCAAATCTAATCCAATCAAATATTTCGTTCGTCAATGAATATGTGAAATTTTAGGAAGTTTTTGTTTTTCCGTAATTTGTTAGATTGGATTTTATTCTTAATTTTGTAGATGTATTAAAATGTTTGATATTTCTTTTATATTAATACATTACTTACAAAATAAAGATTAACTTAAATTATTATAATTAAATAAATATCATTATAATATATAAAAAAACATGCAGTTGCATAGAAGAACTTAGACAGCAAATAATTAAAAAATAAAACTGAAAAGAAGTCCCAAATATTATTCACGAATGTAGGTCAAGACAGATTATTGGATTGAAAGTATTTTCTATATATGTATGTAAGTGGATACACATCCAAAGTCAAGTTCACAGGTACAAAGAATCACGAAGCAGTAAGAAGTTTTTGCACATTTTTATTAGTTTACTTAACTCAAGTCTCCACGTCAAAGCGATTAAGTTGCCGGATGTAGTAATTCGAATGGCGTTTGTGAAAAAAACATCAAGCTAGTCGACCTGCACACATTATGTAGACATTTTTAAAGGTAAATGTCAAATGTAATGGGCAAAAAGACGCACATTATATTAAAATATATTTTACTAAACATTATTTATCCTCATATAAATTTAAAATTTCTTGGATTTTTAAATACTTGAAATAATTTTCTATAGATTTTTGAATACAATAATTTTCGATTATGAAGTGGTTTATTATGCGTTGGAACACAATCATGGTTGAACTAAATTTTCTATAGGAAATAAATGTTTATATATAGGTTATTGCATTATATACGGTTTTATTTACAAAACTTAGTAGTTGGCAACTCTTACAAAGTGAAAAACTAATTCGATAGTGATAATAAAATTTAACAAAAATCGAGGTATTTAATGAGAAAATAATAACAATTTTGCGCAAGCGTGAAAATGCAAAATTTTCTGCGTCGGAAGAGTGCCGAGTGCAGTGATTCTGAGAATAACTAACTTAAAATTCCTTAATTTTTAAATAAAGTATAAAAACAAAAACAAAATATACAAAAATAAAATCAACAAAAATTCTAAAGTGAGAAACAACAAATAATCATAAAGTGAGACAACCGCAAAATAGCACTGCTATTATACGGTTATGTATGTACACATAGACGTTAAATTAAAAGCGGCTTAGCAAGTATCTAGTGTAGAGTTGCCAAAGATCATTTACCAAAAAAAAATTAATAATAAAGAAAAAAAATGGGTGTAGACCGTACCCCACCTAGAGGGGAAGGTGAACAACAAGAAGCGCAACAACAACAACAACAGCCGCAGCAACAGCAGCAACAACAACAACAACATCAGCAACAACCACCACAACAACAACAACAACAGCTGCAACACCGAGAAAAACAACATCAGGAACAACAACAGCAGCATCAACAACTGCAAACACAAAAAAAACACCTTCTTCAGAATCCGCTCCAAAATTCCTGGAGTCCTCAATGCCCCTCGCCCCAATCAAGCTCGTCTTATAATAAAAGCAGCTCACAACAAAGTGTCCAACAACAAATTGAACAACTTCAACGCCAGCTTCAGTTGCTATATAAACAACAGCAACCAGTTGCCTCTCCCCAAGTCACAGTAAGTGTACCCTCCCACGACGAGCACTGGAAAACGGTTCTAAACAAGAAAAGGCGAATTAAAGCTCATAAACAATGAGCAAGTTAAAATCCAGGCATTTTCTCCAGAAGCCTACAAGACAATAGTTAACCAGCTTGAGCTAAAAAACACCGAATTTTTCACCTATAAGACAAAACAAGAAAGACGCTTCAAAGTAATACTCAAGATTATGCACCCATCTATAGGCACAGATGAAATAACCCAAGCCTTGCAAAACCTCGGTCACTCTGTCACGAATATTTGGAATATACAGCGAAGAAACACAAAAAAAACCTCTGCCAATGTTTATCATTGAGCTTCAAACAAACTCAAACAATAAAGAAATTTATGAAGTCAAATACCTGTTCGATACAAAAATTGTTTTTGCGCCCCCCCCCGTCCGACTCGCGATATTCCCCAATGCGCTAACTGTCAGCAGTATGGGCATACAAAAACGTACTGTCGCAGGAAACCAACGTGCATTAAATGCGCCGGAAGCCACACGTCTACAGACTGTGTACGTAAAAACAGATCAGGTGAAGTCAAATGCGCCTTGTGTGAAGGTAATCACCCAGCAAATTACAAAGGCTGTGTAGTTTATAAAAATCTGCAGAAAATGAAATACCCACAATTAAGGAAAAACGACAATTTACCTATGAATCCTACTCAACAACAGGAAGTTCTGGTAAATCCCAGTACATCAAAACAAAATCAAAATGTACTTTCATACGCTCAGGCACTGAAACACTCAACACAAGCAATTAATGAACACACAACGGTCCTACCCATTAATACTGTTTCTGCAGAAACCCAAGCTCCGAACGAAATGCGAGAAATGATAATGCTACTCCGGCAAGTCATGCAACAAATCACAACAATGATGAACTTATTAGTGACCCTCCGACTAAGAATTGCTCATCCTCAATCCCATAAAAATCATACTATGGAACGCTAATGGGCTGTTAAAACATTTACTAGAAATTAAAAAATTCCTTAAAACTTACGAAATAGATATACTCCTAATATCTGAAACCCATTTCACCAACAAAAGCCATTTTCAGATTCCGAACTTTAAGTTTTATCACACCCTGCACCCGAATAATAAGGCTCATGCAGGTTCAGCAATATTAATACGCAATAATATAAAACACTGTGAGAGCACATCTTATCGCACAGAAGCTATACAAGCCACGAATATAATTGTTGATGACTGGAAAGGGCCAATTGCAATTTCCGCCGTCTACAGCCCACCTAAACACACAATAAAAATGGAGTAGTATAAGAAATTCTTTAAGACCCTTGGCAATAGATTCCTACTTGGAGGAGACTATAACGCAAAGCACACATACTGGGGTTCCCGCCTCACTACACCAAAAGGTCGACAGCTTTATGCGGCCATCGGAAAATTAAATTTACTCCCTGTCTCTTCAGGTACACCAACATACTGGCCAACAGATATAAGAAAAATTCTCGACTTGATTGACTTCTGTGTGACGAAAGGTATCATGCTTAGTGATCTTAAATGTAGCCCATGTTTTGAGCTGTTTTCTGACCACTCTCCAGTTCTGGTCGAGCTTAACAACAATCTTGCCCTTCTTCCCAGCCAATGTAGCTTACATAATCACAAAACTGATTGGAATCGCTTCCGATATATGGTATCTTCCACAATTGATTTAAAACTATCACTGAAATCTGAAGAAGACATCATTGCGGCTATTGAACACTTCAACAACTGCCTGCAACAAGCTGCGTGGGACTCCACCTCCCCCTGATTAAACGAAAATCAACGAATATCTCCAAACCTATAAAAGAAAAGCTGAGAGACAAGCGATATGCTAGAAAAAAGTGGCAACAAACTAGACATCCTGAGGACAAGAAAAAATGAAATGCGCTTACAAAAGAACTTAAAGAGATCCTTGATAACGAACGAAACACCCAACTCCATCATTACCTCAGTAATCTCGATGCGACAGCTACTACAGAATACTCTCTTTCTGGAAATCAACTTGGAATCTAAAGAGACCCACAATGTTCCAATCCGCTTTAGGAATGGAAAATAACGAATGGGCTAAAAGTGACTTCGAAAGAGCAGTCACGTTTGCCCGACACTTACAAAGAGTATTTACCCCACACGAAATCGAGCCCCCAGCATGTGTAACAGAAGAAGTGAAAAGTGTTCTGAGTAATTCCCATCAGATGGACCTACCCATACGTAAATTTTCCAAATCAGGAGTGAAAGCAGCTATTGATAAGCTAAATATTAAAAAAACCCCTGGGTACGACCTTATCACTGGCAAAATAGTAAAACAACTTCCAGAAGAAGGAGTGACATATCTAACCTACTTATTTTACGCGGTACTAACATCTGGCTTTATACCTCCTCAATGGAAAGTGTCAGAAGTAAAAATGATTCTCAAACCCGGAAAAAGCGCTGATGAAGTAGAATCGTATCGTCCAATAAGCTTGTTACCGATTGCTTCTAAACTCATGGAAACCCTTTTCCTGAAAATACTACTCCCAGTTATAGAAGAGCGAAAGCTAATTCCAAATCATCAATTTGGATTCAGGAAAAAATACAGCACAATCGAACAGGTTCATAGGATTGTTGAGTATATACACACTGCATTCGAACAGAACAAATATTGTACAGCGGCGTTTCTTGACATCTCGCAAGCATTTGAACATCGCGTTTGGCAAGATGACTTGCTTTACAAAATAAAAACTACACTCCCCATTAACTACTATGCGTTAATCAAGTCCTATCTTACACACAGATATATAAGGTGAAGGACAATTTGAGCTCCGTGAAAGCTCAGCAGGCGTACCCCAAGGAAGTGTCATGGGCCCAATACTTTATCTACTTCACACGTACGACTTACCATTAGCTGAAGGAGTCACCATAGATATCTTTGCAAATGAGACTGCAGTCTTAGCTGTTGACACTCTCCCACACTTAGCTTCCTTTTAAAATCCAGAGTGGGCTAAAAAAAATTACTGACTGGCTAAAAAAATGGAGATCAGTCCAGGTTGCATTCACTCTCAAACGAAACACCTGCCCACCCGTTAAACTCAACGGCATAAATATACCCCAATGTGATGAGGCTAGATACCTTGGGATGCACCTCGACAGAAGAAAAACACATATATTTACAAAACGAAAATCACTCGGTATAAAGCTCAGAAATCTACACTCTATTCAAGAATCGAAACTCCAAAGTCTCAATCCATAGCAAATTGCTCTTGTACTCAGCAATTTTAAAACCAGTTTGGACATACGGTATTCAGCTGTGGGGCACTGCGGCAACTTCTAATGTTGAAATACTTCAAAAACCGTAATAATGATTGTAAACGCGCCTTATTATGTCACAAACAACCAAATCCATCGTGACCTCAAAGTTCCTACAGTCGCTCAAGAAATAAAAAAGCTCTCTACTTCGCACAATCTGAGACTCCAAGTCCACCCAAAACCACTGATATCGGAACCGACTTCCAACCCCTTCACTTTCATCCGACTGAAGAGAAAATCCACAACAGATCTCCTGTGCTAATAGGCAATGGCTGCACCACTGGGTTTAGTCCATAAAAGTCAGTAAAGTCAAAAATTAGTCTTAAGTTTTTAAATATAGCTGAATGTGATTGAATGCAACAGATTGCAATAAAAAATTTGGATATTAAAAAAAAAAAAATGTATAACAAGAACATATGCATTTAATACTAGATATTGCATTCATAAAATTTACTTCAAACATGGACATATGTAAATTCGGAGAATCAGTGTTCATAGATATGTATGTACATATTCATGTACGTACGAGTGGTTTAATTTGTAATGGAATGTGGTTATAATATTTCAAGCTGATCTGACAAAGTAAAAAAAAGCGTTTAAAACCTTGATTTTGCCTATACCTAAAATTTATTTAGATAAATTTTCTGATGGAATAAGCAACAGACGAACATATGAATATTAAAATATTAACGCTAATTTTAATTGGTTTTTTGTGTTTAATTATTCTTTCTTTGGATAGACTCAAAATATGTTTGATCACATGCTGCTAAAGCGACAATATAAAATATAAAATCGAAAGAATAAACTGTGCTGATATTTGTCTATTCTGAAAATATTGAAATATCCAAAATTTCATGGCAAATTGAATTCTGCTTCACTTTATATTTAGTGAAGCTACACCGCACATCATAAAACAATACGATGAAGACGCTTTTATTTTCATTTCATTCTTTTTATGACACAATTCGCTACCTGCCAAACAAAAATATGTACATACATATGTACTCGTATGTATGTATGTATATGATTTGTCAAGATTGAATTTCATAATACTTCACTGTTTCCAGTGTTCTTCTATAACAGACATGAAATAATTCTGCTCTAGTTTTGGTCCAGTCGATGATATAATACTGGTTAATTTATGGAAAATAGTAAAATACTTTTATTACTATTTATAAAAATTATTATTAATTTAAAAAAAAACTTTGATGAAGCATTTTGCTGGGGCTCGAACCCTAAGCCACAAAAATTATAGACCAACGAGCAAACCATACAAGTTTTTTTGATTTTGGAGTAAATTAGAGAGTCAAAGTATTTGCTGGTGCAATTCTGAATTAACTAAAATTTCTATAATTCTGTACATAACATTCCTCCAAAAATAACTTTTAGTCTTCTGCTGATGCAGCCATGAACTTTTGCTGTGCAATTCGATGATGACTTTTTTGGGGATAAAGAAATAAATTAAATATTATTGTTTACTAATTATATTATTATTTGCTAATTTTATACACCAATTTTTTATTTTTTTTTTTACTAATTTACAATTTAAATTTTAAAAATATTCCCATAATTAGCTATAAAATATACATGCCTACCCACGTAAATGAAATTATTCAAATGCAATTAACTTACACTAATATTTACAAAGTAATATTTTTTTAAAAATATATATTGTAAAGTGCATTTATTTTAATATTAATTTAAAATTTTTCGGAATTTTCACAAATTTTTGTTTAAAATGAAATTCTTAGAAATTTCAAATTAAATTTACTATGAATAAGTTATGTTTAACATCTGTTAACGGTTCCAAGGCGATTTCCATACAATTCGATTCCCCTCTTTTGCCAAAGAGAGCAACGGAAACTCTATACGTAAATACTCTTTGCAACGCACACTATTGACATATTATTATAAGTTACGACCAATAAAATATGTTTGGACTAACTTTTATATTATTACGTATAAGGACCCCACAAAGTCACACACAAGAAATGGGGTCGATATAATCAATTCAAGGTACCCCTCCAAAAATTACTGTAAATGTGCTCCTAATGATGAATTATGAAGAAAACATCCCCATTATTGAACTCGCACGCACAAGGAAAGGTAAAGGGTATTTCGAAGTCGGTCAAACCCGACTTCAGACTTCTGTACTCGTTTAAGTTTCTAAACACACTGAAGTCGATGAGGTCTAGCTTTTCAATATAAACTAGTATTAATTTTAAAATTAAATATAACAATTAGAGTCAGGAATATTTACAATTGTACGTAGGAGACTAGAGAAAGCGGTACAGGACCAGGCACGTCACTACAATCTACGCAGGAGTGGGTGAATACGTCCTAATGAGCGCACATCACCTATCCAAAGCAGCTGAGGGCTTCGCCGCAAAATTAGCACCTAGGTATGACGGTCCTTACCAAGTGATAGGGTTTAAGGCTCCAGTGATAGCGAAACTACAAGGATATAGGAACCAACGCACTCGCACTGCACATCTGAGCGAGCTGAAAATGTTCCACAGGGGTACAGCAATGACCATGGTACCGGAACAAACAGCCCCTGAACCTACCACCCGCCATACCACAAGGGCGGGTAGAGTCTATACGTAGTGGAGAAAAGGTATGCCTAAGATATTCGTTCACCCCCGAAGTGGGGAGGGGATGTAAGGAGAGGAAATTGAGGGGACTGTCTAGAAATATTGCAGAACAGTATTTCTTCTGTTCGAAAGCTCTTCTAATTTCGCTAGATATACGGTGCACCTGCTCTATTGTACCGTGCTCTTTTCTGAATCCGAATTGATGAGTAGGAATGTTGTCATTTTAATTTAGATAGAGCATAATTTTCGCAAGTAAAAATTGTTCAAATATTTTTGAGAGGGTGGGTAGAAGGCTTATGGGTCGATATGAGGTCACCTGCGTTGAATCTTTTCCTGGTTTAGGAATCATCTTAATTTGCGATATCTTCCATATATGCGGGACATGAGCCAAGTGAAGGATAGAATTGAACAATTTCGTTAGGTGTATTAACGCTATGTATGGTAATTCCATCACCATTTTATTTGTGATTAGGTCATATCCAAGTGACTTTTTTTCATTAAGACCTGTTTTAATGACACACTCTAAGTCTTTGATTTTTAGCTGAAGTGGCCGAGTCACTTTGGTTCTAGGTAAAGTAGTGACCTCGAAGTTATTGCACGGAGCATTAGGGCATAAAACTGTTTGTAGATGCGCAGCACACGCTGATCCTTTCCTCTTCGTTTTTCGCCCAACTTCCATTTCCTAGCCTTACTGGTGGCTCACTTTCCTTTGGGCTTTTTGCAACCTTTGTAGCTCTCCAAAGTGAGTAATTGGTGTATTTAAGCGGTCCCAGATCTTTAATATAGGTGTCAATACTTGCCTCAGCTTCCTTTTCAAGTACATCTCTAAGGTGATTTTGTGACAATTTTAATTCCTTCTTTAGGGCAGGTGACCTATATTTCTGCCATTCTCGTCTTAGGCGTCTTTTCTCCTTATCGAGGCACTGCACATGGGTTGAAGTTATATAACGGGTAGCAACCTGCATCGTTTTTTCTGCTAGTGTTGCACAGGCAGCCGCTGATGCTAGCAAGGAATTAAACTCGTGAAGCGCTCTCTCTAAGTCATCCTTGTTTTTAGGAGGAGATTCCAGGAAAATATGTGTACTCACGTATTTCTTATTCTTGAGCCAGTTCGGTTTGTTGGTGGTCAATTTGGGCGATTTATGCACAAGTTCGGGAGTTTTGTTGAAGTATATGATGACAGGAGAGTGATCGGAGGACAAGTCGAAACTTGCTTCAGAAGAAAACAGTGCCCTGTTTATGTTTTTGATCACAGCGAAATCAATAAGACAAGGGATTTTACGCTGGTCCGCTGGACAGTATGTGGGTTGGCCACTTGAGACAAAATCTAGATGATTTCGATGATTAATTAACACATTGTACTACTGTTTGCCTTTAGGGTTTACCAGACGACAGCCCCAGTAGGTATGCTTAGAGTTATAGTCTCCAGCTGCTATAAATTTTTTTCCGAGTGTTTGAAAACGAACTGGTGGAATATTTCTGACGTTACTTGGAATCTAGGTGGACAGTATACTGCAGAAATTGTTATACTTTCGCCCCAGCACTGAAGGGAGATAGAAGTGGCTTGGATGTGTCTTTCGGCATATTTCTCACGTAGGAAATGTTTTATACGGGCATTAATAAGAATTTCTGCGCCTCCGTGCGCTATATCGTCTGGGTGATTGGTTTTGTACAAATTGAAACCGGCAATACTGAAGTTGTACTTATCTGTTAAATGGGTTTCTGAGATAAGCATTATGTCAATTTCGCTGTTGTACAAAAAATTATTCTTGATTTCTTTTTTGTGTTGGATAATACCGTTGGCATTCCAGTAGCATAACTTTAATTGATTCATTTATTTTTGAGAGAGCAGTGCTTTCATCAGTAGACTCTGATTTTGTATGAGTTCATGCATCATTGTTTGCATGGTTGACATAAATTGGGTCATACAATGCGTTAGGTTACAAATCATTGCTTCTACATTTTGAACGGGTGGAGAACTATCTAGACTTTCAGTAGGTGCTTTTTACAATACGTTTGCGCTCGTCATTGAGGAGGACGAGGGCGCAGCATTGGCTGGATTTATGCTAGGGTAGTTAGGTGCCGTAAGATTTTGTGGCCCATATTCCTGGCAATTTGGGCATTGTACCGGACCTCTGCGCTTGTGGGGCTCCTCAATTGAAACTCAACGATGCATTAAGTAACCTAGACTATAAACAGGGTGGGTTTCCTTTTTTTCAGATTTCTCGTCTCTGGAACGAGCTCCACCTTAAATAATGGTTGAGATATTTTTTCCCTTTTTTTATGTTAAATATTGTTTTTGCATTGAATCCTGCATCTGCCAGCGGTTCCATTGTTTCATCTGGTTCGACTTCTGGTTCTATTGCTTTTATTACAAAAGTTAGGCCTTTGCTGCTTTTCAATTGGTACGTGTAATAGTTTTTTTTTGTTATCTCGAGGTAATTAGCAATAGAGCGATAATATTTTTCGTTATATATTTGGATTTTAGTCTCTTGTATGTTACCTTTTTTGAGTATGATTATATGAAAATTATTCTTGCCTATTAGGCGAGCAATATTTTCAACCAGAACGTTTGAACTTTTTTCACGCAAGTAGATTGGCGGCGGTTTAATGATTTTTTCAAATGAATTATTTTACTTGAAATTATTTCATTTTCTTTGGTTGGCTCATCATTAAGTACGGTGAGATTATTGTGGAATTGATAAATTAAAACATAAATAAAATTAAAAATACATTTTGACTTTATATTTAATTCATGCGCTCAAACTGGGTTGTGGCGATTGAGTGGTATCGCTCTAGTGGTAGATATTGTAATATATTCTGATCAACCCTCCGAAATTGATCGATACATTGTTACAATCATTTTGATTGCAATATTCTAATTGCTTGTTTGTCCGCTCTTTCACTTCAAACGTAATTCGAGGAATATGAAGTAATGAATTCATTAATGGGCCAGTGGAACATTCCCATTCTTTGTTATGCTTAGCTCTTCGGCGTTACAACAGAATTCTAAGGAGTTTGTTGACGTAAATTTATTAATGGGCTAGTAGAAAATTTGCGTCAACTTCTTACATTGGTTCAAATTACTGTCCGGTACAATTTCTAAAAATGTCAAGCCAAGCTTTCAATTCTTAATTCATTAAGTCATTTATAAATTTTAGCTAAGTATACACTTTTATGTTATAAAAGATTTAAATAATTCAAATAAAGACACATTCAATTCGATCATTCTCGGGACGTGTAACTGAGTTTTATTTGTGCATAGAGTGAGACATTAAAATAGCACCTGGTCGGCATTACAAGCATTATATAGTTTATTTATTTATTATTACTTTTTGAGAACAAAATAACACAAGCAATCTGTGTTGGATTTATTTAAAGCCCTTTTTAAGAGAAAATGTTCCATATTTTATAATTTCTTATAACTCAATTACTCTAGTGAAGTGCAGTATTAATTATTTTCGCTATGCTTACAAGTTAAATACATGACAAACTGAAATATACTGTTAAATATGACAGGACGTTTCATTGGCACTTTTGTTCACTAGCGATTAAAGTGGTGATATTGGTCTGCCATTTAATTGATACATAAAGTGATAAACATTCAAAATATTATTGGTACTAAAAGTAAAACAGTCAATAGCAATAAATATATAAACCATAAATCGGTGAGTTCGCCAAAATGAGTGGTTTGTGTTCGCCGCAGCTCGAGCGAAAGAATACTCAAACATTTGAAGAAACAGCAACAGGTATATCAAATCAAAGAGCCTGCTCTCCTTTCAGTGCTCTCTCCGCAAGATTTGACGAAACGCAGCGGCTGTGCAGAAGTGTCCCATAATTTGGCGGTTGCTCACGAACCACCAAAATATCCATCTGTGATTAACATTCTGAGTGAGCGAATCAACTTACAAGAGAACACAACAATAAAATGCATAAATATGCAAATTATCTCTACGATGGAATTAAGAACCATGAAACAGAATCATTACAATTCTAGCCTCATCGACTGCAGCCACTACTACAACATTTTCATGCAGGCAATCAATATGTACGAGCACACTCACTACAGCTCTAGCTCCGATAAATTACTAAGCGACAAATTTGTCAGAAAACGCCTCTCCTCTCTTTAGAAAATGGAACAAACCATGGGGTGAGTACAGGTGGCGATAAAATTAAATTTGTTCACTTTACGCATATATTAAATGCTCTGCTAAGACAAAATTACTTCATTAATTTTCGGAAATTGTCTGTTATTATAATGATTAATAAACCAGGAAAGGATCCAACATAAATAACATCATATAGACCAATAAGCCTTCTGTCTATACTCTCTAAAGTCTTCGAAAAAGTACTTCTCCATAAAATAACCACTAATGGAAAGAAAATAAGTAATCCCTCAACACCAATTTGGGTTTCGGGAGAAGCACGGTACAATAGGGCAGATACAAAAAATATCTGCAGTACTTAGAGACGCTTTGGAGAATAAAAATATTGCTCTGGGATTTTTCTCGATGTGGCACAAGCGTTGGATAAAGTATGGCATAAGTGTCTCATCTACAAAATTCAGAGCTACCTTGCCGAATATAGTAATATTTTGAAGTCCTACATTTTTTTGATCGGAAATTTAAAGTCAAATATAAAACTCATATGACAGATACACACAAAATCTTAGCTGACGTCGCACAAGGGAGTATCTTTAGTCTTCTTTTGTACCTTCTTTTTGGTGTTAGTGGTAAGTGGTTACCAAGGCAAACTCCGCCGTTCACCAGTCTATACACTAACACATACATTGGCGATCTTACGACCATCATTACACTGGGTCTTTGGATAGAATTTTCGAAGCCTTACAGCTTCACTAGCACTCTCCCAACTTTCACATAAATTAGCCCACGAATTATTCTTAGCCTGTCTAGTTTCCTTCTTAAAACTATTGAAACTTTGACTATAAGCTAATCAGTACTTTTTCTTGTCCTTTTTGCAAGATTAAAAATAATTCTAGTTTTCCTTCTTAGCTCCATTAGACTCGGTGTCCACCACGGTTTGTGGTTGTTTGTCCGAGACCGTCTTAGCGGGCATAACTTATCGAAGGCTAAATTAAGCTTGTTTGTCAGTTCGCTAGTTTCCTGTTCTATGTCTGAGGAATTGTATGGTTCCTCCGAGGGTGGAGTAACTAGTTCTTCTATTAAACTTTCAAATTTTTGCCAGTTAGTTGAAGCCAGGTTCCTGTAGGAAATTTTTTTATCACCTTTGAAGTTAAGGTTGAACTATGGGTAGATGAAAAAGACATCCGAACTGCAAATTGCCAGTGTTACAAACTTTAAATTATTTTAAATATATATATATTTTTGTGAGTAAGTCGGAAGTCGTCAATTCAGTTGAAAGCTAAGATTATTTCTCAGCGAATTTCATTGAAAAATCGGTGATGAGGACAAGTGTCGTGTCCGAAATAGTTATAAGATCTTCATTCATTCTCCTTCTGAAAAATTATTACGGTGGCATAACCTCACATACACAATTGCAAGTACTGTGTGCAACTTGTCTTGTCAATAGATTCGCTTTTCAATTGCTATGTCGATTTCTTTCTCAGTTTTGAAAGGAGTACTTAGCTCAGTGTGTGAGCTTATATATTTTTTGTACCTCAGCCAATTAGTATTTTTATTTGCGAGATGTTCTAGTGGTGCTACCATATCTGCTTTCATAATAAGGAATACAATTGAAGGACGGTGATCTGAAGATAAATCAATCGAGTCTGGAATTTTTTTAATATCTGTAGGCCAATAAGTTGGTTGTCCGAACGATATAATGTCAAGGTTTGTGTTGAATATTGTAGATAGCAAGTTTCTGCCCGCTGGTCGCAAAGATGATAACTGTTTTTTTGTAAATTAAATTGAATTCATCAAATTAATTTATTATGAGTTGAAATAGAATTAAATTTTGGTTTTTTATATTTTCCATATTTAAGAACGTTTGTTTTTTTAAATTTTTTTATATTTTTGATAATATTTATTTAACACAAAACGAAACGGAATGGAATTTTCTGTTTTCTTTCTAAATATAAAAATGCAACCCCCCAGCAGTGTTTAGGGCAACTTTGAAAGAGTGTTTCCCTTTCGCATGGTAACATTTGTAAGTAGAAAAGAAAACGCTTGGTAACACTATTCGAGCGTAGCTATGAATATATTTTCGATAATAGCCAGTAAGTGCCAAAGCACGTTTTATCTGTTTGACAGTTTTTGGCAATATTAAATTGCGACTAACTTTTACTTTGTCGGGATCGGTAATATACTTTTCTCACGACAAAACACAAAAATCGTGTCATTCTCCATAAAGTGACATTTATCAGATTGCGTTTTTAGTTCTGTTTGGCCTAGTATTTTAAAAATATCTCTCATATTTTGTATATGTTCTAATGAAATGCAAAATATAAGAATAGCATCAAGATATACAACGTTTTATTTATGTGGTCTCTTAAATTTTCATTCATAAGGCATTGAAAGGTCGTTGAAACGTTTTTAAGCCCGAATGGCATCCTATTGAATTTATAGTCCGTTTGGAGCTATAAAACCAGTTTTTTCCCAGGTCCTTTGCTTCAATTAAAATTTTACGCTATCTCTTTGCAAGATCTTTTGTGGAAAAATATTGTGCCCTTCCCAATTTATCAAAAGTGGTTTCAATATTAGGAAGTGGAAATTTGGCATCTATGGATATATCATTTAATTTTCTATAGTCGATCAAAGTACATATATGTGACATGTCCTGCATTATCCATCCTTTTTTGGAATAACAATTAATGGACTTGCGTACTTTGAATAGCTTTCCCTTGTTCTCAAATTCGTTTAAAATTTGTTTTAATTCAAATTTATTTCTTTTCAACTTCATTAACCAACTGCAGTGCACAAATTTTATCGAAAATATATTCTTCTAAACAAAATTTGTTGGTAATATTAAATGACAAATTTCCCTGGCTCTTACAAATTTGTTTTAGCATTTACATTATTCAAAATATCTGTTTCAATTATAAATTGATATATATCATGTTTTATGAAAATTCAGTAATCTTCCATTTAACATATGCTTTAAATTAGTCCGGTGCTTTGGTATGAATTTCTTATTTATATGCGTCAGTTATGTTCACAGTAAAAAATGAAATTTGTTTCATAAAAATGTTGGAAGTGTCTTAAATTTGCACTTGCTCGACTCACTTTTATCGGTCCAATATCGACTAATGCAAGATATGGTTTCGAATCTATCGTTATTTTAATTATTGGCTGATTTTTGTTTTCTGAGACTTGTTTAAAAAATAATAATTTCTCCTTGTCCTGTCACTACATTGTCAACTTCCAGCCAGCCGTAACTTCATTTCCTGAAAACAGATCGATATTACAGATTTACAGATACATATTACAGATTAGTTTGTAAATAAGTTTAGAAGTCTTTAGACGTGAAGCAGAATTCTGCTGGAGTAGACTTCTTGCAAGTATGTTCGGATGATTTTGCAGGCGATTCAGGTATTTCTGCCTTAATTCTACGATTTCTTCTTTTATAGTGGATATATGTATACCGTTGTGAATGTTTTTATTCTTGATAAACCATGGTGCGCCTGTAATTGTTCTTAGGATTTTCGACTGTACCCTTTGGATAAGTTCTAGGTTTGCGGTTCTCGCACCATCCCAAAGTGGCACCCCACATGTCCATATGTGTTTTATTATAGCTTTGTACTTTGATCTTTGATTTTTTGTTGATTAACCAATTCAGAGAGTTAGCTTTTAGTTTCATTTGAGTTCTTTTCGCTTCTATGTGCTTCCTCCAAATTAATCTACGGTAAAGATGTATTCCTAAATATTTCACTTCTGTTGCTTGCGGTATTTTTATGTCATTTAGTGACACAGTTGGACAGGTGCTGGTTCTGAGGGAGAACGTTATGTGTGTAGATTTCGCTTCGTTAACTTTAATACGCCAGTTTGCAGGCCAAATTTCTACATCTTTAAGGAGGTGTTCGTTTAGGTCACGAGAGGCGATTTGAAGATTTTGATGGGTACATAAAATAGTTGTGTCGTCAGCAAATGTGGAAGTAACTAAGCTGTTATTTATTGGTAGGTCATTATTAGGTAGAAAATAGGACCAAGCACACTCCCTTGTGGTACTCCAACCTATATTAGAAATTCGGGAGTTACAAATTGCTTGTATTTCACTTTCTACTTCCGATTCGCTAAATAAGATTCCAGTACTCTGTGTGTGTTGTATGGCAGAAACTTTTACTTCTTGTGCACTAGCCCCTCATGCCAGACTTTATCGAAGGCTTGGGCACTGTCTAGAAATATTGCAGAACATTGCAGAATATTGCAGTCTGTTCGAAAGCTCTTCTAATTTCGCTAGATATACGGTGCACCTGCTCTATTGTACCGTGCTCTTTTCTGAATCCGAATTGATGAGTAGGAAAGTTGTCATTTTAATTTAGATAGAGCATAATTTTCGCAAGTAAAAATTGTTCAAATATTTTTGAGAGGGTGGGTAGAAGGTTATGGGCCGATATATGAGGTCACCTGCGTTGAATCTTTTCCTGGTTTAGGAATCATCTTAATTTGCGATATCTTCCATATATGCGGGACATGACCCAAGTGAAGGATAGAATTGAACAATTTCGTTAGGTGTATTAACGCTATGTATGGTAATTCCATCACCATTTTATTTGTGATTAGGTCATATCCAAGTGACTTTTTTTCATTAAGACCTGTTTTAATGACACACTCTAAGTCTTTGATTTTTAGCTGAAGTGGCCGAGTCACTTTGGTTCTAGGTAAAGTAGCGACCTCAAAGTTATTGCACGGAGCATTAGGGCAAAAAACTGTTTGTAGATGCGCAGCACACGCTGATCCTTTTCTTCGTCGCTTTTCGCCCAACTTCCATTTCCTAGCCTTACTGGTGGCTCACTTTCCTTTGGGCTTTTTGCAACCTTTGTAGCTCTCCAAAGTGAGTAATTGGTGTATTTAAGCGGTCCCAGATCTTCAATATAGGTGTCAATACTTGCCTCAGCTTCCTTTTCAAGTACATCTCTAAGGTGATTTTGTGACAATTTTAATTTCTTCTTTAGGGCAGGTGACCTATATTTCTGCCATTCTCGTCTTAGGCGTCTTTTCTCCTTATCGAGGCACTGCACATGGGTTGAAGTTATATAACGGGTAGCAACCTGCATCGTTTTTTCTGCTAGTGTTGCACAGGCAGCCGCTGATGCTAGCAAGGAATTAAACTCGTGAAGCGCTCTCTCTAAGTCATCCTTGTTTTTAGGAGGAGATTCCAGGAAAATATGTGTACTCACGTATTTCTTATTCTTGAGCCAGTTCGGTTTGTTGGTGGTCAATTTGGGCGATTTATGCACAAGTTCGGGAGTTTTGTTGAAGTATATGATGATAGGAGAGTGATCGGAGGACAAGTCGAAACTTGCTTCAGAAGAAAACAGTGCCCTGTTTATGTTTTTGATCACAGCGAAATCAATAAGACAAGGGATTTTACGCTGGTCCGCTGGACAGTATGTGGGTTGGCCACTTGAGACAAAATCTAGATGATTTCGATGATTAATTAACACATTGTACTACTGTTTGCCTTTAGGGTTTACCAGACGACAGCCCCAGTAGGTATGCTTAGAGTTATAGTCTCCAGCTGCTATAAATTTTTTTCCGAGTGTTTGAAAACGAACTGGTGGAATATTTCTGACGTTACTTGGAATCTAGGTGGACAGTATACTGCAGAAATTGTTATACTTTCGCCCCAGCACTGAAGGGAGATAGAAGTGGCTTGGATGTGTCTTTCGGCATATTTCTCACGTAGGAAATGTTTTATACGGGCATTAATAAGAATTTCTGCGCCTCCGTGCGCTATATCGTCTGGGTGATTGGTTTTGTACAAATTGAAACCGGCAATACTGAAGTTGTACTTATCTGTTAAATGGGTTTCTGAGATAAGCATTATGTCAATTTCGCTGTTGTACAAAAAATTATTCTTGATTTCTTTTTTGTGTTGGATAATACCGTTGGCATTCCAGTAGCATAACTTTAATTGATTCATTTATTTTTGAGAGAGCAGTGCTTTCATCAGTAGACTCTGATTTTGTATGAGTTCATGCATCATTGTTTGCATGGTTGACATAAATTGGGTCATACAATGCGTTAGGTTACAAATCATTGCTTCTACATTTTGAACGGGTGGAGAACTATCTAGACTTTCAGTAGGTGCTTTTTACAATACGTTTGCGCTCGTCATTGAGGAGGACGAGGGCGCAGCATTGGCTGGATTTATGCTAGGGTAGTTAGGTGCCGTAAGATTTTGTGGCCCATATTCCTGGCAATTTGGGCATTGTACCGGACCTCTGCGCTTGTGGGGCTCCTCAATTGAAACTCAACGATGCATTAAGTAACCTAGACTATAAACAGGGTGGGTTTCCTTTTTTTCAGATTTCTCGTCTCTGGAACGAGCTCCACCTTAAATAATGGTTGAGATATTTTTTCCCTTTTTTTTATGTTAAATATTGTTTTTGCATTGAATCCTGCATCTGCCAGCGGTTCCATTGTTTCATCTGGTTCGACTTCTGGTTCTATTGCTTTTATTACAAAAGTTAGGCCTTTGCTGCTTTTCAATTGGTACGTGTAATAGTTTTTTTTTGTTATCTCGAGGTAATTAGCAATAGAGCGATAATATTTTTCGTTATATATTTGGATTTTAGTCTCTTGTATGTTACCTTTTTTGAGTATGATTATATGAAAATTATTCTTGCCTATTAGGCGAGCAATATTTTCAACCAGAACGTTTGAACTTTTTTCACGCAAGTAGATTGGCGGCGGTTTAATGATTTTTTCAAATGAATTATTTTACTTGAAATTATTTCATTTTCTTTGGTTGGCTCATCATTAAGTGCGGTGAGATTATTGTGGAATTGATAAATTAAAACATAAATAAAATTAAAAATACATTTTGACTTTATATTTAATTCATGCGCTCAAACTGGGTTGTGGCGATTGAGTGGTATCGCTCTAGTGGTAGATATTGTAATATATTCTGATCAACCCTCCGAAATTGATCGATACATTGTTACAATCATTTTGATTGCAATATTCTAATTGCTTGTTTGTCCGCTCTTTCACTTCAAACGTAATTCGAGGAATATGAAGTAATGAATTCATTAATGGGCCAGTGGAACATTCCCATTCTTTGTTATGCTTAGCTCTTCGGCGTTACAACAGAATTCTAAAGAGTTTGTTGACGTAAATTTATTAATGGGCTAGTAGAAAATTTGCGTCAACTTCTTACATTGGTTCAAATTACTGTCCGGTACAATTTCTAAAAATGTCAAGCCAAGCTTTCAATTCTTAATTCATTAAGTCATTTATAAATTTTAGCTAAGTATACACTTTTATGTTATAAAAGATTTAAATAATTCAAATAAAGACACATTCAATTCGATCATTCTCGGGACGTGTAACTGAGTTTTATTTGTGCATAGAGTGAGACATTAAAATAGCACCTGGTCGGCATTACAAGCATTATATAGTTTATTTATTTATTATTACTTTTTGAGAACAAAATAACACAAGCAATCTGTGTTGGATTTCTTTAAAGCCCTTTTTAAGAGAAAATGTTCCATATTTTATAATTTCTTATAACTCAATTACTCTAGTGAAGTGCAGTATTAATTATTTTCGCTATGCTTACAAGTTAAATACATGACAAACTGAAATATACTGTTAAATATGACAGGACGTTCCATTGGCACTTTTGTTCACTAGCGATTAAAGTGGTGATATTGGTCTGCCATTTAATTGATACATAAAGTGATAAACATTCAAAATATTATTGGTACTAAAAGTAAAACAGTCAATAGCAATAAATATATAAACCATAAATCGGTGAGTTCGCCAAAATGAGTGGTTTGTGTTCGCCGCAGCTCGAGCGAAAGAATACTCAAACATTTGAAGAAACAGCAACAGGTATATCAAATCAAAGAGCCTGCTCTCCTTTCAGTGCTCTCTCCGCAAGATTTGACGAAACGCAGCGGCTGTGCAGAAGTGTCCCATAATTTGGCGGTTGCTCACGAACCACCAAAATATCCATCTGTGATTAACATTCTGAGTGAGCGAATCAACTTACAAGAGAACACAACAATAAAATGCATAAATATGCAAATTATCTCTACGATGGAATTAAGAACCATGAAACAGAATCATTACAATTCTAGCCTCATCGACTGCAGCCACTACTACAACATTTTCATGCAGGCAATCAATATGTACGAGCACACTCACTACAGCTCTAGCTCCGATAAATTACTAAGCGACAAATTTGTCAGAAAACGCCTCTCCTCTCTTTAGAAAATGGAACAAACCATGGGGTGAGTACAGGTGGCGATAAAATTAAATTTGTTCACTTTACGCATATATTAAATGCTCTGCTAAGACAAAATTACTTCATTAATTTTCGGAAATTGTCTGTTATTATAATGATTAATAAACCAGGAAAGGATCCAACATAAATAACATCATATAGACCAATAAGCCTTCTGTCTATACTCTCTAAAGTCTTCGAAAAAGTACTTCTCCATAAAATAACCACTAATGGAAAGAAAATAAGTAATCCCTCAACACCAATTTGGGTTTCGGGAGAAGCACGGTACAATAGGGCAGATACAAAAAATATCTGCAGTACTTAGAGACGCTTTGGAGAATAAAAATATTGCTCTGGGATTTTTCTCGATGTGGCACAAGCGTTGGATAAAGTATGGCATAAGTGTCTCATCTACAAAATTCAGAGCTACCTTGCCGAATATAGTAATATTTTGAAGTCCTACATTTTTTTGATCGGAAATTTAAAGTCAAATATAAAACTCATATGACAGATACACACAAAATCTTAGCTGACGTCGCACAAGGGAGTATCTTTAGTCTTCTTTTGTACCTTCTTTTTGGTGTTAGTGGTAAGTGGTTACCAAGGCAAACTCCGCCGTTCACCAGTCTATACACTAACACATACATTGGCGATCTTACGACCATCATTACACTGGGTCTTTGGATAGAATTTTCGAAGCCTTACAGCTTCACTAGCACTCTCCCAACTTTCACATAAATTAGCCCACGAATTATTCTTAGCCTGTCTAGTTTCCTTCTTAAAACTATTAAAACTTTGACTATAAGCTAATCAGTACTTTTTCTTGTCCTTTTTGCAAGATTAAAAATAATTCTAGTTTTCCTTCTTAGCTCCATTAGACTCGGTGTCCACCACGGTTTGTGGTTGTTTGTCCGAGACCGTCTTAGCGGGCATAACTTATCGAAGGCTAAATTAAGCTTGTTTGTCAGTTCGCTAGTTTCCTGTTCTATGTCTGAGGAATTGTATGGTTCCTCCGAGGGTGGAGTAACTAGTTCTTCTATTAAACTTTCAAATTTTTGCCAGTTAGTTGAAGCCAGGTTCCTGTAGGAAATTTTTTTATCACCTTTGAAGTTAAGGTTGAACTATGGGTAGATGAAAAAGACATCCGAACTGCAAATTGCCAGTGTTACAAACTTTAAATTATTTTAAATATATATATATTTTTGTGAGTAAGTCGGAAGTCGTCAATTCAGTTGAAAGCTAAGATTATTTCTCAGCGAATTTCATTGAAAAATCGGTGATGAGGACAAGTGTCGTGTCCGAAATAGTTATAAGATCTTCATTCATTCTCCTTCTGAAAAATTATTACGGTGGCATAACCTCACATACACAATTGCAAGTACTGTGTGCAACTTGTCTTGTCAATAGATTCGCTTTTCAATTGCTATGTCGATTTCTTTCTCAGTTTTGAAAGGAGTACTTAGCTCAGTGTGTGAGCTTATATATTTTTTGTACCTCAGCCAATTAGTATTTTTATTTGCGAGATGTTCTAGTGGTGCTACCATATCTGCTTTCATAATAAGGAATACAATTGAAGGACGGTGATCTGAAGATAAATCAATCGAGTCTGGAATTTTTTTAATATCTGTAGGCCAATAAGTTGGTTGTCCGAACGATATAATGTCAAGGTTTGTGTTGAATATTGTAGATAGCAAGTTTCTGCCCGCTGGTCGCAAAGATGATAACTGTTTTTTTGTAAATTAAATTGAATTCATCAAATTAATTTATTATGAGTTGAAATAGAATTAAATTTTGGTTTTTTATATTTTCCATATTTAAGAACGTTTGTTTTTTTAAATTTTTTTATATTTTTGATAATATTTATTTAACACAAAACGAAACGGAATGGAATTTTCTGTTTTCTTTTCTAAATATAAAAATGCAACCCCCCAGCAGTGTTTAGGGCAACTTTGAAAGAGTGTTTCCCTTTCGCATGGTAACATTTGTAAGTAGAAAAGAAAACGCTTGGTAACACTATTCGAGCGTAGCTATGAATATATTTTCGATAATAGCCAGTAAGTGCCAAAGCACGTTTTATCTGTTTGACAGTTTTTGGCAATATTAAATTGCGACTAACTTTTACTTTGTCGGGATCGGTAATATACTTTTCTCACGACAAAACACAAAAATCGTGTCATTCTCCATAAAGTGACATTTATCAGATTGCGTTTTTAGTTCTGTTTGGCCTAGTATTTTAAAAATATCTCTCATATTTTGTATATGTTCTAATGAAATGCAAAATATAAGAATAGCATCAAGATATACAACGTTTTATTTATGTGGTCTCTTAAATTTTCATTCATAAGGCATTGAAAGGTCGTTGAAACGTTTTTAAGCCCGAATGGCATCCTATTGAATTTATAGTCCGTTTGGAGCTATAAAACCAGTTTTTTCCCAGGTCCTTTGCTTCAATTAAAATTTTACGCTATCTCTTTGCAAGATCTTTTGTGGAAAAATATTGTGCCCTTCCCAATTTATCAAAAGTGGTTTCAATATTAGGAAGTGGAAATTTGGCATCTATGGATATATCATTTAATTTTCTATAGTCGATCAAAGTACATATATGTGACATGTCCTGCATTATCCATCCTTTTTTGGAATAACAATTAATGGACTTGCGTACTTTGAATAGCTTTCCCTTGTTCTCAAATTCGTTTAAAATTTGTTTTAATTCAAATTTATTTCTTTTCAACTTCATTAACCAACTGCAGTGCACAAATTTTATCGAAAATATATTCTTCTAAACAAAATTTGTTGGTAATATTAAATGACAAATTTCCCTGGCTCTTACAAATTTGTTTTAGCATTTACATTATTCAAAATATCTGTTTCAATTATAAATTGATATATATCATGTTTTATGAAAATTCAGTAATCTTCCATTTAACATATGCTTTAAATTAGTCCGGTGCTTTGGTATGAATTTCTTATTTATATGCGTCAGTTATGTTCACAGTAAAAAATGAAATTTGTTTCATAAAAATGTTGGAAGTGTCTTAAATTTGCACTTGCTCGACTCACTTTTATCGGTCCAATATCGACTAATGCAAGATATGGTTTCGAATCTATCGTTATTTTAATTATTGGCTGATTTTTGTTTTCTGAGACTTGTTTAAAAAATAATAATTTCTCCTTGTCCTGTCACTACATTGTCAACTTCCAGCCAGCCGTAACTTCATTTCCTGAAAACAGATCGATATTACAGATTTACAGATACATATTACAGATTAGTTTGTAAATAAGTTTAGAAGTCTTTAGACGTGAAGCAGAATTCTGCTGGAGTAGACTTCTTGCAAGTATGTTCGGATGATTTTGCAGGCGATTCAGGTATTTCTGCCTTAATTCTACGATTTCTTCTTTTATAGTGGATATATGTATACCGTTGTGAATGTTTTTATTCTTGATAAACCATGGTGCGCCTGTAATTGTTCTTAGGATTTTCGACTGTACCCTTTGGATAAGTTCTAGGTTTGCGGTTCTCGCACCATCCCAAAGTGGCACCCCACATGTCCATATGTGTTTTATTATAGCTTTGTACTTTGATCTTTGATTTTTTGTTGATTAACCAATTCAGAGAGTTAGCTTTTAGTTTCATTTGAGTTCTTTTCGCTTCTATGTGCTTCCTCCAAATTAATCTACGGTAAAGATGTATTCCTAAATATTTCACTTCTGTTGCTTGCGGTATTTTTATGTCATTTAGTGACACAGTTGGACAGGTGCTGGTTCTGAGGGAGAACGTTATGTGTGTAGATTTCGCTTCGTTAACTTTAATACGCCAGTTTGCAGGCCAAATTTCTACATCTTTAAGGAGGTGTTCGTTTAGGTCACGAGAGGCGATTTGAAGATTTTGATGGGTACATAAAATAGTTGTGTCGTCAGCAAATGTGGAAGTAACTAAGCTGTTATTTATTGGTAGGTCATTATTAGGTAGAAAATAGGACCAAGCACACTCCCTTGTGGTACTCCAACCTATATTAGAAATTCGGGAGTTACAAATTGCTTGTATTTCACTTTCTACTTCCGATTCGCTAAATAAGATTCCAGTACTCTGTGTGTGTTGTATGGCAGAAACTTTTACTTCTTGTGCACTAGCCCCTCATGCCAGACTTTATCGAAGGCTTGGGCACTGTCTAGAAATATTGCAGAACATTGCAGAATATTGCAGTCTGTTCGAAAGCTCTTCTAATTTCGCTAGATATACGGTGCACCTGCTCTATTGTACCGTGCTCTTTTCTGAATCCGAATTGATGAGTAGGAAAGTTGTCATTTTAATTTAGATAGAGCATAATTTTCGCAAGTAAAAATTGTTCAAATATTTTTGAGAGGGTGGGTAGAAGGTTATGGGCCGATATATGAGGTCACCTGCGTTGAATCTTTTCCTGGTTTAGGAATCATCTTAATTTGCGATATCTTCCATATATGCGGGACATGACCCAAGTGAAGGATAGAATTGAACAATTTCGTTAGGTGTATTAACGCTATGTATGGTAATTCCATCACCATTTTATTTGTGATTAGGTCATATCCAAGTGACTTTTTTTCATTAAGACCTGTTTTAATGACACACTCTAAGTCTTTGATTTTTAGCTGAAGTGGCCGAGTCACTTTGGTTCTAGGTAAAGTAGCGACCTCAAAGTTATTGCACGGAGCATTAGGGCAAAAAACTGTTTGTAGATGCGCAGCACACGCTGATCCTTTTCTTCGTCGCTTTTCGCCCAACTTCCATTTCCTAGCCTTACTGGTGGCTCACTTTCCTTTGGGCTTTTTGCAACCTTTGTAGCTCTCCAAAGTGAGTAATTGGTGTATTTAAGCGGTCCCAGATCTTCAATATAGGTGTCAATACTTGCCTCAGCTTCCTTTTCAAGTACATCTCTAAGGTGATTTTGTGACAATTTTAATTTCTTCTTTAGGGCAGGTGACCTATATTTCTGCCATTCTCGTCTTAGGCGTCTTTTCTCCTTATCGAGGCACTGCACATGGGTTGAAGTTATATAACGGGTAGCAACCTGCATCGTTTTTTCTGCTAGTGTTGCACAGGCAGCCGCTGATGCTAGCAAGGAATTAAACTCGTGAAGCGCTCTCTCTAAGTCATCCTTGTTTTTAGGAGGAGATTCCAGGAAAATATGTGTACTCACGTATTTCTTATTCTTGAGCCAGTTCGGTTTGTTGGTGGTCAATTTGGGCGATTTATGCACAAGTTCGGGAGTTTTGTTGAAGTATATGATGATAGGAGAGTGATCGGAGGACAAGTCGAAACTTGCTTCAGAAGAAAACAGTGCCCTGTTTATGTTTTTGATCACAGCGAAATCAATAAGACAAGGGATTTTACGCTGGTCCGCTGGACAGTATGTGGGTTGGCCACTTGAGACAAAATCTAGATGATTTCGATGATTAATTAACACATTGTACTACTGTTTGCCTTTAGGGTTTACCAGACGACAGCCCCAGTAGGTATGCTTAGAGTTATAGTCTCCAGCTGCTATAAATTTTTTTCCGAGTGTTTGAAAACGAACTGGTGGAATATTTCTGACGTTACTTGGAATCTAGGTGGACAGTATACTGCAGAAATTGTTATACTTTCGCCCCAGCACTGAAGGGAGATAGAAGTGGCTTGGATGTGTCTTTCGGCATATTTCTCACGTAGGAAATGTTTTATACGGGCATTAATAAGAATTTCTGCGCCTCCGTGCGCTATATCGTCTGGGTGATTGGTTTTGTACAAATTGAAACCGGCAATACTGAAGTTGTACTTATCTGTTAAATGGGTTTCTGAGATAAGCATTATGTCAATTTCGCTGTTGTACAAAAAATTATTCTTGATTTCTTTTTTGTGTTGGATAATACCGTTGGCATTCCAGTAGCATAACTTTAATTGATTCATTTATTTTTGAGAGAGCAGTGCTTTCATCAGTAGACTCTGATTTTGTATGAGTTCATGCATCATTGTTTGCATGGCTGACATAAATTGGGTCATACAATGCGTTAGGTTACAAATCATTGCTTCTACATTTTGAACGGGTGGAGAACTATCTAGACTTTCAGTAGGTGCTTTTTACAATACGTTTGCGCTCGTCATTGAGGAGGACGAGGGCGCAGCATTGGCTGGATTTATGCTAGGGTAGTTAGGTGCCGTAAGATTTTGTGGCCCATATTCCTGGCAATTTGGGCATTGTACCGGACCTCTGCGCTTGTGGGGCTCCTCAATTGAAACTCAACGATGCATTAAGTAACCTAGACTATAAACAGGGTGGGTTTCCTTTTTTTCAGATTTCTCGTCTCTGGAACGAGCTCCACCTTAAATAATGGTTGAGATATTTTTTCCCTTTTTTTATGTTAAATATTGTTTTTGCATTGAATCCTGCATCTGCCAGCGGTTCCATTGTTTCATCTGGTTCGACTTCTGGTTCTATTGCTTTTATTACAAAAGTTAGGCCTTTGCTGCTTTTCAATTGGTACGTGTAATAGTTTTTTTTTGTTATCTCGAGGTAATTAGCAATAGAGCGATAATATTTTTCGTTATATATTTGGATTTTAGTCTCTTGTATGTTACCTTTTTTGAGTATGATTATATGAAAATTATTCTTGCCTATTAGGCGAGCAATATTTTCAACCAGAACGTTTGAACTTTTTTCACGCAAGTAGATTGGCGGCGGTTTAATGATTTTTTCAAATGAATTATTTTACTTGAAATTATTTCATTTTCTTTGGTTGGCTCATCATTAAGTGCGGTGAGATTATTGTGGAATTGATAAATTAAAACATAAATAAAATTAAAAATACATTTTGACTTTATATTTAATTCATGCGCTCAAACTGGGTTGTGGCGATTGAGTGGTATCGCTCTAGTGGTAGATATTGTAATATATTCTGATCAACCCTCCGAAATTGATCGATACATTGTTACAATCATTTTGATTGTAATATTCTAATTGCTTGTTTGTCCGCTCTTTCACTTCAAACGTAATTCGAGGAATATGAAGTAATGAATTCATTAATGGGCCAGTGGAACATTCCCATTCTTTGTTATGCTTAGCTCTTCGGCGTTACAACAGAATTCTAAAGAGTTTGTTGACGTAAATTTATTAATGGGCTAGTAGAAAATTTGCGTCAACTTCTTACATTGGTTCAAATTACTGTCCGGTACAATTTCTAAAAATGTCAAGCCAAGCTTTCAATTCTTAATTCATTAAGTCATTTATAAATTTTAGCTAAGTATACACTTTTATGTTATAAAAGATTTAAATAATTCAAATAAAGACACATTCAATTCGATCATTCTCGGGACGTGTAACTGAGTTTTATTTGTGCATAGAGTGAGACATTAAAATAGCACCTGGTCGGCATTACAAGCATTATATAGTTTATTTATTTATTATTACTTTTTGAGAACAAAATAACACAAGCAATCTGTGCTGGATTTATTTAAAGCCCTTTTAAAGAGGAAATGTTCCATATTTTATAATTTCTTATAACTCAATTACTCTAGTGAAGTGCAGTATTAATTATTTTCGCTATGCTTATAAGTTAAATATATGACAAACTGAAATATACTGTTAAATATGACAGGACGTTTCACTGGCATTTTTGTTCACTAGCGATTAAAGTAGTGATATTGGTCTGCCATTTAATTGATACATAAAGTGATAAACATTCAAAATATTATTGGCACTAAAAGTAAAATAGTCAATAGCAATAAATATATAAACCATAAATCGGTGAGTTCGCCAAAATGAGTGGTTTGTGCTCGCCGCAGCTCGAGCGAAAGAATACTCAAACATTTGAAGAAACAGTAACAGGTATATCAAATCAAAGAGCCTGCTCTCCTTTCAGTGCTCTCCCGCAAGATTTGACGAAACGCAGAGGCTGTGCAGAAGTGTCCCATAATTTGGCGGTTGCTCACGAACCACAAAAATATCCATCTGTGATTAACGTTCTGAGTGAGCGAATCAACTTAATCAACATAAATATGCAAATTATCTCTACGATGGCTTAAGAACACCAAACAGAATCATTACAATTCTAGCCTCATCGGCTCACGAACCACCAAAATATCCATCTGTGATTAACATTCTGAGTGAGCGAATCAACTTACAAGAGAACACAACAATAAAATGCATAAATATGCAAATTATCTCTACGATGGAATTAAGAACCATGAAACAGAATCATTACAATTCTAGCCTCATCGACTGCAGCCACTACTACAACATTTTCATGCAGGCAATCAATATGTACGAGCACACTCACTACAGCTCTAGCTCCGATAAATTACTAAGCGACAAATTTGTCAGAAAACGCCTCTCCTCTCTTTAGAAAATGGAACAAACCATGGGGTGAGTACAGGTGGCGATAAAATTAAATTTGTTCATTTTACGCGTATATTAAATGCTCTGCTAACACAAAATTACTTCATTAATTTTCGGAAATTGTCTGTTATTATAATGATTAATAGACCAGGAAAGGATCCAACATAAATAAAATCATATAAACCAATAAGCCTTCTGTCAACACTCTCTAAAGTCTTCGAAAAAGTACTTCTCCATAAAATAACTCCACTATTGGAAAGAAAATAAGTAATCCCTCAACACCAATTTGGGTTTCGGGAGAAGCACGGTACAATAGGGCAGATACAAAAAATATCTGCAGTACTTAGAGACGCTTTGGAGAATAAAAATATTGCTCTGGGATTTTTCTCGATGTGGCACAAGCGTTGGATAAAGTATGGCATAAGTGTCTCATCTACAAAATTCAGAGCTACCTTGCCGAATATAGTAATATTTTGAAGTCCTACATTTTTTTGATCGGAAATTTAAAGTCAAATATAAAACTCATACGAGTATGACAGATACACACAAAATCTTAGCTGACGTCGCACAGGGGAGTATCCTTAGACTTCTTTGTACCACTTATACACAAGTGATTTACCAACTGATAACCAGCTGACAATGTTTGCAGTCGATACCGCAATTCTCTATTCGCATAAAGATTCCAACATTGCCTCACAAAAATTAAGGGATCACATCAGACGTGTAGAAGAATGGAGAATTAACGTCAACAAGTCGAAAAACTTTTGCATTACGTTTACATGTAGACTCGAAACATGCCCTCCTTTTTATCTAAATGGTGTTATGATCCCACAAGAAATATCTTGGCATTCATTTCGACAGACGTCTCATGTGGCGAAAGCACATTGATGTCAGAAGACTACAACTAAAGTTAAACACTAGTACACTATTGGTTCCAAAACAGCAGGTCAAGGTTGAGAATGATAAATAAAATCCTCCTATATAAAGTGATAATTAAACACATCTGGACCTACGGCATTCAACTGTAGGGCTCTGCCAGAATTTTAAACATCGAGTTGATTCAACGATTTCAATATAAAATTCTACGTACAATAACCAATGCACCGTGGTATTTTAAAAATGAAAGACTGCATATGTAATGTACTATGACACCACTCAAATATAATAAAATAGAATAAGAGACCTAACGGAACAAATGAGGGGTAATAATAAGACAAAGTTGCTTAGAGTGTGGTGGAATGAGACAGTACAAGGACAGAATTTGATCAATCAGTTCACCACCTGCAGTTAGTAGCGTAGTTATCTGGATGGACAGATTACAACAGCTGAAGGTCCAGGCTCGATTCCTGGGAGGGTATTAAGGACTTGCGCAAGGAACCTAATTCATCTCGACTTAAACAATTTAATTTTAATTAACTTTAATAATTATTAATTTAATTAAAATTAATTTCTCATGAATTTTATCCCTTATTCTTTTACATAGTGTATTCAATTTATTTACCCTAAGCACTGGCTAAGGTTTAAATATAAAATATAGTTATGTAAGATTTAAATACTTATTCTTAGTTCATATTTAGAAGATTTAATAATATAGTTTTTTAAAAAAAGAAACCAATCCCTCAGCCTGTCTAGTTTCCTTCTTAAAAGTATTAAAACTTTGACGATAAGCGTCCCAATCAGCACTTTCTCTTGTCCTTTTTTCTATATTAAAAAGACTTCAAATTTTCCTTCATAACTCATTAAGCTCATTCATTAAGCTTGTTTGTCAATTCGCTAACTTGCTGTTCTATGTCTGAGGAATTATATGGTTCCTCTGATGTTGGAGTAACTAATTCTTCCATCAGACTTTCGAATTTTTGCCAGTTAGTTGAAGCTGGGCTTCTTTAGGAAATTTTATTACCCCATTTGAAATTAAGGCTGAACAGTACCCTTTAATGGTCTTAGAAAGAACATTTGGTGGATACCTGCCAATCCGTTACTGCTGTATTTGTCACTAAAATTATATCAATGACCTGCTCCCTAACTTTATTAAAGAAGGTAGGATGGCTCCCCCTATTACTTACAATAAGGTTAGTTAATAAATATTGAAAAAGAGACTCACCCCTGCTGTTGATGTCTCTGCTGCCCCAGATAGTGTGGTGGTGCGCGTTCGCATCGCAGCCGATCACCATGTTTAGCGCTTGGTGCTCATCCATTGTATAAGCTTTTTGAAGGCTTGGCTTAGTGGTTCTCTTTCATCGTATGGCAGGTATGCTGATGAGAGGATCTGTTTGAGTCCCCTCTGCTCAAACATCGCTACAGTTAGATCCTCCGTGCTGTAGTTGGATAGAAGTAAAACTTATAAGTTACGATTCACCAATATACAGGATCTCAACTTACTACCGTCTCTTTTGGGAGAGATGAGCTTATATGGACGTGACGCCAGTCCCCGAATCCCTCCTCTAGCGAGCCAGGGTTCCTGTATTAACGCCACATCAATATTCTGCTCATCCATAAACAGCAGCAAGTCGTCGGTTGCTGCTATGGAGTGGTGCAAATTAATTTGCACAATCCTCAGCACTTCCCTCTGTCCCACTGCTACCATACTTCCCAGGTAGGATCATTATTACAAGACCCACACCCAGGCGAATGGTTCCGCCTAGGGACATCAATACCTACTCGTACTCTGAATTGATTTTAATCCAGAGATCCTTGCCATTCACTTTGTCTCTAGCCCTCCCTCTTACAACTTCCAAATCCACCGGTTTTAGTACTCGGTTCTGGCACTTTATCAGAGAGAGTGTGGTTTCATCTTCCATAACTGGCGGAGAAATCCACACTTTCCCTATCGTTCACCTAGGAACCTCGCTGATTGGTAGGATATCCAGATTGGTACCAGCCCCAAAGACCTCCCTGTTCCATATACAGTTTGTCAGGAATTTTAAAGCTTCCTTATTACCACAACCGATGACCTAGATACCCTTTTGCCGCTAAGCTCCATCTAACAAACCGATAGAATCACTATTTGCATGTTTCTTTTCGCCAAGAATTGCCCTCATGATCCTCTCGTCCAGGAATAGTCAGTTTGCGTGCGTAAGTTTTCCGTCCGGATGCCCACGGTCAATAATTGCACTTGTAACTCAGGGGACGTGGTCAAACTAGTTTCCCCAGCCATCTTCAGGATAACGCGAACCATCCGAGGATTGAAAATATGCTTCTTCCTCAGAGCTTTGTATCTTGGTATAAGAGAGTCCGGGTCAAAAGATTTAAGTTCCTTAAGGAGCCTGAGAGAGCTCTTGTAACCCTTCCTCCGTTTACTCTTCAGAGCTTTTGCTTCGTCAGAAGAGACGTGCTTTTCATTTCCTTGCTTCACCGGGGCATCCGCAGGAGTTGGCACACTTTCGGTGATCATGGTTCGATTTTCCTCGGCTGTGATGTACAGCTGCGGACACTCCCAGAGAGCAACCGGAATGATCCCTTCATCGTTCGTGTCCATTTTTGTCTGTCTGGTCATGCCCTGTCTGTAAGGAGTGACCGAGGTCTCAGTGGTAGGACCATCACTTGAGCCTGAAGTCAACCCTTGAGTGACTGGGTCTCCGGAGATTTTCAAACCCTCGTTTACCGGAAGGACTTGCCGATTTCACATAAAAAAGTGGGGAAGGCTGGTTTTTGGATTTTGCCAGGTTTTTGTACTGCCAGCCCAGACAGATCCGACGCAGACCAGGGAGTTGCTCACTATGAGTCAGACGCTTTGGGATTTTTGGACCGGACAAAAAACATACGTGTATGGACCTGTAATCAGCTTATTCTGACACCTCCAGGTTGACCACTCCAACATGGGTGATCCTGCCAGAAAACTCACGTCTTCCTTTGACTCAGCTCAGCCTGTCATAGATGTACACAAGCCCAACAACCACGTCTAGTTCAGGTACAAGGTACTATTGCCAGCTTTACACTAAATGGCATCAGCATTCGTCAAGCAATCACTGCGACCTATCTGGGTATTAATTTCAATCGCAGACTAACTTGCAACGCTCGCAATCAAAGCTACCATCACAGGCGCGCCATGGTATATAAAAAACACAAATCTTCACAATGATTAAAAAATAAAATTTAAATATAAGAAAAACTTCGTGACGCTTTTTGGCTAGAAATCTACAAGAATTAGAACAAGCACACTCCTTAGAAGACTGGACTTATCTATTTATTAAATTATTATACATTGTTATTTTCTTGAATCCTTTTATTAATCTTTGCTGAACATTATGTAACTTTATTATTATATTATATTTATTATTATTATTATATTATTAGTTAACTCCAAAGCATTGGTTGCGGATTAACATTTATTTATATTAGGTTTAAAATTTTATTAAGTTCACCGAATCAAAAACCTCATCCGAAAGGTGTTCCCAAATATTTCTCAAAATTACAAATATCAACTATCCAACAGAATTTTTAAACTCGCTGGAATAGCCTGGATTGACGCTTCAGAATCTCCAATTGAAAGTCGAATCGGTAATCATAATGTTGCGAAATATAAACCAACCACGTCTTTGTAATGGCACCCAGCTTACGGTGAAGTAACTGATGAACAACGTAATCAAAGCAAGAATTCCTAAAGGAAAGTCCATAGGAGAAAACGTTTTGATACCACGCATCCCAATAATTCCAACCGACATGGCATTCGACTTTAAACGATTGCAATTTCCGGTGCGGCTTGCATTCGAAATGACAGTAAACAAATCAAAAGGGCAGTCATTAAGAGTTTGCGGCATTACGCTTAAAAATCCATGCTTCTCGCATGGTTGTATGTCGCCCATTCCCGTGTCGGAAAACCATCAGCTTTTTTTGTTTACGCGCCAGACAAAAAATGTCGTGTATTAAAATAAAGAGCATTACCATAAAAAACCCGCTTGATTCCAAGTCGATCACATTCCAGGCACATCACACATTTCAATGCATTTCAGCGGTATACTGCCAATAGAATTCATCTATACTATGAAAAAATAAATGTAGCCCGGGAAACGCCGTGTAAAAAGCTAGTAATTAATAAAATTTTAAACCTAATATAAATAAATGTTAATCCGCAACCAATGCTTTGGAGTTAACTAATAATACAATAATAATAATAAATATAATATAATAATAAAGTTACATAATGTTCAGCAAAGATTAATAAAAGGATTCAAGAAAATAACAATGTATAATAATTTAATAAATAGATAAGTCCAGTATTCTAAGGAGTGTGCTTGTTCTAATTCTTGTAGATTTCTAGCCAAAAAGTGTCACGAAGTTTTCCTTATATTTAAATTTAATTTGTTAATCATTGTGAAGATTTGTTTTTTATATACCATGGCGCGCCTGTAATGGTAGCTTTGATTGCGAGCGTTGCAAGTTAGTCTGCGATTGAAATTAATACCCAGATAGGTCGCAGTGATTGCTTGACGAATGCTGATGCCATTTAGTGTAAAGCTGGCAATAGTACCTTGTACCTGAACTAGACGTGGTTGTTGGGCTTGTGTACATCTATGACAGGCTGAGCTGAGTCAAAGGAAGACGTGAGTTTTCTGGCAGGATCACCCATGTTGGAGTGGTCAACCTGGAGGTGTCAGAATAAGCTGGTTACAGGTCCATACACGTCTGTTTTTTGTCCGGTCCAAAAATCCCAAAGCGTCTGACTCATAGTGAGCAACTCCCTGGTCTGCGTCGGATCTGTCTGAGCTGGCAGTACAAAAACCTGGCAAAATCCAAAAACCAGCCTTCCCCACTTTTTTATGTGAAATCGGCAAGCCCTTCCGGTAAACGAGGGTTTGAAAATCTCCGGAGACCCAGTCACTCAAGGGTTGACTTCAGGCTCAAGTGATGGTCCTACTACTGAGACCTCGGTCACTCCTTACAGACAGGGCATGACCAGACAGACAAAAATGGACACGAACGATGAAGGGATCATTCCGGTTGCTCTCTGGGAGTGTCCGCAGCTGTACATCACAGCCGAGGAAAATCGAACCATGATCACCGAAAGTGTGCCAACTCCTGCGGATGCCCCGGTGAAGCAAGGAAATGAAAAGCACGTCTCTTCTGACGAAGCAAAAGCTCTGAAGAGTAAACGGAGGAAGGGTTACAAGAGCTCTCTCAGGCTCCTTAAAGAACTTAAATCTTTTGACCCGGACTCTCTTATACCAAGATACAAAGCTCTGAGGAAGAAGCATATTTTCAATCCTTGGATGGTTCGCGTTATCCTGAAGATGGCGCGGCTGGTGCAGCCGTCATTGAAAAGCAGAGCGAAGCAGAAAGTCATCCCACCGCTCTCTGTACTACCCTGAACTTCGAGAGCTGCAGAAGTGGAAAATTGGCTGCTGTGGCGGTGAGCAGAAAAGAGGCATTGCTCTGGGGAAACTAGTTTGACCACGTCCCCTGAGTTACAAGTGCAATTATTGACCGTGGGCATCCGGACGGAAAACTTACGGACGCAAACTGACTATTCCTGGACGAGAGGATCATGAGGGCAATTCTTGGCGAAAAGAAACATGCAAATAGTGATTCTATCGGCTTGTTAGATGGAGCTAAGCGGCAAAAGGGTATCTAGGTCATCGGTTGTGGTAATAAGGAAGCTTTAAAATTCCTGACAAACTGTATATGGAACAGGGAGGTCTTTGGGGCTGGTACCAATCTGGATATCCTACCAATCAGCGAGGTTCCTAGGTGAACGATAGGGAAAGTGTGGATTCCTCCGCCAGTTATGGAAGATGAAACCACACTCTCTCTGATAAAGTGCCAGAACCGAGTACTAAAACCGGTGGATTGGGAAGTTGTAAGAGGGAGGGCTAGAGACAAAGTGAATGGCAAGGATCTCTGGATTAAAATCAATTCAGAGTACGAGTAGGTATTGATGTCCCTAGGCGGAACCATTCGCCTGGGTGTGGGTCTTGTAATAATGATCCTAGCTGGGAAGTATGGTAGCAGTGGGACAGGGGGAAGTGCTGAGGATTGTGCAAATTAATTTGCACCACTCCATAGCAGCAACCGACGACTTGCTGCTGTTTATGGATGAGCAGAATATTGATGTGGCGTTAATACAGGAACCCTGGCTCGCTAGAGGAGGGATTCTGGGACTGGCGTCACGTCCATATAAGCTCATCTCTCCCAAAAGAGACGGTAGTAAGTTGAGATCCTGTATATTGGTGAATCGTAACTTATAAGTTTTACTTCTATCCAACTACAGCACGGAGGATCTAACTGTAGCGATGTTTGAGCAGAGGGGACTCAAACAGATCCTCTCATCAGCATACCTGCCATACGATGAAAGAGAACCACTAAGCCAAGCCTTCAAAAAGCTTATACAATGGATGAGCAGCAAGGGCTAAACATGGTGATCGGCTGCGATGCGAACGCGCACCACCACACTATCTGGGGCAGCAGAGACATCAACAGCAGGGGTGAGTCTCTTTTTCAATATTTATTATCAACTAACCTTATTGTAAGTAATAGGGGGAGCCATCCTACCTTCTTTAATAAAGTTGGGGAGCAGGTCATTGATATAATTTTAGTGACAAATACAGCAGTAAGGGACTGGCAGGTATCCACCAAATGTTCTTTCTAAGACCATTACAGGATACTGTTCAGCCTTAATTTCAAATGGGGTAATAAAATTTCCTAAAGAAGCCCAGCTTCAACTAACTGGCAAAAATTCGAAAGTCTGATGGAAGAACTAGTTACTCCAACATCAGAGGAACCATATAATTCCTCAGACATAGAACAGCAATTGAGCGAATTAACAAACAAGCTTAATGAATGAGCTTAATGAGTTATGAAGGAAAATTTGAAGTCTTTTTAATATAGAAAAAAGGACAAGAGAAAGTGCTGATTGGGACGCTTATAGTCAAAGTTTTAATACTTTTAAGAAGGAAACTAGACAGGCTGAGGGATTGGTTTCTTTTTTTTAACAAAATATATTATTAAATCTTCTAAATATGAACTAAGAATAAGTATTTAAATCTTACATAACTATATTTTATATTTAAACCTTAGCCAGTGCTTAGGGTAAATAAATTGAATACACTATGTAAAAGAATAAGGGATAAAATTCATGAGAAATTAATTTTAATTAAATTAATAATTATTAAAGTTAATTAAAATTAAATTGTTTAAGTCGAGATGAATTAGGTTCCTTGCGCAAGTCCTTAATACCCTCCCAGGAATCGAGCCTGGACCTTCAGCTGTTGTAATCTGTCCATCCAGATAACTACGCTACTAACTGCAGGTGGTGAACTGATTGATCAAATTCTGTCCATGTACTGTCTCATTCCACCACACTCTAAGCAACTTTGTCTTATTATTACCCCTCATTTGTTCCGTTAGGTCTCTTATTCTATTTTATTATATTTGAGTGGTGTCATAGTACATTACATATGCAGTCTTTCATTTTTAAAATACCACGGTGCATTGGTTATTGTACGTAGAATTTTATATTGAAATCGTTGAATCAACTCGATGTTTAAAATTCTGGCAGAGCCCTACAGTTGAATGCCGTAGGTCCAGATGTGTTTAATTACCGCTTTATATAGGAGGATTTTATTTATCATTCTCAACCTTGACCTGCTGTTTTGGAACCAATAGTGTACTAGTGTTTAACTTTAGTTGTAGTCTTCTGACATCAATGTGCTTTCGCCACATGAGATGTCTGTCGAAATGAATGCCAAGATATTTCTTGTGGGATCATAACACCATTTAGATAAAAAGGAGGGCATGTTTCGAGTCTACATGTAAACGTAATGCAAAAGTTTTTCGACTTGTTGACGTTAATTCTCCATTCTTCTACACGTCTGATGTGATCCCTTAATTTTTGTGAGGCAATGTTGGAATCTTTATGCGAATAGAGAATTGCGGTATCGACTCGACTGCAAACATTGTCAGCTGGTTATCAGTTGGTAAATCACTTGTGTATAAGTGGTACAAAGAAGTCTAAGGATACTCCCCTGTGCGACGTCAGCTAAGATTTTGTGTGTATCTGTCATACTCGTATGAGTTTTATATTTGACTTTAAATTTCCGATCAAAAAAATGTAGGACTTCAAAATATTACTATATTCGGCAAGGTAGCTCTGAATTTTGTAGATGAGACACTTATGCCATACTTTATCCAACGCTTGTGCCACATCGAGAAAAATCCCAGAACAATATTTTTATTCTCCAAAGCGTCTCTAAGTACTGCAGATATTTTTTGTATCTGCCCTATTGTACCGTGCTTCTCCCGAAACCCAAATTGGTGTTGAGGGATTACTTATTTTCTTTCCATTAGTGGTTATTTTATGGAGAAGTACTTTTTCGAAGACTTTAGAGCGTATTGACAGAAGGCTTATTGGTCTATATGATGTTATTTATGTTGGATCCTTTCCTGGTTTATTAATCATTATAAAAACAGACAATTTCCGAAAATTAATGAAGTAATTTTGTCTTAGCAGAGCATTTAATATATGCGTAAAGTGAACAAATTTAATTTTATCGCCACCTGTACTCACCCCATGGTTTGTTCCATTTTCTAAAGAGAGGAGAGGCGTTTTCTGACAAATTTGTCGCTTAGTAATTTATCGGAGCTAGAGCTGTAGTGAGTGTGCTCGTACATATTGATTGCCTGCATGAAAATGTTGTAGTAGTGGCTGCAGTCGATGAGGCTAGAATTGTAATGATTCTGTTTCATGGTTCTTAATTCCATCGTAGAGATAATTTGCATATTTATGCATTTTATTGTTGTGTTCTCTTGTAAGTTGATTCGCTCACTCAGAATGTTAATCACAGATGGATATTTTGGTGGTTCGTGAGCAACCGCCAAATTATGGGACACTTCTGCACAGCCGCTGCGTTTCGTCAAATCTTGCGGAGAGAGCACTGAAAGGAGAGCAGGCTCTTTGATTTGATATACCTGTTGCTGTTTCTTCAAATGTTTGAGTATTCTTTCGCTCGAGCTGCGGCGAACACAAACCACTCATTTTGGCGAACTCACCGATTTATGGTTTATATATTTATTGGTATTGACGGTTTATATATTTATTGGTATTGTTTATCACTTTATGTATCAATTAAATGGCAGACCAATATCACTACTTTAATCGCTAGTGAACAAAAATGCCAGTGAAACGTCCTGTCATATTTAACAGTATATTTCAGTTTGTCATATATTTAACTTATAAGCATAGCGAAAATAATTAATACTGCACTTCACTAGAGTAATTGAGTTATAAGAAATTATAAAATATGGAACATTTTCTCTTAAAAAGGGCTTTAAATACATCCAGCACAGATTGCTTGTGTTATTTTGTTCTCAAAAAGTAATAATAAATAAATAAACTATATAATGCTTGTAATGCCGACCAGGTGCTATTTTAATGTCTCACTCTATGCACAAATAAAACTCAGTTACACGTCCCGGGATTGATCGAATTGAATGTGTCTTTATTTGAATTATTTAAATCTTTTATAACATAAAAGTGTAGACTTAGCTAAAATTTATAAATGACTTAATGAATTAGGAATTGAAAGCTTCGCTTGACATTTTTAGAAATTTTACCGGACAGTAATTTGAACCAATGTAAGAAGTTGACGCAAATTTTCTACTAGCCCATTAATAAATTTACGTCAACAAACTCTTTAGAATTCTGTTGTAACGCCGAAGAGCTAAGCATAACAAAGAATGGGAATGTTCCACTGGCCCATTAATGAATTCATTACTTCATATTCCTCGAATTACGTTCGAAGCGAAAGAGCTGGCAATCAAGCAATTAGAATATTGCAATCAAAATGATTGTAACAATGTATCGATCAATTTAGGAGGGTTGATCAGAATATATTACACTATCTACCACTAGAGCGATACCACTCAATCGCCACAACCCAGTTTGAGCGCATGAATTAAATATAAAGTCAAAATGTATTTTTAATTTTATTTATGTTTTAATTTATCAATTCCACAATAATCTCACCGTACTTAATGATGAGCCAACCAAAGAAAATGAAATAATTTCAAGTAAAATAATTCATTTGAAAAGATCATTAAACCGCCGCCAATCTACTTGCGTGAAAAAAGTTCAAACGTTCTGGTTGAAAATATTGCTCGCCTAATAGGCAAGAATAATTTTCATATAATCATACTCAAAAAAGGTAACATACAAGAGTCTAAAATCCAAATATATAACGAAAAATATTATCGCTCTATTGCTAATTACCTCGAGATAACAAAAAAAAACTATTACACGTACCAATTGAAAAGCAGCAAAGGCCTAACTTTTGTAACAAAAGCAATAGAACCAGAAGTCGAACCAGATGAAATAATGGAACCGCTGGCAGACGCAGGATTCAATGCAAAAACAATATTTAACATAAAAAACAGGGAAAAAATATCTCAACCATTATTTAAGGTAGAGCTCGTTCCAGAGACGAGAAATCTGAAAAAAATGAAACCCGCCCTGTTTATAGTCTAGGTTACTTAATGCATCGTTGAGTTTCAATTGAGGAGCCCCTCAAGCGCAGAGGTCCGGTACAATGCCCAAATAGCCAGGAATATGGGCCACAAAATCTTACTGCACCTAACTACCCTAGCATAAATCCAGCCAATGCTGCGCCCTCGTCCGCCTCAAAACCAATCACCCAGACGAAATAGCGCACGGAGGTGCAGGAATTCTCATTAATGCCCGTATAAAACATTTCCTACGTGAGAAATATGCCGAAAGACACATCCAAGCCACTTCTATGTCCCTTCAGTGCTGGGGCGAAAGTATAACAATTTCTGCAGTATACTGTCCACCTAGATTCCAAGTAAGGTCAGAAATATTCCACCAGTTCGTTTTCAAACACTCGGATAAAAATTTATAGCAGCTGGAGACTATAACTCTAAGCATACCTACTGGGGCTGTCGTCTGGTAAACCCTAAAGGCAAACAGTAGTACAATGTGTTAATTAATCATCGAAATCATCTAGATTTTGTCTCAAGTGGCCAACCCACATACTGTCCAGCGGACCAGCGTAAAATCCCTTGTCTTATTGATTTCGCTGTGATCAAAAACATAAACAGGGCACTGTTTTCTTCTGAAGCAAGTTTCGACTTGTCCTCCGATCACTCTCCTGCCATCATATACTTCAACAAAACTCCCGAACTTGTGCATAAATCGCCCAAATTGACCACCAACAAACCGAACTGGCTCAAGAATAAGAAATACGTGAGTACACATATTTTCCTGGAATCTCCTCCTAAAAACAAGGATGACTTAGAGAGAGCGCTTCACGAGTTTAATTCCTTGCTAGCATCAGCGGCTGCCTGTGCAACACTAGCAGAAAAACGATGCAGGTTGCTACCCGTTATATAACTTCAACCCATGTGCAGTGCCTCGATAAGGAGAAAAGACGCCTAAGACGAGAATGGCAGAAATATAGGTCACCTGCCCTAAAGAAGAAATTAAAATTGTCACAAAATCACCTTAGAGATGTACTTGAAAAGGAAGCTGAGGCAAGTATTGACACCTATATTGAAGATCTGGGACCGCTTAAATACACCAATTACTCACTTTGGAGAGCTACAAAGGTTGCAAAAAGCCCAAAGGAAAGTGAGCCACCAGTAAGGCTAGGAAATGGAAGTTGGGCGAAAAGCGACGAAGAAAAGGATCAGCGTGTGCTGCGCATCTACAAACAGTTTTTTGCCCTAATGCTCCGTGCAATAACTTTGAGGTCGCTACTTTACCTAGAACCAAAGTGACTCGGCCACTTCAGCTAAAAATCAAAGACTTAGAGTGTGTCATTAAAACAGGTCTTAATGAAAAAAAGTCACTTGGATATGACCTAATCACAAATAAAATGGTGATGGAATTACCATACATAGCGTTAATACACCTAACGAAATTGTTCAATTCTATCCTTCACTTGGGTCATGTCCCGCATATATGGAAGATATCGCAAATTAAGATGATTCCTAAACCAGGAAAAGATTCAACGCAGGTGACCTCATATATCGGCCCATAACCTTCTACCCACCCTCTCAAAAATATTTGAACAATTTTTACTTGCGAAAATTATGCTCTATCTAAATTAAAATGACAACTTTCCTACTCATCAATTCGGATTCAGAAAAGAGCACGGTACAATAGAGCAGGTGCACCGTATATCTAGCGAAATTAGAAGAGCTTTCGAACAGACTGCAATATTCTGCAATGTTCTGCAATATTTCTAGACAGTGCCCAAGCCTTCGATAAAGTCTGGCATGAGGGGCTAGTGCACAATAAGTAAAAGTTTCTGCCATACAACACACACAGAGTACTGGAATCTTATTTAGCGAATCGGAAGTAGAAAGTGAAATACAAGCAATTTGTAACTCCCGAATTTCTAATATAGGCTGGAGTACCACAAGGGAGTGTGCTTGGTCGCTTCTTTGTGCTTCCTCCAAGTTCGCAACTCCTTCAGTTATTGTAAACGATACGATTTGAATTATGTTGTGCCCTTGTTGAAAATTCAGACTGAGGTTCTCAACCACATCCTCGTACGAGCTTCCATAGCAAACGACAGTCAAGTGGATATTGCCTACAACGAAATGTTGACAAACCAAAAGAAAACCTACGTTATCCACGAACGATGTTTCTATATCAAAAATTCAACCATCTGCAAGGCTGCTTGTATAAAAAAATTATCAGAGGATCGTTGTGTGGCACGATCGCTAGAAGGTGGCCACGGAAATTGTACCTTCCTACGGTCAAGATGTATTCCTAAATATTTCACTTCTGTTGCTTGCGGTATTTTTATGTCATTTAGTGACACAGTTGGACAGGTGCTGGTTCTGAGGGAGAACGTTATGTGTGTAGATTTCGCTTCGTTAACTTTAATACGCCAGTTTGCAGGCCAAATTTCTACATCTTTAAGGAGGTGTTCGTTTAGGTCACGAGAGGCGATATGCGGATTTTGATGGGTACATAAAATAGTTGTGTCGTCAACAAATGTGGAAGTAACTAAGCTATTTATTAATAATCACCTACCAATAAAAATACCGCAAGCAACAGAACTGAAATATTTAGGAATTACATCTTGACCATAGATTAACTTGGAGGAAGCACATAGAAGCGAAAAGAACTCAAATGAAACTAAAAGCTAACTCTCTGAATTGGTTAATCAACAAAAAATCAAAAATCAAAGTCCTTCTATACAAAGCTATAATAAAACCCATATGGACATGTGGGGTGCAACTTTGGGGTGGTGTGAGAACCGCAAACCTAGAACTTATCCAAAGAGTACAGTCGAAAATCCTAAGAACAATTACAGGCGCACCATGGTTTATCAAGAATAAAAACATTCACAATGGTATACATATATCCACTATAAAAGAAGAAATCGTAGAATCAAGGCAGAAATACCTGAATCGCCTGCAAAATCATCCGAACATACTTGCAAGAAGTCTACTCCAGCAGAATTCTGCTTCACGTCTAAAGACTTCTAAACTTATTTACAAACTAATCTGTAATATGTATCTGTAAATCTGTAATATCGATCTGTTTTCAGGAAATGAAGTTACGGCTGGCTGGAAGTTGACAATGTAGTGACAGGACAAGGAGAAATTATTATTTTTTAAACAAGTCTCAGAAAACAAAAATCAGCCAATAATTAAAATAACGATAGATTCGAAACCATATCTTGCATTAGTCGATATTGGACCGATAAAAGTGAGTCGAGCAAGTGCAAATTTAAGACACTTCCAACATTTTTATAAAACAAATTTCATTTTTTACTGTGAACATAACTGACGCATATAAATAAGAAATTCATACCAAAGCACCGGAGTAATTTAAAGCAAATGTTAAATGGAAGATTACTGAATTTTCATAAAACATGATATATATCAATTTATAATTGAAACAGATATTTTGAATAATGTAAATGCTAAAACAAATTTGTAAGAGCCAGGGAAATTTGTCATTTAATATTACCAACAAATTTTGTTTAGAAGAATATATTTTCGATAAAATTTGTGCATTGCAGTTGGTTAATGAAGTTGAAAAGAAATAAATTTGAATTAAAACAAATTTTAAACGAATTTGAGAACAAGGGAAAGCTATTCAAAGTACGCAAGTCCATTAATTGTTATTCCAAAAAAGGATGGACAATGCAGGACATGTCACATATATGTACTTTGAGCGACTATAGAAAATTAAATGATATATCCATAGATGCCAAATTTCCACTTCCTAATATTGAAACCACTTTTGATAAATTGGGAAGGGCACAATATTTTTCCACAAAAGATCTTGCAAAGAGATAGCGTAAAATTTTAATTGAAGCAAAGGACCTGGGAAAAAACTGGTTTTATAGCTCCAAACGGATTATAAATTCAATAGGATGCCATTCGGGCTTAAAAACGTTTCAACGACCTTTCAATGCCTTATGAATGAAAATTTAAGAGACCACATAAATAAAACGTTGTATATCTTGATGCTATTCTTATATTTCGCATTTCATTTCGCATTTCTGTGAAAGTTGGCAGAGTGCTAGTGAAGCTGCAAGGCTTCGAAAATTCTATCCAAAGACCCAGTGTAATGATGGTCGTAAGATCGCCAATGTATGTGTTAGTGTATAGACTGGTGAACGGCGGAGTTTGCCTTGGTCACCACTTACCACTGTGCAGTTGTATCCCCATACCAGTTTGTGAAGTCAAGGCATTAAGTCTTGTAACTGGAATCTGATTTTATTTTGCGAAAGCTTCGCTTATACTTTTCTTACATATAATAATTATTACTATAACAAACATTAACTATTACATTACTATAACAATTAACATTATTTACTACTTTTTACATATATCTATTTACATGTGTCATTCACACTAATTCGACTCGTAATATGAAAACTGACCTACTATGAATCCCGAGTTAATATTTTTGCTTTGTAATTGCGCGAGCCAAAATTGCAGCGCAAGCATGATAAGTAAGTTCAGCTTGATTCATTCATACAAAACATAAGAAATGTGTATGTTATGTTCAGCATGGTATAACTTAAGAGTGCAGACTACACCCCTAAAGCGAAAAGTTACTATTAAAAAAAAATATTTTGTTTTGTTATTATTTTTCGTAAACTCTAATTTAATTAGTTGTTATTGTTTAGTAAGTCATCTAGATATATTTTTTTAACATATTGTTATGGAACTCATTCATTTCTTTTACAGTATTAACATCTTTTATTTTGATTACTTTATATGGACCATGGTATAGTTTTTGATATTTCTTTCTATTTCCTAATTTTACCATAACTAAATGTCCTATTCAAAAATTTAATGGATTAAATCCTTCCTTATTTTTTAATCTTCTTTCTTTTATTATTTTATCTTGCTTTATTTAATGATGTGTCTAGCCTAATTCCTAATTCACTTAAATAATCTTGCCTTGGTCACCACTAACTACTGTGCAGTTGTGTCACCACACCTGTTTAAGAAATCAAGACAGTAGTGTTAAGTCTTCTAACTTGAATCTGATTTTATTTTGCGAAGGCTTCTCGCCTTTTGTACTTTTCATACATTTAATAATTTTTACAATTATCTGAACATTATTTACTACTTTTTACATATATGTATCTATTTACATGTGTCATTCACACTAATTCGATTCGTAATATGAATCCTGACCTTGATATTGAAAAGCTATTCTAAGTATTATTTCTGACAATATTTAAAGTTATTATAAATGGAATAATACAAATTTTACATTTTGTTTATGCCAACCTACAGGCCATCTGATATTAACAAACGACCAGACCTCATAGAGTTCAGTGTGTTTAGAAACTTAAACGAGTACAGAAGTCTGAAGTCGGGTTAGACCGACTTCGAAATACCCTTTACCTTTCCTTGTGCGTGCGAGTTCAATAATGGGGATGTTTTCTTCATAATTCATCATTAGGAGCACATTTACAGTAATTTTTGGAGGGGTACCTTGAATTGATTATATCGACCCCATTTCTTGTGTGTGACTTTGTGGGGTCCTTATGCGTAATAATATAAAAGTTAGTCCAAACATATTTTATTGGTCGTAACTTATAATAATATGTCAATAGTGTGCGTTGCAAAGAGTATTTACGTATAGAGTTTCCGTTGCTCTCTTTGGCAAAAGAGGGGAATCGAATTGTATGGAAATCGCCTTGGAACCGTTAACAGATGTTAAACATAACTTATTCATAGTAAATTTAATTTGAAATTTCTAAGAATTTCATTTTAAACAAAAATTTGTGAAAATTCCGAAAAATTTTAAATTAATATTAAAATAAATGCACTTTACAATATATATTTTTAAAAAAATATTACTTTGTAAATATTAGTGTAAGTTAATTGCATTTGAATAATTTCATTTACGTGGGTAGGCATGTATATTTTATAGCTAATTATGGGAATATTTTTAAAATTTAAATTGTAAATTAGTAAAAAAAAAAATAAAAAATTGGTGTATAAAATTAGCAAATAATAATATAATTAGTAAACAATAATATTTAATTTATTTCTTTATCCCCAAAAAAGTCATAATCGAATTGCACAGCAAAAGTTCATGGCTGCATCAGCAGAAGACTAAAAGTTATTTTTGGAGGAATGTTATGTACAGAATTATAGAAATTTTAGTTAATTCAGAATTGCACCAGCAAATACTTTGACTCTCTAATTTACTCCAAAATCAAAAAAACTTGTATGGTTTGCTCGTTGGTCTATAATTTTTGTGGCTTAGGGTTCGAGCCCCAGCAAAATGCTTCATCAAATTTTTTTTTTAAATTAATAATAATTTTTATAAATAGTAATAAAAGTATTTTACTATTTTCCATAAATTAACCAGTATTATATCATCGACTGGACCAAAACTAGAGCAGAATTATTTCATGTCTGTTATAGAAGAACACTGGAAACAGTGAAGTATTATGAAATTCAATCTTGACAAATCATATACATACATACATACGAGTACATATGTATGTACATATTTTTGTTTGGCAGGTAGCGAATTGTGTCATAAAAAGAATGAAATGAAAATAAAAGCGTCTTCATCGTATTGTTTTATGATGTGCGGTGTAGCTTCACTAAATATAAAGTGAAGCACAATTCAATTTGCCATGAAATTTTGGATATTTCAATATTTTCAGAATAGATAAATATCAGCACAGTTTATTCTTTCGATTTTATATTTTATATTGTCGCTTTAGCAGCATGTGATCAAACATATTTTGAGTCTATCCAAAGAAAGAATAATTAAACACAAAAAACCAATTAAAATTAGCGTTAATATTTTAATATTCATATGTTCGTCTGTTGCTTATTCCATCAGAAAATTTATCTAAATAAATTTTAGGTATAGGCAAAATCAAGGTTTTAAACGCTTTTTTTTACTTTGTCAGATCAGCTTGAAATATTATAACCACATTCCATTACAAATTAAACCACTCGTACGTACATGAATATGTACATACATATCTATGAACACTGATTCTCCGAATTTACATATGTCCATGTTTGAAGTAAATTTTATGAATGCAATATCTAGTATTAAATGCATATGTTCTTGTTATACATTTTTTTTTTTTTAATATCCAAATTTTTTATTGCAATCTGTTGCATTCAATCACATTCAGCTATATTTAAAAACTTAAGACTAATTTTTGACTTTACTGACTTTTATGGACTAAACCCAGTGGTGCAGCCATTGCCTATTAGCACAGGAGATCTGTTGTGGATTTTCTCTTCAGTCGGATGAAAGTGAAGGGGTTGGAAGTCGGTTCCGATATCAGTGGTTTTGGGTGGACTTGGAGTCTCAGATTGTGCGAAGTAGAGAGCTTTTTTATTTCTTGAGCGACTGTAGGAACTTTGAGGTCACGATGGATTTGGTTGTTTGTGACATAATAAGGCGCGTTTACAATCATTATTACGGTTTTTGAAGTATTTCAACATTAGAAGTTGCCGCAGTGCCCCACAGCTGAATACCGTATGTCCAAACTGGTTTTAAAATTGCTGAGTACAAGAGCAATTTGCTATGGATTGAGACTTTGGAGTTTCGATTCTTGAATAGAGTGTAGATTTCTGAGCTTTATACCGAGTGATTTTCGTTTTGTAAATATATGTGTTTTTCTTCTGTCGAGGTGCATCCCAAGGTATCTAGCCTCATCACATTGGGGTATATTTATGCCGTTGAGTTTAACGGGTGGGCAGGTGTTTCGTTTGAGAGTGAATGCAACCTGGACTGATCTCCATTTTTTTTAGCCAGTCAGTAATTTTTTTTAGCCCACTCTGGATTTTAAAAGGAAGCTAAGTGTGGGAGAGTGTCAACAGCTAAGACTGCAGTCTCATTTGCAAAGATATCTATGGTGACTCCTTCAGCTAATGGTAAGTCGTACGTGTGAAGTAGATAAAGTATTGGGCCCATGACACTTCCTTGGGGTACGCCTGCTGAGCTTTCACGGAGCTCAAATTGTCCTTCACCTTGCTTTACGAAAAAATATCTGTGTGTAAGATAGGACTTGATTAACGCATAGTAGTTAATGGGGAGTGTAGTTTTTATTTTGTAAAGCAAGTCATCTTGCCAAACGCAATGATCAAATGCTTGCGAGATGTCAAGAAACGCCGCTGTACAATATTTGTTCTGTTCGAATGCAGTGTGTATATACTCAACAATCCTATGAACCTGTTCGATTGTGCTGTGTATTTTCCTGAATCCAAATTGATGATTTGGAATTAGCTTTCGCTCTTCTATAACTGGGAGTAGTCTTTTCAGGAAAAGGGTTCCCATGAGTTTAGAAGCAATCGGTAACAAGCTTATTGGACGATACGATTCAACTTCATCAGCGCTTTTTCCGGGTTTGAGAATCATTTTTACTTCTGACACTTTCCATTGGGGAGGTATAAAGCCAGATGTTAGTCATCATCATCATCATCATAATTGACGTACAACCATTTCTGATCATTGCCGCGTTATCTGCCTTCGCCAGTCGTCTCTGCTTCGCGCACGCTGGCGCCAATTGGAAACACCTAGTGCAGCCAGGTCCTCTTGAACTTGGTCCTTCCAACGTAGTGGTGGTCTCCCCCTCCTGCGTCCGCCATCCGGCGGCATCGATTCAAATACTTTTTTCGCCGGAGCACTTTCATCCATTCGCACAACATGTCCCAGCCAGCGCAGCCGCTGTGTTTTAATGCGCTGAAGTATATCAATGTCGGCGTACAGCTCATACAGCTCGTTGTTCCATCTGATTCGATACTCTCCGTAGACGCATATAGGATCATACATCCTTCGAAGAATTTTTCTCTCGAACGCCCCCAAAGCTCGCTCATCATTGTTTGTCATCGTTCAGATTTCGGCACCATACAGCAGGACCGGAAGGATGAGGGCTTTGTAGAGCGAAATTTTTGTTCGTCGAGAGAGGGCTCTGCTTCTCAATTGCCTACTGAGCCCAAAGTAACACCTGTTGGCAAGAGTGATTCTTCGCTTGATCTCTTTGCTGACATCGTTCGTGGTGTTGATGCTGCTTGCCAGATAAACGAAGTCCTTCACAACTTCGTTGTAGTCGCCAGCAGTGACGTGGTGTCCAAGACGCTGAGACTCTTTGTGTGTTGACACCAAGTACTTCGTTTTGTCCTCGTTCACCGCTAAACCACCCACTCGCCTCGCTTCTCTCTCCAAGCCGGAAAATGCAGCACTCACGGCGCGGCTGTTATGGCCAATGATGTCAATATCATCAGCATACGCCAGTAACATGACACTCTTGTGGAAGATAGTGCCTGTGCGATTTAGACCTGCTGCACGTACGATTTTTTCCAACATTAGATTGAAGAAAACATATAAGATTGAAGCCTCGGATGAAATGCCAGATGTTAGTACCGCGTAAAATAAGTAGGTTAGATATGTCACTCCTTCTTCTGGAAGTTGTTTTACTATTTTTCCAGTGATAAGGTCGTACCCAGGGGCTTTTTTAATATTTAGCTTATCAATAGCTGCTTTCACTCCTGATTTGGAAAATTTACGTATGGGTAGGTCCATCTGATGGGAATTACTCAGAACACTTTTCACTTCTTACACATGCTGGGGGCTCGATTTCGTGTGGGGTACTCTTTTTAAGTGTCGGGCAAACGTGACTGCTCTTTCAAAGTCACTTTTAGCCCATTCGTTATTTTCCATTCCTAAAGCGGATTGGAACATTGTGGGTCTCTTTGGATTCCTAGTTGCTTTCCAGAAAGAGAGTATTCTGTAGTAGCTGTCGCATCGAGATTACTGAGGTAATGATGGAGTTGGGTGTTTCGTTCGTTATCAAGGATCTCTTTAAGTTCTTTTGTAAGCGCATTTCATTTTTTCTTGTCCTCAGGATGTCTAGTTTGTTGCCACTTTTTTCTAGCATATCGCTTGTCTCTCAGCTTTTCTTTTATAGGTTTGGAGATATTCGTTGATTTTCGTTTAATCAGGGGGAGGTGGAGTCCCACGCAGCTTGTTGCAGGCAGTTGTTGAAGTGTTCAATAGCCGCAATGATGTCTTCTTCAGATTTCAGTGATAGTTTTAAATCAATTGTGGAAGATACCATATATCGGAAGCGATTCCAATCAGTTTTGTGATTATGTAAGCTACATTGGCTGGGAAGAAGGGCAAGATTGTTGTTAAGCTCGACCAGAACTGGAGAGTGGTCAGAAAACAGCTCAAAACATGGGCTACATTTAAGATCACTAAGCATGATACCTTTCGTCATACAGAAGTCAATCAAGTCGGGAATTTTTCTTATATCTGTTGGCCAGTATGTTGGTGTACCTGAAGAGACAGGGAGTAAATTAAATTTTCCGATGGCCGCATAAAGCTGTCGACCTTTTGGTGTAGTGAGGCGGGAACCCCAGTATGTGTGCTTTGCGTTATAGTCTCCTCCAAGTAGGAATCTATTGCCAAGGGTCTTAAAGAATTTCTCATACTACTCCATTTTTATTGTATGTTTAGGTGGGCTGTAGACTGCGGAAATTGCAATTGGCCCTTTCCAGTCATCAACAATTATATTCGTGGCTTGTATAGCTTCTTTGCGATAAGATGTGCTCTCACAGTGTTTTATATTATTGCGTATTAATATTGCTGAACCTGCATGAGCCTTATTATTCGGGTGCAGGGTGTGATAAAACTTAAAGTTCGGAATCTGAAAATGGCTTTTGTTGGTGAAATGGGTTTCAGATATTAGGAGTATATCTATTTCGTATGTTTTAAGGAATTTTTTAATTTCTAGTAAATGTTTTAACAGCCCATTAGCGTTCCATAGTATGATTTTTATGGGATTGAGGATGAGCAATTCTTAGTCGGAGGGTCACTAATAAGTTCATCATTGTTGTGATTTGTTGCATGACTTGCCGGAGTAGCATTATCATTTCTCGCATTTCGTTCGGAGCTTGGGTTTCTGCAGAAACAGTATTAATGGGTAGGACCGTTGTGTGTTCATTAATTGCTTGTGTTGAGTGTTTCAGTGCCTGAGCGTATGAAAGTACATTTTGATTTTGTTTTGATGTACTGGGATTTACCAGAACTTCCTGTTGTTGAGTAGGATTCATAGGTAAATTGTCGTTTTTCCTTAATTGTGGGTATTTCATTTTCTGCAGATTTTTATAAACTACACAGCCTTTGTAATTTGCTGGGTGATTACCTTCACACAAGGCGCATTTGACTTCACCTGATCTGTTTTTACGTACACAGTCTGTAGACGTGTGGCTTCCGGCGCATTTAATGCACGTTGGTTTCCTGCGACAGTACGTTTTTGTATGCCCATACTGCTGACAGTTAGCGCATTGGGGAATATCGCGAGTCGGACGGGGGGGGGGCGCAAAAACAATTTTTGTATCGAACAGGTATTTGACTTCATAAATTTCTTTATTGTTTGAGTTTGTTTGAAGCTCAATGATAAACATTGGCAGAGGTTTTTTTTGTGTTTCTTCGCTGTATATTCCAAATATTCGTGACAGAGTGACCGAGGTTTTGCAAGGCTTGGGTTATTTCATCTGTGCCTATAGATGGGTGCATAATCTTGAGTATTACTTTGAAGCGTCTTTCTTGTTTTGTCTTATAGGTGAAAAATTCGGTGTTTTTTAGCTCAAGCTGGTTAACTATTGTCTTGTAGGCTTCTGGAGAAAATGCCTGGATTTTAACTTGCTCATTGTTTATGAGCTTTAATTCGCCTTTTCTTGTTTAGAACCGTTTTCCAGTGCTCGTCGTGGGAGGGTACACTTACTGTGACTTGGGGAGAGGCAACTGGTTGCTGTTGTTTATATAGCAACTGAAGCTGGCGTTGAAGTTGTTCAATTTGTTGTTGGACACTTTGTTGTGAGCTGCTTTTATTATAAGACGAGCTTGATTGGGGCGAGGGGCATTGAGGACTCCAGGAATTTTGGAGCGGATTCTGAAGAAGGTGTTTTTTTTGTGTTTGCAGTTGTTGATGCTGCTGTTGTTGTTCCTGATGTTGTTTTTCTCGGTGTTGCAGCTGTTGTTGTTGTTGTTGTGGTGGTTGTTGCTGCTGTTGTTGTTGTTGTTGCTGCTGTTGCTGCTGCTGCTGTTGTTGTTGTTGCGCTTCTTGTTGTTCACCTTCCCCTCTAGGTGGGGTACGGTCTACACCCATTTTTTTTCTTTATTATTAATTTTTTTTTGGTAAATGATCTTTGGCAACTCTACACTAGATACTTGCTAAGCCGCTTTTAATTTAACGTCTATGAGTACATACATAACCGTATAATAGCAGTGCTATTTTGCGGTTGTCTCACTTTATGATTATTTGTTGTTTCTCACTTTAGAATTTTTGTTGATTTTATTTTTGTATATTTTGTTTTTGTTTTTATACTTTATTTAAAAATTAAGGAATTTTAAGTTAGTTATTCTCAGAATCACTGCACTCGGCACTCTTCCGACGCAGAAAATTTTGCATTTTCACGCTTGCGCAAAATTGTTATTATTTTCTCATTAAATACCTCGATTTTTGTTAAATTTTATTATCACTATCGAATTAGTTTTTCACTTTGTAAGAGTTGCCAACTACTAAGTTTTGTAAATAAAACCGTATATAATGCAATAACCTATATATAAACATTTATTTCCTATAGAAAATTTAGTTCAACCATGATTGTGTTCCAACGCATAATAAACCACTTCATAATCGAAAATTATTGTATTCAAAAATCTATAGAAAATTATTTCAAGTATTTAAAAATCCAAGAAATTTTAAATTTATATGAGGATAAATAATGTTTAGTAAAATATATTTTAATATAATGTGCGTCTTTTTGCCCATTACATTTGACATTTACCTTTAAAAATGTCTACATAATGTGTGCAGGTCGACTAGCTTGATGTTTTTTTCACAAACGCCATTCGAATTACTACATCCGGCAACTTAATCGCTTTGACGTGGAGACTTGAGTTAAGTAAACTAATAAAAATGTGCAAAAACTTCTTACTGCTTCGTGATTCTTTGTACCTGTGAACTTGACTTTGGATGTGTATCCACTTACATACATATATAGAAAATACTTTCAATCCAATAATCTGTCTTGACCTACATTCGTGAATAATATTTGGGACTTCTTTTCAGTTTTATTTTTTAATTATTTGCTGTCTAAGTTCTTCTATGCAACTGCATGTTTTTTTATATATTATAATGATATTTATTTAATTATAATAATTTAAGTTAATCTTTATTTTGTAAGTAATGTATTAATATAAAAGAAATATCAAACATTTTAATACATCTACAAAATTAAGAATAAAATCCAATCTAACAAATTACGGAAAAACAAAAACTTCCTAAAATTTCACATATTCATTGACGAACGAAATATTTGATTGGATTAGATTTGGTGAAATTCATGAGCTTCTTCAGACGAACTGCGCAAAAACATCAAAAAACTAACATACACAAAGGTATTGAAATCGTACAAATACTAACACAATTTCATGCCCACATGAATTTATGTATGTGAGTTAAGAAATACCGTTATTACTATTTTTAGAAGATATAAAATTCGTTGCTGCTTTCAAAAAAAAGGATGAACAATTAAAAAAAATATAAAAATAAACACATTTCTCAGCGGACTTGAACCCGGCATCATAAAATTGATAGACCGACGCTTTACCACTTGCGCTATCGATTTTTATAGAAGCTTTGATAATTTTGGGATATATTAGGGTGCCAAACTATTTGCTGGGCATTTGGAATTCACTATATCCAACAACAGAACGTTTATTGAATTCTGTGCCTTTGCCCAACATTGACCACGATGCAGTTTCATATATAGGAATATTCAAATTGAAATAACGTAAGAATAGTAATTAATTTATTAAAATATATGTAGTGTACAAAAAAAAACATGTTAAAAATTTAGAAATTTTATAAATTTTTGGTTTGTAATTAAATTTTTTCAAACTTCTTATTAAATTCACTGTTAACATGCCCCTGTTATAATCATTTTTAGCAGAAAAATGTTACATTTTGACAGCAGTTCCACGGCGATTCCATGCGTGGCCTTTCCCCTGTTTGCTAAAGAGCGATTTGCATAGTCTTGTTGTATATTGTCTTTGTGCGTGGCTCTAAAAACAACACGCCAATTTTGTGTGTGGGGTTTAATGTTAGTACGCGCAACCTTCCTGTGTAATTTCGTTGATGAATCTTCTATAGGAACCTAGTAATGATTTTTCTTAATTGTGGGCGTGGCAGTAGTAATAATCTGCCCATATTTGGAATGCATGTTAGTACAGATCCAATGTATAGAGCTACTAATTTATTATACCATCACTAGGAGCATAGATAGGGTAATTGCTTTTAAGTGGGGTCCCCAAACTTTATTACATGGGAGGGAGGCGTATCTTATAGACCCAAATTCTTGTATATGGCTTTGTAGGGTCCATATACGTACTAATATATAATTTAGTCCAAAAATGTTGTATAGGTTGTAAGTTATAAAAATATGTCAATAGTGGGCGTGGTTCTGAAAATAATAACCCCATTTTTGTGTGCTGTCTGTCTAATAATAGTATCTGTCAATTTGTATTCATATATCATCACTAGAAGCATAGATAGGGTGCTTTTAGGTGGGGACCCTAAAGTATATTATGTGGGAGGGAGGCGTATCCTTCATCTGATCGACTCCGAACCTAGTATATGGTTTTATAGGGTCCATATACGTATTAATATATAATTTCGTCCAAAAATATTGTATAGGTCGTAAGTTATAATAATATGTCAATAGTGGGCGTGGCTGTAAAAATAACACGCCTATTTTTGTATGGTGTTTAATTCTGGTTTCCGCAACATTCCTGTACCTAGTAATGATTGTTTTATTCTGATCTCCATATTCTGCACACATACTATTATGGACCCCGTGTATATTTCTGCCAATTTTTATTCCGCTGGCATCAATACGAGCATAGACAGGCCAATTTTAATTTAAGACCCGAAACTTCCTTATAACAAAAGTGCGCGTGTCTTTTCCCTGATCAACCCCATTTGGCTTTATAATGTCCATATGTTCAATCCCGTAAAGTTTCGTTCATAAATCTCTACCAGATCTTAATTAAAAATATTTATTAATAGTGGGCGTGGCAGTTAATATATACCGCCCACTTTTTGCAAAGTTTTTAGTAGGATCCACATCTCCATAACTGCCGATTCCATCAATCTGACCGAAGTTATAGTCATTTTAAAAAAGGTGCAAAAACTGCCTTATATGGGAGGTAGGCGTGGTCTTCGTCCAAATCGGCCCATATAGCAATCTGGTTCTATATATTTGTCCAGACTATTCTTTTGCAAAATTTCATTAAGATAGCTATAACGGTGTAGAAGAGGCCACAGACGAACGGACAAAATAAAAATTGATTAGAAAGTGATTCTGGTCATATCTGTATATATATATGTCTATACCTACCATGCCTCCTTCTTGAAATTGCAACCCCTCTCAAATGCACAAAATTATTATACCCATTTACCTTTTTTAAAGGTAAAGAGTATAAAAAGGAAACATTCCTGCTGACACTTCGTTCGATCTCTCGTCCGACCACTGGTCAACAACCTTTCATCTGAAAACCTCATCAGATTTATATTTTTGCCCTTCTTAGTGTAAAGGTTATTTGAACACATTTGGTTTCATTGACTTTTATTTGCCATTTGTTTAACCATTCAATTAGTGTGTCGATGCGTATTTGTAGATTTCTCGTGGCTGCTATTGGGTTATTGTGAGCGCTTAAGATTGCCGTGTCATCTGCAAATGTTGAGGTTGTTGTCTTTGAATCGGTGGTCATATCAGAGGTATACAGCACGTAAATAATTGCACCGAGGACACTGCCTTGTGGAACTCCAGAACATATATTGTAGCTAGCCGAGATGTAAGTTTTATATTTCACTGTAAATTTCGTGTCTGTTAGATGACTTTGTATCAGTTTGTGTGTATTTGGCGGCAAAAGCATTTTAATTTTGAAAATTAGACCGTCGTATCAGACCTTATCTCGAATGCTTATGCTATATCAAGAAAAACCGCAGCGCACTATTGCTTATTTTCGAAGGATTTTTTTTAGACAGAAACTCTTCGGTGCACTTGTTCCGTTGTACTGTGTGTCTGGCTCGGAAACCAAATTGGTGCTGTGGTATTGTTTTTCTGTTTTCCGATGTAGGTAGAATTTATTTTAGCAGCAGTTTTTCAAAAAATATCGATATAGTTGGTAGAAGGTTTATATGTCTATAAGAATCTACTGATCTGTGAAAATTTCCATGTTGTTGGGTAGTGACCACTGCGAAGAATTGCGTTAAAGATGCGCATTAGGTGCACTACCGCTATTTTTCGTAGATCAGTAATCATCTTCGGGATAATTTCGTCATGGCCGGCGCTTTCTTGGGATTTATCTCATGCTTTAAAATATATAAAATTTGTTTAAGCCTAAAAACAATCGGATGTCCTCGTGCCTTTTTACTTAACTTTGGAAATTTAGTGGTGCTTTGTCGTATGTGAATATTTTGATCAGGTGGTTTGCAAATGATGTCCCTTTTTCCGTATCGCTCCTTGCCCATTTATTGCCAAACAGTCGAATGGGCGGTTCTGACTGGATTAGCCTTATAAGATGCTTAATAGCTTTCCACAGTCAGTAGTCTGTATTTTCATTTGGTGTAAGAAATTTTCTTTTAGGACAAATCTTTATTTCTTAGTAGATTTTGCTAAGAGTTGTTTGTATGTTGGAGATCTGTGTTCTTGCCAGAGCCCTCTGAGTTTCCTTTTGTCATTAATAAGATCATTAATGATTTATAATGCATTACCTAAGTGATTTGTCCTAGTATTTTTTTTTCGTTTCGATGCTGCCAGGTTAACGCACACAGTAAGTAAGTTTGCAAAGTTTTTTGTCGCTATCTCTATATCTTCCTCATTTTTTAAAGGTGTCCTCAGATTTATGTACGAGCTATGTACTTACGATATTTATGTTCTTTTTGCTGTAACTTTCCAATATACGGTGCATTTTGTTGCGTTCAAATCTATTGTATTTATTGTTGGTGAGTGATCAGAGGATAGATCATATGAAGATACTGCCGTGAGTTGGTTTCGCTTTAGATGTTTGGATACGCGGAAGTCGAATATATCTGGTATTTTTTGTCGGTCAGAAGGCCAATATGTTGGTTCACCGGAAGATATCACGTCAAATCCCATGTTTGCCCCAACAGACTGAAGTTTCCTGCCTCTTGGCGTGATCAGCCTAGATCCCCATTGTGTACGTTTCACGTTGAAATCGCCTGCTGCTAAGAATCTATGATCAAGAGAATTGAAAAAGTCTTTGTAATTGTGTTCCGTAATAGTGAATTTTGGTGGGAAATATATGGCGGCAATTGTTATATTGCCCACAAATTCTTCTAAGCAGATAGATGTACTTTGTAGATAGTCGTCACAACATCTTCTAGGACGTGGTATTTAATCCTGCTCTTAATAAGAATTCCAGTTAACCCACAAACTTTTCCTTTGGGGTGTTTTGTGTCGTAGAAGTTGTAGCCGTTAATTCTGACACAGTTGTTTGAGTCAGATGCGTCTCGGAGAATAGCATTATGTCTATCTGATTTCTATTGAGGAAGTTTTCGATTTCCAATTTGTGTTGGCGTAGGCTGTTTGCATTTCAGTGGCAAAGATTGATGGTATTCATGGCTTCGATAGGAGCGCTTGCATTATCAGCGATTGATTTCTCATCATTTCTTGCATTATGTTTTGCATTCTAGACATAAACTGATTAATTTTATTGAATTGTTTGGAAGGTTTCTTCGAGGCTATTTTTCAAATGTTCCTTTTGATTTTGTTGCGGCTGGGCTGCAACCGCCACAGTTGTTACATTTTTTGACTTTAGAATTATCTTTACTCTTGCTACAGGTGGACGATGCGTGCAAGTCACCAAAAATTACGCAAAAGCTTGGTAGTGTGCAGTAACTTTTTGTATGCCCATATTCTTGGCAGTTAAAGCACTGTATGGGTCCACTTCGCTTGTGAGGTTCCTCGACCATAATCTTTCTGTGCAATAGATACCGAAGATCATAATTCGGATGAGAGTCATCTGTCTTTAACTTGTGGTTTTCCGGCTCTAGTTCGACTGATTTAGCACGAAAACCAAATTGTGAAGGACAGTCTTTGATTTCAATAGGGTCAAAATTGCTTTTGATATCTTTGATGAATACTAAAATTCCTTTGCTGCATTTATGCTGGTATGTATATTAGCTGCTTTTATTGCCATCTAGTTCTTTAATCAAATTCCTATAGTTTGACCCATTATAAATCTGTATTTTGGTTTCGTGTATATTGGCTTTTATTAAAGGAATCACATGAAAATTTCTTTCGCCAGCAATGCGTGTTAATTTTCTAACTAAAGCTATTGAATCTTTCCCTTCCTCTTAAATTGGAGGTGGTTTATATGTTTTGTTCGTCGTTTGCACTTCATATTGCTGATCTTCATTATCTAAAAGTGCAAATCGATTTTCATTCGACTCACCTCTCTTCCTCTCTCTTTAATTTTAGCAAAATTTAGTCCGGTAGTAGGGCTTCTTTTGCGTTTCACTACAGTTATATATCTATTCATTCCAGTTTGTGTTGGGTTTTTCAGTTGTTTAGTTGGAGTACCATCTTCCTGCTGCGTAGCACTGGTATTTACCTCTATTCTTACGTCGGTCGATCGTTGCAGTACGGAGTTACGCCTAAAATGGTTATCAGCGTCCATCACCAGTTTGGAATTTATTTTAATAATGTTAATAGCAATAAAATATGTAAATAAATAATCTAAAACTAAAATAGTTGGCCTACTTTTATGGTTTATTATAAAAATATGAAACACCAATTTTTTGGATAGCGCCCTCTATTGTGATGACTCACAAATTTATAATGCAATTATTATTGCCGCTGTATTACTGTCCAAATAATCCCCAGTATTTGAAAGATACGAGCCGCTGTTGTTTGTTGATTTATATATATATATCTCTCTGTCAGTTGTTATTTACAGGAATTGAGTGTTTTGCATAAAATACCGCACAAAAGGAAAAAAAAACTCAAATTTATTTTATAGAATTTAAAACGCGATTATAGCGAATACGAATCTTACACGATTTAAAATCAATGCGCGCACCTTGCTTTGCTCGAATTTGAGTATTTCAGCATGAACGGCTGTATTTTCACCACCACTCACAAAATTTAACCGGCAGCTGTAAGCACAAACGTCTATACGCAACGAAAGCACAAACGGAACATAAATGGTTCCATAATTTTAGGGTATACTCGTCTTTTTCAGCCACCAAATACACATGCATGGAGGTATCCTCTGGCAGCTTCTCGAAACTGCGTTATGAATATCATGGCACACGGTAGGTATATATTATCCGAAACACAATTGAAATTGACACTTTTTTTATCTTAGCATTGTGTACATCGTGATAGTAACAGTATAAAGTGATTAAATAAATAATTTAGTGCAAAACTGTATAAAGTAGACTTTAAGCCAAGACTAAGTGTGTGAATAGCAATAATTAAATAAAGATAATTATTCTAATTTAACCAAGCGATTGTTTGAATATTACACAATCCAGCGGTACGAATACGAGTATTGAGAGTGGTATAAATGATCGTAACAATATTATAGACCTTGCTTAATGTAACTAAGGATAGCTTGCAAATAAAACTTAGTTATTTAAAAATAAAAACAAATAATATTTTAAGTAAAAGAATGACAATAAATCAATTGGAAAAATGTATAATTTGCAATTGTAGAAAATTTACTTATGCATACATGCATGACTAAATATAGATACTTACATACTATTAACATAGAGACATATATATTAATTCCATGACATTTGACACAATAAAACTATACTTATGCTAACAAAGTTAACTAAAAGACATAATTATAAAAGAGTCAAATATCGCTCCTAGTCGGAGCATAGGGCGGTCACAAAAGCTCTCCAACGGTTTCTATCAGCAGCCAGGTGTCTTATTTCGTTCCAGGTGGCTCTGCGGTGACTTTCGGCGTGGATAGTGCGTACCCATGTTTGTCGTGGGCGTCCTGCTTTCCGACTACCATGTGGGTTCCATTGAAAGGCCATCTTTGCAATGTTGGTGTCTTCTCTACGCAGAATGTGCCCTATCCAGCTCCACTTGCGTCTTTTAACTTGTGTGTCAATAGGGTCGCTATTGGTGAGGCGCCACAGGTCTTCGTCCATGATCGTTGTGGGCCAGAAAATGCGGCAGATTCTTCGTAGACATTAGTTGACAAAAGTTTGAAGTTGTCGAGTTATTTGTTCTGAGACCAACCATGTTTCAGACCCATACAACAGAACAGGTTTTATGCTGGTGTTAAATATTCGTATTTTTGTGGGCAGCGATATCACACGAGAACGCCAAATTCGATCCAAATTCCGGAATGCAGACCGTGCTTTGTTTATGCGTGCTGCCACATCAGATGTTGCACCTCCATATTTTGTTATATAGCTACCAAGGTAGCAGAAGCTGTCAATGTCCTCAATGTTGATGGTGGAGTTATCATTTGTCAGTACAGTGAGTGGAGATGTATTTGCAGTTTGCAGTCGCAAAAGTTTAGTTTTGGAGAAGTTGATTTTGAGGCCAGCTGCATGAGCGTTTACGGCTAGTTGGCGTATTCTTGACGAGACGCCTGCTAACGTGTGGGTCATGAAACAGATGTCATCAGCGTAGTCCAAATCGCTGAGCTTTTGGTTTAATCTCCACTGCAACCCCTCCTCCGTCTCCGCATTAGTACGCCTAAGGACATCATCCAAGACCACTATAAACAACAGTGGTGACAGAACGCACCCCTGCCTAACGCCTCTGTTTATATTAAAGTTGGCACTATTTTTACCTTTAGACCGCACACTAAGGTTCGCGTCTTTATATAGGACCTTAATGAGTTCGATGATCTTGTCCGGAGCTCCGCAATTTTGTAGAGAGCGCCATATTGCGTCTCTGTTAACCGTGTCAAACGCACGTTCGAAGTCCACGAAAAGGAGAAATAGTGTCGATCTCCATTCGACAGATTGCTCCACAATTATGCGTAAAGTGTTGATGTGGTCCACGCAAGATCGGTTTGGTCTGAACCCATTTTGTTCACGCCGTAACTGGCTGTTGAGTACACCTGACACTCTATCTAAGATGATAAGAGCTAGGATTTTCAGGATGGAGTTGAGAAGGGTTATGCCCCTCCAATTTTTACATTGGCTGAGATCTCCTTTTTTTGGAATAGTGATTATGATTCCCTCTTTCCAGTCAGTGGGGATGGTGTTAGTCGCCCAGATGTTATGCATGATAGGGTAGAGTGCGTGAGAGATTATATTAGCGCCATACTTCAAGAGTTCAGCAGGAAGTTCGTCAGGTCCAGCAGCTTTGTTGAATTTTAGCTTATGGATTGCTAGGCTGATTTCTTCTGTGGTGGGCGGGTCGACAGGGATGTTTCTGTTGGGGTTTCTTCTTCGCTGTTCAGCAAAGAAGGGCGCAGTGTTGTTTTCCGCTTCTACGCTATTGTCCACGAAAAATTCTCTCCAGCGCGCGAGTTGATCTTCGTCAGAGGTTAGGATGCTACCGTCACTGGCCTTGATAGGCGGTATGTTAGGTTTCGTATTAGTCAATTTTTTTATGGCTGCATATACGCCCCGCAAGTTGTTACAGTTTGCTTATCGCTCTGCTTCACCAGCAATTCCCTCCACATATGCCCTTTTATCGGTCCTTACAGTATTTTTGACCTGCCGATGCATAGCATTGTATGCGCTGAGAAAGCTGTTGCGGTCGGATAATGAAGCAGTGTTTACTTTGGTTTTCATCCTTCTACGTTCTTCGATATATTGCCAGGTGGTGTTGCTTATCCATGGCTTTCTTTTGCGATGTTGGAGGCCAACTGTTTCTTCCGCAGCTTGTGTGCAGGCTTTTTGAATTTGTTGCCAGGACGGTCCATGTTCGTAGAGTGCAATGGTAGTAGACAGTGTGTCCTGGTAAAATTGGAGCGTTGCAGGGTTTTTGAAGTTTTCCAGATTAAAGGTGATCTTTCGCTTCTGTTGCTTCCTGATACCTTCGGGGCGTAAGCGGAGTTGGCAGACAACTAGGTTATGGTCGCTGAATACGTCCGCACCTCTACGTGTGCGCACATCAAGGAGGGAGTTGTGAAACCGTCTGCTTATTAAAACATGGTCGATTTGGTTGCGAGTTCGGCCATCGGGAGAATTCCATGTGTATTTATGGATATCTAGATGGGGGAGCTTAGTGCCACCGATGAAGAGATTGTGGTTGGAGCAAAGTTCAATCAATCGCTCTCCATTATTGTTTCTACCTGATGCTAAGGCGTGCCGACCCATGAGTTTTTCGACATTGCTGTTGTCGTTGCCTACTTTTGCGTTGAAATCGCCCAATGTCATGTTGAAGTCGCCTTTTGGGACAGAATTGATGGTAGAGTCTAGCAAGTTGTAGAACGCTTCTTTGGCATCGTCTGTGTCTGGTTCCGTAGGCGCGTAGCATTGAATTACGGTGATATTACGAAATCTGGTCTTAAATCTGGCAGTTATTATACGTTCGGAGATCGGCTTGTATCCCATTAATGCGCTTTTCAAGTTCTTTGATATTAGAATGCCGACACCGTTTGCACGCTTTTGTATGTTGCCACTGTAGATAAAATAGTGGCCTTCGAGGGTGTGAAATTTTCCTTGCCCGAGCCATCTGGTTTCAGATAGGCCGAGAATTTGAATTTTATAATGCTCCATCTCCCTGCAAACCTGTGTGAGCTTTGAAGTTTCAGAGAGAGAGCGAACGTTCCATGTTCCAATTCGTGTCATTGATTTAAAGCTGATGGTCGTCGTCGTGTGGTTGTTATTATTTCCGAGGCTTGTTTCCGTTTCTTGAATGGGTTTGTTTTACGGTCGGGTCACTGGCCCAACGCAACCTATTTTATGTCTGAGGAAAGACAAAAATATTTTATTTAAGAGAGTTGTTTTCCCTCCGCCCGACTACGATTAGCCAGCGCTTTCAAAAAATATTTCTGAAAACCTGTTTCTAGCCGCCCCCGCGGAGAGGATGTAGTCGCACTGCCATCAGTATACACAGTTACGGCATGTACACAATGTGTTACATGTTAATCCCCCTGTGTACCTGACGGCTGACGGCATAGAGACATAGCATGCTAAAACATACACATACACTCTTTGCATATACTTATGAATATAACATTGTATAAACTGTTAACATACATTCTACAAGACTATGTAAAGAAGTAATTAATATTAAACTGAACGCCGAACTGTCAAGTTATCGGGGCGCAATAAAACACATACAACAATTTATTAAGTATTTTTTACAGCAATAATTTACCAGTTGATTAACTAAAATTTCCTTTATCTTATACCTATGAAATTGGTTTATTACATAAATTTTTTAAAATTTATATACATAGATTAATATGAGGAATTGTATAATAACTGAATCTCATTCAAACACCTTCAGATTGATTTTCTAAACTTATTGTTCATTCTGTTACATTTTATATACAGAAAAACCAAAAATATTAAAAAAATGGTATAAAATTGTTTATTTCAGGGAGATGACTACTGTATACATTGTTCTGGAAACTCTCAGAAAAATCAAAATGGTATCCCCGAACCACTTAGTTCTTGCAAGCTATGCGGAATATCAATGCATACAACATGTGCCAATATAGCAGGAAACTGTAAGTCGCAGTCGTACGTCTTGTTGTATATGCTAGTTACCAAGGGGAGTGTTTGGTTTTGTGAAAAATGTGCCCAGTGTAGTTCATGCAAAGATTCTGGGAAAGGTCCATGCCTTCTTCAATGTTTCGTTTGCCAGAAAATTTTTCATTTGACGTGTTTGGATACTATACCGGATAAAAAACCGAAGCATGCTTATAGGTAAATATATAAATTTTTATATAGCTTGGATTATTTCCAAGGTTTATAACCAATTATAATTTCATACAATACTAAATTTCTGGTAGGATTAATTTTACCCTAATTGAGTGTATGTTAATAGAAATTGTAAAATGTTCAAAATTGTTGTGTTTTTGAATCTACTTTGAATGAAGGGTGTAGTGAATGATGTAATTTATGAATAATATTGCATATTCGTCTCTTGGTTCAATTGTGTATTTCTATACTTACAAAATCTTTAAGTCATCAACTTGGAAGTGAGGAGACGTGCAAGTGTTAAGTCGTGTTGACATTTCATTCAAATATTGTAATAAGTTTCTAAATTTTAGAATAAAAAATTTTTTTTATTTTTTTTATTTTACTTTATAAAATAACAAGTTATAATAATAAAGTTGTAAACTAGCAGCACTAGCGACAAAGGCCATCAGCTGTCTCTTGTGATCAGTATTGGTTTCTTTGACCTTTGAAAATATTACTCAAATAAGTCTTAGCAGGTTGTTGTCTTTAAGATAATTATATATCGTTGTTATGTTGTTTTTTTCTATCATTCTAAACACAAAATTCCGAGATAGTGACTCTTTCACGGGTTTCAGTGCACATTTGTTACCTTAATGTGTTAAAAAAAATCAAAAATCAAAACAAAAAGATCAAAAAACAAAAACAACTTTCCATGACACCTGTAGTGAGAGATCGATGTCTCACTCCCACGCGATCTTCGTATACACAAAGAAAAAACAACATCACCAACGGAGCCTGCCTCTATCTCTCACGAGTCTAACTCATATGCACAGTTAACTCCACCAATACAACAAACCTTAAAAAGCAAAACCTTGCTCTGAAAATAGAAAGGAACAAACTGTCCCTCAACTAGCGCATACGCCGTCCACACGCGTAAGCGGTAAGTGCCAAAAACTCTCTTTTTTACGATTCCAAATAAGAAGTAAAACAAAAAAAGTGGACAAAGCAGCAATTCTCGTACCTACACTAACATTTAAATACATCCTAGTGCAAACACAACGAACACAAGCTTATTAAGTTCTCTATCTCATCTGCGCAACAAACAAATCAAAATTCAACAAATTTAGTCCAAACTGAAAACATACAGACAAGCATGGATCGGTAGTCAGCGGCTACGCCCCTAACTCCACTCCCATGGATTTAGCAAATGCCCATCACCATCCTTTATGATAATGAAAAAATATGCAAAATTTAAATAATACGAATATATCTACGAAGAATGCGGACTCTCCTCGTCGGCGAGGGCACTACTATTAGAGCGGTAATACAGAGAGGTATAGATCGTTATATACAAGGAAAACGAGAGCGCAATCCGTAGCAGTTAAATAATAAAAATGCGTCTAAAGTAAGTAAAGTTGCTGAAAACTCACTACCCTCACAAATGCATTAGTGCAAAATAGATTTCCCATCCTTCCAGCTACTGTGGGGCAGGAAAGTCCCACGATTAAAAAAAAATCAAAAACCACGACACATTCTTCTTACGGAAAAGAAACTCAAATGCACTCCTAAAATCACTAGCAACGATTACTGGTCCCAACATTATCCATGTTGTCCCTATCACAAAAGGGAATATACACGAAACTTAGATTTCAAGTTTAGTTTAGGCATAAGAAATTTTATTATACTATCAGCTCAAAAGTAGTAAAGGGTTTGCTGTGGTTATAAAAGGCATTGAACCGTAAAGTCTGATGAAATAAAAGAGGCTCTTACACAAGAAGGTTTCCATATTATATAAGTGTATAACATACATAAAAATAAAACTCCCCTTGCTCTCTTCCGTGTTGAGCTACAGCAAGAAAAAATTAAATTTAAAAAAATTTAAATTCATCCAATATATAACGTTCACTACTTTCTTCTCCGAAAAATAACAATTGAAGAACCCCGTAAGCGGGTGGGACCATTACAGCTTGGATTGCCAAGAATTTCGGCAGACAAAACAACAATTGTGCGCTTCAAAGCGTTTCCGTAATATGCGGTGATTTACATAGATCATTACATTGACCTAAATCCAGAGTTGATTGTAGTGTAAAAAAATGTAGCAACTGCGGTGGCAATCATACAACAAATTATAGAGGCTGGCTATAAAAGAAAAACTATAACCACAGCTGCCAATGTAGCGCCTATAAGTAAAACGCAGCCTCAGATGACTACTTATGCTAACGTTTTAGGAACACCGCAGCTCTGGTCACATGCTACTGTTCTAAGAGAAAACTCTCCCACATCTCAGTCACTAAATAGTACATTGGAAAAAAAACGTTCATCGCAAGCATGACTCAATTCATTTGTTCTATGCAAAGTATGATGCAGGAGACGCTGAGAAATCAAAATAGATTGTTGCAATTCCTATTGGTAAAACCAAGAATTCAATTAAAATTGCACACTGGAATGCTAACGGTATAAACCACCATAAGCTAGACTTAAGCACTTTAAAATTAAATTTCATAGATATAATACTCATCTCACAGACACAAATTGTTTCAATATGAACGGATTTATAACTTGCGACACCAATCACTCTGGTGGCAAAGCCCGTGGGGGCACAGCTATTTTAATTATAAAGCATGTATCTATGAAAAATTTTAGCACGGATTACTTACAAGCAACAACTATTCGTCTCGAAGAATACGTTAATGGCCTGACAATATAGCGATTTATTGCCAATCCAGAAAGTCTCACCCCCATAGCAACAAGTAGTTACTCCATCTGGCGAAAGGCCAAAAACCATCAAAGATCAACAATTGCGGAGTCACCAATCCGTCTTCCCAATGGCGAGTGGGCAAAAAGCAAAGCCGAAAAAGGAAAGGCAATTGCCAATTATTTCAAGCAAGTGTTTACTTCAAACCAACCTATCCATGCTACGCAGTTGCCTCCCGCCTTTAATATACTAAATATGCAAGGTATAGAAATAAAAAAAAAAGAACTGGTAAAATCTATTAAGGAATTGGACGTAAAAAAGCTCCTGGGCGCGACTTAATCACAGGTCGGATGATAAAAGAGTTTCCACCAGTAGCACAAATGCACCCCTTGCACATAGTTAATGCTATAATACGCACTTGCTCGTTCCCCCAAGAATGGAAAATCTCTCAAATAACGGTTATCCCGAAAATCTGTAAAGCTTCTACTAATATGGCTTCTTCTAGACCCATAAACTTACTATGTATTTTTTCAAAGTTCTTTGAAAAATTGATAATAAATAGGATAAAAGCCGTCACAGAGAACAAAAACGTCATCCCAGTAGGTCGTTTCTATAACTCAGTAGAGAACATCTCTACTGTTGATGACGTAGTTCTCAATCACCAAGTTTTTGTCAATCGTTGAGATTTCAGTCTTTCTATCTATAACTTAAAAAATCTCACCAATAGAGAAATTCGTGTTGAGTTGAGAATGAATAGTGAATCTGACAGTTTTGAAATTTATTTTTACACACAGTTGTGTAAAGCAGCAAATAATAAATAAACAAACAAAACAATAAGGTTTAGAGACAAATAAGCAAACAATTTAACATAAATTATAAAAAATGAGTGATATACGTGTGATCATTTATGCTATAATGTATGATAACCGAAATATGCTTCGCATTCAACGTCGGCTGTTGCACGATCCATGTGTTCCATTTCAAATCCCATAAAAAGCATACTATGGAACGCTAATGGGGTGTCAAAACATTTACTAGAAATTAAAAAATTCCTTAAAACATACTCCTAATATCTGAAACCCATTTCACCAACAAAAGCCATTTTCAGATTCCGAACTTTAAGGTTTATTACACTCTGCACCCAAATAATAAAGCTCATGCAGGTTCAGCAATATTAATACGCAATAATATAAAATACTGTGAGAGCACATCTTATCGCAAAGAAGCTATACAAGCCACGAACATAATTGTCGATGACTGGAAAGGGCCAATTGCAATTTCCGCAGTCTACAGCCCACCTAAACACACAATAAAAATGGAGTAGTATGAGAAATTCTTTAAGACCCTTGGCAATAGATTCCTACTTGGAGGAGACTATAACGCAAAGCACACATACTGGGATTCCCGCCTCACTACACCAAAAGGTCGACAGCTTTATGCGGCCATCGGAAAATTAAATTTACTCCCTGTCTCTTCAGGTACACCAACATACTGGCCAACAGATATAAGAAAAATTCCCGACTTGATTGACTTCTGTGTGACGAAAGGTATCATGCTTAGTGATCTTAAATGTAGCCCATTTTTTGAGCTGTTTTCTGACCACTCTTCTGGTTGTTCTGGTCGAGCTTAACAACAATCTTGCCCTTCTTCCCAGCCAATGTAGCTTACATAATCACAAAACTGATTGGAATCGCTTCCGATATATGGTATCTTCCACAATTGATTTAAAACTATCACTGAAATCTGAAGAAGACATCATTGCGGCTATTGAACACTTCAACAACTGCCTGCAACAAGCTGCGTGGGACTCCACCTGCCCCTGATTAAACGAAAATCAACGAATATCTCCAAACCTATAAAAGAAAAGCTGAGAGACAAGCGATATGCTAGAAAAAAGTGGCAACAAACTAGACATCCTGAGGACAAGAAAAAATGAAATGCGCTTACAAAAGAACTTAAAGAGATCCTTGATATAGAACGAAACACCCAACTCCATCATTACCTCAGTAATCTCGATGTGACAGCTACTACAGAATACTCTCTTTCTGGAAAGCAACTTGGAATCTAAAGAGACCCACAATGTTCCAATCCGCTTTAGGAATGGAAAATAACGAATGGGCTAAAAGTGACTTCGAAAGAGCAGTCACGTTTGCCCGACACTTACAAAGAGTATTTACCCCACACGAAATCGAGCCCCCAGCATGTGTAACAGAAGAAGTGAAAAGTGTTCTGAGTAATTCCCATCAGATGGACCTACCCATACGTAAATTTTCCAAATCAGGAGTGAAAGCAGCTATTGATAAGCTAAATATTAAAAAAGCCCCTGGGTACGACCTTATCACTGGAAAAATAGTAAAGCAACTTCCAGAAGAAGGAGTGACATATCTAACCTACTTATTTTACGCGATACTAACATCTGGCATTTCATCCGAGGCTTCAATCTTATATGTTTTCTTCAATCTAATGTTGGAAAAAATCGTACGTGCAGCAGGTCTAAATCGCACAGGCACTATCTTCCACAAGAGTGTCATGTTACTGGCGTATGCTGATGATATTGACATCATTGGCCATAACAGCCGCGCCGTGAGTGCTGTATTTTCCGGCTTGGAGAGAGAAGCGAGGCGAGTGGGTGGTTTAGCGGTGAACGAGGACAAAACGAAGTACTTGGTGTCAACACACAAAGAGTCTCAGCGTCTTGGACACCACGTCACTGCTGGCGACTACAACGAAGTTGTGAAGGACTTCGTTTATCTGGCAAGCAGCATCAACACCACGAACGATGTCAGCAAAGAGATCAAGCGAAGAATCACTCTTGCCAACAGGTGTTACTTTGGGCTCAGTAGTCAATTGAGAAGCAGAGCCCTCTCTCGACGAACAAAAATTACACTCCACAAAGCCCTCATCCTTCCGGTCCTGCTGTATGGTGCCGAAATCTGAACGATGACAAACAATGATGAGCGAGCTTTGGTGGCGTTCGAGAGAAAAATTCTTCGAAGGATGTATGATCCTATATGCGTCTACGGAGAGTATCGAATCAGATGGAACAACGAGCTGTATGCGCTGTACGCCGACATTGATATAGTTCAGCGCATTAAAACACAGCGGCTGCGCTGGCAGGGACATGTTGTGCGAATGGATGAAAGTGCTCCGGCGAAAAAAGTATTTGAATCGATGCCGCCGGGTGGCGGACGCAGGAGGGGGAGACCACCACTACGTTGGAAGGACCAAGTTCAAGAGGACCTGGCTGCACGTGGAGTTTCCAATTGGCGCCAGCGTGCGCGAAGCAGAGACGACTGGCGAAGGCAGATAACGCGGCAATGATCAGAAATGGTTGTACGTCAATTATGATGATGATGATGATGACTAACATCTGGCTTTATACCTCCCCAATGGAAAGTGTCAGAAGTAAAAATGATTCTCAAACCCGGAAAAAGCGCTGATGAAGTTGAATCGTATCGTCCAATAAGCTTGTTACCGATTGCTTCTAACCTCATGGAAACCCTAGTGAGGAGCAAATTTTAGGCGTAAATTTGCCCCTACATATTTAGTTTTGCCATAACGCCCCAAACGTGTATATTTAAAATAGGGGCCAAGTGCTTAAACAACCAACCCTAAAATATATACGTTAATAGTCCTAAGACTTTGGCACCTCCCACTTTCATTGCTAAAACCACTCACACAACCGCCATCATATTTAGTGCAGCAGCCATCATACAAGTGAGTCTAAGACACCTCCCACCATAGTAATGCTACCAACAACAAGTGTTATACTCTGCGTTGGGAGGACAGAAGACACAGCCACAATTAAGTCAGACAGTGGAACCCTGTGATAAGCGACGAAAAACATGCAACGAAATCAACAACGCAAGATAACACAGGAGAATTCTACACCAACAATTGTGCAACCGGCTGACCACAGTTAAAATAATATGAATGTACAACCATAGTGCCCAACGCACTGATATGATTTTACAACAACAGTGCCCAACGCAATGTTAGAAAATTACAAGAGATCGCGACAGAAGTTGCCGACTGCATTAGTTCGGAAAATAGCCCACTAACAACACCCAAAAACGAAGGCCAAGCACAAAGTGGAACACGACAGACCGATCGCTAAGCACACCAACAGGCCGGACAAAGCATAAAGAGGAGAAGCAGAATTAAATATCCAATATTTAATATTTTTAAATATTTTATGCCATCGATAGAAAATATCAACAAAGTGCTGAAGGTGGCCGAAGGACAAATAGCAACAACAACAAACAACACAAGGAACAACAACAAGGTAAATCATCACAACAACAACACAATATTGAAGGTGGCCCAAGGGCAAGAACTTACAAGAACAACAGCGAGAAAACAACAACAATGTGCTGAAGGTAGCCCAAGGTCAAATTCAAACGAGAAGAACAATGCGGGAAACCGTAGCAACATGCCACAACAAACTACAGTTCCCACACAACAACTATTGGATGATCTACACTAAACCTGGAGCATAAAAGCAGGAGCAACTGGCAACCCAGCTCTCTTTCTTTCATTCGGCATCAGGCAGACAAGACGCTCTTTCTTTCATTCGGCATCAGGCAGACGAGACGCTCTTTCTTTATTTCGGCATCAGGCAGACAAGACGGTTCTTTCTTTCAGCATCAGGCAGACCAGACGCATCGTACTAAACAGAGTTATACACACTGACAAACGCAACAGAAGCTAGGGGAATCTAGAGAAGATTATTGTTTATAATCGATTCTCTGCTAGAGACCCACACTGACAAACGCAACAGAAGCTAGGGGAATCTAGAGGAGATTATGGTTTATAATCGATTCTCTGCTAGAAACCCACACTGACAAACGCAACAGAGGCTAGGGGAATCTAGAGGAGATTATGGTTTATAATCGATTCTCTGCTAGAAACCCACACTGACAAACGCAACAGAAGCTAGGGGAATCTAGAGGAGATTATGGTTTATAATCGATTCTCTGCTAGAAACCCACACTGACAAACGCAACAGAAGCTAGGGGAATCTAGAGGAGATTATGGTTTATAATCGATTCTCTGCTAGAAACCCACACGGACAAACGCTGCAGAAGCTAGGGGAATCTAGAGGAGATTATGGTTTATAATCGATTCTCTGCTAGAAACCCACACTGACAAACGCTACAGAAGCTAGGGGAATCTAGAGGAGATTATGGTTTATAATCGATTCTCTGCTAGAAACCCACACTGACAAACGCAACAGAAGCTAGGGGAATCTAGAGGAGATTATGGTTTATAATCGATTCTCTGCTAGAAACCCACACTGACAAACGCAACAGAAGCTAGGGGAATCTAGAGGAGATTATGGTTTATAATCGATTCTCTGCTAGAAACCCACACTGACAAACGCAACAGAAGCTAGGGGGACATAGAGTTCAACTGTGTCCGTATTTAAGTTTAGTAAAAATAATTGTATCAAGTAGTTAGCCTTTTTTTAAAATTAATAAATAAATAAAATAATTAAATCAACGTAAACAAGCTTTGAATACTTTAGAGATTTTCTGTAAACGACTCCTGGAAATCCGGCGATCTTACCCCGGCGAAAACGAGTCGTTACAGTGGCGCCCGAGCAGGGACTCTCAGAATAAAAAGAGTAAATACAACAAAGCTATATTATCCAACCCACGTCCCATCACCAGAGTCTGACACAGGATGGGAAAGACGAGTTGGGTGTACACCGTGCGAAAAGACCAACTGGTAGTCTGTTGTGTCGAGTTTGGCCTAGAGGCCACGGGCACAGTGGAAGAGCTACGAAAGAGGCTTGCGGAGTTCAACACCGACACAGAGATGACTCTAGACCAGGAGGTTCGGCTGGCAGAGCTACAGGCTCGACTCACGAGGAGTTTGTCGCCTGGATCCAGTTCACATCTAAGAGCTGGCCCCAGCGTAGAGAGACCTATAAGCCCCGGAGCATCGACAGACACGAAGAAAGCAGCGAGCATATCTGATACCGCATTCCAGACAGTAGTCCCTGAAGTTTCGCGAAGCGGGATAGCCATCTACTCGGCAGTCATCGACCACGTTAGGAAATGGTCCTTGAAATATGATGGAGGGCATGACCCGATAGCTTTCATAGAGCGAGTGGAAGAATTATCGGAAGTCTATGGACTAAACAAGCACATGCTGCCTCGAAATATGCCAGAACTCCTAAGGGAGCGTGCTCTGCTCTGGTATAGAAACAACAACCGAGCATGGGTTGATTGGGTTTTATTCAAAAAGGACTTCTTGAAGTTTTTCCTACCCACCAGGTACTTCGAAAAGCTGGAGGATGAAATTCGCCAACGACGGCAAAACCCACGTGAACATTTCAAACAGTACGTGGTAGAACTTCAAAACCTGATGCGTCACGCAGGATACACGGAGGCCCAGAAATTAGAACGAATCTTTCGCAACAGCCTAGAGGAATACCAGTGGTATTTCCGGCGAAAGGATTTCGATACGCTGCAAGAACTGGTGGAAATGGCGGAAGACCTCGAGGGTATACGTGGTGACAGGGAGACTTCACGAGCAGCACCACCACGACCAACACCACCACGACCAACACCACCACGACCAACACCACCACGACCAACACCAACACGCCACGAGATACAACCACGGGTCGAGCGCATGTCCCCATGCGAAACCAGAAACCGACAAGTAGCACCGGCCAACTGTACCAACAAGGTGGTACCTATAAATCCACGAACAGCATGCAGAAGATATGGTCAGTCTGATCACATAGCGCGACACTGCCGCAATGCCCAAGTACTTTTCTGTTGGGAGTGCGGTAGGAGAGGAACTAGAACAGTTGAATGCTGTAGGACGGTAGGGGGAAACGAGCGGGGCTGCCGCCAGCAACGAGGCATGGAGCAGCCCACGGACAACAAGCCTCAAACGCAGTAAGTGCACTACGCTACGATGGACAGCGTATCTGTGCCGCCGTCACCATTGGCACAGAAAACATCACGGCCACACTAGACACAGGCGCCACAAGGAGTTTCATCAGCGAGCGACTCATTTCCCATTTAGGTGCTACCACCGGTAGAGTAAACTCTACATACACTAGAGCACGGATGGCGGATGGTCGAACAAGAGATATTACTCAAGCGTTTGTGACGTGTGGAAAGGTATGTCAGCTGGAGCTACTTAGCATGCCCGACTCCACCGACGACTTACTGCTCGGCCTGGACTTCATGACACAGCAAGGCCTATCCATGACATGTGGAGGCCAGGAAATCCAGCTAGGCCCCAAGACGGATGGTGTGCAATCACAAGTTACCGTATCGTGCACAACCATACGACATGAAGCCGCTACGGACGAATCAAAGATAAAACTGTTTCTGGCCACAGAGTTGGCTAAATTCACAGACGGGTCAAACGTGACCAATATCACAAGCCACAAAATAGTGATTCTCGATGACCGACCCATCAAACAACGATACTACCCGAGAAATCCAGCGCAGCAAGAAATCATTGGCGCGGAAGTGGACGAATTAATAGCTAAAGGCTGTATCGAACCCTCGCATAGCCCCCACAGCGCACCGATTGTGCTAGTAAGGAAACGGGATGGGAAATGGCGTCTGTGCATCGATTATCGGCAACTCAACGCCAGGTCCATACCCGACGCATAGCCACTGCCGCGAATCCAACACATCTTAGACCGACTGCGTGAGGCTAAATACATCAGTAGTCTCGACCTGAAGAACGGGTATTGGCAGATACCAATGGAGGAGCACAGCAAGCAATATACCGCATTCACGGTACCCGGCAGAGGCCTCTTCCAGTGGCGTGTTATGCCTTTCGGGCTACACTCCGCACCAGCAACCTTTCAAAGAGCACTGGACCAAGTTATTGGCCACGACATGGAGCCACACGCGTTTGCCTACCTTGATGACATTATTGTCACAGGGAGAGACCTAGAAGAACACATGAGAAACCTGCAAGAGGTGTTCCGACGGTTGAGGGAGGCAAATTTGAAACTAAATCTGGAGAAGTGTGCATTCTTTCGGAAGGAGCTAAAATATCTGGGACACGTGGTCAGCGACAAAGGAATACATACTGATCGCTGCCATACGGGAGCTGCAACCACCAGAGAACATACGACAGCTACGTCGCTGCTTGGGCATCGCATCTTGGTACCGCCGTTTTGTACCCGACTTTGCAAAAGCAGTACACCCTTTAACGATGCTGCTAAGGAAAGGAAAACATTTCCGATGGGGTACCGAACAACAGGAGGCTTTTGAATTACTGAAACAACGATTGACGGAAGCTCCGATCCTCGCCTGCCCAGACTTTAGTCAGAAGTTCACGCTCCAGACCGACGCCAGTGACTACGGGTTGGGAGCAGTGCTTACGCAAGGAGATCGAGGGGGCGGAGCGCGTAATAGCGTACACTAGTAGACACCTGAATGGAGCTGAGCTAAACTACTCCCCAACTGAGAAGGAGTGTCTAGCCATAATATGGGGCATCCGGAAAATGCGGCCATATCTAGAGGGCTACCACTTTACCGTGATCACCGACCACCTATCGCTGAAGTGGCTAAATTCCATCGAGAGCCCTTCAGGACGCATAGCACGGTGGGCGCTAGAACTTCAGCAGCATTCATTCGAGGTACAATACCGCAAAGGAAAACTAAATGTACTGGCGGACGCACTATCAAGACAACCGGTCGAGGCTGCATGCACTGTCACTGTGCAGGACCAAGCAGAGCAAAATTGCAAGTGGTGGCTCAAGCGAAAAGGAGAAATACTTGCCAACCCGGCTAAATTCTCCGACTACACACTGGAAAACGGGCAGCTGTATCGCCATATACCAAATCGCACGGGTGATGAGGACTGTACACCATGGAAGTTGTGCGTACCTAGGCCTCTGAGGGTACGCATTTTGCAAGAGAACCACGACGCGCCAACCGCAGGACACCTAGGCATCCGGAAAACGATAGCCCGAGTTGCAAATAGGTACTACTGGCCAGGACTGTTCCGGGACACCAGCCGCTACGTTCGTCAGTGCACACTATGCCAGGAGTACAAGCCCAGCCAACAACAACCTGCTGGAGAAATGCTGACGCAAATACCCCTGGAGCCGTGGGCCATATTGTCCGCAGATTTTGTTGGGCCTCTACCCCGCTCAAAGCATGGAAACACAATGGTACTAGTTGACGGACAACGGTTCACAGTTTACAAGCAAGTCCTTTCAGCGCTTTGTAGAAGACTACGGTATCAAGCACCAGTTTACCGCACCGTACACACCACAGGAAAATGCCGCCGAACGCGCCAACCGCACAGTGAAGACAATGATCGCCCAATACGCCGGTAAACATCAACAAAAGTGGGATGACCTATTGCCTGAGTTGACCCTGGCCATCAATACCAGCGTATCAGAGACAACTGGCTATAGCCCCGCGTTCCTGATACAAGGACGGGAGCCACGCCGCCCAGGAGCTTTCTATGATGAAACCACCCCAGGAACAGGACAACGGAAACAAACACCCAACGATAGAGCCGAACTCCTCAAGGAAGCATACACATTAGTGACAAGGAATCTGGAACGAGCGGCTCAAGATCAACGGCGTCATTGTAACCTACGACGAAGACCCTGGAAACCAGAAGTTGGACAATTGGTGTTAGCAAAACAGCACCATTTGTCCAAAGCCATTGACCATTTCGCCGCCAAGTTGGCCCCACGCTACGATGGGCCATACCGGATAGACACCTTCACCTCCCCAGTCATTGTCAAGATGAAACGTGAAGGAACCAAGGAGACAAAGACAGCGCATATTAGCGAGCTGAAACCATTCTGCGCGCCACGTGGCAGCGCAGCATACGGGAATTAAGAAACGCATCTGACGAGAACAGTGTACACAAAGGAAAGGAATCCGATTCCAGCGAGGATCATGCAAAATCATCACCCTCTGGCAGGGTAAGGTGACCATTTTCCATCGGCCGCAAAGTAGGGAGGACATGTGAGGAGCAAATTTTAGGCGTAAATTTGCCCCTACATATTTAGTTTTGCCATAACGCCCCAAACGTGTATATTTAAAATAGGGGCCAAGTGCTTAAACAACCAACCCTAAAATATATACGTTAATAGTCCTAAGACTTTGGCACCTCCCACTTTCATTGCTAAAACCACTCACACAACTGCCATCATATTTAGTGCAGCAGCCATCATACAAGTGAGTCTAAGACACCTCCCACCATAGTAATGCTACCAACAACAAGTGTTATACTCTGCGTTGGGAGGACAGAAGACACAGCCACAATTAAGTCAGACAGTGGAACCCTGTGATAAGCGACGAAAAACATGCAACGAAGTCAACAACGCAAGATAACACAGGAGAATTCTACACCAACAATTGTGCAACCGGCTGACCACAGTTAAAATAATATGAATGTACAACCATAGTGCCCAACGCACTAATATGAATTTCCAACAACAGTGCCCAACGCAATGTTAGAAATTTACAAGAGATCGCGACCAAGCACAAAGTGGAACACGACAGACCGATCGCTAAGCACACCAACAGGCCGGACAAAGCATAAAGAGGAGAAGCAGAATTAAATATCCAATATTTAATATTTTTAAATATTTTATGCCATCGATAGAAAATATCAACAAAGTGCTGAAGGTGGCCGAAGGACAAATAGCAACAACAACAAACAACACAAGGAACAACAACAAGGTAAATCATCACAACAACAACACAATATTGAAGGTGGCCCAAGGGCAAGAACTTACAAGAACAACAGCGAGAAAACAACAACAATGTGCTGAAGGTAGCCCAAGGTCAAATTCAAACGAGAAGAACAATGCGGGAAACCGTAGCAACATGCCACAACAAACTACAGTTCCCACACAACAACTATTGGATGATCTACACTAAACCTGGAGCATAAAAGCAGGAGCAACTGGCAACCCAGCTCTCTTTCTTTCATTCGGCATCAGGCAGACAAGACGCTCTTTCTTTCATTCGGCATCAGGCAGACGAGACGCTCTTTCTTTATTTCGGCATCAGGCAGACAAGACGGTTCTTTCTTTCAGCATCAGGCAGACCAGACGCATCGTACTAAACAGAGTTATACACACTGACAAACGCAACAGAAGCTAGGGGAATCTAGAGGAGATTATGGTTTATAATCGATTCTCTGCTAGAGACCCACACTGACAAACGCAACAGAGGCTAGGGGAATCTAGAGGAGATTATGGTTTATAATCGATTCTCTGCTAGAAACCCACACTGACAAACGCAACAGAAGCTAGGGGAATCTAGAGGAGATTATGGTTTATAATCGATTCTCTGCTAGAAACCCACACTGACAAACGCAACAGAAGCTAGGGGTATCTAGAGGAGATTATGGTTTATAATCGATTCTCTGCTAGAAACCCACACGGACAAACTCTACAGAAGCTAGGGGAATCTAGAGGAGATTATGGTTTATAATCGATTCTCTGCTAGAAACCCACACTGACAAACGCTACAGAAGCTAGGGGAATCTAGAGGAGATTATGGTTTATAATCGATTCTCTGCTAGAAACCCACACGGACAAACGCTGCAGAAGCTAGGGGAATCTAGAGGAGATTATGGTTTATAATCGATTCTCTGCTAGAAACCCACACTGACAAACGCTACAGAAGCTAGGGGAATCTAGAGGAGATTATGGTTTATAATCGATTCTCTGCTAGAAACCCACACTGACAAACGCAACAGAAGCTAGGGGAATCTAGAGGAGATTATGGTTTATAATCGATTCTCTGCTAGAAACCCACACTGACAAACGCAACAGAAGCTAGGGGAATCTAGAGGAGATTATGGTTTATAATCGATTCTCTGCTAGAAACCCACACTGACAAACGCAACAGAAGCTAGGGGGACATAGAGTTCAACTGTGTCCGTATTTAAGTTTAGTAAAAATAATTGTATCAAGTAGTTAGCCTTTTTTTAAAATTAATAAATAAATAAAATAATTAAATCAACGTAAACAAGCTTTGAATACTTTAGAGATTTTCTGTAAACGACTCCTGGAAATCCGGCGATCTTACCCCGGCGAAAACGAGTCGTTACAGTGGCGCCCGAGCAGGGACTCTCAGAATAAAAAGAGTAAATACAACAAAGCTATATTATCCAACCCACGTCCCATCACCAGAGTCTGACACAGGATGGGAAAGACGAGTTGGGTGTACACCGTGCGAAAAGACCAACTGGTAGTCTGTTGTGTCGAGTTTGGCCTAGAGGCCACGGGCACAGTGGAAGAGCTACGAAAGAGGCTTGCGGAGTTCAACACCGACACAGAGATGACTCTAGACCAGGAGGTTCGGCTGGCAGAGCTACAGGCTCGACTCACGAGGAGTTTGTCGCCTGGATCCAGTTCACATCTAAGAGCTGGCCCCAGCGTAGAGAGACCTATAAGCCCCGGAGCATCGACAGACACGAAGAAAGCAGCGAGCATATCTGATACCGCATTCCAGACAGTAGTCCCTGAAGTTTCGCGAAGCGGGATAGCCATCTACTCGGCAGTCATCGACCACGTTAGGAAATGGTCCTTGAAATATGATGGAGGGCATGACCCGATAGCTTTCATAGAGCGAGTGGAAGAATTATCGGAAGTCTATGGACTAAACAAGCACATGCTGCCTCGAAATATGCCAGAACTCCTAAGGGAGCGTGCTCTGCTCTGGTATAGAAACAACAACCGAGCATGGGTTGATTGGGTTTTATTCAAAAAGGACTTCTTGAAGTTTTTCCTACCCACCAGGTACTTCGAAAAGCTGGAGGATGAAATTCGCCAACGACGGCAAAACCCACGTGAACATTTCAAACAGTACGTGGTAGAACTTCAAAACCTGATGCGTCACGCAGGATACACGGAGGCCCAGAAATTAGAACGAATCTTTCGCAACAGCCTAGAGGAATACCAGTGGTATTTCCGGCGAAAGGATTTCGATACGCTGCAAGAACTGGTGGAAATGGCGGAAGACCTCGAGGGTATACGTGGTGACAGGGAGACTTCACGAGCAGCACCACCACGACCAACACCACCACGACCAACACCACCACGACCAACACCACCACGACCAACACCAACACGCCACGAGATACAACCACGGGTCGAGCGCATGTCCCCATGCGAAACCAGAAACCGACAAGTAGCACCGGCCAACTGTACCAACAAGGTGGTACCTATAAATCCACGAACAGCATGCAGAAGATATGGTCAGTCTGATCACATAGCGCGACACTGCCGCAATGCCCAAGTACTTTTCTGTTGGGAGTGCGGTAGGAGAGGAACTAGAACAGTTGAATGCTGTAGGACGGTAGGGGGAAACGAGCGGGGCTGCCGCCAGCAACGAGGCATGGAGCAGCCCACGGACAACAAGCCTCAAACGCAGTAAGTGCACTACGCTACGATGGACAGCGTATCTGTGCCGCCGTCACCATTGGCACAGAAAACATCACGGCCACACTAGACACAGGCGCCACAAGGAGTTTCATCAGCGAGCGACTCATTTCCCATTTAGGTGCTACCACCGGTAGAGTAAACTCTACATACACTAGAGCACGGATGGCGGATGGTCGAACAAGAGATATTACTCAAGCGTTTGTGACGTGTGGAAAGGTATGTCAGCTGGAGCTACTTAGCATGCCCGACTCCACCGACGACTTACTGCTCGGCCTGGACTTCATGACACAGCAAGGCCTATCCATGACATGTGGAGGCCAGGAAATCCAGCTAGGCCCCAAGACGGATGGTGTGCAATCACAAGTTACCGTATCGTGCACAACCATACGACATGAAGCCGCTACGGACGAATCAAAGATAAAACTGTTTCTGGCCACAGAGTTGGCTAAATTCACAGACGGGTCAAACGTGACCAATATCACAAGCCACAAAATAGTGATTCTCGATGACCGACCCATCAAACAACGATACTACCCGAGAAATCCAGCGCAGCAAGAAATCATTGGCGCGGAAGTGGACGAATTAATAGCTAAAGGCTGTATCGAACCCTCGCATAGCCCCCACAGCGCACCGATTGTGCTAGTAAGGAAACGGGATGGGAAATGGCGTCTGTGCATCGATTATCGGCAACTCAACGCCAGGTCCATACCCGACGCATAGCCACTGCCGCGAATCCAACACATCTTAGACCGACTGCGTGAGGCTAAATACATCAGTAGTCTCGACCTGAAGAACGGGTATTGGCAGATACCAATGGAGGAGCACAGCAAGCAATATACCGCATTCACGGTACCCGGCAGAGGCCTCTTCCAGTGGCGTGTTATGCCTTTCGGGCTACACTCCGCACCAGCAACCTTTCAAAGAGCACTGGACCAAGTTATTGGCCACGACATGGAGCCACACGCGTTTGCCTACCTTGATGACATTATTGTCACAGGGAGAGACCTAGAAGAACACATGAGAAACCTGCAAGAGGTGTTCCGACGGTTGAGGGAGGCAAATTTGAAACTAAATCTGGAGAAGTGTGCATTCTTTCGGAAGGAGCTAAAATATCTGGGACACGTGGTCAGCGACAAAGGAATACATACTGATCGCTGCCATACGGGAGCTGCAACCACCAGAGAACATACGACAGCTACGTCGCTGCTTGGGCATCGCATCTTGGTACCGCCGTTTTGTACCCGACTTTGCAAAAGCAGTACACCCTTTAACGATGCTGCTAAGGAAAGGAAAACATTTCCGATGGGGTACCGAACAACAGGAGGCTTTTGAATTACTGAAACAACGATTGACGGAAGCTCCGATCCTCGCCTGCCCAGACTTTAGTCAGAAGTTCACGCTCCAGACCGACGCCAGTGACTACGGGTTGGGAGCAGTGCTTACGCAAGGAGATCGAGGGGGCGGAGCGCGTAATAGCGTACACTAGTAGACACCTGAATGGAGCTGAGCTAAACTACTCCCCAACTGAGAAGGAGTGTCTAGCCATAATATGGGGCATCCGGAAAATGCGGCCATATCTAGAGGGCTACCACTTTACCGTGATCACCGACCACCTATCGCTGAAGTGGCTAAATTCCATCGAGAGCCCTTCAGGACGCATAGCACGGTGGGCGCTAGAACTTCAGCAGCATTCATTCGAGGTACAATACCGCAAAGGAAAACTAAATGTACTGGCGGACGCACTATCAAGACAACCGGTCGAGGCTGCATGCACTGTCACTGTGCAGGACCAAGCAGAGCAAAATTGCAAGTGGTGGCTCAAGCGAAAAGGAGAAATACTTGCCAACCCGGCTAAATTCTCCGACTACACACTGGAAAACGGGCAGCTGTATCGCCATATACCAAATCGCACGGGTGATGAGGACTGTACACCATGGAAGTTGTGCGTACCTAGGCCTCTGAGGGTACGCATTTTGCAAGAGAACCACGACGCGCCAACCGCAGGACACCTAGGCATCCGGAAAACGATAGCCCGAGTTGCAAATAGGTACTACTGGCCAGGACTGTTCCGGGACACCAGCCGCTACGTTCGTCAGTGCACACTATGCCAGGAGTACAAGCCCAGCCAACAACAACCTGCTGGAGAAATGCTGACGCAAATACCCCTGGAGCCGTGGGCCATATTGTCCGCAGATTTTGTTGGGCCTCTACCCCGCTCAAAGCATGGAAACACAATGGTACTAGTTGACGGACAACGGTTCACAGTTTACAAGCAAGTCCTTTCAGCGCTTTGTAGAAGACTACGGTATCAAGCACCAGTTTACCGCACCGTACACACCACAGGAAAATGCCGCCGAACGCGCCAACCGCACAGTGAAGACAATGATCGCCCAATACGCCGGTAAACATCAACAAAAGTGGGATGACCTATTGCCTGAGTTGACCCTGGCCATCAATACCAGCGTATCAGAGACAACTGGCTATAGCCCCGCGTTCCTGATACAAGGACGGGAGCCACGCCGCCCAGGAGCTTTCTATGATGAAACCACCCCAGGAACAGGACAACGGAAACAAACACCCAACGATAGAGCCGAACTCCTCAAGGAAGCATACACATTAGTGACAAGGAATCTGGAACGAGCGGCTCAAGATCAACGGCGTCATTGTAACCTACGACGAAGACCCTGGAAACCAGAAGTTGGACAATTGGTGTTAGCAAAACAGCACCATTTGTCCAAAGCCATTGACCATTTCGCCGCCAAGTTGGCCCCACGCTACGATGGGCCATACCGGATAGACACCTTCACCTCCCCAGTCATTGTCAAGATGAAACGTGAAGGAACCAAGGAGACAAAGACAGCGCATATTAGCGAGCTGAAACCATTCTGCGCGCCACGTGGCAGCGCAGCATACGGGAATTAAGAAACGCATCTGACGAGAACAGTGTACACAAAGGAAAGGAATCCGATTCCAGCGAGGATCATGCAAAATCATCACCCTCTGGCAGGGTAAGGTGACCATTTTCCATCGGCCGCAAAGTAGGGAGGACATGTGAGGAGCAAATTTTAGGCGTAAATTTGCCCCTACATATTTAGTTTTGCCATAACGCCCCAAACGTGTATATTTAAAATAGGGGCCAAGTGCTTAAACAACCAACCCTAAAATATATACGTTAATAGTCCTAAGACTTTGGCACCTCCCACTTTCATTGCTAAAACCACTCACACAACTGCCATCATATTTAGTGCAGCAGCCATCATACAAGTGAGTCTAAGACACCTCCCACCATAGTAATGCTACCAACAACAAGTGTTATACTCTGCGTTGGGAGGACAGAAGACACAGCCACAATTAAGTCAGACAGTGGAACCCTGTGATAAGCGACGAAAAACATGCAACGAAGTCAACAACGCAAGATAACACAGGAGAATTCTACACCAACAATTGTGCAACCGGCTGACCACAGTTAAAATAATATGAATGTACAACCATAGTGCCCAACGCACTAATATGAATTTCCAACAACAGTGCCCAACGCAATGTTAGAAATTTACAAGAGATCGCGACCAAGCACAAAGTGGAACACGACAGACCGATCGCTAAGCACACCAACAGGCCGGACAAAGCATAAAGAGGAGAAGCAGAATTAAATATCCAATATTTAATATTTTTAAATATTTTATGCCATCGATAGAAAATATCAACAAAGTGCTGAAGGTGGCCGAAGGACAAATAGCAACAACAACAAACAACACAAGGAACAACAACAAGGTAAATCATCACAACAACAACACAATATTGAAGGTGGCCCAAGGGCAAGAACTTACAAGAACAACAGCGAGAAAACAACAACAATGTGCTGAAGGTAGCCCAAGGTCAAATTCAAACGAGAAGAACAATGCGGGAAACCGTAGCAACATGCCACAACAAACTACAGTTCCCACACAACAACTATTGGATGATCTACACTAAACCTGGAGCATAAAAGCAGGAGCAACTGGCAACCCAGCTCTCTTTCTTTCATTCGGCATCAGGCAGACAAGACGCTCTTTCTTTCATTCGGCATCAGGCAGACGAGACGCTCTTTCTTTATTTCGGCATCAGGCAGACAAGACGGTTCTTTCTTTCAGCATCAGGCAGACCAGACGCATCGTACTAAACAGAGTTATACACACTGACAAACGCAACAGAAGCTAGGGGAATCTAGAGGAGATTATGGTTTATAATCGATTCTCTGCTAGAGACCCACACTGACAAACGCAACAGAGGCTAGGGGAATCTAGAGGAGATTATGGTTTATAATCGATTCTCTGCTAGAAACCCACACTGACAAACGCAACAGAAGCTAGGGGAATCTAGAGGAGATTATGGTTTATAATCGATTCTCTGCTAGAAACCCACACTGCCAAACGCTACAGAAGCTAGGGGAATCTAAAGGAGATTATGGATTATAATCGATTCTCTGCTAGAAACCCACACTGACAAACGGAACAGAAGCTAGGGGAATCTAGAGGAGATTATGGTTTATAATCGATTCTCTGCTAGAAACCCACACTGACAAACGCAACAGAAGCTAGGGGTATCTAGAGGAGATTATGGTTTATAATCGATTCTCTGCTAGAAACCCACACGGACAAACTCTACAGAAGCTAGGGGAATCTAGAGGAGATTATGGTTTATAATCGATTCTCTGCTAGAAACCCACACTGACAAACGCTACAGAAGCTAGGGGAATCTAGAGGATATTATGGTTTATAATCGATTCTCTGCTAGAAACCCACACTGACAAACGCAACAGAAGCTAGGGGAATCTAGAGGAGATTGTGGTTTATAATCGATTCTCTGCTAGAAACCCACACTGACAAACGCTACAGAAGCTAGGGGAATCTAGAGGAGATTATGGTTTATAATCGATTCTCTGCTAGAAACCCACACTGACAAACGCAACAGAAGCTAGGGGGACATAGAGTTCAACTGTGTCCGTATTTAAGTTTAGTAAAAATAATTGTATCAAGTAGTTAGCCTTTTTTAAAATTAATAAATAAATAAAATAATTAAATCAACGTAAACAAGCTTTGAATACTTTAGAGATTTTCAGTAAACGACTCCTGGAAATCCGGCGAGCTTACCCCGGCGAAAACGAGTCGTTACGCCCTTTTCCTGAAAAGACTACTCCCAGTTATAGAAGAGCGAAAGCTAATTCCAAATCATCAATTTGGATTCCGGAAAGAACACAGCAAAATCGAACAGGTTCATAGGATTGTTGAGTATATATACACTGCATTCGAACAGAACAAATATTGTACAGCGGCGTTTCTTGACATCTCGCAAGCATTTGATCATCGCCTTTGACTTGCTTTACAAAATAAAAACTACACCCCCCATTAACTCATCATCATCATCATCATCATCATCATCATCATAATTGGCGTACAACCATGATCATTACCGCGCTATCAGCCTTCGCCAGTCGTCTCTGCTTCGCGCACGCTGGCGCCAATTGGAAACACCAAGTGCAGCCAGGTCCTCTTGATCTTGGTCCTTCCAACGTAGTGGTGGTCTCCCCCTCCTGCGTCCGCCATCCGGCGGCATCGATTCAAATACTTTTTTCGCCGGAGCACTTTCATCCATTCGCACAACATGTCCCAGCCAGCGCAGCCGCTGAGTTTTAATGCGCTGAACTATATCAATGTCGGCGTACAGCTCATACAGCTCGTTGTTCCATCTGATTCGATACTCTCCGTAGACGCATATAGGATCATACATCCTTCGAAGAATTTTTCTCTCGAACGCCCCCAAAGCTCGCTCATCATTGTTTGTCATCGTTCAGATTTCGGCACCATACAGCAGGACCGGAAGGATGAGGGCTTTGTAGAGCGAAATTTTTGTTCGTCGAGAGAGGGCTCTGCTTCTCAATTGCCTACTGAGCCCAAAGTAACACCTGTTGGCAAGAGTGATTCTTCGCATGATCTCCTTGCTGACATCGTTCGTGGTGTTGATGCTGCTTGCCAGATAAACGAAGTCCTTCACAACTTCGTTGTAGTCGCCAACAGTGACGTGGTGTCCAAGACGCCGAGACTCTTTGTGTGTTGACACCAAGTACTTCGTTTTGTCCTCGTTTACCGCTAAACCCACTCGTCTCGCTTCTCTCTCCAAGCCGGAAAATGCAGCAGTCACGGCGCGGCTGTTATGGCCAATGATGTCAATATCATCAGCATACGCCAGTAACATGACACTCTTGTGGAAGATAGTGCTTGTGCGATTTAGACCTGCTACACGTACGATTTTTTCCAACATTAGATTGAAGAAAACACACGATAAGGAGTCACCTTGTCTGAATCCTCGCTCAGTAACAAACGGCTCGGACAAGTCATTACCGATTTTAACTGAGCCAGTGGTGGTGCTTAGCGTCATTTTGCACAGCCGAATTAGTTTAGCAGGGACTTCAAATTCAGACATAGCGGCGTACAGTTGACTCCTTACGGTGCTGTCGAATGCGGCTTTGAAATCGACGAAAAGGTGGTGTATGTCGATCTGCTTCTCTAGGGTTTTCTCCAGGATTTGGCGTAGTGTGAACATTTGGTCAATGGTGCCTTTACCAGGTCTGAAGCCACACTGATAAGGCCCAATCAGTTCATTGGCGATGGGCTTCAGCCTTTCACAGAGTACGCTTGACAGGACCTTATATGCGATGTTCAGAAGGCTGATCCCGCGGTAGTTGGCACAAATTGCCGGATCACCCTTCTTATGGATTGGGCAGAGCACACTTAAGTTCCAGTTGCTGGGCATGCATTCCTCCGACCATATTTTGCAGATGAGCTGGTGCATGCGTTTCGTGAGCTCATCGCCGCCAGCCTTGAATAGCTCCGCTGGTATACCATCAGCTCCGGCGGCTTTGTTGTTTTTGAGCCGCCTAATAGCTAGCAAGACCTCGTCATGGTCGGGGGGCTCTACTTCATGTTCGTCGTCAGCTACTGTGGAGTCGGGTTCATCTTCATTATTATCATTAGCGCTGTCTCCATTCAGCAGCTTCGAGAAGTGTTCCCTCCATAACGTGAGTACGCTCTGGACATCCGTCACTAAATTCCCGTTTTCGTCTTTGCAGGAATTGGAATTGGCTCCGGTCTTAAAACCTTCCGTTTGGCGCCTCACACGTTCGTAGAATTTTCGAGCCATATTCCTGCTGCCAAACATCTCGATTTCCTCGCATTCTCTCTTTTCGGCTTCTCGTGTCTTGCGCCTAAAGAGACGCTTCTTTTCCCTTCTCTTCTCTCGATATCGCTCCTTAGCAGCTCGCGTTGCAGCCGATCGCAGGGTGAGTTGGTATGCTGCGTCTTTCTCTGCAGCGGCGTTGCGACACTCTTCATCATACCAGCTGTTTTTCTTCGGGCGGTGATAGCCAATCACCTCTTCAGCGGCCGTGCGTATGGAGTGGGAAATAAGCGACCACTGCACGCAAATATTGAAATCATGGGGAGTATCCGTCAGCATATTCGAGAGCCGAGAAGCAAATGCGGTAGCTGTCTGTTGCGATTGTAGCTTTCCGACGTCAAGCTTCCTCTGCGCATTAGAGCGAACGTTTTTTGCCGCACTGAGGCGAGTGCGAACCTTAGCTACAACAAGGTAGTGGTCCGAATCAATGTTGGCACCTCGGATTGTACGTACGTCTAACACGCTGGATGCATGCCTGCCGTCGATCACAACGTGATCAATTTGTTTCCTGGTTTTATGATCAGGGGACAGCCAGGTGGCTTTGTGAATATTGGGTTGTTGGAATCTAGTACTACTAACTACCATGTTCCGCGCTGCGGCGAAGTCGATCAGCCTCAAACCGTTTTCTGATGACTGCTCGTGGAGGCTGAACTTACCGACGGTTGGTTCAAAAATGCTTTCTTTGCCCACCCTGGCGTTGAAGTCACCTAGCACAATTTTTACATCGTGGCGGGGGCATCGATCGAAGGTTTTTTCTAGTTGATCGTAGAAGGCATCCTTGGTGTTTTCGTCTTTCTCATCCGTCGGAGCATGTGCGCAGATTAGGCTGATGTTAAAGTATTTCGCCTTAATGCGGAGTGTGGCAAGCCTGTCGTCGACTGGGGTAAATCGCAGGACTTCATCTCGCAATCGTTTGCTTACCACAAAACCTACACCGAGTCTGCGCTTCGTCGCATGGCATCTGTAGTAGATGTCACATGTAGCTTTTTTTGAGCGTCCATGTCCCGTTCATCGCATTTCCTGGAGTGCGGTGACGTCAGCTCTATATTTTTCGAGGACGTCTACCAGCTGGATAGAGGCACTTTCCCTATTAAGGTTCCGGACATTCCAGGTGCATATCCTTAAATCGTGTTCCTTATAACGTTTGCGGGGGTTTTCGTCAACAGTTGTGGGGCATTTCATCCGAGTCTTCAATCTTATATTCACTGGATTTTTCTTTTTTTTTTATGTGGCGGGTTCCAAGCCCAGCGCACAACCCTAAGCTAGGGATTTTATTTTTTTTGTTTGGTGGTGGTAACCCACTTCGGGGGTATGAGCGCTGCCGTTGGTACCTATAGTACTCCTCCGCCACCGTTCCTACATGCGAGACCCCACCTGGCCGGACACTTTGATGAATCCTTAAACCGAATATGTCAGAGTGGCCTCACCAAAGCTCCCTCTCTTGTTGGCCCTGACCAAGGATCCCACATGGGTTGGTTACCACATCTTCACCTAGGTTGGTCAGGTTACCAGGGTGCACCACGTGGAGGTGAGAGTAGGAAGATTTAAGAGACATGAGCCGTTAGTAGCAGGAAATCCTAACGTGAACCTGTCCCCCTTGGCAATCCCCATAAACTACTATGCGTTAATCAAGTCCTATCTTACACACAGATATTTTTTCGTAAAGCAAGGTGAAGGACAATTTGAACGCCGTGAAAGCTCAGCAGTCGTACCCTAAGGAAGTGTCATGGGCCCAATACTTAATCTACTGTACACGTACGACTTACCATTAGCTGAAGGAGTCACCATAGGTACCTTTGCAAATGAGACTGCAGTCTTAGCTGTTGACACTCTCCCACACTTAGCTTCCTCTAAAATCCAGAGTGGGCTAAACAAAATTACTGACTGGCTAAAAAAATGGAGAATCAAGTTGACCGAAACAAAATCAGTCCAGGTTACATTCCCTCTCAAACGTAACACCTGCCCACCCGTTAAACTCAACGGCATATTTTTTACAAAACGAAAATCACTCGGTATAAAGCTCAGTAATCTACACTGGCTCTTGAATCGAAACTCCAAAGTCTCAATCGATAGCAAATTGCTCTTATACACAGCAATTTTAAAAGCAGCAATTTTAAATTTTTTAAATGTTGAAATACTTCAAAGATTCCAATCAAAGACACTAAGAATGATTGTAAACGCACCTTATTATGTCATAAACAACCAAATCCATCGTGACCTCAAAGTTCCTACAGTCGCTCAAGAAATAAAAAAGCTCTCTACTTCGCACAATCTGAGACTCCAAGTCCACCCAAAACCACTGATATCGGAACTGACTTCCAACCCCTTCACTTTCATCCGACTGAAGAGAAAATCCACAACAGATCTCCTGTGCTAATAGGCAATGGCTGCACCACTGGGTTTAGTCCATAAAAGTCAGTAAAGTCAAAAATTAGTCTTAAGTTTTTAAATATAGCTGAATGTGATTGAATGCAACAGATTGCAATAAAAATTTGGATATTAAAACAAAAAAATAATAAAAAATAAATAAATATATATATATATATATATATATATATATATATATATATATATATATATATATATATGTATATGTATATATATATATATCCCTGAGGCGCGATTCATAGAACTTGTTTGTCTAAATAAAGACGCTTGTATTCATCTTTTAGAAGAAATAAATCCTTTTATGAATTCACAAATGACTAATCGTATGTAAACTCAACGTTCGTAATTAAAAATTACTTTAATTTTATTTTTGTATGAATATAACAGATTTTTAACTAAAAACATTCTTAACTGGTTCTTTCAGTTCTCACATGCTAATAATTGGTTGAGAGTTTCTTTACTAATAGAGAATTCAAAACTACTCAACACACTTACAAAAACACAATAGTATAGAATGACGTCACTCTGACGTCACATTCTCTACCAGTAGAGAAAAAATCGATGGAGAAGAGTTATAGAAACGAGCTACTGATCATCAGTTTGGCTTCCGCGAGAAACTTAGCACGGTTGAACAAGTTTACCGTATTGTAGCAATATACAAAGAACTGAAGAGCGTAAAGAATTCTGCTCTGCTGTGTACCTCGATATCACACAAGCATTTGACAGAGTATGGCATGCATGACTCTCAATGAAACTAAGTATACTGCCACTGAAGATTGGTATGAGTTAAAAGTTACCTTTCGTGTAGAAAATTTTTCTTAAATCACAAGAGTTTCATCGCTGAAGAGTACCCTATTCAAGTTCGAATCCCGCAAGGTAGTGTACTGACCCCATTTCTCTTTTCGGAGCTATGCGCAGGCGGACATACTTTCTCTGACACTCATGGGTCCAAAAATTTATACAAATAAACAAAATAAAAATTTGCCAAGAAACCCAAGGGACCCAGTCCTCCGATTAATAGATCGGAAGGGTTATGTCGACCCGTTTATAGAGCAACAATGTTCCTGAACTCGAAACAAGTCTCTACAAAAACAGTGGCGAAGCCTGGTCCGAGTAGTGCAAGAAGTGCTGGTCCTAGGGAAAAGCTACGGCTTTCTCTAGCAAAGTGAAGCCCTCTAATGCCACCGGACCAACCAGTAAAGTCGAAAGCTAACGAACAGTGAATAAGAATAAGGTTTCTGAAGGTCAGACCAGAGAGACTACTATGACTATTGCTCTTGGTGTTAAAGGGTGTTAAAAAAGGCACACAAGAAGATGAGGAACCCTCAAAAGAGAGTGGGCAAAGGCGGTCTTGCCAAATTTCCAACTCGACCGACCTCTTGTTGTTGGTTCTAATGCCAACTCGGAACTCGACGTAGCTTTTCGGATGAAGTGGCTAAACTTGTCATCATTAGCAGCTTCTGTAACAGCGGATAAAATTATTGATTATGTTTCAAATCATGCTGTCATTGATAAACATCTTCTCTCAAGCTATAAGCTGGTGAAGAAGGATGCTTCACTTAATTCCCTGAAGGGAGTAAATTTTAAATTGGGTGTGGCTGAAGGCCTCAATGAAAATCTGTTGGTTCCGGATCTGTGGCCTGCTAATGCTAATGTGCGTCCATTTCAGTGTTTTCCAAAAATCGGTGAGCAATAGACAATTGCTTAAAAAGTACAAGCAATGAGAGTAAGAAATTGTCGTCCTTATCCTAAATGCTTGAATGCAACGATGCTCGAACTAATATAGAAAAACAAAGATTTTGCTTCTCCATATGTTATCAAAATGATGAAGGAGTGAGAACAAAAACAGCTCAATTACAGCTTGCTATATCTCTCCGTGAATATGATATCATAATCTAGGCTTCATGAAGTAATTAACCCAGCTGAACTGTTTGATGATCATTCTTGTATCTATCGAAGCGATCGATTTCCAATACCATCTGGATGTGAGCGTGGGGCGTTTTGATCTCGGTGAGAGCTAATAAACTTATCCAGTTGCAGTCACTGAATGATAAACTAATTGAGCAGCTTTGTGTAAAAGAAAGACCCTATGCAACAATATATATATATGTATTATGTTTTATCGTAAATGCCACCAAATAGTCCTATTGACTTGTATGTTTCTCATTTAGAAAATATAAGTTTTTTAATAGATTTCTTATATTTAATTTAACACTGTATACTTTTAGGTGATTTTAACTTAGGCAATATATCGAGGACTTTTGATGATAATAATTTATTTCCTTTCAACATCAAAACAGATATTAAATCTATGGTAATGAATTATTTTCTATCAAATTATTTTCAACTTTGTAAAAAACGATCTAAACAGGGTTTTAGACCTAGTGTTTGCAACAATTGAACTGAGATTTGTTTGTGAACTTAACATAGCGTCTATAAAAAAGAACAGCATACATCATAAAGCGTTGACTATCAAATTTTAGTTCTATAAATTTAATAAACTAGCAGAGGACTTTTCTAAAAAACCAGACTTTCGAAAGGTAATTTCACCAAAATAAATGAGTCATAAAATAGTCTGTTTTGAATTCTTTTAAGGACCCTTATGAGGCACATAATTTATTTCCGAAGCATTTGCTAATCCGATTTTAAAATTCGTTAAAAAAAAAAATTCAATTATTCGGCAAAATAAGCAGCCCTAGTTCAATGCCAAATTAGCGAATATGAAAAATAAAAAAAAAATACAGTTTTCAAAAAATTTTAAAGAAGGGGACTAAATTCTGATCGGTCGGTATTCTTGGTCGAGATGAAGTAGATTCTCTGAATAAGTTGTTATATAACCAATTTGTTTAAAGGGTTAAAACCAACTTGAAAGCAAATCCGTCGCCGTTTTGGCAATATTTAAATTCAAAAAGAAAATCAAATGGTTTTCCATCAACTTTGGAGTTAGATGAAGAGAAATCTAAAAAAAAAGTTGAATATTGCAATCACTTTGCTAAGTTTTTTCAAACTGTGTGTGAAGATTATGAAGAGGGTTCGGATAGTATGGAACATTTTAAATCCGTAAATATTGATTCTTTACATGAATTTGTTGTGACGGAGAGCGATATATTGTCTGCTATATCAGATTTGAAACCAAGTTACATTTATGAACAAGGAGGTTTTCCGCCTATATTTTTTAAAAGCACCGCTGAACGTATCGCCATCTTATTTAATTTTTGTCTAAGTCAGTGATTCTCAACCACTGTGCCGCCAAATTCGTAGGTGCAGCCAGTTTTAAAAATGTATATAATAAAAATTATACTGCTTATTTTTATTAGGAGTAAAGTTCAAATTAAAGAAAAGTACTTATATATATATGAATATATTAAAATTATTAAATAATATAATTTGAAAAGAAAATGTACAATTTATTATAGGTAATTTAAATCCATAAAAAAATGGTAATAACTTGTTTTGTAACGCGTTCTTTCTAAGAATCATAAACTGATTTTTATGCCTCAAGTCGGCTCACACGTGTCAGGCCGCCCTTCTTTTTGAAGCGTTTTCATACGAATTTTCCTCTGAAACGACATGGAGGACTTCCACTGTAGCCACAATAATTCTTGCGTATAGAGACGCAAACTTGCGATTTATGAAACATCCGAATTGAATGGGATCTGTTCGAACGAATCTGACAAATTGCAAGCAGTTGTTTACACTGTGATTTTTTCCTTATTTTTCAACCGATTTTTACAAATGTGGTAGCAATTCATTGTGTAACCTATAAGGAAGGTAACTGTTAAAAAAAATGCGATCTTTTAGCAACAATTAAGATACAAAAATTTTTCAATTTTTTTTTATACTTGAAATTTTCGACCAGCGAGGCAAATTTTGATTTCAAGAAATATTTTAGTGGTGTATCGACATCATAAGCTGAGAAAACTTCAAATTTTCTTATAGTGTAATGAGAAATGTTGAAGCTTGTTTGGTTATATTACAATAACAAGTTAAAGTTGATATCGCACAACAAAATGCATACTATGCTTATGTGCAAAATCGTGTTTAGTGTAAGATATTACATACACATAACCCATAAAGTCTGCGTTCACCAGACAAATTTTTATAAATGATATAAAAACACAAAGAAAATATATAATTCAAATCCATTTTTTCATGTATTTATTCTTTACATTCTTAAGTACAAAAATTTAAAAAAAAATTATATTGCTCCCTTCATTCTTGAGATAACGGCATATAAGTGCCGCTATAAGCAAATTCAGTTTGTTTGTTTTTATAATATCATTACTTTTTAAGAAGTTTTTTTTAAATTTTTGCTCACTTTCCATTCCTTGTGATTGTTGATCGTTTAACCAACTTAGTAGTGCATTTTGTAATATTTTTAAAATATGTCAGAAAGAAAAATTATTTATTAAATTGTTGAAAGATGGAAAAAGCTTCCGAATAATTTGCCAAAATATTGGCAGAACATATTCCTCTGTCCAGCGCTTAGTAAACAATCTCAAAGAAAACGGAATTTTAACATCTAAGCCGCGATCTGGGCGTTCAAATATATTATCATTCCGGAAAAAGCGCAATGTAGTCAATATGGCAAGCAGAAGTCAGTATGACATCTTTAAAAATTATTGACAACTTAAGGCAAATGTATGACATCTTTAAAAATTATTGACAACTTAAGGCAAATGTTTAAAAAAAATATTTGTGCCGAGACTGCTAGGAAAACTTTACGTAAAGCTGGATATCATAGTAGAGTCGCTCGAAGAAAACCGTTCATTTCACTTGTGAACAGCCGAAAGCGTATTGAATTTGCTCATACTTACATAAATAAGACTCTAGAATTTTGAAAACAAGTCTTATTTTCGGATTAAAGTAAATTTTGTATTTTCTGTATAAAATGGCGTCAAATTGTGAGTCGCAAATCAGGAACTGCGCTTGAGAAACAAAATCTAGTTGGTACAATCAAACACAGTGGTGGTGGAATTATGGTGTTGGGTTCCATGGCGGCTGGTAGCGTGGGTCAGCTGGCATTTATTGAATCCATATTTGAACATTTTAAAAACAAATTTAAAACTGAGTGGAACGACGTTTTGGTTCCAACGAGATAACGATCCAAAGCACACAGCGGAGATAGTTAAACTTTTACTCTTGTACGATGCTCCAAGACAGCTCAAAACGCCCTCAAATCGCACGACCTCAATCCTATTGAGCATCTTTGGGATCTATTAGAGAAAATAATTCATCAGCATGCAATTACAAGTAAATGGGCTTTACGAACTATTATGCAGGCAGAATGAGCGAAGATTACAGCTGAGGAAACAGAGAAGTTGGTAAATTCAATGCCAAACAGACTGAATGAAATCTTAACACATCGTGGCTATCCCACAAAATATTAAATTTATTTCTAATGCTTTTGAAACGTTTTTTAAAACTGAACGCAGACTTGGTGGTAGCTATATTTACTTGTTGCGGAACTTAAATACCATTATCTCAAGAATGAAGGTAGGAATCTGAATTTTTTTTACTTTTTGTACTGAAGAATGTAAAGAATAAATACATGAAAAAAAAATTGATTTGAATTATATATTTTCTTTGTGGTTTTATATCATTTATAAACATTTGTAAGGTGAATGCAGACTTTATTGTCTATGTGTATGAGACTGCGGCCGAAAGTTTTCGTTCGCTTTCTGATGAAATGTATTCGGATAAAAACGCATCCAAAGGACGGCTAGCCTCACTAAAACGTACAAAAAGAGGTTGTTTTAATGACAGTGGGGATTCCCAACATGTTGCGTAGTAGGTTCTGTTGCGCATTTTCTCTCGTTCAAATTGGCATATGTGGATCAGTTTACTATTTATTTGCTCGCTGTGTGTTCAATTTATAAAATTATATATACAAATTTGCCTTGCAGTATTGTGTTCTCAAATTTGAATAAAACGTATTCAAAGGTAATATTTGATTCGGCTTTTTTAATAATGTTTTGACAATATTATTTTTATTTTAACAGAACCTTCTGAAAATTGATAATTGGTTAAAAAGAAGAAAGCTTAACAATGATAATAATGATAAAGTTAGCGATTAGGCTAATGAGCCCACGCCCGATGCAAGTAAAGACATTTCTTGCGGTAAAAAACATGTTCATCGGAAATACAATGACGATATTTTTAAATTTGGATTTACATCTACCATGGAAAATGACATGGTTGTTCCCGAGTGTGTGGTATGTGGTTGTAAATTATCAAATTGTGCTATAGTTCCGAGCAAGCTCCAACGTCACTTGCTGACTAACCATCCTTCGCTTTCAACAAAGGATAAAAGCTACTTTCAAAAGTCTTTATGTTCAAAATCCAAGAAAGTAAAGGTTTTTGAAAAACAAATCCGTGTATCTGGAAAAGCTCAAAAAGCTTGTTATGAAATAGCAGTTAAATTAAAAGCTCACAATTTGGCGGAATATATTATATTACCAGCTGGTCGCAAAATTGTAAAAATAATGGTTTCGAAGGACACAATCCATCGCAGAATCAAAGATGATATGTCGCAAAATATTGAAAATACTGTAATATCTCTTTCAAATTCAAATTACGGGAAAAGCTCAATTAATTGCATTCGTTCGGTTTATTCCCGAAATGATATAATTAATCAATTTTTATGGTGTCGTGAGTTACATAATTTTACAACTGGGAAACATATTTTTGATGTAATTAGTTCATATTTAGAAGAAATTAAAGTTTCGTGGAATTCATGTTTTGGCATTTGCACAGATGGTACCCCAGCTATGACTGCCATCTAAAACCATTTGTAGCACATGTTAAAGAACTGAACGGGGATATATTAGTTACCCATTGTTTTTTGTAGCTAGAAGCACTTGTTACAAAATATTTTCCATCAGAATTGAAAATAGTTCTGAAATAATGTGTTAAAATGGTTAATTATATAAAATCAAGGCCAAGCTATGGAAGCTAAGTAGAATCCTTGTTACTGCATACGGTAGTAAGGTGACTGTCCAGAGGAAAACTTTTATCTTGTGTGCTGGAATTAATAGACGAAATGAAAATGTTTTTTGAACAAAACAAAAGTTATGATTTTGTTCATTTGTTGGAGATAAAATATGGTGTGCTAAACTAGCTTACTTTTCAGACATTTTTGTTATTTTTAATAACATAAATTCAAGTATGCAAAGTCCGAAAAAAAATATGTTAAACTCAACAGATAAACTGGTGGGATTCCAAAAACAAATAACGTTATGGAATAATAAAGCTCAGGAAGGCAATTTGGAAAAGTTTGAGTCAGTCCCAAAAGATTTTAATAAAACTATTCATAAAATTGTTATTGACCATTTGACAACATTAGAGGCGAGAATTATTCATTATTTCCCAAATTTAGATATAAAAAAATAGGTTGGGTTCATAATCCATTTGTGATGCCGAATACTTCTGTATTTGAATTAACTTTGAATGAAGAGAAGAACTAATATCGCTTTCTAATAATCGAGGTTTAATTTTAAAATATTTAACATTAGAAGCGATTATCCCATAATAGCCAAAAATGATTTAGAAATATAATTACAATTTTCTTCACCTAATTTTTATGAATTCCGATTTTCAGTATTAACTAACATAACAACGAAAAAAGATCGAGACTGTTAAATATAGAAGACGATATGAGAGTAGCATTCTCAATTTTACAACCAAATATAAATGAAATTTTCAAAAAACATCAAATTTCTCATTAAAAGTATTCTTATTAAAACTTGTAATTAATCGCTTAATAAACGTACTGTTGTTTTTGTAGTACATATTATTTTATTTTACATTTAAATTTTTATCATAATGTATTATAGTGTATTATAGGTAAGTAAACCACTTTAAAACTTAACTTTTTCTTTGTGTGCCGCCAAATGTTGAAATCGTTAAAAGTGTGCCGCGACAACAAAAATGTTGAGAATCACTGGTCTAAGGAATGGGGTTTTTCTACAGTCCTGGAAGACATGCATAGTCGTTCCAATTTTTAAATCGGGGGATCGAAGTAACTTAGGGAACTGCAGAGCAATTGTGAAACAAGGAACTTTTGCTTACTCGATCATATTATTCAAAATAAATTATTAAACCATGTAAAGTGTTCTATTCACGACCGTATTTGTTGAGTATTCAAATTGTACTGATTTATTTCAATAAGAAAACAGAGTTGCAAATTCAATGTATAAAGGTTGTATAACACAAGACATAAAATACTATTCAATATATAACACTACTACACCCTTTAATTTAGACAATTAAATGTAATTTGAAAAGTAAAATTATGATGTTAAAAATTCAACTATTTGAAAAGTAAGTTATTATGTAGGAAATTTAATTATGGTATAAAATTTACTTAAATGATTAATAAAATTGTGTTTTTTATTTTCGGAAATCGGTGACGGTATCCGAATATGCTAGCTTTTGCGAAATTAATGGTAATTGTAATGGTTGTACGGGTTAGGCTAAGGCACTTTATGCACTGCGACCAACTTGATCTATTGTGCGCCCCTTCGTACTTAATTATTTAGTATACTTAGTATATCAAGGAATCGGAGCAGCTCCTTTGGAGAGAGCATTTGAAGGTCTTCATCTTCTAGTATATAGGAAACTAAGATCATGTGTCTCCTGTGGCCTAATGCATCACAGTTGGTGATTAAGTGTCCCACAGACTCCTCTTCATCACAGCAAAATCTGCAAGTGCTCGTGCTAGATATACCTATTTTGTGTAGGTGTTTGTTGCAGGCGAAGTGGCCTGTTAATGCTCCAGAGAGTAATCTAAGGCATTTTTTGTTTAAGGTAAGAGCGATTTTTGCTCTATTAGCGTCAAAGCTCAAGAATTTTTTGGAGTGATCGAGGCCGTCAATGCCATTCCAATATTCGCTCATTTTATGTTGGATCCATTTTTTGGTCTCTTGTTTTATGTTTTTTTTATTAAAGCCAAAGAAGGGGGTGGGTCCAATAAATGATCCTTCAGCCCCTTTTTTGGCATAAAGGTCTGCCTTTTCGTTACCTTCGTGTCTTTCGTGTCCTGGCACCCAAATCAGAGAGACCTGATTGTGGATGGCCAGTTCGTTGAGTGCGTTGTTACACTCTATAAGGACTTTTGATGTAAATGTTTAGCTTTTAAGAGCTTTGAGGACTGATTGACTGTCTGAGAGTATTTTAATTTTCACTCCTTTAAGTCCTCTTTTAGATAAGATTTCCACTGTTTCCATTATAGCATAGAGCTCCGCATGGAAAATCGTTGTATCTGCACTTAGGGTTATTGATTTGTGTGCTCTAGGTCCCACTATTCCTGCTCCTACCCCCTGGAGCGTTTTGGATCCATCTGTATACCATTTTTGCGAATCATCGTGTAGCCATGTTGGGCTATCGTTCCACTCCTCCCTTGATGGGAATATGACATTGTACCTCTTGGTGAAATTGAGTACTAAGTCTGTGTGGTCACTTGCGTGGGTCATGTGCATAGCATCTTTGACCAAATTTAGAATTTCTAGGTGTCCAGTGAGATTTGCTGGTTTGAATTTTTCATTTGCATGGATTGAGAGTGCTAGCCTTGCAGCTTCCTCTTGTATTGCTAGGTGTAGCGGTGGTAAATTTAACAGCGCTTCCATGCCAGCAGTTGGGGTAGTTCTCATAGTCCCTGTGATGCTTAGGCATGCCAGCCTTTGTAATTTGCACAGTTTTAATTTGGCTGTTGTTTGTTTTGTTTTTCCCCACTATACCAATGCCCCATATAGTATGATGGGTTTAACCATTTGGGTGTATATCCAGAAGGTCATTTTGGGGCTCAGACCCCAGGATTTTCCCAGAAGATGTTTTGTAGTCTAAAGGTTTTTCGTGGATTTTTTTTTATTACCGAGTTAAGGTGTGCCTCCCAGGTGAGTTTTTTATCCAGGATGATACCTAGATATTTTACCTCTTCATGTAAGGGTACCTCTATTCCATTTATTTTTAATGTTGGGATATCAAATGTCCTTTTCCTGGTGAAGGGGACAATAGTGGTTTTGGTGGGGTTGATTGATAGCCCCTCTTTCCTGCACCACTCGCATGTTGTGTCTAAGGCATCTTGCATCAGGTCTCCAATAGTCCTTTCATGATTGTCTTGGATTATTATAGATATGTCATCTGCATATCCAATTGTTTTGTATCCTTTATTATTAAGGATCTGTATTAGGTTATCAACTTGTATGGACCATAGCAGTGGTGATAGTACTCCCCCCTGCGGACATCCCTTTACCGCTGTAACACTCATGTTAACTTGCCCTAAAGAGGCTGTCATTATTCTTTGGTTTAGCAAATTTGCTTACCCATTTTACTATTGCTGGATCTGCTCCCCTGTTGGAGAGTGCCAGTTCTATTGCTTGAAAGTTCGCAATGTCGAAAGCACCCTCAATGGCCATGAATGCACAGAGGGCTACCTCCTTTAGGCCTAGTGCCTTTTCAATATCACGAACAATTGTGTGCAGTGCTGTGACTGTAGATTTCCCTTTTTGATAGGCAAATTGTAGCTTAGGTAGTGGAGTATTAGAGATTACCTCCTCTCTTAGGTAGCAGTCCAATATCTTTTCCATGGTTTTTAACATGAAGGACGTTAGACTGATTGGCCTGTAGGATTTGGGAGATTCAGGGGGTTTATTTCCACCCTTTGGTAGGAATATAGCCTTAACCTCTCGCCAAACCTTAGGAACATATCCCAATATTAAAGTAGATCTAAAGATTTGAACCAAAATTTGTATTAATCTCCTGGTCCCTTTTGAAAGTAGGGCTGGAAATATACCATCAGGTCCAGGTGATTTGTAGAGTTTAAACGAGTTGATTGCCCATTCAACCCTTTCAAATTTTACTATTCTGAAGATAGTAGAGTTTCTTGCCCTGTAGCGATTGTACGCTGACACCCCATGATCGTTGTCGCTGGTTGTGTTAGGCCGGCAATCAGGGAAATGAGTTTTAAGAAGAAGCTCTAGTGTATCATTAAAATTGTTTGTGAAAGTACCATCCGGTGTCTTTAGAGTGCCAATTGGATTAATTACCCCCTTGGACAGTGATTTTTGTATTCTGGCTGTCGTTGGGACATCTTTAAAGTTCTTCAAAAAGAAGTTTTTCCATGAGTTCCTTTTTGATTTCCTCAGTTCCTTGTTGTATAGTGTCAGGGATTTCCTCCCATGTTTTTCCTCCCATGTTTTGTATTTCTTTGCGTCATTGAATTTAGACCTTGCTATTTGCCGCAAATTAGCTAGTTCTTTGTTCCACCAAGGGACCCTCTTCGTTGAGGTTTTTGTCTTGAGTGGACTACATTCGTGATATGAGGATATAATGGAGTCAGTCAGAGCTTCAACTGATGCATCCAATTCCTCTGTCGATCTTATGTGAAGCATGCTTCTGGTTAGCTTAGTTTCTAAGCACTCTGAATATTTATCCCAGTTTGTTGATTTAGGGCTTCTATAGAGCATTGCGCTCTTATTTAACCCCATGATTTCAAAGAGAATATGTTTATGATCAGACGTTGAGTCCTCATCAGAGACTCTCCAGTTCGTGATCATATCAAGTGAATTATTTGTTATGAGTGTTAAGTCAAGAACCTCTTGTCGTATGGCATTTTCAAAGATGGGTTTATTGCCTCTGTTTGCAATAGCTATGTTAGTTTGTAGTAAAAATTCTAGGAGTGACTCACCTCTTGTGTTTGTATCTGTACTGCCCCAGATTGTATTGTGCGCATTTGCATCGCAACCAATGATTAACGTCTTGTTGTGTGTCTTACAGTAGTTCACTAGACTTATGATAATCGGTGGTGGTGCTTCGTTGGTGTCCTGGAAAGTAAGCAGAGGCTATGACAACCTCTATTTCCTTCCCATTTGCATCCACTTCGACGAGTACTGCTGCTGTGTCGCCATTCATAAACTCTATAAATGGCAGATATTTAATGTTGGTATCAATGATAAGTGCAGCCCTTGGTTTGACTGCACCCACGTCATAGATTACCTATGTGTTTGGTGTCGTGAGGCCTACTATCTAGCCTCTATTTATCCAGGGCTCCTGGATAAGTCCTATGTTGGTGCTTCCACAGGCAAACCTTCTGCTAAGTTCGGCCGTTGCAGCCTTAGCATGGTGAAGATTTGCCTGGATGCACTGCATGTTGGTGCTACTGAGTTGGGATTGGATGGAGTACTTTCGTCCTCTTCTTCCAACTCCACAGCATCCATTTTATCCACCAGCTCATCAGCATAGGCGGATGCAGCCTTTAGCCTGAGACTCACTTGGCTAAATCTAAAGTTGACCTTATCACCGGATTCCACAAGGCTGGCTGCTGATTTCTAGTCTACTGCTAGGACCAGAGTTACGTTAGAGCCTCTTTCAGCTCTTCGTAGTGTGCGCCACGACTCGACGTGGAGGCGTTTGTTCTGCCCCTGCAAAAAGTCCAGGATCCTCGCGGTCTCCAGGGACTGGGAGTTTGGAAAGTACCCCACAGCGATCCGCGAGTGAGGTATCTTGGACTCCTCTGTGACCCACAGTGAAGCACCCTCCAAAGGCGACGCGTTGGTGATGGCCGCCTTTAGCCAGTCTGTTGACGCGCTATCTTTACAGTGCAGAACCATTTATCCTGCTTTGTAGATAGCGCCCAGGAACGCTGGTTTTGTAGCCTGTTGTTTTCCGGCTATTATTTTATCCAGGATGAGTTTCTGGATGGAGTCCATTTGCTCCGTTGTTAGGGGCGTATTGGGATAGTCCCTTGCGAGTACTGCCATTTTGATGCCTGTCACCACATCCTTGTAGGGGGCAGTGGGCTGCCTCTTCTGGATGTATTTTCAATCAAATTTGGTGCGTCTGCTGCAGATGTTGCTGCTTGTGCTGTTTTAATAGCCGGTGCTGCTGCTCCTGCTACGGCCTTGGAGGTGGAGGGTTGATCATCCCTTAGCCGCTTTTTATATGTGGCCTCTGGAGGTGTTTGTTCGTCCGACCTCTGCCTTTTGGGGCCTGGTTTTCCGCCTTCGACCTTGTTTGTGGGCATATGGAGCATAGCTTTGGCGTATGCCTCTTCTCTGCTGAACCCTTTCTTGAGGAAGTAACTGAACCTCTTTTTGCCCGCGCCGCTGACTTTTTTAGGCTTTTCAGCTGCTGCTTCCGTCCCTATCGGATTTTTGTGGTCGGCGTTTTGGCTCGCGCTTATCGAGGGCTGCTCTCTTTGCTGAGGTGCTGTGGCCTCTTTGTGTGAGCTATTGTGGCTGCTCTCGCCATTCGGTTTTTGTTTATCTTTGTTCATTTTGTTCCCACGAGTAAAGGGGAAATATCGGTCCACTACGCCAGTGCCCCGGTAGCGCGGTAAGGCATGGATTGAAATGGGGCGTTGCCTGGGCACCCCAAGTTCGCTATTAAGCTTGGCTCTACCCCGTCCAGCAAGCCCACAAGCATAGCTGTTCCACTGAGTTTAGGGGGTTTGTTTGGGTCAATAGGCCCGTCCGCGCTCCAGACTGGAGATCCAGAGCGCGGGCGGACCCTTGCCCCAGGGAGTTTTCCTTCTCCCCGCCCGGCTATCGGCGGCTCAACTTCAGCAGAGACATGACCGTACTGAAAATGAGCCATTGGTCTGAAAGATAGCCACACTTCCCCGAAGGGCTGACCAATTAGCTAGCGCCAGGCGGGCAACCTAGCTATCCTCTCAACGTCTGACCAGGAATCGTAGTTATCTACTTTCAACCTGTGCGTTGGTGTTTGCGAAATTAAATCCCTGCTACATTGTTCGAGTTTGTTGTTGCGTCGGTTGATATGCAGATCTCGGCGTATGTTGTTCAGATATTGGTAACATTGATACGTTATCAAATGATGTTTGAGATGAACCAATGCCGGAACTCCATCTGATTTTGAATTGATTTGTGTGGCGCTTAAAATATCCATGATTTGAATGCGCCACATGAACCATTTTCCCTAGTTGTCGTATAATTATTCCTTTTAACCATATTTCCCCTTTTGCGTAGTTTCGAGCAAAAACTGGTTGATTAAGGTGGAATTTCCGCTTACCTTCTGTTTTTATATGGTGATGTTTTGGCTGGAAGAGTTGGCTCAATAAAGTGCGAGCAGCCATGCCATGGATAAGTTCAGCAGGCGTTTTTCCTTCAGCGTTCGGCATGAAACGGTATGTTGACAGATATTTTACTACGACAGTGTTTGTGTTTAAGCCATCATCTATGTTCTTCTTTACAGCTGTCTTAAACGTTCTTACGAATCTCTCGGCTAACCCATTCGAAGCAGAATGAAACGGTGCTATAGTTACGTGTTTGATTCCAAGCTGCGTGCAATAATTATCAGGATTAGCTACTTTACATATGTCACAACTTTCTGTCAGTAAAGCGATATCTTTGACAATGGTGACCCACCATACGTGCTGTCTGGCTAGCTGCTTCATTCTCGATACTCCCCAGTGACCACCATGCGATAGTTGAGGAATTTTTTGTTCCAGTGAAACAGGAATGATGATACTGGTATACTTCGTTTGAAGGCAAAGAAGATTGTCATGAATCGTTAAGGTGTATCGGTGATTGAAAAATGTGTGGACTTAGCTTCTATTGCCATCCCTTTTCCACGAAAGATAGAACTCGTTGTAGATTTTTTTCAGTTTCGGTGTGCTTGCTTATTATTGTGGTGTCAATTGTTGTGTTCACTGATGTTGTAGCATCCTTCTTCTTGGCCGAATTTTTCATCGAAACCAATTGGTAACCGCGAAAATGCGTCTGCATTACCATGTTCAGTGGTTTAACGGTACTTTACGTCGTATTGACAAGCCAAGAGCGTTGTAAACGATGTGACGTCATCGTTGGCAATTGATTTTTTGAGTTAAAAATACTAACAAACGGCTTATGATCTGTAACTAAGATGAATTTTCTTCCATAAAGATATTGATGGAAACGCTTGACTCCACAAATTTTAGATACCCCTTCTTTCTCTATTTGGCTTTATCGAACCGGATGTTTATCGAGGGTTTTCGATGCAAACGCAATAGGTCGCTCCCTACCGTCAGGATACATGTGAGAAAGTACCACCCTGATACCAAATGAGAAGATGCATCTGTAGCTAACACAAGTGGTAAATCATCATCATAATGTGCTAATCGTTTTGCGATAAAAATGTAAATTTTTAAAATTTTGAATGCTTTACTTTGATCAAGCCCCCAAGTAAAGTTTATGTTTTTATGACGAAGCATGTTTATTGGGGCTGATAATTGCGAAAAATTGGGTATAAAATTGTGATAATAATTTACCTTACCCATAAACCTTTAGCGAAATCGTTTAGGGGATGAAAATGTAAAAATGTTATTCTTTTTAGATTGTAACTAGAAATACTATACTTAAACTTTATTTATTAATATTTTTTATTATTTATAAATATTAGATTATTAATAATAAAATGTATTTTTCCAGCTAAATATCTTAATTTAATTATTAGACGATAAGATATTAAAACGACTACTTGTAAGTTATTAAATGAGATATGTCACTGGCAATGCACCAATCGTTCAATTGATTACTTTTACCTCCAATATACTAAATTTACTTATTCAATCAAATAAATTTTATAATAACGTATAACACCATTGAGAAATTCCATTATTGTCAGCTACCCTGTATAATTAAATTCAAAACTTTATTAATTATTTAAAAATGAAAAATTTCCCTTTGCATAAAAGTCATGCATTAAAAGTAACAGCAATCAAGAAACAAACTGGTATTTTACAGTATGTTCTTTTTCGTTGTAGTTTAAAATGACTCCTGAAATAATAGCAAACTGTCCTGAAATGTATATATAATAATCACAAATTACTGTATTGTATTCTCTGTTATATTGAACACAACTGTTAGTTTTTACTCTTTGAAATAAACTTCAACTGAATAGTCATCAGCGTGCTCCTGCGTATTTTATTACTGCTGCTAACAGGTTATGGGCCCAGGAGCTCACACGAATTGAAATAAATACTCGTATATTAAGATGACATCGCTCTACCAAATCGATAAGCTGGATGAAAATAATTATGACGCTTGGAAACTACAACTTAAAAGTTTATTGGTCCACATGGAGTTGTGGTACTCCAATGAAAACATTAAACAGGTCCCAGCTGTCGAGCAAACGGAGGAGGCTGAACGATCGGAGTGGCTATGCAAAGACGAAAAAGCGCTTGCAACGATTATACTGTGTGTAAAATCATCGCAGTTTAATTATTTAAAAAACTACAAAACATCTGCGGAAGCTTGGATAACGCTTCAAAATATTCCTCAGCCACAGGCAGAAAAGTCACAATTTTCAAACAATTGTTGCAACTAAAAATGAGTAATAGTGGTCAAATACAATCGCATTTATATAATTTTTTAGCCTGAAAAAAATTCAATAATTCAATAATTTTGCTTTCCAATTTCCCAAGTTAGTTCGAGAATTTCATAATAGCCATCGGGGCAAGAGACGAGTTGCGAAAGCTCATCTATTAAAAACGAGACTACTGGAAGAAGGGTATCGGCGCGAGAGATCTTCGAGGGAAGAAAAAACACAAGAGCAAGCTTTTCGCATGAAATTACAATATAACGGTCATTGAAACAAATATTCACCTGATGAACGTCGCAAAGAGGAAAAAGAAGAGGAAACGAACAAGCATAATTTTAAAGGTTTGTCTTTGCAATAAGCGCGGGCACTACGCATCAAATTGTCGTGAAAAGAAACGCAACGGCAAGGCTTCATCGTGTTTTGCTATTCTCAACGCAACGTGTATGCAGGCTATGAACAAAAATTCTTGGTTGTTTGATAGCGGCTGCACTAGTCATCTTTGTTGTAGCGAGAGCATGTTTGTGACAATGCGAAAATATTGAGAGTAAATCGAATTAGCATCAGGTGAGTATATGCAAGCAACCGGTATAGGCGAAGTGATAATTACAACAGAGCGCAGTGAAATCACATTAAAAGAAATGCTGTTTGTACCGAAATTGAAAATGAATTTCTTGTCTATAAACAATAGTGAATGCGCAAAAATATATAACAAGACAAGTGAAATATTATTGGTTGCAAAAACGATTTTCAATGTGTATATATGCGACAGCTCCACAAGTAACGCAATGCTAGCATATTGTGGTAAAAAAATATTAATTACGTTTTTTTGACATGGCATGAGAGATTCGGACATCTAAACGCGCAGAGTCTTGAGTACATGGCGAAGATCGAGATGGTAAGGGGTATGGAATTAAGTGGTGGCACTTTGATGCGCAATATAAAATGTGAGATTTGTGTGAAAAGAAAAATTTCCTCAATTCCATTTCACCCCTCCGAAACGCGCAGTGACCGAGTTTTGCAAATTATTCACACAGATATATGCGGTCCTATGCGCAAAATATTTTATTTTATTTATTGATGATTATTCAGGCAAAATTTTTATATATATTTTGAAAGAAAAGAGCGAAGCCCTTTGAGTGTTTAAAAATTCAAAGCAATGGTCGAGCGACAGACGTCAAAGAAGATAAATGTGCTCCGAAGCGACAACGTCCGCAGATATTTGAGCGCCGCGTTCACTAACTATTTGGAAGATTGCGGAATAAGACGCGAGCTAACCACACCATACACCCCACAGCAGAATGGTGTAGCTGAGAGGGCGAACTGAATCATCGTTGCAATGGCCAGATGCATGCTATTGGGCTCAGAGCTGTCTAAATCACTATTGGCAGAAGCAGCCAACACAGCAGTATTTTTACGGAATCGCTCACCAACGAAAATTTTAAAAAATAAAACCCCGAATGAAATCTGGTCCGGTTATAAGCCGGCAGTGACACATTTTCACACATTTGGTTGCAAAGCTATAATGCTGAACAAACGCCCTGGCAGTTCAAAATTCCAACCGAAAGGAATCGAGTGCAAAATGATTGGCTACTCAAATGAGTCGAAAGGCTACAGGTTATATATATATATACAAAAGAGTCTGGTAAGGTTTATACAAGCCGTGATGTAAAATTTTTTGAAAATCATGGTCAATCAAACATAAATAATGAATACGTTATTATTAATTTGCCACATCACACAGGGACACAGAAAGAGTCAGCTGATAACGATGACGTCACAATTAAGAGTGAAATAGATGACAACGACATTGTCGCTGTCGACGTCAATGATGCAATTCGTACATAACAAAATGGCAATTCACAAAATCAGAGCGATGCAAGTATAGAAGCTACCAGTGAATAAGATTATGAAGATGCTGTATTTAGTGGCGAAGCAGAGGGCGAAACAGAAAACAACATTGTGGAACCAAGTCCTAAAATTTTGCGAAGTGGTAAGAAATGTTTATTAAGTAGAAATAAGCCTCGGAATCGGAAATCTGCTGACAAATCGCCGAAAAATAATTTAAATTGCATGGCAGTTGCAAACCATGAAATTTTTTCTAATCCCGAAACCGTTGACCAAGCACTAAACACAGCGATGGCAAAGAATGGCAGAGGGCAATGCAATTAGAGTACAACACATTCATGAAAACATGAAACCTGGAAACTGGTAGAATTACATGCAAATCGTCGCGCCATAAAATGCAAATGGGTGTTTAATATAAAACGTAACAAAGATGGGAAAGTACCGCGATAACAAGGCACGATTTGTCGCTAAGGGCTGCAGCCAACGGCTGGGCCTACATTACACCGAAACTTTCTCTCCGGTAGCCCTATACTCAACTATTCGTTTATTGATTGCCATAGCTGCTGAGTATGAACTTTTAGTACACCAGCTTGGCGTCACATCTGCATATCTAGCGGGAGTATAGAAGCAGACGTGTATATGTGTCTGCCCAAAATTTCGTCGACAGCGCAAACAAACATGAAGTTTGTAAGGTACAAAAAGCGCTCTACGGACTAATGGAATCGGGCAGACAATGGAATGCAAAATTACACAAAATTACGTATTACTGAGCATGGGTTTCACACGTTGTAGTAGCGATACCACCTGCGTATACATAAAAAGAGGTGCGAAGATGACAATAGTGGCGGTATACGTAGATGACATCATAATCGCATGTAAAGAGATGAAGGAAATGAATATCTACAAACAACAATTAAGCAGTGAATTTGAAATGGTCGATGAAGATGCTATTGACTATTTCCTGGGTATGGAATTCGAAAGAGAGGGCGATCGTGGTTCTTTCCAATTTAGTCAACGACAGCTCATACGAAATTTGCTCCATGAATTCCAAATGATACAATGCAGAAAGACATCAACGCCTCTTGATCCTGGTTTAAAATTACGAAAATGTGACAAATATCCAAATTGTGATGTGGTCGACAAAACTACGTATCAGTCATTGATGGGTTCTTTGACTTTCATTGCCATTACAAAGTCGACCAGACATAGTCCACTCTGTCAGCAAACTATCGCAGTACAACATGTCGCCGTACAAAGAACACATGACGGTAGCAAAGCATTTGCTGAAATATCTTCACTCAACAATCAACTACAAGCTTGCCTATCGCAAAACAGGGCGCGACCTTGTTGTGTATGCAGATGCCGACTGGGGAGGAAACGAAGATGATCGTATATGGTACCCAGGTTACGTGTTCTTTCTTGCTGACAACGCAATATCCTGGGAGTCGAAGAAGCAACCGACAGGTGCGCTCAGCAGCAACGAAGCTGGATATATGGCGCTGTGCTCAGCGTCTAAGGAAATAATTTATTTGAGAAATTTTATTGCAGAAATAGGTTTTGAACAAATTGTTAAAGAACCAACAGTATTGTTTGGCGATAATCTTAGCGCACAACAATTAGTTAAAAATCTTATTTTTCATGCTAGAACAAAACATATTGATATACGCGTTCGTTTCATTTGAGAAATTACTTGAAATTAAATATGTATCAACGGCAGAAATGACCGCGGATATACTTACTAAAAATTTGGCAAAATGTAAACATGTTAAACTTGTTAGCTTTTTAGGAATGAAGACATAATGCACAATTGAGGGGTCATAGTGAAATATAGAATTCCATTATACATGGCAACTCTGATATCAATTATATATTAATCTTCAGTATTCTAAATTACATATACATATACATGTATATACTCGTACACATATTACTGTATTGTATTATCTGTTATATTGAACATAACTGTTAGTTTTTAGTCTTGGAAATAAACTTCAACTGAATAGTCATCAGCGTGCTCTTCCGTATTTTATTACTGCTGCTAACAATACTATTAGATAATTCTTCTTTTATTTTTTAATTATTGGTTTGGTATTTTCAATGTATTACTCAAATTATAGAATTTCAAAATGTGAAAGCAGCATTTGAAATCAATCGATAGATATATAGATTTGTAATCTATAAAAAACCTAAATTTGCTTTTATATTTGTTATAGAACTTGATGAAATAAAATAATATAAATATTGTCCCATACAAATTTTTCTTTTTATTTTTTTCGAATCAAATTATTATTTCCTTTCCTCTTACTAATAAGAAATGCTATAAAGTTGATATCCTATTTATACTATTTGTAATGACCGCTAATATCCTGGCTTAATGAAACTCACTATTTTAAATTGTTTTAATTACTTTATTAAATTAACTTCACAAGTCAGTCAACCAATACGTTGCACGATCTACCCACGAACGTCGACCTCTACCAGATCTGTCAAAAACCTCAATCAATCCCGTGTTGCCATATCTTCGCAACCGCCTATAGTGTTGTCAGGTCTCCACATCCCTCCAATGTTTTTCAGCTTCAGCGTTAGTCTTGGGTTTGGCTGCTCCTGGTCACTTGGTTTCTCCATACTATCTGTACAGCGATCATTGTCGCCCGGTTCCGACGTTGTCGGCAATTTCTTTAAATGGCTAACGTTGCGCCTGTACACTTTATCATCCCTACAGATCGTAGCATTGTTACCCTTCTGCTCAACAACTTCAAACTCTTCTTGCCCAAACGTCGGTGTTAACTTATGAGGGAAACTACATTTTTCATTAACACCTTGTCGCCCAATTGAATTTCGTTTTGCTTTGCCCCGCGATCCTTTTCCGCCTTCTGTCTTCCTTTTTCTTTATTGAAAGCGTCCAAATCTCTAGCCTCCGCATTTAACACGTTTTCCCCGACATCAGAGATGGATGGTATTTTGTCACGAATCACACGGTTGAACAGCAGTTCCGTTGGAGCTTTTCCAGTTGTTCCATGGGGCGTGACGTTGTACATCATGAGGAATTTCTGTATCTCTTTCTTATAGTCTGCTCCGTTGCTGTGAGCTATTCTTAGGCGTTTGACAATCGAACGATTCATGTTTTCCACTTCGCCGTTCGCTTGTGGCCAGTATGGTGGAGACGTCATGACCTCGATGTTTCTGTTTGCACAATAGCTTCTGAACTCGTTGCTAACAAACTGGCGAACATTATCGGTTGTAATTGACCTGGGGTAGCCCAATCGAGAGAACACCTCTTCCAGAAAATCAATTATTGAGCTCGAAGTAATTTTCTTTAGGAATTTTACCTCTTGGTATCCTGAATAGTAATCAATGACCACAAATATATAATCGTGGTTTGGTAATGGTCCTAATAAATCCATTGCCAGGCATAGCCATGGTCCCTCTGGCAAAGCGCGTCGGGTCATCGGTGCCGGTTGAGACGGCCTTGAAACCAATAGACACTCGCGTCAATTTTTCACATGTTTCTCCACATCTCGATCTATCAACGGCCACCACACTTTTGAACGCACTCGTCGCTTCATCACTGTTTCGCCTGGTTGTCCTTCATGAGCCAGTGTTAGAACTCTTGACCTTAATGGGGCGGGTATTATGATTTTCGTACCCCGTAGGAGAATATTGCCCAGTGTACACAATTCTAGTCGAAACGGGAAATATTTATTGGATGTATTTGACGGCCATGTATCATTTTTAAGACTTTCAACTGCTTCCATTAGTTCAGCATCAGACCGGTTATTCTCCACAATTTCCAAAATTGAGATCGCTTTCGGGACAGTTTCTTCAATTATCGAGCATATATTGTTTTCGGCTTGTTGGTCAAAAGACGCGTTGTTTTCCAACTTACATAATCTGGATAGTGAATCTGCAATATTGTATTTACCCGCCTGGTAAATGATTTTAAATTTAAATGACTGGAGCCGTAATACCCATCGTTCGATTCGAGCAGGTGGCCTTGATGTGGGCTTGAAGATTGCTTCCAAAGGATTGTGGTCCGTTACCAATTCAAATTCAATTCCGGTCAAATAGTAGTAAAAACGTTCTACACCCCAAACTAGTGCTAGGCTTTCTTTTTCGGTCTGTGAGTATCTTCGTTCGGTCTCCGACAGACTTTTGCTCGCGAACGATATTACTTGTGGAGTGTTGTCGTTAAATTGTAGCAGGACCGCTCCCAACGCAACTGGACTCGCATCAGCTATTAAACGAGTGCGCCTTTTGGGGTCGAAGTATGACAAAGTTGGAATTCTTGCTAGTTGTCTTTTTAGTTTGAGGAAAGCATCATCTTCACATGGACCCCAGTGGAACTGTACATCCTTCTTTATTAAGCGCCTGAGCGAGTCCGTCAGGTCGGCCAGATCCGCTATAAATTTGCCTAAGTAGGTTACCAATCCTAGGAAACTCCTTAACTCTTCTTTGTTTGTTGGGGCACGAAATCTTAAAATTGTGTCAACTTTCTCTGGGTCTGGATTAATGCCTTTATCGGATAAAATGTGGCCCAAAAATGATAGCTTTCCTGTTTTCCAGATACATTTGTCCTTATTCAGTACAACATTTGCGTTATTAAAAACTGCCAACACCTTGTTTAGATTTTCGTCGTGTTCTGCCTCTGTTTTCCCAAATATAATTACATCATCTAAGTAATTTATAGCGCAGTTGCACGGCGCTAAAATACTCTCCATTATTCTCTGGAAAATTTCTGGGGCAGAGTTCACTCCGAATAATAGTCGTTTGTATCTATATAGACCTTTCGGCGTGATGAACGTTGTTATCTCCCGACTGTCTTCCTCTAGCTCCAATTGGTGGTAAGCATTTTTGAGATCTAGTCTAGAAAAATATTTCGCGCCTTGAAGTTTTGTCATGAAGGTGTCGAATATAGGCAGCGGATAATTTTCCCGAAGTATAGCCATGTTCGCTCGCCTCATGTCTATACATAATCGAATATCCCCGTTTGGCTTATATACGATTACTATTGGAGATATCCACGGACTGGGTTTTGTTACTGGCTCTATAATATCCTGTTTTACGGCTTCATCCAGTTTCTTGTTGACCATTTCTTCTATGGCCGCTGGTACCCGACGTAATGGTTGTTGCACCGGTTTCACTGTCTTATCGATCGTCAGCGTTACTTTGATGGAATTGATTTTTGGAAAAATGTGGCATTCCTCGATTTGGTTAACGTCACTTCCCACGTCCCACGTCTTAAAACGCCCAATTTGGTGGCTGTAACTCGGCCCAGAAGCGATTGACGCCCATTCTCGATTACATAGAATGAGGAAATCGCATTTGAACCTGGGTCCAGACCTATTACCGCCTCGAAAACTGCTTTCACCTTCAGTAAATCGTTTCCAGCATAAGCACGAAACTGATTCTGAGATTCAACTCGGGTATTCCAAACTGTGGCGTTTTGCTTAAGTAGACGCTTCCAATCTTCTTCACTCAATAGGTTGTACTGTGAACCAGAGTCAATTATCATGGTAATCTTCCGGCCTCCTATGTAGCACTCTATTTTCTCATCCATGTTGTGTTCACTTAATTGCTCTGTTATTTGAAAACAGTCGTGCTCATTCCGTTTGTGTAGTCCAGGCTTTGATTCCGTTATGTCCTCGTTCGAGACAAATTTAATGTTGGAAAATCTTCTTTTCTTTTCGTCCATATGCCCAAAATTTGGGTGCTTGCGCTTTAAACCTTTTGTCTTGCATTTCCGGGCAAAATGGCCAACATACCCGCATTTGTTACATTTTGCGCTTTTAGCGGGACAGTCCGCATTTGCATCCGCATGACTCCGACGACCGCATCTACTGCATTCACTCTGTCGATGTCTTGCCTCGATTTTGTTCACGCCAATAGATAAATTTGGCACTTTCATCGATTCTGTCTGGTTGGTTATTTGCTCATGTACGTGGCACATCTCTATTGTTTCCACGAGACTGTATTCTTTTTCCAACAGTCTTTTCTTTAACTCGTTCGGTGCCCAGTTGTCGATAAGTTTGTCTTTGATGTTTATGTTCAACGACTCTTCTTCCGTTTTTCCAAATTGGCATTTGGCAGTTTGGTTTCTTAATCGTATCAAGAATTTACTCATGCACTCGCCTGTTTCCGGTTTTAATGTCCGAAACAGATGTCTTTCGAATGTTGAGTTTCTCTGTGGGGAGAAGTACTCGTTCAATTTCTCAACTAGCACTTTGTACACATCGACATCTTTCGGTCCCTGCCCGGGTACGACTAGTGCCCCGGGAATACCGTAGACTACGTCTTGGAGCTGTGTACCTCCTAGATGCAATAGTTTATTTCGTCTCTTTGTCGCATCTACAATTTCTTCCGCTTCCAAATAAATGTTGAATGCGCGAAGCCACTTCTCCCATTCTGCACGCCAAAGTGTCTTATCTATGGCATCGCAGAGAAATGGTGCCATATTTGCCATACTCATCTTGGTTTACTTTGAGGCTGCACACACACAATTTAATGTCTTCCACCTGTTAAGCAATTTAATGCCCTTTAGCCAATTAGCAATTACATATTCAGTGGTAAGTTCCTTACCACTTGATCCCGTTTACAATTCAATGTAATCCACTTGGGCTTTCTTGGTCCACAATTTAATGTAGGCTCCTTTGGCTTCCTTTGTCAACAATTTAATGTCACTTCTGTTGGCAGCTCTCCACTTCTGATATCGACAATTTAATGTCTCACTTTTTCCTAGATGTAAAACAATTTAATGGTTTTTTTTTCCTTTTTTCTCTATGGCAAACGGAAAAATTTCGTTACCATATGTAGCAACAGGCAAAACTAAAACCATAACCTCGCGCCTTCGAGAGCCTTCCATCTCGCCACGCTTGTACGTATGTATACACGCACATACGTACATACACACATCTTACCTCACACAAACTTTGTTCTGGAAGTTAAAGTTGGTTAATTTCACTCCTCTTTTTCTTTTTGTATATCCTCGTCGCCACTGTAATGACCGCTAATATCCTGGCTTAATGAAACTCACTATTTTAAATTGTTTTAATTACTTTATTAAATTAACTTCACAAGTCAGTCAACCAATACGTTGCACGATCTACCCACGAACGTCGACCTCTACCAGATCTGTCAAAAACCTCAATCAATCCCGTGTTGCCATATCTTCGCAACCGCCTATAGTGTTGTCAGGTCTCCACACTATTTATTCCTTTTTGCTTTTCCTACTCCAAATTGGTCAAATGATTTGAGTACAAAACAACCCTTTTTTGCAAGCAGAACTCATGTGCAGTATAAATGTTTTTTTATACGTTAAAAAATTAGGAGAGTGTCCCTGGCTGCTTTGTATTCGGTGTTTTTGATAGAGAGCGAATTCTTACAATTCGAAAATCGGGGTAATAGGAAACTGGTAAAAGGGAGAACAAAAGCGGTTTCCGTATTAATATATAGATAATATAGTATATAAAACATTATTGTCAAAATTATGTGGAATCATGTTTATATTGAACTAGGACAGTAATCTTTAAGGACAGATTGCAAATGTAACGATGTTATATAAAAAATAAAATATAAATTTAATAAAGTAGTTTTTTATTTTAAAAAATTATTTGGTGGCCTTTATATTTGGCCCAACACTCAAAAAAGTCATAAATGTACAGTAAGGTTTGAATAATATAGTTTGCGATCTGCAATATTCAAATAGATAGTCTTCATTAGTTCTTTCTTTATTTAGGTTGTATGTAAGTTGATCTACATCACAAGAAAATTTTAAATATAAATAATGAGTTACTATGTACAAATAGAACAATAAAATATGATTTTTGCAATTTGCAAAAATTACTTCAGGTAAAAATTGAACACTATTTTTTTGTATTGGAATATTTTATAATTCTCCTAAGTGCAAACTTACGTAATTCGAAAATTCTCTAAAATAATTTACAATGAATTAAAGTTTGCATTAAAATTAGATGAACTCGCACAGTTAGTTATGGTTAATCGATTCTTATTCATTATTTATTTATTCATACTTGTGTTAAAATTAAAATTTTAATACAATAAGACTTACAGCTATGACATCTATGGTCTTAAGGTAGTTAATTTTATATATACGAGTAGGTTAGATTTCTTTATAGGTGTTAGAGTACTTAAGGTAATTTATCAGCATCTTTAAGTCTTTATCGGTAGGGTTTTAAGTTGGGTTGTTGGTTTGATGTTTGGTAGTGAGTTTCTGTAGATGTTAAAGTATGTACAATTGTCTAATATGTGTTCGACGTTTATGTTGGGTAGGTTGCATATGTTTGCATATGTTGTTTGTTTTATTGATGATGTATTCATTAGTCAGTTTTGTGTGTCCAAGTCGGAGTCGTACGAGTTTTATTGAGTCTTGTCTGTTTATGCTGGTGTTGCTAACGGTTTTAAAATGTTCATAGATAGGTATTTTTGATTAATCAATTTTTTTGTAGTAGTTTGGAATAGGTCTATGTATTTTTTCCGGTGAATGGTTTTTATGAATTTTAGGATGTCTGATGATAAGATATTTTGTGTAGTCGTTAGGGGGGCACATGTGGCATTTTTGGCAGTTTTGTCCGCTAATTCGTTGCATTTTATATTGACATGTCCGGGAATCCAAATGAACCTGATTGTGGATTCATGTTTGATTAGTATGTTTTTTATATCGTCTGTCCGTGTTGGATTTGCCTGCCATCCCATCGGACGCGTCCCCAGGTGGCGGATAGGGGAACCCTTGGTAGGCAAATGACATTACTTCTGAACCTCTTAGGAGGGGCGGGAGTTATGGCTGTCTGTCTATCACAATGATGGTATAGAGAATGGGTACCATCCGCGGACCAAAGTGGCTAGGGAGGAGTCCCGAACAAAAACCACTGTCTGGCGATGGACAACAATAGATTAATTACTCCAGGTGGAACCCACGCATGTGGAAATCCACCCGCTTCGGCGGCAGGGGCACGGATTCTGGAGGTCCCAACCATCGCTAAAGTCTCTCGCCTTTATCAGCGAGAGCGCATCCTGGAGGAGACGGGGATTGTTACCGCAATCTCTTCTTCTTCAGAGACGGAGGAACGTACCCTGGATCCAGAGGGCCTGCGTCGGGAAGTTACCACAGTGGCGGAACGACTGACCAATGGTTCTAGGACAACGCGAACTCAAGCGAGGAGACAGAGAAAGAAGCGGCTTGATAGGCTCGTGCAGGAGAAATCCTCACGTGGCTCTGCCGGCCCTTCTGTGTCGACTCCCTCCAAAAGGCCCAGGTCGGCGGAAGTGACACCCACGGAAGCCACCGAGCCTGCGGAGGGATTGACCGCTCCGAAAGGTCGCTCGCGAGGTAAGCGGCGGAAGAAGGTGGCGCCACGACCCCAAAGGGTACGAGCGAAACCTCGGTGGCGGCTAATGTGGCGGGGAAGAATGTTGCCAATAAGCTGCAGCTTGCCCAGCCCCTCGTATCCAGCAAAACCATCTGCCCGGCGAAATCTCTGCCAGTGGCGGGTGGTGAGCTGGACTTTCGCCCAAGCACTTCCAAAGGTGCAGCCAAGCCATCGTACAGCGAGAAGGCTAACGGCCCGCAACCAATGGCGGTGATTGGGAAGCTGGGGCCTGACCATCAGCTAACTGATGCAGAAATAAAACACTGCAAAGGTCATCTGATGCGTCGCGTCATTGCCTCCGGTCCTGAAGCTAATGCGAGGGGCTATGAGACAAAGGACGGCACTCTACAGGTGTCGTGCGCGTCTCAGGCCAACTTTGATTGGCTCAGGGGTGCAGTCAAGGACGTGCCCCCCATGGGGACCACTCGCTTCGCGGTCTATAGCGAAGCAGGCGTGTCCCTCAGGAAGGCCATCTGCTGGATTCCGGATCCCGATCTGACGACCACAGATGTCCTTTCTTGTCTGCGTGCTCAGAACCCTGGCATCAACACGAGGCTTTGGAGAGTTCTTTCGCACACCAGGGGTAGCAACCGGGATGGTAAAGAAGGTGCTAGTCTTTTGGTGCGAGTGGATGAGGCCACTGTTGATGTCATGGTTTCTCGGTACCGGAGCCGTCTGAGTCTCTTCTTTGGGACTGTCATTTTTCATGCCTTTCCTAGATGAAAGGCTCGGACTATTCTCGTAGGTATTGTCCTTTGACGGTAACGCAGATTAACTTGCAGCATTCTCAAGCCGCTACTGTACTCGTAGACGACTCACCGTGCTGCATACATAACAACAGTACAAGAGCCCTGGGTCTTTAGGGGTCGCCTCTGTAGCCTTGGCTCTTTGAAAGGGGCCACGATATTATATGACAGAAACTCGATTAGACCTAGAGCCGGTCTTATAATATCATCCCATCTTACAGCGACCTGCCTTGACGCATTTTGTTGTCAGGATCTGGTTGCGGCAGAGATTAGTTTTAAGAGTATGCACGGATGGTCGAGGTTCGTGATTGCATCTACTTACTTTCCTTACGATGCTTTGGAGGCGCCACCACCTGGGAAGGTAGCTACTCTCGTAGGGTTCTGTGAGCGGCGCAATCTTGGTCTCGTTCTTTGTTGCGATGCTAATGCCAGCATACGATCTGGGGCAGCAGCAAGTGCAATGAGCGAGGCTCTCGACTTTTCGAGTATATTGCCTCCTCCAGCCTGAACATGCACAATGTAGGCAGGCAGCCTACTTTTGTGACTACGAGAAGGCAGGAGGTAATTGACGTCACCCTGTCAAATCCAAGACTAGGATGGTCGATCAACAACTGGAGGGTCATCGCCGAAGACTCGTGCTCGGACCACAGATACATTGAGTTTCAGTGTGGAGAGCGAGCGCAGATGCCATTTCCCACCAGAAACCCAAGAAAAACAGACTGGCCGAAGTTCAGGGAGGCACTGCGTAGCAATCACGTGACGCCACTGAAACTTCGCAAGGAGCAGAACATTTAGACGGCTGTTGAACATCTCAACACCGCTATAACAAACAGCTTCGAGCTAGCCTGTCCAACTAGACCTGCTCTTAGCCGGACTCCTGTTCTATGGTGGAATCGAGAGCTTCAGGTGCTGAGGCGTGAGTCTAGAAAACTCCTCAACCAGGCCCTCAAGACTAATCTTGATGAGGACTGGGAACGATATCGACGTGTTCAGAGGGACTACAAGAAGCTAATTCGGGACTCGAAAAGGGCGTCTTTTAAAGATTTCTGCAGTGATATCGAATCCCTGAGTGACACGGCAAAACTGGAGAAAGTCCTGAAAAAGGACCAAACCGCTAAGCTGGGGTCGCTCAGGAAACCTGATGGCTCCTATACGGAGAGGCAAACTGAGACACTCAGCTTGCTGTTGGAGTCACACTTTCCAGGAAATCAGGTAAGCATAGCCCGTCAACAACCACCTTTGGGTGGAACTGTTGTCAAGGCAGCTACATCCTCTCGACATGATTGGTATGTCGCCAGAACTGTGGCGAATGAGGCTGCCATTCGATTTGCTATCAAGTCTTTTGACAGCTTCAAGTCGCCCGGACTGGATGGCATATATCCGATTGTGTTGAAGGAAGGCATTGAGTTAGTGTTGGCAGCACTGAAGAAGATCTTCACTGCATGTCTCGCACTGGCCTATGTACCACGCTCTTGGAGGATGGTGAGGGTTGCTTTCTATCCTAAGGTTGGAAGAGACGACTACACCAATCCCAAGAGCTTCAGACCTATTAGTATGACCTCGTTCATGCTAAAGAGTTTAGAACGGCTGGTGGAGCTTCGCATGCGTAGGGAGTCTCTGAAGACGCATCCACTCTCTCCATTTCAGCATGCCTATCAAAGCGGAAAATCCTGCGAGACGGCTCTGCAAAACCTTGTTAGAAGGATAGAGCGAGCCATCGACAGGAAAGAATACGCAATAGGCATCTTTGTGGACATAGAGTGTGCGTTTGACAATGCTACTTTCGACAGTATGTGCGGCTCTGCTAGGCGGCATGGCATAGACCGGGCTCTAGTAAATTGGATACGTTCAATGCTGGCCCAGAGAATCATAACGGTGCGGGCGGAGGAAGATTTGCTGGTGTCGTCTGGGGTTAGTAGAGGCTGTCCCCAAGGTGGCGTACTGTCTCTGTTGCTCTGGTGCATAGTAATCGATCCTCTGCTTAACGCCATTAATGACTCGGGTGTCTACGCTCAGGCATATGCGGATGAAGTTGGCTGTCTTGTGACAGGTCCATCCCTTATCATTGTCTGCAGAAGGGTGCAGAGAACTCTGGATATGATTGACACTTGGTGCAGTCCGAATGGGCTATCGGCTAATCCTGTCAAGACTGGTATTGTCCTCTTTACCAGAAGGAGAAAGCTTGATGGACTTATTCTGCCTACACTAAAAGGAATCACTATCCAGCTATCCAAGGAAATCAAATATCTTGGAGTCATCCTTGATAACAAACTTCTTTGGAAAACACATGTCGAACTGAAGATATCCAAAGCACTGTCAGTTTTCTGGCAGTGTAAGGGTATTTTTGGTAAGACATAGGGTCTGTCCCCTAGTAAGGTCCTATGGATCTATACAGCTATGGTAAGACATATTATCACCTATGCATCGATGCTTTGGTGAATCTCGCGCCACTAGATGTCTTCATCCGCGGAGAAGCCGTTAAGGCCATCTGCAGAGTGAAACATAGTGGCCACTGGTATGGGGTGTATTCGATATTGGACGACGGCGCAGGCACTGACATCGATTCTGCAATCCTGTCTGTGCCCCCGGACTCCATGTCGTCAACCGTCATACTAGAAAAACGGTACAATGTGTTGTTGCCAGAGGCTCGTTCATGGTTAGATCCCGAGAACGAGCTCGGCAAACACTGCTGCCGTATTTTCATTGATGGCTCCAGGACTGAAGACGGTTCAGGTTCTGGTGTCTTCGTGGAATCTTGTGGGACCCGTCGGTTCTTTGCCCTTGGTCTGCATGCGTCAGTGTTTCAGGCGGAGGTGTATGCGATACTTGAGGCAATGGACTTCGTTGTGGAAAACAGGTGGAAAGGCAAATCTGTTTGTGTCTGCAGTGACAGCCAAGCTGCGCTCATGGCCTTGGATAGCCCTACCACCACTTCCACGATAGTCAGGTCCTGCAAATCCAGGCTAAATTATGTTGGGAAACATAAAAGTCCAACGCTGACTTGGGTACCGGGACACGCTGGCATTGCGGGTAACGAGACCTCTGATTCTTTGGCCAAGATGGGCTCTGAGGCTGTTTTTATTGGCCCTGAGTCTGTTCTGCCACTCTTCGCTTCGTGAATGGCTATTAGCTCAGCTCCAAAACTAGTGCTGTAATGTGGTAGGTGTGCTGTTTGAATGGTTTTGTTTTCTTCCACGATACTATAACCTGTAAGGTCGTTTTGTTTTGAACCATCAGTGTATATAAACTTAACCCTCTACTGCATGACCATCGATTTTTTAATGAAAAAAATTTTTAGACCACAAATTAGTGTTTATTTAGGATGTATTTATATATTTTAGAAAGAAAAAATGTTTATAATTGGATATTTTACGAGAAAAAAAAGAAGCCATATATGGCTTTGTATGCATTGAGAGATATTTTCTAATTGCCATATATGGCTTTCTATGCATCAGTGTGAAAACTTGTAAAACAGTTTCTCTTATCATTGTAGCACAAAAATACTTCACATTTCTCACAATAAGTATAGGAACGGAAGGAGCAATTATTTCGACAAAGTTGTCTCGTTTTCATCCATTTGGGAAAATGACCAATACCGTCAGCTCTAACGGAATTCAATGGAAAGTCTTGCATCTTCTTTTTTTTGCTGCTTCTGGGAGTACACTCTTTGCTTGGCGTTGGTGTTGAAGGGTTAGATGGTGTGGTCGTTGGCCGTCCACGTTTTTTGGCCTTCCCAGCCTTGCAAAAATGCTCAGCAATGGCAAGCTTGAAATCAAATAGCGGCATGTATTCTCCTGACTTTTTACGCCATAAAATCCAGGAATTTACAACGCACATATCAAGCATATGGAAAAAAAATTTTTTATACCATTTCTTCGTACGTAGTTGAATCCTATAAAGGTCAATTTTAGCAAAAAAAAGTATTTACAATGCTTACCTTTCATCAATATTATTGTTTTATTTATAAATTTAATGAACTTTTTACATAAAAAAAAATTTTTCTTCGAAAGAAATACCTTTCTTTTATATTTAAAATTGATGGCAAACTTCTGTAAAACTCACTTATATTAGGACAACTGAGACGCTCGCACAAACATTGCAAAAACAAGAAGCAAATATTGTTTTTAAATAACTGCACTTTGAATTTCAGAAGAAAACAACATAGAAAGAATGATAGATAAGACAAACATTTGCAAAAGTACCGTTACCGTAAAGAGAAATCACAATAAAAGAAAAAGGCCATATTTGGCGTTGTATGCGGTATATGGTTAAAGGAGTATAGCACTGCTTTTAATTTAAGAAAGGATTTCATTTGGTGTATTACTTTTTTATGTTGTCGTAGGTCGGTGTTGACCGAGTTATGAGGAATTGCCAGCTAGGAAATACTAAAGATTTCTTGTGTACTTTTGTGATTATGGGTACTTCAATGTTTTGGGCTGTCTTAATCACTTTATTTATTGTGGATGGTACTTGTTGCAGTTTTTTAGATTTAAGGATTTGGGCACATAGGGTTGGGAGTGGGGAGTGGTCGTTGATTATAACTGATTAAATAAGCTTAGAGGTGATTAGGTCCCGGACAAAGGATATTGGTGTAATTTTAGCTTCGTACAGGAGGTTGGGAACAGGGGTTGTTCTGAATGCACCTAGTGCAATCCTCGTAGCTGAATTTATGGTAGTGTTTAATTTATTTATGGTTGATTTTGGTGCATGCCCAAATAAGTATAGACCATAGTTAGTTTTAGATAAGAGGAGGGATTTTGTTATTGAAATTAGTGATGCTGTAGTGCAGTTGAATTTTTTGCTTGAAATGCATTTAATTATATTGAGCGGTTTGATTAATGAGTCTATTAATTGATTAATATGTGTTTCCCATCGATATCTTTTGTTCAGTGTAATCCCAAGTATCTTTAAATTGTCAACTTTGTTTATATATATGTGGTTGCATATGATGTTTGAGGAGCAATTGTATTTTCTACATATGTGAATTTGCTTGCATTTTTGTAGCGATAATGCAGCTCCTGAATATGCGCACCAATCCGAAATTTTGTTGTAGATGGGATCGAAATTGTAGGGGGTGTTTTTGTTTCTATTTAGTTTTTTAATTAGTAAGTAGTCATCAGCGAATGCGAGAAAGTCAATTTCTTTGTGGAGTGATAAGGTGTGGCTTAGCTTGTTATAGACTATCAGAAATAGGATTACGGAGAGGGGGGAACCTTGGGGAATTCCATTTTGGAGAGAAAAGCTTTGAGAAATTTGGGATTCGATTTTTACTTTGATGTTCCTATTTGTCATATAGTTTTTTATATAATTATAAATGTTGGGGCCGATTTTCCACAAGTTAAGTCTAAAATAGCGTGTACTCCAATTTTATCAAATGCTTTAGCAAAATCCAGTGAGATGAGGGATATGTGTTTTTTGTAAGAGAGGGAATGGGTGATCTGATGATCAAGGTAAACCAGAAAATCAGACATTGATTTCCCTTTTTTGAATCCTAATTGATGGCTATTGAGAAGTTTGTTATTTGATACAAACCACCAAAGCCTGTTGGCAATGATTTTGTCTAGTACTTTGGAGCAGCAAGGGTTAAGTGAGATTGGACGATATGATGTTAACATGGTTTTGTCTGAGTTAGGTTTAGGAATAGGGATAATGAGACTATTTTTATACATTTGAGGGATAAAACCAGCAAATATTTTATTATATAAGTCAGTAAGTCGACTTTTTACTGCAAAGGGTAGGTGTTTAATCATTGGGTAGGATATTCGATCTATTCCGGGAGTTTTGCCTTTTAGTTGGTTTATTGCCATGTTTAGTTCGATTCGATTGATTTTATCATCAATAATTAAGCTGAATTGCTCGGACTAGGTAACCTACTTCTGGATAGGGAGTTTTGTTTGTTTAAAAGGAAGGTAGGCGAAAATGAATTATCGTGTGCTTCTTTAGACCATGTTTCTGCAAGTGTATTGGCTATTATGGAGCTATTTGTGATCGAATTTTGGTTAGGTTGGGGATTGAATTGAATGGATTGGGGTGTAGGTTTTAAGCCCAAAGAATGTGCGAATTGTTGACCAAATTTTTCCTGAAGGTGTAAAAGGATTGATGTTTGAGGTGAAGTTAAGTATTGAGGTTGATTTAGATAATTTTATTTCGCGCTTAAGTATCGCGATTGCTTTCTTGAATTTTATGATATTATCTAGTGATATGTTTCTGGTTAGGATATTTCGAAGTTTGTTTCTTTCTTTTTTTAAGTCTTCTAATTTATTGTTCCACCAGGGGACTGTTGTTCTTCGCTTAGGTCTAGATTGAGGAATGGATTCGTTAGCGCTTTGAATTATTATTTTTTGAATATTTCTTTGTTTATGTTTATACTAACAGCTCTTTTTTGAGATAAGTGATTAGCTAGTATGCTGAATGTGTACCAATTTGCTTTGCCTAAATTGAATCTAGGTCTACTTGTAGTTGGAATTGTTGTGAGATTGGGGAAGAGGGATATGAGGATAGGAAAGTGATCACTACCGAATAGATCGGGTTCTATTTGCCAGTTGGTTTCTATTGCTAGGATAGGAGATGCAAGTGAAAGATCAATATGAGTTAGAGTGTTATGCGTTGTGAAGTGGGTTGGGGTGCCATTGTTTAGGAGAGTCAGTGCCGATTGTGTGATAAAGTTATCGATTTTTTTGTGTCTTGCATTGTTGTAATTGGAACCCCAACTGGTATGCCAGCTATTGTCACCTGTGATCAAGTGTGGTGATTGTGAGTTGTCAAAAAGAACGTGAAGATCTTTGACTTTGAAAGATTTTGTGGGTGGTAGGTATATTGAGCTAAGTACGAATTTTTGTTTTGAAAAAATAAAAATATTTACTATGTCAAAATTGTTTGTAGGAAAGTTGGTATTAGGTGTGTTTCTTGTAGGGTAATGATTTGTGGTTTATGTTTTTTTAATAATATTTCTAGTTCATTATAATTGTTTTTGTAGCCTTTGATATTCCATTGAATAATTTTTAAAGATGCTGTCATTAATGCCAGATTTACAGAGTTCTTGCAGATATTTATATATGTACTAGCTGACCCGGCAGACTTCGTACTGCCTCAATCGATAAATAAAAGACCTAAAGTATTGTATAAAATAAACTTAAAACAAAGAAAAGGAATCCATAATTAATAAAAAAAATGCTCGGTATGAATAAAGTTTTATTATTATTTTCGATTAATTATACATGATGTTGCTTACTTACAAAACAGAGTTTTCCTGAAATACTGGAGATTTATAAGGTTTAAATTTGATATTGACAGACACACACAGTTATTTTACAGTCTGTTAATCAATTTAAAGCTTTCTGATGAACTATATTTTTTGTTTTGTTTTGTGGTGCGTAAATAAACAGAGATGACGGTTTTCCGACGCGCGAACACGCGACGTATAATTGTCCATGCGCGAAACAGGGAAACTCCAAGTTGATTCCGCAAACTTGGAACGACTGGCCTTGCGATTTATTTATGGTCATCGCAAAGGCCAGACGTACTGGAAATTGTAAACGTTTAAAATCGAATGGTAAATCCGTTGGAATCATCGGTATACGCGGATCAAGACATCCTCTCCTTTGTATTTTCCTTTTATGATTGTTGCCTCAATGACGTTATTCATCATCTTTTTCACAGCCAGTCTTGTTCCATTGCACAGTCGAGGTTGATTAATGTTACGCAGCATGATGACAACTGATCCTACTTTTAACTGCAAATTGTGAGGTGGTAATCCAGGCAATTCCAGTGAATTTAAAAACTCCGTGGGATAGTTGACTACGTCGTCCTGGTTCGTAAGGGTGTCGACTGATTTGAAGGAAACAAACTGTCCCTGAAGAGAATTCTGAATGGTTGTATTGAGATCGTCGACATCTTTATTTTTCGCCGCCAATATTGCTCGTTCACCCAGCCAATTATGGTTATTGAAATGTTGCGCTATATCTGGGAAAACACGCTGAATAAGCTCCTCTTTTGAGTCTGTGATGTGACACAAATCTGTGGGTAATGTGATGAATCCGGTCGAGGTGTCCACTGCGACTTTATTATTTCCAATGTCTAACAACTGCTTCGCAAACACATTTGCAGTTTCATCTTGTTGCAAAAATACTCGCATGTTAGTTGTTAATTGGAGTGTCTTTTCGTACCGCCACAAATTCGATGATTTAAGGCATGCGTTTAGTTTGTCAGCAACAGTTGATCGGGGAATAACTGGAAGAGTCTGACGAAAATCACCTGACAACAGAATCATGGCCCCACCAAAAATATGTTGGTTGTCACGAAGATCTTTCAACGTTCTGTCCAGTGCCTCCAGAGGCCTCTTATGGGCCATTGTGCATTCATCCCAAACAATCAATTTGCATACCTTTAAAATCTTGGCCATTGCGCTATTTTTGGCGATGTTGCAAATTGGTGTTTCGTTGATTTGCATGTTTAATGGTAATTTCAAGGCAGAATGTGCAGTTCGCCCGCCTTCTAGCAGAGTCGCAGCTATTCCAGATGAAGCCAACGCTAGAGCTACATCATTTCGCGATCTGATCCTCGCCAAAAGCAATGAAATTAAGAACGTTTTTCCGGTTCCTCCGGGAGCATCGAGGAAATAAAATCCACCAGATCCACTGTTCACAGCTTCTATCAAAGTGTCGTACGCAATTCGTTGTTGTTGATTTAATTGTGGAACATTTGTACGAACTGTTTCGGCCAATGCTTCAATGTCGTACTGTTGTTCTCTTTGCAACTCGTGGTTGAATGCATCGTGCATACAACGATTGGGTGCTATCATTCCCAAACACGACAATACTTTATTTGCCATCAATAAACACACACATATATATATATATATATATATATATATATATATATATATATATATATATATATATATGTATATACATATATATATATATATATATATATATATATATATATATATATATTTCTGCAGTGATTTGTAGTGTAGGATTCAAAGTTTGACGGCGCACACAATGCAAAACATCCTCAGATATGTGATCTCTATACTTAACCCACAAATCTTGTGGATTCGAGGGGAAACATGTCGATATGATAATCGCAAACAATGTACGAATTTGATGAGCCGATGAAGATATTACGGAATCCTTGAGCGTATCATCCCAGTGCGAATCGTTCTCGAGTAAATGTAATAGTTGACATGCCTCACGGTAAGTCGCACACAGCTGTCCATTAACTGTTCTCAGTTGTTTAAACGATGTCGGACCACGACCATTCACCAACAACAACCGCAAATAATAACAATCATCGTTATTTGGATGTACTGTGTAGATGCGACCCAGAGCGTCTGAATGAAATACATTTGGATGTCCTTCAACTGGTGTTCCTTGTTTTCGACGCTGAAACGATTTCCATGATGCATTCCATGTGTAATAGCATGGCATGTCTGCAGACAGCAAAGTGCGAGCAAAATCATCAGTTTGACAGACTGTGAAGAAACTTGTTAATGTTGTTGACGGTGGACGTGCCGCTCTGTCTGCCGCGTTCGTTTCATTAAAATAAACTCGTTGACCATTTTCTAAATGGACTGCCAAATGGACTACTGTAGGGTGTCTTTCATAGATCGCAAATGAAAAGATACGCCAAATTGCTTCGTTGCTACTTACATATCGACCCATCTGGTACTGTGATACTTCGTCATTTGCATTTGTTACAGCGATGACGGCCATATCGCTACCTTTGTTAACATATTTACATATGTACTTTATCGACTTCACAGAGTTACAATATTCCACATTGATATGAGTCTCAAAAGTTTTGGACAATATTGGCGAGTATGGCACAATCCAACGATTGTCTACATCTACATTTTGTCCTCTTACCTTCACAACTACCGATCGTCCATTGTCCGCAACTGATCGCCGACGATACAATGGGTATCCATCATTTCCCGTTATGGTTTCAGCAATCAGCTCTCTTGGGTATAGCTTGGGACACTTGCCGTCGACCATACAGGGTGAATTATAGTTGAAAACTACACAAAGTCCATGTATCACGTGTTTATTAACTACTGCATGCAATTTTGGGTCAACTACTTCATCAGGAATTTCAGCTGAAATTATGGAATCAATCTCATCTGGCCTTATTTTGTCCACTAACCAGACTAAAATGTGCGCATGTGGCAGACCACGCTTTTGCCATTCTACAGAGTACATCCAACAACGGACTTGGCCATATACGCGATGCTTTATGAAGAAATTCATGAGAGATTTTAATTTTTGTTTAAAAACTCTGGCAGTGATGTCATGTCTATCAACTGGTGTTTGGCTATGTAGCAATTCCCTCTTGATTTCGGACCATTGTGGGTTACAGGTGAATGTAACAAATAAGTCTGGGCGGCCATAATGCCTAACATATTACATAGCATCCTGAGCATATTCGTGCATGTGTCGCGGGCTTCCAATGTAAGTAGCTGGCAAAATTGTCATTCTTCCCACATTATTCACATTGCCATCGGCATTTATAGCATCGCGGAGGTGAATGTATTCCTCTGATCGAAGCTGTCGTTGGTTCAAACGGATGTATGTCAATCGTTCAGTCTCAATTTTGACATACATGTCAACGGCAAACTGATGAAAAAGTCGTCGACACATCAAAATATGATTTACTTCACCTTCACGGATCATGAGTCTGTATGAATAGAAATTCATAGCACTAACTTTTTTGTTGGTTTCAGCACCTGCAATCAAAAATGATGAATTTGTAATTTGTTACTTAGAAGAATTCAATTTAAAAATAATATTTAATCTTGTTCAATGTAGTTACCTGTTACTTGATTTACCATTTTGATATTAAAATGGTATCCATCTTCCCCCTGCCAGAAGATCAAAGGATATTGTAACGCATCATAAGTCCTGTGTGTTTCAGGTACACGTTTTAAATCATTATTCCGACGATGAAGCACAATATCTCTAGATTGTAAATTTTCTCCCACAATGACAACAGCCACTTCGTCAATGGTAGGTGAATTAAATCTCCTTGTGTGTTCACCGGCAGGTGTTTTGTCAACTCGAATGACAATATTATGACTGTCAGATGGCATCCGATCCAATGCTATTTTGAAGATGTTTACTAAATTGTTGTTCTGATGAAGAAACATTTGTAATTCTTGGACAATGGTTCTCTTCACTGTTGGATTGTGAGTACAACGCTTATCAACTTCCGCATCTGAATTGCCCATAAAATAAATTTGTAAAAATTGATGATCTGCATTTGGTAGTGGCAACAGCGCCCCTAGTAAGTGATAAATTTGTCCTTGTATCTGTAATTTTTAAAGATTTGTTCAATAATTATTCCGCTATATATGTATTTTAATCCAAACTTGAATATTATGGTATAATACCTTGAAAGTGGGCATGAAATTGTCTTGTATAATATGTGTAGCGCCAAACGATGTCATCTGGAAACAGCTGTTATATTTCTGAATGTTGGCCAAGAAGTGCTTAGAGTCATTTCCAATCCCAGAAACTAAAGAGCGTAAAGGACCTGGTGGTGGGACCAATTGTGGCAATTTTACTTTGCCTCCAGCACAACATACTCCATTAGATTCGCCACTGTATTTTAACGCCTTACAATACAGACAAATAATTGTCATTCCCCCAATTGTTACCGATTTGTCGGCACAATAATCTATTGCCGGATCATAGTGGAATGCAGCTCGTTCCAAAATCACAGGAGCACTGCGTCTGCGGAATCGCTCAATTTGATTATGTTGTGCTAGCTGTTGTTGTGTTTGATGTGCACGAACTCGTTGCATTCTAAGCCTATCTACTTCATTGTCTCTCACTAAAGAACGCAATTCTGACATAGCAATACGACTATTTTCTTGATCTGTCTCTCTCTGGTCATCAGTGCGGTTAGCACGTGAGGTAGCTCTTCACACATTTGATTGACTGCGACGACCTAAGTCAGGTCATTTTCTCCTCGGCATCGTAAGTTGTTATTAATGAAAGTGAGAAAAGTTCTCGCGCACTTAGCAGTAAAGTGTCACTATCAAAAAAGATCTACAAAAGAAAATATCACATAGGATCACCGAAGTAAAGAAAGTTCTCGCGCATGTAGCGGTAATCGTCACTCACAAAGATAGAAGGATACACTCTTTGTCTGAGGTATCGATCGACATAGAGTGTTCAGGTCGGGGTCACCAAAAATGTTAATTTTATTAATCTTCCTGTGGCTAAAGATTCCTTTAGTCACAACAATACAGCACTTAAACTGTTTGCAAAAGAAAGAGAAAACACTTGTTGTTTTTGGTTTGCGGGATGTAATAATTTATTTTTAAATTACAGTTGATGATAATGGGTATGCGTATCTTGATTTCTTGATAATGAATCGAGCAAAAACACTTAGTATACGTTGTCGCCTTTGCGTTGTTGTTGTGTTGTTGTTTTCTTCATCCAGTGATGTCTACATCTTAGTTATTTTCCATCCAGCTTACATGCAATGATGTTTACATTCTTGATAATGAATCGAGCAAAAACACTTAGTATACGTTGTCGCCTTTGCGTTGTTGTTGTGTTGTTGTTTTCTTCATCCAGTGATGTCTACATCTTAGTTATTTTCCATCCAGCTTACATGCAGTGATGTCTACATCTTAGTTATTTTCCATCCAGCTTACATGCAGTGATGTCTACATCTTAGTTACTTGTATAAGTGTGTCAGTGATGTCAATAGGTGTAATCAGTTTGATAGCAGTACTTAGCTGAACATAATTTCACAAATGCTTTAATCTATATCTACATGAATCTTAACATTTATATTTTATAGGATCGACATATTAGTTGGTTGTCAAATGTCAAATTTTATGGTTGCGTTCAGAAATTTAATTTGTGACAAAACTTAAGATTTATCAATGTACATAAAAATATTTTCGATATAAATCCACACCCGCGCCAAAAATTAATAAAAAAAAAAAATTATATGGGGACCACCCTAAGGGTTGAAGATAGAGGGTAGATATGTTCTGGGGAACTGTTGGGATTGCAAAAATGTTGAAGGTTGGTCATACATTTGACACCTCTAGGATCTTATTCACCTTTTAAACCTTCTCTGGACTTCCACAAATAATTCAAGACTAAAATTAGCCAAATCGGTCCATCCGTTCTCGAGTTTTAGCGAGACTAACGAACAGCAATTCATTTTTATATATATAGATATAGATTTGTTATATATGTATTTAGTGTATTATTGTATTATTTGTTTTTTGGCTTAAGATGTAAATAATTAAATGTATTTATAAATATAGATATATGGAATTAAAATTCATCTGAAGAGTCGGAGAACATCTTATTTGCTTCTGTTATAATTCTATGAGTTGTGAAATTAAATGTTGTAGTTGTTGGGACTGGGTTGATTTTTTCTGGTGAGCTCAGTATTGTTTTTGTTGTATTATTATTGTTGTTAATTGCATTTGTTTTGTTTCTATTTTCGTTGTAGCTTGAGATCTTTATTAGTTTACTGTTATTGTTTTGATTTGTTATTGGGGAGGAAAAGTTGGTGTTTATAGTGTATGGATTATTTAGAGTTGAAGAGGGAAAGTTGTTTGTAGTTGTTTTGGAGTTTGAATTGTTGTTGGTAGAATTTTTTGTTTAAGTTCAATAGCTTTTTCTAGAGTTTCTTTTAGTATTTCGGTACCAGAAACAGGTTTTTCATAAATTTTTGTTATTGATTCTTGGTACGAGCATCTAGTTATTGTTTTGACTTTTAGTATTTCTAGTCGTTTTTTATGTTTGGGCAGTCTTTATTGTTGGCTCTGTGCTCGTGCTTACAATTAATGAATTCCACTTTTTTGCATGGTATGAGATCGTGTATGCTAGAAGAGCAAACTTCGCATTTGGCTTCGTTTTTGCAAAATTTCTTTGTGTGACCGAGTTGGTAGCAGTTTTTGCATTGAAGGGGGGAGGGAATATAAGGTTCAACTTTATAAATTAGGAAACCTATTTTTATTTCTTTTGGAATTTCAAATCTGTTAAAAGAAATAATGTGAAGTGAGGTGTTTATTATTTTTCCATCCACAAATTTTGTAATTTTATGACAGTTCACTACCGATTGATCTTTTAGACCCTCTAGTATTTCATCTATATTTAGGTTTTTCAGAGGAGATGCGAAAATTACACCTTTGACAGTATTAAGAGTTGGATGTAGAGCTGTTGAGATCTGGCACACGTTTGCAAGTTGGGTTGTTTTGAGGAATTTGTTGGCTTGTACCTGGTTTTTTGTTAACACTAGCAAGTCCCCTTCTCGCGTGTATGAAATGTTTTGGGGAGTCTCGGAACTTTTGCCTTCGAGTGCTTTAGAAACCAAGAATATATTTAAGGATTTGATAGGCTGTTCTTCATTTTTATTTTTTTATCAAAATGTATTTAGGGCAACAATTTTTATGGATTGTTGGTCTTAAACCCAAATTTGGAAAGTCTCTGTTGCTTAGAATGTTTATATTGTTTTTTTTTTCTTTTTGATGGCATTATATCGAATCCATCTGGATTCAATATTGAAAAATAATTTCCTCCCGATGAGGAAGCCGCCATTGTGGCACGATGCCCGTCAAAAATCAAAAACACGTGGTTTTTAACGCGTACTACCGTAACGAAACTTAGGTTCGTGCGATTAAGAGTGAGAGAGAAGTCGAAATACGTCTGATCACGATAAGCGCAGGGAATAAACTGTTATCCATTATATATTGTAAAATGTAACAGTGCATTGAAATTTTTTTTTTCTCTTTTAAAAAAATTAATTTTTTAATTTAATTCATTTTATCCACTGTTAGATACTAGATGTTAGATTTCTATAGAGATAATATTAAAGTGTATACATAGATATGTATATACATAGATAAATTTGTCAATGAAAATTGCATCAAGTAATAGAACTAAATCAAGCTTGTTTCAAATAGTTTGTTCATGCTATGTTTTAGCTTTGACTACGTTCCAGTGAAAAATTATAGTCATAAAGTAATATTAAATCTCAAGATTTGAGAACATTTAAATTGAAAAATTTATTTTTATTTCATAGATGCAAATATTGTGTTAAGCAGAATTACGAAGTAAACCCATCAGTTGGAAATCAGAAACCTTCTAGAAAATATTTGCAATCAGTTAAAATTCGGTAAGTTACTATGTTCATATTATTTTACAATGTAAATATATTTATATTTTTTTAGAATTGTTTTTATTTATACTTTATTTATTTTATTTTATGGTAGGAAAATAACGATAAGCGACTTAAAATTAATATATTAATAATTTTTTTTGGCTGTTGCTTGGATATATTGATCTACTACTAGCCTTAATCTATCTTTTCGCTTCTATTTTCTGTTATATATATATATATATATATATATATATTATATATATATATATATATATATATTTATATATATATATATATATATATATATATATATATTATATATATATATTATATATATATATATATATATATATATATATATATATATATATATATATATATATATACGAGTATATCAATTTTTGTATACGTTTGTGTGCCCAAAACTCACGAACTAGCAGTCCGATTGAGCTCAACTTTCACAATATCGAATCGACCGAAACAGACTCACGGATTCGTATGACTGAAACAGTGGCAACTGAAACATCTGATGTGCATTATCAACGTGTTGCAAAAATACGCAAGCGAATTGCAGTCGACAGATAAGTATTATTGCTACATTTGAGCGAATTGCATTCGATTATGATCCTGAAATTAACTACAGTGACAGTGCATTTGTTGTTATTGGCCCAATGAACCAATTGTGGCTATATTCCCATGTACCGAAGTACAAAGGCGAAAAACCAGGAATGTGCTGTGCGAATGGAAAAATCATGGTGCCGGCATATAATCCGCAACCAGAGCCATTGTTATCTTTATTATTAGGTAAATTGTTTCAAATTGATATTTATAAAACAACTTTAAAATTGGTTAAAATACGTTTAGTTAACACATCCGATTCCAAGCATTTATTGAACAACATTTGTAAATATAGTTTGTGTTTTCAAATTACATCGTTCGCTGCAACAAAAGTCTTTCAATTCAATTGCATGTCTGTTGGCGTGTTCATTGCCTTTTCTTTTGTTACTCGCTTATTTTCACACTTTCTCTCTTGTAATTTTGTGCTAGTTCGCTTCCACCTTTTTATACTCGGCGCTTCCGTTTTGTATTATAATAAAGAATCAGTCGAATTGACAATGTGTGTTTTTGTTTCTCTTCAAATCCGAGTAAATCTAAAGTATTATTAAATTCTAGCCGAATATCCTAAATCTACAAATATATATAGAAAACAACGCAACATATTCGTTTTGAAATAAAACTTTATTTTAATCTATATCGGTATGTAGTGAAAATCTACGTTTAACGTCGCGTTTTCCATCTTCTTCTTTATTGGTAAATGCTACCAGGTGGGGCTCCACCAATATTATTATAACCTCAAAGTGTCTTTTTCAACCACCGTTAGTTTTTAAATCGACAAACAAACTGCACGATTACAACTACTTCTAGTGTTTGGTCCAGCCGCGTGTTTTAAATTAAATAATTAAATTTTTCCACTTTATGAATTTCATTCTAAACGATGGTGGTCGCTGAAAAATGTGATAGCTGGAAATGCAATTAAGAAATACTTGTCGACAAGCATCAAAACTGACAAGTTCAATTGCGATGATATATAATAAAACTCTTGAGCGAAGAATGGAACCGTGTTCATATATGTCAAGAGACAGTAGAAGTTTCATCCGGCCCGGAAAAATGTCCAAATTCATTGAGGTACTCGTGAGCAGGTTGAGGAGTGGTAGTACAAGGCTTTGGCCAAATTCAAGCGGTAACTCAGAGTCTGTACATCATCAGAACACCAGACAAGCAAGAAGTAAGGAGACACGTACTTACGACTACCAAAAATGGATTTAGCTATGTTCTCTGGAGAGCGGACTGAATGGGTTACACGACGCTTATCTCTAGTAGATCAAAATACCAACTTAGGGAGTGGGGAAAAATACATCCGCTATACAATTTTTCAACACTCGAGAGAACTGCAAGCTTTAGGTCGCCCTGTAGATTTTTGGTGCGTTGGGGATTTGGCTGGTGTATTTAGTGGTTTCTAAATTACCTTTCGTGACCAGAAAACAATGTGAATAATCGCTGTTTGAGTATTTACTAACATTCGAGGAATACAAATCTTTCTAGACACTCGGAAGCCGATGATTTTTTTTATACACACGCCACAAAGCGCCCCTTTTCAATTGTTTCACATAGATATACTGATTATCTCTAAAATCACTATTGACTTGCCAAATGCTCCTTTACATTTTCAAAAATTCATACTGAATCTGGTCTCCTCGCTCACCCACACTTCTGGGCAACCATCAACATATTCATGGATGCCGATGAAATGGTTAAATTTCTAATGATCTATGTGCGTAAGGGTCCACTACGAACCCCGCTGTCAAAAAGTATTGTTTTTGGATGGGAGGTGTTTGGACCAGTTGGTTGTGTCATGATGGTCATGCATACCGTACCATTGCCTGCAATCACTTACAGAACTAATTGCACCATGTAGTGCACACGCAGTATGACCACGCACACACACACACCACTCCACTCTTTCGAGACTTTCCTCTATACCAAGCAATGTAGTGAACATGCAATTCGAACCTCAAAGTTCTGTAGTAGGCAAAAATTGCACGTTCATATTTTATTGCTTACACATGTGAAATTTGTTGGCACATGAGATATTGGAAATATTTATCGTAATTTGAAACTAAATTTTAAGTATATAAGAGTCTAATTTTGTAAATAAAGATCAGTTCTAAAACACAACTCAAATTGTCTTGAACTCAAAAGAGCTGACTTCCATAGTCGCTTTATTAGTAAAACATCTGGCTGTCTCTTTAGGCGCTGAGTACTACGAGTGCGCAAGCTCTCGCGCAATTCAAAATATCAAATGAGCCGAACATTTTCGTAGGGTAAACAGATAATAGTTATCACGTATTACATGGCGATCCTGCCAGGATCCAGGAAGCCGTAAACAACTCCAATACCACGACCACGTGGAAGAAGAGCGGGGAAAAGGTGCAGCTTAAGGCAAAAATTAGGTCTTTGTACCACGAGTACAACTTAGCGCAAACTGCAACGGATAAGAAGAGTATAAAAACCAATATAAACACGCTAGGTTTCGATGGAAAACTTAAATGTGGAAAGAATACACCAGCAACAGACTGAAGAGGCAAACGTAAATTCATGGTTTGGCTCTGGAAGGCTATTGGCATAAAAAGAACCCCAACGGCCGCAGATTGGTATGATGACACCAACCGGGTTATGGAAACGAGATTTATGATAGAGAAATTTTGTCCATATTAATAAGAATACTTTAAACTATAATTCTAGCATAAGTAAATAATTTAGACTTTACTTAACTAAGTACAATAATTTTCTAAACTATAAAATAAAGAACTTTAAATATAGAAAAAAAGATATATATATATATTTTTTAAAAATGGGTAGTACTAAGTCAAAAGTAGAGAACCACAGGTCACAATTTTAAATACACAGAGTCAGCAGTCTGACATCTTAGAGGGACATGAAGTGAAACTTTTAATTATTATTATTATTGTAGGACTACAATTAGGAATAACATTACGACACATGTATAGAGAATACAATAGGAAACAGACAATAAAGGCAGCAAACTCTATATTTGACTTAAGCGACGTTGTATCAAGAAGTAGATTATGAACCTCCATTCATTAGAACAACTTAAACAAATTGTATGCAACCTAAGAAAGAGCCCCAATAGAATTTATACAGAGAAATACATACAAGAATTACAATTAACTCTTAGCACTCAGACTGCATATATTTTTCGAGTTAGAACTTAGTCAAGAGCCCAGTTTAGAAAGGCACACATTTAGAGCTAAGTTTAAGGCATTAAGCAATTTCATAAATAAAATCATAAGTAGTCAGCATTTTCGAACAAAAGAAGAAAAATTAGAAATATTACCTACAAAACTCGCTATGACATCCTTTAATATAATTGACTGCCTGAGGGCTATACCTGAATTCTCAGGCAAGCCTGAAGACTTATCTAAATTCATAAGTCTAGTAGAAATAATGAAGACCACTGTACCTACAACCAGTGAGAACATATTCTATACACTAATTTTCAATACCAAACTCCCTGAGAGAATCAAGAATAAACTAAAACTAGCAGGAGCAGACAACATAATAACATTTATATCAGAATTAAAAAAACAACAACACCAACCACTAGAACAACACCAACTATTACAACAACCAGCGTACTAATCAACAAACGTACAGAAACAATAACAATTACAGAAGAAACCCCGGACGAAATAGAGTAATGTATGTAGAAGCCACTACACAAAACACAACCAATTGATTAAATCAACAGGGAAACGACAACCTCCCCGCCTGCTAGAGGTACAAAACAATATGAGTAGTGCGGGGATGAGCAGCAAACAATTACCCAAAGTAGCATACACAATAAATACAGACAGACATATAGGACGCTTTGTAAAATTTAAATACAAGAACACATACATAAACTTTTTAGTACACACTGGTGCAGAAATCTCACTGTTAAAAATTGGTATATTCAGCCAAGATATTTTCAGCCAATATTCTTGTCCATTAATAAACATTTCAAAAGACAATGTTCACACTTTAGGCACATCAGAAATCTCATTAAATGTTCAACAAGAAAACCTAAATCACACCTTTCAAATTGTAGAAGACAGTTTTCCAGTTAAATACGAGGGAATTTTAGGAGATGATTTCCTTTTAAAATTCGGCGGAAAGATAGATTACGAAACACTCACACTACAGTCACACACAATAATACTAGAACTTGACTTAGCAAGCAAAATATTTTGCATCACCATACCACCACGATGCGAAGTAATACACCCAATAAATGCGAACATAGCTGAAGACATGCTCATATGCAGCAATGAAATACAAACAGGAGTATACCTAAGGAATACTATAATTCCAATTAAAGGCATGAAACACATACGCATTTTGAACACAACACAAGACACAATAGAGTTAAACAAACTAGAAATAGAATGCAAACCCGTAAAAAATTATTACATAGTAAATAGCATACAGAACAATAGCACAAAGAGATGGAATCGATTACAACCACTGCTACAATTTGACACGCAAGATGTTATTGCAAAAGATAGTATTGAGAAATTGTATGCAGATATTTTTCACTTAGATGACGATGTCCTCGCAGTTAACAATTTCTATGAACAGCATTTAGAAGTAACGGATAAAAAACCAGTGTATATCAAGAACTACCGTCTACCACATACACAAAGAGAATATCAATGAGCAAGTAAAGAATATATTACAGCAACAGGTTATTGAGCACTCAACTAGTGCCTACAACTCACCACTACTTGTTGTGCCAAAAAAGAGCTCAGATGATTCAAAACAATGGAGACTAGTAGTAGACTACCGCCAATTAAATAAACAACTGGTTGACGATAAATTTCCGATTACAAGACTAGAAGACGTACTTGAGAAGATAGGCAGATCCAAATACTTCTCAACGCTAGACATGACTAGCTCCTTCCATCAAATCAACCTAGACTACGAGTCAAGGCATTTAACAGCATTTTCACCTGCTGATAGTCACAATCATTTCAAAAGACTTCCCTTTGGTCTGAAAATCTCTTCCAACAGCTTTCAGCGTATGCCAACTATCGCACTAACAGGGTTAGAGAGTAATGCTTTCCTTTACGTAGACGACATGCTTGTTTTCGGTAAAACATCATAATGACAATTTAATAAAAATCTTTAAACGAATAAGAAAATATAATCTGAAATTAAATCCGAAGAAATGTAATTTTTTGAAACCAGAAGTAATTTTTCTGGGTCACTTAATTACCTCGAATGCAGTAACAGCTGACCCAGAAAAATGCAAAGTTGTAAACATATATCCAACTCCTAAAAACAAGGACGAAATCAAAAGATTCGTAGCTTTCTGTAACTATTACATACGTTTCATAAAAAATTTCGCGGAAATCACAAAACCATTAAAAAACTTACAAAAGAAAAATACCGAAACCATATGGACGGATGAATATGAAATAGCATTCAAGAAACTAAAAGAAAGCATAACTCACTCACTTGATATCGTGATTTTGAAGAAGAATTTATATTAACTACTGATGCATCCAATTATGCATTAGGTGCTATTTTATCGCAGGGAACCATAGGAGAAGGAGGGCTATTAATATTTTCCCCCCTACTTGTTTGGAACGAAATTCACAGTAGTAATGATCACAGACCACTATTATCACTGTTTGCACACAACAACCCCTCATCTAGAATGACTCGTATCCAACTAGACTTGATGGAATATGACTTTAAAATTATATACAAACAGGGAAAAATTAACACTAACGCAGACGCTTTGTCAAGAATAGAAATAAATTCTGACACATTAAAAGCAATGATACCCACAGTTATGGCAATCACAAGAAGTATGAAGAAAAAAGAAGTAGATGAAATTACTGAAAAACCCAGACAAGAGGAGCGCGCGCCTCTATATATGAAACAGTACATTTTTATCGGATATTCGAAATTTAAAGCAGTTAAATTGCAAAATTATAAAAGGGGATGAGCTCGAGCGAAATACGCGTAAAAGCAAGAAAAGTTTGCCAAATATTACAGTCGACTATAAAAATATACTGATAGAGTTAACCGATAATTCTGACTTAGTCCTCGGTACGGTCCTGAGGAAGCTTACTCAATTTTTAATCAGTCATGACATCGCACTATGGTCCAGAAGTCGATTTTTTTGGCATAAAATCGTAGAGAAGAGATATTTGGCTTAACTTTCGCATGTTGGTAACTAATAGCTAGTTAATTTGAAAAAAATGAAAAAATCGGAAATTGGGGGCGTGGCACTCCCTCCCCTCATATAGTGCACTATGGCCCAAACGACTTAAAATTCGCATGTTGTTAGCGAATAGCTAGCCAATGCAAAAAAATAAAAAAAAAAAATTAATTGGGGGCGTGGCACATCTCGCCTGATTCAATTTTAAATACAAAATAAGTTACAATTGAAAACAATTTTATTGAAATAACACAAATGTGGCTTTATTTTAAGTAAATTCATCTGAAATAAAAAGAAAAATCATTAGATTACTAAAGAACTTATATCCAATAATCAGAGACATTTACCAAATACATCACTCCGAATCATTAGACCAATATTCTGCATCTAAGACCAGCGGGTAATCTTCAACGTCTGATCTGCAAAAAGTCGAATATCTTTAAATGGGGCAAAAACGGGCAAAAGTAACATATATAACCGTGAAGGTCAGACTCTTACCTTTCACCTAACACAAAAGTTGAGGACAATGCAGGACAATACACATAACTTTTACTCCACGAAACAAAAACAAATCCAATTTTTCCTTAAAAAAAAGTGGTTACACAAAACATTCAAATCTAAAATTATTCGACCTTAATCTACTTTTCTCTTTATTTAATTCACAAAAGCAAACCTTTATTATTGTTTTCCATTATTAAAAAACGAAGTTTTTATAATATTTTTTCTTTTCACTAGCTCTTTTTGTTTACAATTTTTAACACAGCTGTTCACATTAAAATTACCGATTCCAATATGCCAACTTTGACCGGTTATGGAAAGAACAGGGTTACCCCCTCAACATTTTTTTAGGGGAAATTTGAAAGAGTGGAATATACCCAACAATATGGCATACCCCTTCTTTCTAAACATTACAAAAAATTTTTTTAATTTATGCCAAAAAAATCGACTTCTGGACCATAGTGCATCGAGAAGATCGCTAATTCAAAAGACGATACTTTGCTCGATATTATTAATGAAGATAAATTAAAGGCCTTATATAAAAATATATATATTGAGAATTTAGCTAAAAGACGGCACACTCCTGCTATAATTTTATTTGAACCCCCACATAATATACGTGATATAAAAGAGCACAACAAACTCATACACGATAACCATTGCACGCAAACATCCGGACACCCTGGAGTACGAAGAACTTTGTTAAAGTTAAAACAAAAGTACATATGGAAATATATTTATATGACTAAAATGGTGAAGGCATATATAAATATCTGCGAGATATTTGCAAAAAAAAAAAAAACAACAAAACACATAGGAGAAAAGATGGTCATTACAGACACTCCATCGACAACTTTCCAAATAGTAGAAATGGACACAGTAGGACCACTCCGTATTTCAAATGGATATAAATACATTTCAACGGTTCAGTGCCAACTAACTAAATATATCGAGGCGTATCCAATGTACACAAAAGAATCTGTAGAAGTTGTCAATACTTTACTAGAAAAACTCATACTAAAGTATGGAGGTTTTCTCACAATAAAGACAGACATGGGTAGAGTGTTTGTGAACCAGGTGTTTCACCATATGAGCAAAACGTTAAATTTTCAACATAAAACATCCACCCCTTACCATCACCAAACTCTAGGTAGCATAGAAAGAAATCATCGAGTTCTCAATGAATACATAAGCAACTCAACAGAAGAACAGGAATGGGAAAAGGGTTTACCTTATAACGTTTTCTCGTATAATACCACACCACACCACACGTCGACACAGGTTACTCACCTTTCGAACTCATATTTGGAGAATTGCCAAACACTATAACAGATAAAAAAAGTGATCAAAACGGTTAGTCCGATCAAACCTGAAGAATACTTAAATGAATTAAAACAAATACTAGAAAATGCAAAAGACACTGTCAGACTTATACTTCAAAAAACAAAGGAGAAAAGAAAAGAGTACTACGACATAGGAACTAATAGTTCACAGTTTAATATAGGAGACTTAGTATTGCTAAGAAATATGTGTAGAAAGAAGTTAGACAGCCCTTACATAGGCCCATTTCAAATTAATAATAGACTAGGTGTAAATTCTCTAATAGATAAGAATGGAAAAGACGTCCTAGTACATAACTACAATCTTAAGAAATATAAATAAGAAAAACTAGATATAACCACTGTACAATGTTAAGAATTTTAAATAAGAAAAACAAAAATAATATAAGAAATATAAATAAAAAAGGTATAAATAGGAAAAACTACACATAGCCACAGTACAATGTTAAACTGGAATATAACTAAGTAGGTTAGGTTAGGTTAGGAAGGCGTGTGCGGATACGAAGTATCCGCACTTCCACTCGGAGACATCTATGTCCATTGTGACTGCCTTCAAAAATGCCAGGAGGAGGCATACTCGTCCTTACCCTCGATTTCCATAAACATTGGAAGTTCCATCCCTATTAAATCATTTGGTTTTCCAGATGAAAGTGAGAAAATCCGATAAATCTACCTTCGTTATCTCTGTCAAACTTGTGAAGTAGCGCGACCCCAAACATTGAAGTCGTTTCAACTGTAGTCTCGGACATTGACATAAAAAGTGATGAATCGACTCTGTGTCTTCTTCATCATGGCAACTCCTACATAGCCCGCTCGACGGCATACGCCAATGTTGGAGCATTGGTGCGATGGCACAATGCCCCGTAATGACCCCCGTAAGCACCCTTACTACAAGTTTGTTGAGCCCTAAGAGAACCTTTGTTCTCTTCATGTCTAACCTAGGCCATAAGGCTGTTGTAATACGATGTCCTTGCTTGACGGGGGACGTCCTTCTGCTGTGCGCGTGTATCTGAAAAGCCTAAATCACTCTTTGGAAAAATCACTACATTACACTTTTAGTTTTAAAATCACAGGCCTTTATTTCTTAGAATACTAACTCTTATATACTATTTGCAATTCACAATTACAATACAAAAACTGACCTTTCTTGTGTTCCAGTTTCGCACCTGTTAATTGGTGTCAGTTGGTCAAGCCAACTGACCTACGCCATTCTGAAATGTTGATGGTGCATTTTAACTTTCAATGCCCTTTAGTGGCTCGACTGCAAAACTGTAGCACCCTAAAAGTTTACATAATAAATATTACATATGTAATATTAATTCTAAATACTCGCACCCTAAAAATATGTGCTTTCTTAAGTAACTTTAACACATGCTAATCACACAGAAAGTGTGGCATCTGTTAGGAGTCGATGATGTGAGACACTACGCGCAGGCAGCTTGATTCTAACTCACAACAAGGCCCTTGAAACTTCACAGTCGTCACGATTAGTCCATAAGTTATTTGTCACTGCAATAGTGAATTCATCTACGTTCCTAAACAGTTCGCATATCGGGATTTGTATTGAAGTATCTGCTTCGTTAATGTCCATTTCAGAGCCCCTTCTGGCCATCTCGTCCGCTAATTCATTCCCTTCTATATCGCTATGTCCGGGAACCCAGCAAAGTGAGACTTTGTAAGGTCCAATGTTCAGTAGTGAGGTACGACATTTCATTACCAGCTTCGATTTAACTGTCTTGGATTCTATTGCCTTAAGCGCCGCCTGACTATCCACAAAGATAGTGATATTCGAAGGTCGAATTGTACTACTTTGTATCAGTCCGGCTGATTTCTCAATTGCATAGACTTCGGCCTGAAAGACGCTGCATGCGTCAGGCAGCCGATATGACTGTAGTCCTTGTAGTCCTCCTACTCACCGAGGCCGTCCCCATAGTGGCGTTAATAACCCTGCTTACTAGCATTGTGTTAATCCATGTCACTATGAATTCCTTCACTCCGTGATCTCTCAGCGCCTTACAGATCGCCTCTGTATTTACATTGTTGATGGCCCCCCTCAATGTCCAGAAAACCTACCAACGGTTATTCCTTATAATTCATTGACCTCTCAATGATACCAACCACTTCATGAAGTGCGCTATCAACTGATCTACCCTTACGGTATGCGTGTTGCGCAGTATCCATTGTGCGAATATTGGTAACCCTTCTAATATACACATCAATAAGTCTCTCAAGTGTTTTAAGAATAAACGATGAGAGACTTATTGGTCTGTAATCACTGTCAGTAGATTGATTTATTTTTCCCGCTTTTGGAATGAACACCACCCCCTGACTGCTCTCCAACTTTTTGGCACGTACCCATACTCGGGACACCTTGTGAAGATGTGAACTAGATGGGGAATCACGCCCTCAGAGGAATGTTGCAGCATAGCCGGTATAACCCCATCAGGACCCGCTGGCTTGTACGGGTCGAAGGAGCCTATCACCCACGCAATCTTCTCCTCCCTCACGGTATCCGACACTTCGGTCCCTGAAACACATGCACAATTTACTGACTGCGTATGGACGGTATGCGAGTCCGTGCAACCTGGAAAGTGCGTTTCCATCAAAACCTCCATGGACTCCTGACACGAGCCAGTCCATGCCGAGAATCTTCGTGGTTCTGGACAGTATTTTCCTGAGTCTCGATGCCTCATTTACCGACTCCAGAGTTCCGCAGAACTGCTGCCAGGACTCCCTTTTTGCAGCCTTAATCTTGCCTTTATACTCATTAAAACTGATTCTATAATTTTCCCAATGCTCTTCCAGCCGACTGTATTTGGCCTTGTTTAGGAGTCCTCTTGACTTTTTCCTAAGCAGTCCTAACTCAGCGTTCCACCAAACCGGTTTTGGTTTAGCACAAAGCCTAGTCAAAGGGCAAGATAGTTCAAAGGATTCCTGTAAGAAGACCTACCGCCTTATCAATGTTAGCATTCCCTTCGCCTACCTTTACTTTCATCAAAGTAAGTTTATGGGTCACCAGTCTTGAGAATTTCGACCAGTTAGTCTTTTTTGGGTTCCTAAAAAGCCGTGGGGTCACTACCTCGGAGTAGAAGCGTATACGACTATGATCCGAAAAGGAACAGGCATCAGATACTCTCCAGTTGTCAACCCTTATGGTATTTGACCCAGTGGCCAGAGTCATGTCAATCACTTCCTCCCTAACCCTATTACGAAACGTTGGCTGATTTCCCTTGTTACATAAAGTTAGGCTAGTGGAGAGAATGTAATCAAAAATGGACTCACCCCTACCATTGGTATCAGTGTTGCCCAAGAGCTCATGGTGCCCGTCTGCGTCACAGCCGGCACCTATGCCCAGTCTCCGTGACTCACCGTAGGCGATAAGTTGCCGAAAGATATGTGGTGGCGGCCGTTCCTCGTTGTACGGAAAGTATGCTGACGTTAGCAACAAACTAGGTTTGTGCCTGTGCTCGCATACCACCGTTGTAAGGTCTCCAGTGATGTAGTTAGTAAGAAGAAAAATATTAATATCCTTTTTTGCCACTATACACGTTCTGATCTTACCTTGTGTTTGTGGAATGTAGAGACGATAACCATCCATCCCGAGTCCGCTTACCTTACCTCTGACGAGCCAAGGCTCCTGAACAAGGGCTACGTCCACATCGTCCTCTGCGATGAACTTCATTAAATCGAGCGAGGCTGAGATGAAGTGATGCAAATTAATTTGCACCACCTCTAGCTTCCTCTCCATTGGTTTTTGACCGGTCACCCAGCACACGAACCTTAAGAGAGCCGAACCCGAATCTGATGCAGTTGTCGCTCCTTAATTTGGATAGCGACGCGGAGTCCACTGCGAGCACCGCGTCACTTCCCACTCCATTTTTGCAAGGGGTCACGGAGATCACTAGCCACTCTGCCGAATTTAGAGACTGGTTTTGCAGTCCGATCAGCTTGAGTATGGATTCCTGGTCCGGAACCGGAGGTGGAATCCACACCGAAACAACCGGGCGGATTGGAAGCAAAAAACGAGGCACCACCTCCAACCGAGCGCCCCGCCAGAGTGGGTCAAGGCCGCTAATTGCACGCATTAAGAAGTCCAGAGACTTCTTGTTGTTGCAACCAACGACCTTAATACCCCTCTGCCAGCCGACCCCGCCAAACTGCAGCTCCCCGCCGTCAGCCCCGACCATCTCCGCTATCAGGCGCGCCTCTACTAGCAACCAATTCTTCGGCGTTATCTTCCCATCAGGGTCGACTCTTTCGATGATAGCTACCTGTAGCTCCATCGGTGATTCGAAGGAGACCGATCGCTTCGGCTTTTTTGAAGCCCTCTGAGCCTGCTCATCAGACCGAACTCTTTTTGGAGTTTTGCCCGATGCCAAGCTATGTGGCTCCTTCGAAGAACTCGGCTTTGGCTTTGGCGGCACCTTTACGCGGTCACCTGTGGCCTTGTCCGGCTTACCATTTTTCCTGGAGGTCGAAGCGTTGTCATTATCAGACTCTGCCCCAACAATTCCCTGCTCCGTTTTCTTGCATGAACTGGCCGCAGCGTTATTTTTCTCAAACCTTGCTACGACCTTTTCATGCTTTTTAATGAGAAGCTTCTCCCTCTTTGTAAAGGAAGAAGGATCTTTCGCCTTCATTTTACGAAGATAGTAAGCCGAGCGCTTATAGCAATTTCTGTCCTTTTGCTCTTTTGTGAGGCTTGCCACCTTCCTTGTCTCCTTCCCCGGCTCAGGAGCATGTGGAGCGGAGGGCTGAGAAGGACTGAGCAATTGCATCTCAACATCCGAGCCTATGTCGTAGACATTGCTGACCTGTGACAACGAGTCTTCATCGGTTGCGTGGTCTATGCGCAAGCCCAGAAGCTGAGATCCTATGCGATCTCCCTCAGCCTCCACCTCACAGGCCCCTTGCCTACACAAAGTTGGCTTGGAGACCCTCCCAGTAGCACTAGCAGACATCGCGGCCTGGGGTACCACGGTGATGCCTGAGGAGTTGCTAGATATCGACGCTAGGTGGCCTCCTCGCCAACCACCTACCGCCGGTACTGGGGATCCGACCCCCTGCACCGTAAACTCTTCCTTACTTGTTTTCGACATCTGAGACCAGAAAAAGCACCTCCTCCCCGTGGGGTTTCTTTACAGTCTACCACCCCACGCACAAAAGACTCAAAAAAACCGACCGCTCCTAACATGGAGAAAACAGACGTCGTTGTGTGCCGCCCCTAATCTGGGAAAACAGACGCACACGTGGTAGATCTTTGTTCGTTACTCATCGGTCTGTCTAAAAACACTGGTCGGTCTGTCTAAAAACACTGGCGGCCCTGCCAGGGGGCAGTATTTGGCCTTGGGTTAAAGCAGTCCGACGAATCTTTGCAACTTAAGCCCCCACACCGCGCCAAGGTGCCTACCATAATGGTAGTATACCTAAGTAAAACTACAAAAAAAAATTCCTGGAGGAGGTGTAGTGTGTCATGATGGTCATACATACCGTACCATTGCCTGCAATCACTTACAGAACTAATTGCACCATGTAGTGCACACGCAGTATGACCACGCACACACACACACCACTCCACTCTTTCGAGACTTTCCTCTATACCAAGCAATGTAGTGAACATGTAATTCGAACCTCAAAGTTCTGTAGTAGGCAAAAATTGCACGTTCATATTTTATTGCTTGCACATGTGAAATTTGTTGACACATGAGATATTGGAAATATTTATCGTAATTTGAAACTAAATTTTAAGTATATAAGAGTCTAATTTTGTAAATAAAGATCAGTTCTAAAACACAACTCAAATTGTCTTGAACTCAAAAGAGCTGACTTCCATAGTCGCTTTATTAGTAAAACATCTGGCTGTCTCTTTAGGCGCTGAGTACTAAGTGCGCAAGCTCTCGCGCAATTCAAAATATCAAATGAGCCGAACATTTTCGTAGGGTAAACAGATAATAGTTATCACGTATTACAATCAGCAACAGTCAACAAGCCTCATTCAGTCACTACAAAGAGATCTACGTTTGGAAACATTAGTCCGGCGATTTTGGAAGTTGGAAGAGCTACCCGTATGAAAATTATTAACCGCCGAAGAAGCTGAATGCGAATACCATTTTGAAAGAAAGCATTGCCGCGCTGCTGAGGCGTTTTATCGTTCAATTACCAATCAGACGATCCGTGCATTTAGGTGAAACACTTAGGACTGCAGACTGTATTATTATATGGCGGAGAAGGTACCGCTTTTTGTCAGGCTATGACCCATCTGTTTGCCAGCGAATTTCCCTTCTTGAGACTTGATTACTCCAAGTTTTTGGTCAGTTTTACTCTGTTTCCTCTTTGCAAGCTTTTCTCTTGGTTGTGTTTGTTTACATTTTTGAGTACAACGATGTATATATGTATGTACGAGTATGCATAATATTTATTTAACTCTATGTTCATTACAATTACTGAGAAGAAAATACATTTGCAGTTATGTAAATAAAATATCGAACAGGGACTGGCAAACAAAAACGGTGATATCACACGGTACCAAATGGTTCGCTACAGAAGCAGCAATGAAGCTGTGTAGCGAAATTGAGGCCTCCCCATTCATTAACCGTTTTGGCTGTGCATATAGAGTATGGGCAACGTGTGTTTTTCACAACGAAAATGCACGAAAATGAACAGCAGCACCACCAAATACAATATTAACGGCATTCTTTGCATTATGCAGATACGATTTCTTTGCAAAAACATTGCATACGAAAGTGCCAACGTATTTCACTTGAAGTGCCATATTCACTTGAAATGAAAATTCCAAAGACGAAAACAAGGCGCTGCAGTGGAAAGCTGGAATAATTTGTATTCAACTGATGCGTTGGGCAGACTTTACAGCGTCCATCCCAACAATTCAGACTGTTTTTTCTTGCGATTGCTGTTGATTAATATGCGCAGACGACCCTCGTTTGAACAACTGTGAATAGTTAATGGTCAAGAGTGTAATGTAGGGTGTACATACATTTATATAAATCTAATGTAAAGTACACTTCCATAAATACATACGCAGAGTAAATATTATTGAACATAAATACTACACTACTTTGTTGCGTACAATAAAAGTGAACTCGCTCATGAACGGTGTCCTATATTGCATCAACGCATGAACCAGGCAGTTTTGTTACGCCGTATATATCGCTAGCTCATCATAAATGAGACTGGCGTGAGTTCGCTTGCGCGTGTTGGCATGTGTGTGTGTGTGTGTTTTTTTTTTTTTTTTTGCTTTAGGTGGAAAGCATCATGCCGAGGTGTAGGACTCTAACCCAACTAAAACCACCTTTGCTTCGATCCCGTGGGTCCCCGTAGTACATTCAGTTAAGGTATTCCTTCACAGGGCGGGCTGAGAGTTTTTCCTCACTCTCGTATCTTGGTCATTCTAACGGCTTTAGCTCGCTAAACCTCTAGCGCTTTGCTCGTCGTATCTTACTTGTTTCATGATACCGACCAGTATATCCGCTGCTGTATCCCAGGCCTCCTGTTACCCAAGCATGCACCGAAGAACACCAGCTAGGGTTACTTTCTCTCTTATATAACGTTCTCTGAGGTTGGTGAAAGCGTCACTCTTATTTTTCTTGCACAATTGCTTCCTTTTTGTCCTTAAATTCTGGTTGGGTCTGTTTGTAGTTTTCAGAACCCCTAGCTCTTTGGTAACGTCTGCGACATCTGTGGCATTCCTTACAGGGAGGCAATGGTTTCATTCCACCAATACATTTGTGTTCTCCCATTTCCTTTTCCTTTGCCAGGCATGGCGACATCGCAAGCATTAGGTGGTCCATAAGTCGCCTGGTCCTCAGTTCTACGCTACCTTGTGTTTCTTATATGTTGTCAAGCATGTACTCCAACATTTCGCAGTCCATCTGCTTTGTCTTCCAGCCTTTTTCTTGTACCTTACGTTCTGTCTTACGTATTTGAAATCGTTTTGGTGACAGTATTTCAAATATTAGTGCTTGGTGGACACTATGCGTATATATAGATGAGACTTCCCATCTTATCTGTCTCGAGATCGCTCTGCTAGCAAAGGTGACATCTACTATTGACCCGTTATTAAACGTGTGTATTGCACCACGATTTAAGTTAACTATATCGAGGCTATGTGTGTATGTGTGTGTGTGTGTGTGTGAACTGCATTCTTGAATCGATACCAAGCTTTCATGTATAATGAAATCATTAATAGAACACAATTCAATTTGAAACACCAACCGACATGGTATTCTTTCTTAAAGCGCTCCTTTCGAAGCGCTTTCTAAATTAGAACCACCATAGGCAGCGCCTCGTCTGAAGCGCTAAAAAGACCAATGCTACAATACAACTTACCGAGAGGCGTGGGAACTGTTGCAATTACTAGAATGTGATACGCATTGGGCCACAAAATTCCTTGTTGCAACAAATTCACACCATCCCGCACATATTCGTACATTATTTGCTATCATTTTGATATGCGCACAACCAACAACGGTATGCAGATCGAATTTTCACCACAATATTGTACATTTGTGGTGAAAATTCGATCTGCATGCCGTTGTTGGTTGTGCGCATATCAAAGCATATCAAAGCAAAGCATGGATTTTGATTGAAGACCATAAACCACTCACTACATTGGGAATGTATGGACCACATCGCACACCCAATTAGTATGCATAAAAAATATAAAGAAGCTAAATGTTTCAAAAAACAGTTGAAACAGTGTTGCTAAGTATTCCACTTACTCGTGTGCTGTTTTATTCGCACAACTCGTTACGAGCTCGATACAAGTGACGGATCGAATGCGCCTTATATTACTTTCTTACTTATGTTGTCCAATCAGAATCTGTGAAGAAATCCCGCTATCGGGTTAAGGCCGAACTTAACAGCGCTCACCAGGCGCCTCTGCTTTGCGCCAGTTATATCCATAACGCCTACAACAGAAACCTCTGTGTCACCTGTACCACAATTTCCTCTAAGTTTGACATTGAATCAACACCGAAAAAAAATTTAAAGTTTTAAATCGTGAGATGTGGAAACTTTAGAAAGTTAACTTTAGTAACAATAAGTCAACCTGTCAAGGCGTCACGAATCAAGGAGTTTCATGACAATGTCTCATGTTTCATAATTTGTAATCATGCATCAAGGAGGTGGTGAAGAATTATATCTACCAGAGGTATGTTGTTACCAAGAGCCAGGGAGCAGCATTTCGAGTAATAAGGACCCTCGGAGCAGATCCAACATGTGAAGAAATTAAGGCGGAACTAATTACTCATTTCGGAGTACGGGATACATACCATAATCTACACCACCAGGCAATTGCAGTCAAATTTACAAACGTAAGCCATATTTTTTATAAACTAAGCAATATTTTAGATATTTTAAATATTCAACGAAGAGGATATTGACGAAGAGGGTACCAGCTGCATTTGCACCAATTGCAAATGAAGTATTTATTTTAAAATTTGTATTAAGTAAAATGGAGCCCTACTGCCAAGCATAATTTACGGTAGGGAAATAAAAACTTTAAGAGAAGGTTTTTATGCTTTGCAGGAAACAGGTTTGATTAATCGTTATGAAAGTAAGGATATTCATATCGTCAAAATAATTCAGGACAATTTCGAAACGATAATTTTTACAAAGGAAATAATTTTAAATCAGGACAATTTAGAAACAATAAAACCCATAGTAATTCCAGACATTTTGGGAATTTAAACTCAAGTCAATTTATAAATAATTATAATAATAATAGTTCCGGACGATTTGAAAATTCTAACTTTGGAGAATTTAGAAGCAATTATAAAGATGGTAATTCCAGAGTTTTTGACAGTGGTAATAACTTTAACTCACGAAATTTAGGGTACAATTCAAATAAGAATAATAATATAAACTCCGTGGAATTCAGACTAAACTTCGGACGATCAGGGCACCATTATAATTTTAATGGACGGAATTCGGGACAAACCAGACGAACTCGAATGGAAGAAATAAAGGTTGACCACATTCACAAGATATACATGGAAATTTTCACTTACCACCCCACAAACATATTTACCGATAGTGGAATTGACCCTTTTAGACGAGGAAAAACTAACTCAGTATAAGCGAATTAGAATTAACGAACTTTTACAATTTAATACTTTAAGTGAAACGACAATAATTAATTGTTTTTATTATTTTTTATTTCATGTTTTCCTTTATTGTATCTTTTAATTTTAATTTAGAAATAACAATAATTTAACAAGGTTTAAAAAAAGTTTATATATACAAACACAAAAAGTTTACAGTTTTTAGTTAATCGTTGCGACTGCTTCGACCGAAATTGCTTTTCAAAGTTTTTTACAAGTGTATTCTTAATAATACTGAAATTCGTATAATTTCTCAAATTAAATGCAATTTTAGAGTATCCTTCCTTCGAAGCCGGATGTAGCCTTCATTTTATAACCAATTTCTGTCTAAAATATTTGGGTCCGTTCCTAGTTTAGAACTATAGCTTTTAACTAAGCTTGATATCTCTTTGGATACAGTCGGGATATTTAAATCCTTGAGGATATTTGCGTTTATAATGTACCAAGAGGTTTTGGTAACTGTGCGGAAGAGTTTTGATTGAGCTCGTTGTAGTTTCTCAACATTAAATGGACACGATGTTCTCCAGAGTTGGATACCGTAAGTCCATATTGGCTTTATTATGGCTTTATAGAGTAAGTCCTTGTAATCCAGTTTCAGTCTGGATTGCCTATTTAGAAGCCAGTTTAGCTCTATCATTTTTAATTTTATCTACATGATTTTGGTTTTGATGTGTTTTGACCATGTTAGTCGGCGATCAACGTGCATTCCTAAATATTTTGTATCGGAGCACTGAGAGATAGGCTGCAAGTTTATCTGTACTGGGGCGCAAGTTTTTTACAAATGTAAATGTTATCTTCGTTCAGTTTGATTCTCCAACAACCCATCCAGAGGTGCAGAGAAATCAAGTGTTCTTAGAATAACTTGGATACAATGTTTGGGTCCGAGTGGAAACATAAAATTGCAGTGTCATCGTCAAATGTTTAGGTGACTGTTTTGTCATTAGTAGGCATATCAGCAGTGCATAGCGTGTCGAGCAGAGGAACCAACACACTGCCTTGGGAACTCCTGCTTGAATGGGGTATTCCGCTGACTGAATGGGGTATTGTGCTTTATAACAAATTTTCTACACGAGAGGTAGCTTGCTAGTATCATATATAAATTTAAAGGCAGTATGCTTTTTAGCTTCAGTAAAAGTCCTGTATGCCAAACTTTGTCGAATGCTTGGGTCATTTCGAGGAACACAGCAGAACAATCTTCTTTACGTTCGTAAGTTTTTTGGATGGTGCTTACAATACGGTGAACTTGTTCAACCTTGTCCTGCTTTTCGCTGAAGCCAAACTGGTGAATCTGGTCCTACATTTTATCCATCTATGGCAGTTTTAATCTTCTTTGCTATCAACTTTTCAAAAAGCTTTGAAAAAAATATAATAAGATAGGTCTATAAGATTCCACCTTTGTCGGGTCTTTGCCAGGCTTGAAATTACCGTTATTTAAGATGTTTTCCATATTTGAGAGAATGAACCTTCTAATTTTTTTCAATTCTCAATATACAGTTTTGAAAATCAAAATTCATCATTTTTCAAAAACCTCGCGGTCCGCACACGCACACATATTTCTTCAAGAACATGCCGGCGGTCAGCTTCAACTCTTATCTCATTAATATATTTCAATAATAGCATAGCGCACACGCGCCCTAATACACACAATATATTTACAGATACTCATATATGTATAATGTATGCGAACACATTTCATTTAAAAATTTATTTGTTGCCAGCTCGTTACATGCCCGATACACACACACACACAAAGGAGAGCGAGTCGAATCGAAGTGGATGCACAAATTTTTCTGTGCGAAATTTTTTAAAAATCTACTAAGTTTCGACGGTAAATACGTGCGGAAATCGTGGAAAGGGTAGCTAAAGAGCATACCCCGGTCCGGTGAAAGTGTCAATTGTAAATTGTGGACGCGATCGGGAAAAAATAAGGCATTTAAATTTTCTGTTTCTGCCAGTGATTTGCGGCAGTTTTGGTTCTGCGTCGGTTTATCCGCACGGCAGAGCGAAAACGGCAGCGATCTCTGCCTGCATAGTGCCCAGCTGAGCAGTGGCTTGGTCTGAAAGTACCAGACCCCTGAACGGCGAAGGCAGGTGGAACACAGCCGATACCATCTCCATTTTTTCATAAGCTTAAATAGTAGTCATCGCGCACATGGGAAGTTGGAAGCTCTTCCACTCTTTCATATAAAAATGAATTCTCACTAATTTCGTTTTCATTTTCTTCCAACCAAAAATTATCTCTGGACATCATCGTTGCCAATCTCGTCTTTATTCCTTTGCGGCTTACTGATTACCATTCTTCCACGTCTTCTCACTTCTTCTCATTCAGTAAGATTTTTGTTCGCTGCTCTTGCATTTCATCTACTGGTCTCCTGGATGTTAACCTCTTACTCTGCCTTTGACGCTGCAGGAAGTCCCTTCCCGGTTCATGCTGCACTAAATTGAACCATCCAGATGTCCTTGTCTGTTCAACAACGCCAGAATACCTAAAAACCATACTTTTATACATGTATCGGTGTTGGAGATTTTATTTGTTATTGTTATTAATTTCTTTGTAATGCGTTCGTTCTTATTTCATATAAATTTTATGTTACAAGGTCTCCTGCATGCAATTTTATGTTACAAGGTGATCTGCATGGTGACAAAGGCCTTACACTTTGAGACTGTGACCAGCCTGTCTACTGAAGCGTTCATCGCCGCTTTCCGAAGATTTACCTCACGCCGTGGTATCTGACTGCGGAACTAATTTTATTGGCTCTAACAAAGAGCTTAAAATTCTTCAGCGGAGAAGTTGTGACTCGTTGCCGGAAGAGCTTACTGAACTATTATCTAACTCTGGTACAAATTAACATTTTATACCCCCTGCTTCCCCTAATTTTGGTGGTCTCTGGGAGGCTGGTGTAAAGTCCGCAAAACACCATTTAAAATGAATAATGGACCAACGTATATTAACATATGAAGAGCTTTCTACACTTCTGGCGCAAATCGAGGGTGGTCTTAACTCAAGGCCCTTATGCCCTCTCTCATCTGACCCTTCCGACTGTGAAGCGCTTACTCCAGCACATTTTCTAGTTGGTGAACCAATTTTAATGTCCCTGAGGAAAATCTATTGAATACTAGTATCGACAGACTGTCCCGCTGGAAGATCGTGGAATCGCTTAAACAACATTTTTGGAAACTTTGGGTCAATGAGTACGTGTGCCGTCTTCAAGCTCGACCTAAATGGCTTAAACCAAAGAAAAACATAGAAGTTGGTGATTTGGTCCTTATTTTCGACGAGCGTCTACCGCCTGGCCAGTGGCCACTAGCCCGCATCACAGAAGTTCATCCTGGTGCTGGTGGCCGAGTCAGAGTTGTCTCTATTATATCCAACGGAAAATGTTGTAAACGTCCTGTCTCCAAGATTGCCCTTCTTCCCGTCAATGCAGAGCCCGACGTTTTAAATGAGTTGCTGTGAGTCGAGGCATAGCGTGGTTAGCTCAGAAAAACTAAATAAAACACCTCCGTGCATCGTTCGTGGCTCTAGTCAAGAACTAATCGTTCTTTGTGCGGGGGAAATGTTGGAGATTTTATTTGTTATTGTTATTAATTTCTTTGTAATTGCTCGATTTTAATTAATCGTTCTTATTTCATATAAATTTTATGTTACAAGGTATATCGTATAAAAATTGAGCCGCCCTAATGTTTCAATTATTATAAAGGGCATCGCAACAATAACAACACAAAGTAAATGTTAATTTCATTAGTTGCGCTTTGTGTCGCTGTTCTTGTTCGTCTTAGTATGGTCCGCTAACTTAGTATTGTTGTTGTTGTTGTAACGCATCGAATTATTTTACTGATGCGAACAGATTTACATATGTACATACCTGCATATGTAAATAACAATTAGGTTTTTTTTGGCTCTTTATCGTTTTAACGACAGCATCAAAAAAAGAAGAAAAAAGGTTTTCAAGAAGTCAAGGGAAAATCAAGCGACAACTGCGGTGCTGCTTAAATCGTTTTTATTAAGATAGTGACCTGTCTCAGCATTAATTAGTTAACTTAAATAAATATTAAGTATTTGCTACATTTAAATAAATAAAGTTCTAGTTTAAATTCATCACAATTGAAATCGGGACTTAAGTGTTTTATTTTGTGGCTGGCTCAGTGAGCCAAAATAACTCGTACAATCGGAATTGGGAATTTTAATTATTCTTACTGGCTATTACATTTATTTAATTTTTAATATATTTTTAACGAAATAGTAAATTTTATATATTATTTAAATTTCTATATCGTATATCTAATTCGTCTTAATAACCAAACTATAAGTATGTAATAAAAACAGTTTTCTTTACAAATATTATTAATTAACTATGATACATTTTGTTTAAATTGTTAGCGGCATTCAAAATTTAAATTCTTTTCAATGGATATACATTTTATAATAATTTGTTTCATACATAACAATTATTTACTATATTAAATTACATGCCGCCCAAAAAAGAAAGTGTTTACATCAATTCTGGGCAAAACTAGTTGCCCATTTTACATAAGCGAGTATATAAAAGATAAACCCGCTCATGTGAAAAAATTGTCCATTGCATGACTGAACTTTTCATTGCATATACTACTCTATATATTTAAATTACTACTAGCCTGGTATGTATATATCCATGAACAAGTGTGTTTCCATACATCATGTAACCTGTTCTTACATACATACATTCAAGGCATACTATAATTAATTGTCAACGTTATTACTTAATTTGTAATGGTAAGCTAAATATATTGTTCTAATTCAATCTATTCCCCATAACTATCCTACGTGATAAACCGAAAAAATCTATGTATATTAATATGTAGCCTGCTACAGGATGTAAATATCTGCTGATTCCCAATTTCCCATCATATGACTCTATATACGAGGTGTGATCAAAAGATAACCGTTATTTTCATCTTTTCGTGAGTTACGTATGTTCGATGTTCGCATTTTTTTTTTATGTTGGTACACATGTCTGTTATATATGTTGGCAATAACAACCATTTTGGATTGTCAGTTTGTTTTTGACAGATAAAAAGGTTAGTCGTGTTTTGGTGTGCTCCTCGATTTTGTACTATTCAAAAAAAAAAATGGATCAAAGAAACTGTATTAAGTTTTGTGTAAAAATTGAAATTAAATGCGCAATGACATTTGAAATGTTGACTGTGTCCTTTGGCGAGTCTACTATGAGCAGAACACAAGTTCAATTGTGGTATAACCGGTTTAAGGAAGGCCGAGAAGATGTCAATGACGATGCTCGTCCTGGTCGCCCGAGCACGTCAACAACCGATGAAAAATTGACGCAGTGAAGAAAATGAGTTTGGATAATAATCGAATCACTATCAGAGAGGTTGCTGATGATGTTGGCATATCGTTCGGCTCATGCCAAGCAATTTTTACGGATGTTTTAGGCATGAAACGAAGATTGTTCCAAAATTGCTAAATTTTGAGCAAAAACAACGTCGCATGAACATCGCTCAGGAGCTGTTTTTGGCCAAAAACAAAACCGTTATCATGCCTCAGCCACCGCTGACTTTTTCCTCTTTCCAAAACTGAAGACACCGATGAAAGGAAAGCGTTTTGCTACGATTGAGGAGATAAAAGAAAAATCGAAACAGGAGCTGTAGGCGATACCAAAAAAAGCGTTTCAGAAGTATTTCGAGGATTGAAAAAAATGCTGGCATAAGTGTATTATATCTGAGGGGAATTACTTTAAAGGGGACAAGATAAATAAATAGTTAACTTCGGTTGGGATGAATAAATAAATAGTTAATTTTTTTAATAAATAACGGTTCTTTTTTGATCACACCTCGTACTTACTTTTCCTTGTTTTTCAATATACGTTAATATACATCCATATTTAAACGTCCATATTAATCGTCCGCTTATAGCGACAGAAAAGTGGGATAGGGTAGGGTAACTATGTGTTGAACCTGGATTAAATTTGTAGCGCAATGAAATAAAATGCGTCTAATTATGTTAAAGTACAAAAACGGAAGAGGAAGTATATTTTGACAGTTTTCATTATAATAATGTTGCATTCATATGGTAAGTACATAGTTGCAATAATAAGTTGCAGTCAAATACAAAGCTGTATTAAAATATTCGTTCAACACCCTTCCGGAATATTTTATATTGTATGCGTAAAATAAATTGATGCTTAGATTTCAATTCACAATCAATTCAGTAAAAGTAAAACTTACGTTAATTCAATATCACAATACATTCAAAGTATAGTTTACGTTAATTTAATATTATAATAAATTCATTAATTGAAATAAAGAAATATTCAAATCTGTATTAAGCCAACTCCATTTAAAAATGAGTTTATTTTTGGAGCACTTACGGCTTTCGTTAAGAAGGCATCTGCTAACATGTTGTCAGAGTTAATGTACTTCAATGTGATCTCACCGTTCTTGATCTTCTCCTGAATGAACTTCGCTTTGATGTCCACATGTTTTGTACGCGCTGAGTAAGAGTTGTTGATTGCTATGCACATTGCGCTTTTGTTGTCGCAAAATATGGCCATGGTCTTCAGTGCACTTGATTGTAGCTCGGTGAGTAGTCGCTTCAGCCAGACGGATTCCTGAATGGAACAGACAGTAGACATTAGCTCAGCTTCTGTTGACGAGAGCGCTACAGTATGTTGCCTTTTGGTTGACCATGAGATAGCTCCCCCTTGGAACATGAATATATATCCAGTGGTAGAAAGTCTGCTGTCGATATCACCAGCCCAGTCCGCATCGCAGAAACCAGTGATTTCATCGGAGTTTTTTTTTAAAAACAAACATTTATCTTTAGTGCCTTGTAAGTACCTCAAGACAGGTTTGAGTGCAGTCCAGTGCGCTTTGCCAGGATTAGTAGAAAACCGGCCAAGCATATTAACCGCAAAGCAAATGTCAGGCCGTGTGATTTGGGCAGCATATAAGAGACACCCCACTGCTTGCATGTATGGCACCTTAGCCATTTCCGCTCGCTACACTTCAGTCTTCGGGCACATGTTGGTTGTAAGCCTCTGATTTGTGTCCATTGGTGTGGATATAGGGTGGCACGTGTCCATGCCAAAAAGTTTTAATAAATCGGCGATGTACGTCGACTGATCAATTTTGATGCCTTCAGCGCTCCGCGTGACTCGCATGCCCAGGACAGAAGTAATTTCGCCGACGTCTGTCATTTTAAACGCTTTCATCAGACTTGCCTTTACTTTCTTAATTTTGTTGAGATGTTTGCAGAAGATTAGCACGTCGTCTACATATATAGCCACAACTAACAATTCGTCGCCAGTTCCATCATGGTAGATACATTGGTCGACATCGCTTCTATGCAGTCCAAAACTCAGCAGCACGGAGTTAAGCTTCTCAGTCCAAACTCGACTAGATTGGTTTAAGCCGTATATTGACTTATTTAGCTTACAGACCCTTCCGGAATGATCGTCGAAGCCAACGGGTTGACACATGTAGATATCCTCCTTAAGGTTTCCATTTAAAAAAGCGGTGACAGCATCCATTTGATGTATGACCCAATCATATTTAGCAGATAAGGCCATAAGGAGTCGAAGTGACGTATATCGTACGACTGGTGCGAATGTCTCCTCGTAATCTATTCCCCTTTGCTGATTAAACCCCTTGACAACTAGTCTTGCCTTGTGTCTAGTTGGTTCACCGTCAGCGTTGAGTTTAGTTTTAAAGACCTATTTGCATTTAATGGCCTTTTTTCCAGGGGTTAGCATCGTGAGTTCCCAAGTCTCGTTGGCAATGTGTGAAGCCATTTCACTCTCCATAGCGCTCTTCCATTCATCGGCGCTTTCACTGGATAAAGCTTCATCAACTGTTTCAGGATCTTTAAGTATGTAACTCATCGCGCAAAAATTATGGGAACTTTGCAACTGATTATTAATACGTTCTGATCTACGTACCTATGAATTGGCTAAGCAGACATCTTCCTCCGGCACATATGTTTCATCGTTAGCGTCTTCGGCCTCATCATGGCTGCTGTCGTCTGTTAAAGTCGCATCACCGTTCGCCCTGCATTTTCGTCACCTGCTGTAGCTTCTTCCACGGCCCTGATGACGATTCATTAATTCCAGGTTCCTCCTCTGAATCGGCATCGCTGTTAATTAATTTTTGCCAAGAATTTGATATTACATTTGTTTCAGGTAATGATATTGGTGTTTCTTTTTCCAGAAAAACTACGTCGCGGCTGATTACAATTGATTTTGTAACCGGGTTAAATAAGCGATATGCCTTGCTTTGATCACTGTAGCCAACAAGTATATACTCAACTGATTTTGTTGCCAATTTGCTTGAGCGTTTTTGTTTTGGTATATGGGCTAGCGCTCTGCAACCAAAAACTCGTAGACATTTCAGATCAGGTTTCTTGACGGACCAAAGTTCCTCAGGGCTTGCCAGATTTGGTTTTCTTCTGATTCGATTTAACACATACGCTGCCGTATTTACCGCTTCTGCCCAATATTTATGATCCAGTTTAGCATCTAGTAGCATACAGCGAACGCGTTCTATCAGAGTTCGATTCATTCGTTCTGCCACGCCGTTCTGTTCAGGGGTGTATGGAGCTGTGGTTTGATGTAAAATGCCACATTTTGCAATATATTCTTCAAAACGTTTGTTTATGTACTCTGTTCCATTGTCTGTCCGCAATATTTTAATATGTTTAGAGCACTGATTTTCAACAAAGTTTTTAAATATTACAAATTCATCGAATACATCAGATTTTGATTTGATTGGTATTGCAAACACCTTTCGAATGTCAGTATGTACAGTGCACCAGAAAATGACGCCACTTTGAACGGACCCATAACATCACTATGCACAACATCCAAAACACTTTCAGCTGTGTTTTCACTGTCTTTAAATGGCACTCGGGCTTGTTTGCCTTTAATACACACAACACACTTAACATTGGCATCAGGTTTAAAATTCTCACCACATGCATTTCCGGTCGCAGACATCAATTTGCTACTCACATGTCCAAGTCTTCTATGCCACAAGTTGTAATTTGCAGCCGCAAACGCACCGCCATCATTTCCACAGCTTTCTGTGCCATTTAGTTTGTACAGGCCATCAACTAAATCCGCAGACGCAAGTAGCCTGTTGCATCGATCAAATATTTTACAGTATTTGTCCTGGAAAACAATTTTTTTGCCATTAGTCGCCATTTGGCTCACCGACAAAAGATTTGTGCATAAATCCGGCACATATTCCACATTTTTCACCTTAATAGTTTTCCCAATGCTGCTGCTAACAAAGTTTATTTCACCAACAACAAAGTTATTGTCAGCAATAGTTATTACTTTGTTTGTTATTGGCATTTTGTTTTGTAGGTGTTCGTCACAATGTGTCATATGATTTGTGGTCCCTGAATCAATATGCCAATCGTTGGCACTTTTGACGTTTGTGCATAGGGTTGCCATCAGAACATGATTATTATCCCTATTTGACTTATTGGGTCAATTTTTTTATCGAAATGTCCGGGTTTTTTACAATAGTGACATCGAAACGTTTTCTTTTTTTGCTTGTTGTGTATGTTGTTAACCACACCTGAATATAAGGCCAATTCATCTTTGCTCCTTCCATTATATTTTGTGTCCTGCAACAACAACGATTTAATAGAGTCCACCGTTAGCACTTTTTTTGAGTTCTCCACAGCTAACACCAGCGGTCTAAAATCGTTTGGCAACCCGGCCAATAACAAAGACGCAATGAGCTCCTCTTCCAGCGCAAGCCCTGCAGTTTTCACCTTTATAGACGTAAGCACCATTGCGTTGATATATTCCTGCATTGAAGGAAAGTCCGACAACTTTAGTTGAACAAGGTTTTTTAGCAGTTCAACCTTCCTAGTTAGTCCTTTGTCCTCATACCGCTATATTGTGGTTAAGCGCAAGTTGAGTCCCCAAAAATTTTCTCAAAAATCGGCAAAGCAGATTAAATCTAATGATTCTGCTCCTGAAAAGAATCCACTGGCTTCTAACAGGTTTGCACCTCTTGCAAATGCCGAAGACAATTCTACCCAGAAAGTGCTAAAAGAGGTAAAGCCCCCACCAATTTATTTAAGGGAGCGCAACTCTAACGCTCTCGTAAAAACTCTAACTACTCTAATTGGTGCTAAAAACTATCATGTTGTCTCAATACTAAAATGCAAAATACCTGAAACCAAAATTCAATTATATATCGAATCAAGCTATCGCAAAGTCGTCAATCTCTTTGACACAGAGAACAAAAATTATTACACCTACCAGCTTAAAAGTAGCAAAGGCATTGTTGTTGTACTTAGAGGAATCGAAGCTGACGTAGATGTCAACGAAATAAGAGAAGCCCTATCCCAAGAGGGTTTTACCACAAAATCTGTGTTTAACATACGCAATAAAGATAAGATTCCACTGCCGCTCTTTCGCGTTGAGCTACAGCCGGTCGACTCGAACCTGAGAAAAGGCGAATCACACCCGATCTACAACCTTCGCTATCTTCTAAATAGAAAAATCTCTGTTGAAGAACCCCACAAGCGAATTGGACCAGTTCAATGCCTGAACTGCCAATAATTCGGGCACACTAGAAAATACTGTACACTTCCCAGTGTATGTGCCGTATGTGGTGATCTCCACATGTCACAAAACTGCACAAAGCCCAAAGACGACTCCAGTGTCAAAAAATGCAGCAACTGTGGTGAAAATCACATTGCAAACTACAGAGGCTGCACTGTACAGCTCGAAGAATACGTCAAAGGCTTGACAGTATCATCCATCTATTGCCCACCCAGGTTTAATATAGATGAGCAGCAATACAAACAATTCTTTAGTATTCTCGATGCTAAGTTCATTGCTGCTGGAGACTTTAATGCAAAACATACTCATTGGGGCTCACGTTTAGTAACTCCCAAAGGCAGAAAACTCTTCTCTGCGATAAATGCTCTTGGTCTTAATGTCTTGTCCAATGGTAAGCCTACATACTGGCCATCCGACAAACAGAAGATTCCAGATCTTATTGATTTCGCCCATTCAAATGGAGTCACCAATACGCCTTCCCAACGGCAACTGAGCAAGAAGTTTTTTGTTTTTTTTAAATTTATATTTCATCTATTTATTTATTGTATCTTCTAAGCTTAGACTAACAATAAGTAAGCATATCTTACAAACTAAATAATTAATATTAATACACCTTGCCAATGCTTAGTGCTTTTTAGTAATCACAATGTTATATGTTAGTTACTGTAATAAATGTTATATTAGAGTTTGTACATGATTAGTTGTGCTGGTGATTTCGTACGTTTTAGGCGACTTGGAACCCTATTACATGCTAGTATCCAAGCTAGATGATTTGGGTGCTCTTTGATTTTTTGCGCATATTTTAAGCTGGCGTCAAAGATTTTCTTTTTTACGAGCGGAATGTTCAGATTTCTGTGAATGTTTGTAATCTTTATAAACCAAGGAGCCCCAGTAATGGTTCTTAGAATTTTGGACTGCGCTCTTTGAATCAGTTCTATGTTAGAGTTGCTTGCGCCGCCCCACAACTGGCTACCGTAAGTCCAAATTGGTTTTATAATGGCTTTGTACAGCAGTGTTTTATATTCTAGGCTCAACCTGGAATTTTTATGCATGAGCCAGTGTAGGCTATTTGCTTTCAAAGTCATTTGTTTTTTTTTGGCTTCGATGTGGCGCTTCCATGTCAAACGTGAGTCAAGATGAATTCCTAGGTACTTCACCTCCTTTGCTTGAGGAATAGGAACGTTGTTGAGTTTTAACGCTGGACATGTACCTTTTTTATAGTAAAGGTAATATGCGTACTTTTCGACTCATTAACGTTTATTCGCCAGTCAGCCAACCAATTTGTTACTAGGACCAGATGATCTTCTAAGTCACGGGATGATTTTGGAATTCGGATGAATGCTAAGGATAGCTATATCGTCTGCGAAAGTTGCTGTTGTTAAGTATTTATTGATAGGCAGATCTGAGGTAAATAGTAGATACAACACCGGACCTAGCACGCTTCCTTGTGGTATGCCAGCTTTGATGTCAAAGCATTTAGAGTAAGCATTATTGTGCCTTACCTTGAACTTTCTGCCCCTCAGATACGATTCCAACATGTCGTGTACTTTTGTGGGCAACCGTTTTTTTATTTTGTAAATAAGCCCCTCGTGCCAGACCTTGTCAAATGCCTGCGCCACATCTAAAAAGATGGCTGAACAATATTGCTTTTTGTCGAATGCGTTTTTTATCTCGTTCACTATTCGATGAACCTGCTCTATTGTACTATGGTGTTCGCGGAAGCCAAATTGGTGAGTGCGAATAGTGCGTTTTCGTTTATATGCGGCATTAGTTTTGGAAGAAAAAGCCTTTTTAGGACTTTTGATAAGATAGGCAGGAGGCTTATCGGTCTATATGATGACGATTGGGAGGGGTCTTTTCCTGGTTTCGGGATCATTGTGATTACTGAAAGTTTCCAGGCATTAGGAAAGTATCCTAAGCGCAACAAGCCATTAAATAGTGAAGTAAGTAAGATGATGGCCATTTGGGGTAACTCCTTGATCATTTTTCCAGTAATGAGGTCGTGTCCTGGAGCTTTGTTACGAGCAAGGTTACTAACTTACTTCTTTTGTTTTTAATTTAATAGGCGAGCATGTTGTATCTGGCGTGGGGGTTAATATTAGGTTATTGGTATTGCTGACAGCTTTCCACAGAGAGTAATTGGTGACGTCAGTCGGAGAAAGGTTTTGGATATATTGGTCCAGGCAACGATCTGATTCTAAACGCAAGGCTTTTCTAAAATTTTCACTGGCAATAGATAACTTCCGATTTAGGAAAGGGGACCTGGATTTTTGCCATTCACGACGCGTCCTCCTTTTCTCAGAAAGGAGAATATCGATTTGGGTTGAGGTTTGTGGGCGCCGGATGCTGTTGCAGTTGTTGTCACGCTTGTGCGCAGAGTGGCGCACAGCTAAGCTTAAGGTCGAGGTAAATTGTTCCAGTAATGTTTCATGTCCTCATTAGTTTTGAGACGTGGGTTTAGGCTGAGATGACTACTGATGTATTTTCTGTATTTCAGCCCGCAAGTTTTAGTGGGTGTGAATTCGTAGGTAGGGCGTAACTTTTTGTTGAGATGTATTATAATAGGAGAGTGATCTGAAGAGAGGTCGTTAAGGTGTTCTACTTTGAGTTGCTCTCGTTTTAGGTTTCTAGCAACTCCAAAATCAATAAGGTCAGGTATCTTACGTGGGTCTGTCGGCCAGTACGATGGTTGTCCTGAAGAGATAATATCAATCTTGGTGTTCGAAAGCATGAAGTTATATAATTGTTTTCCTTTTGGTGTTGTTAGTCGTGAGCCCCAGTAAGTGTGTTTGGCATTGTAGTCGCCAGCAGCTAGAAAACTTGTTCCAAGTGTGGAGAAGAAGTCTGAGAACTGGTTACTTGTTATTTTAAATCTAGGTGGGCAGTACACAGCGGATATTGTTAAGTTATCCTCCCATCCGTCCAGACAAACTGATGTTGCTTGAAGGTACTCCTTGTTTTATTCTTCCATAACGAAGTGTTTTATTCTTTGTTTGATTAGGATTCCAGTCTCGCCATGGGCTTTGCCAGCGAGATGCTTTGTAGCATAGAATTTATATCCCGGTATGTAAAAATTGTGTTTTTCGGTTAGATGGGTTTCGGATATAAGAAGTATGTCGATTTCATTAGAGAGTAAAAATTAATTGATTTCTAACATGTGCTGGCTTACACCGTTTGCATTCCATTGACAGATCTTAAGTACGTCCATTTCGGGGATAGCAGAAGCTGCATGACCTGGTTTTGGTTTCTCATCTCTTGAATCATTGTTTGTATGGAGGTCATGAACTGCGTCATACATTGTGTGAGCGTTGCTATCATTCCTTCAAAATTATGCAGATTTGAACCAGTCCCGGACTGCTGATCCTCCCTAACTTAAGTACAGATGCATACGTCGTCCCTGTATTGGGTGTATGGAATTGACTTCTGTGGTTGTGCAATGGGCGGTATATTTGGACTAGGTTGAGTGCGCTTATTCTTTAACTGAGGGTCATTGTTCTCAATTTCCTGGTATACAGGGCAACCTCTGTAGTTGGCAGTATGGTTACCACCACAATTACTGCACTTTCTAGCAGCTCTATCAGTTTTAGTCTTCGTACATTCTGATGTGGGGTGTAAATCACCACAGGCAACACACACACTACGAAGAGTGCAGTAGGACCTTGTGTGCCCAAATTCTTGGCAATTAGAACATTGAACTGGGCCGTTTCGTTTGAGAGGCTCCTCCACAGTAATTCTGCGATGCATAAGATAGCGGAGATTATAAATACCATGCACTTCTCCTTTTTTAAGCTTTTGGGTTTCAGGCTCCAATTCTACGCGAAACAATAGCTGAGGGATTCTGTTGCGATTTATTATATTTATAATAGAGCGGGCAGCAAACCCTGCTTCATGCAGTGCTTCTTTGACTTCAGCAGGGGGAATATCTGATTCAAGTCCCTTTATGACAGTGGTAAGGTCTTTGCCACTTTTAAGCTGATAGGTGTAGTAGCTTTTTTCTCAGTGTCGAAGTTTTTTATAACTACTCTGTAATTGCTCTCACTATGTATTTCGATTTTTGTTTCCTGGATATTTCCTTTAACAAGAGGGGTGACATGGAAATATTTAGGACCAATGAGCTCGGTAAGCTTTGCAACTAATTTACTGGAGTTACGTTCTCGTAGGTAAATGGGAGGTGGTTTGAATATAATATCAGGTTTGGGTGCGTCTGACTCCTGAGCACATTTGCTATCATAGCGTTATTTAAAGATGGTATTTCTATCAGCAGCAATTGTCATGCAGCATAGAGTGATGCATGAGGTGGCAGTTTGGCATTGTCTAGCTGACGTGCATTCTGAATGCACATGTTGCCTTGTTCGATGAACTGATATAGCTCTTGTGGCGATTTCCTCTTAAAATCGCTGCAGAACATGATGATATATTTGCCTGAATACCCAGGACAGCGCCCAGGTCTGCGACGATAGCTTTTGACCCCATGTTGGGTTTTACCTTTAAAATTTGTAAAATCTTTGACGACAGGCTTTGAGTCCGGAGAGCTCTGAATGATTTCTAGTGAGTGAGTTCTATTTTCTAGAAACTCAGTTAATTGTTTAAAGGTAGGTATTTCATTACCGGAAATAGGGAAAGCTCCCCAGCTTTTCTCGTCATTTGATCCAATTTATGGATAATAGTGAAAACAAGCCAATCATCCCAGTATTCTACAGGCAGCTCCAGCTGCTCTAAAGCGCGAACAGCAAATCACACCAGCAAATTTCGCAAATTAAAGGCGCTTTCCTTTTGAGCCACTGGTAGTTTAGTGATTTATATGAGCATCGTAAGCAAACTTCATGCTACATTGAAGTTACCATCAGTCATGGTAATGTTGTCAAGCGAATGAGCAGCTGCATCAACAAGACAATCCTTAATATACTGCAGTCGCTCGATATTTATAGATGTGAAAAGATCCTTAAAGGAGTAACAATTTAAGTAAGAACCATCAAATGGTGGAATTTTAATTTCTGGTAGGCTTTGAGCAGGAGTGTGACTCGTGCCAATAAAGGATTGTTGATGCTCTCCATCACCGGAATCTGCTATTGAAGACAAATCATCAAAAAATTCCTTTAACTCACCCATAGTCTCAGCATAACAATATTCGATAACATCATACTCAGTAATAGCTACCTTAGCGTTACAATCGGTCATGGACTTACAATCGGTTTCTGCAGTAGTCTCAATGTGGAGCCCAACATATTTAACTCAATATTGATCTAGAAGTTGTTTACGAGTAGCCAAGAATCCTTTAGTTTGTTTTAATTTGGAAGTCTTACGCGTGTTCGCAGTAAACTTAAAAATAGCACTTTCCATTCCTTTTAACTGTTTGAGCTTTTCCTCCATCTCTTGCTTTTATAAAGAATCAAAGTTTATATAATAACGTGATTCGCTATTTTGTATGTTAACAAAGCAGCCGTAAGAACAGCGTTTATTATTAAAATTATCCAAAATGTAGAAATGTTAACAAACATCCAAGCAATGGTTAGTACGAATCGCGAAATCACAACAAAGTAAAAAGAAATGAGTCAACCTCACGCACTGTTTCCACATTTATCCAAATTCCAAATTTATCTCTTACAAATTCAACACATTCGAATGTTTACGTAGTTGTTGTTGGATGAGGGCCCGCCAAGCAAACAAGTTTGTGAAGGTGTGACTTCGAAGCGACATTCACAGTTAACTGCACTGCTTCGCTACAGTTTGTTTGACGCAACTGAGATATTAGATTAGGTTCGGGCAGGGCCTCCGCGACACGTGCACCGATGATGAAGTCTTTGCTCCAACAATGACTCCCTCTGACTAAATCACTTCATCGTCCAGCACAATCCAGTGCGTCAGTTCTTCTGATAATTTTTGCTTAATTTTTTTCTTTCTTTGTTTTATACATGCTATGTTGACAGCAGGAAATTTCGCTAGTATGTGTGTGTTTTACACGATTCCAAGTACGACGCTAACAGACACGTCTTTTTTGAAAATTTTGGTGGAAAGCGGTGATAATAAAAGTAAGTTCGTTAGTGTAGAATCCTTAACAGTTATTGATGTAGTAGGGGTAACGGAAAAGAAAACAACAAAAAGAATGTTTAAAAATAAAATAAGACAGCAAATCGTCATAAAAGCATCAAGTGACCTTGAGGAGGTTATGAGAACAATATTACCGACTAAAGGATTAGTTGCAGTTTTCATACCAAGTATGGAGTTGTTTTTGGAATTCCAAAAACTATACGAGTATATGTATTTCCTATTTTGCTGTGAACAAAAATTTGAAAACCATAAAATCGTGTACCTTATTGGAAGATATAACAGGCAGAAGTAATTTAATACAAACAATTTATACACAACATTCGAAAAATAATCATGAAATTTTTTACGAATTAGAAAATATAATTTACCATCCAAATTTACAAAAAGAAATTCAAAGATATATAAATAAATATGATCAAATTTGTCCGCAATCAATGCAACATTACTACATTACAGTATAAAACACCGACAATTCATAAAGTCTGCATTCTTTGCAGCCTATCGGTTGCTTATCAGTCACTTTATACATAAACAGCTGTTCTACAAACAGTTGTATTATCTGAAAATCTACGCTGAAAGAAATGCCGTCCGCTGGGTCAGCTGGTTGCAAATAAATCGGAAATTTCTGATCGGTTGGGCATCCGATGAGCTGCAAGAATGTAGAAATTGAAATAGTGCATTTTGAGATTTTGTTCCCTGCGAGAAATGCTATGAATCTCACTAGTATGACAAACTAACAAAATATGCTACTCAAAGATAGGACTTCGATTTCAATCATCAAAGCGAGAAAGTACAGAATTCAATACCTGGGAGAACGGAAGCTATCAAAAAAATTCATGAAAAAAAATTATATAAACACAACCACTTGTAATAAAAACGGCAATACAGATGTGGAAAGGCTACACTCCACCCTTAACGAGCATGTAAGTCCTTATAACGCAGTCCCAAAATATAAAAATGAAAATGTTGCCAAGCAAACATAGGAATAATATCGTACAGTAACACAATTCAATCAACGTATAAAAAAAATCCAATCGACTTTATAAACATCACTGTTGGTATGGAAGATATAGAAAAATTTTCTCAAAACATGCACAACAAAAAAAAATAAATACGTCAACAATTACAGCATGAGAATAAAACAAAGCCCGCAGCAAGAAAACTTCGATAATAAATACGTAAAAAACTGCAGTCACCAAATCACAATAAAATATAAAAGACTAGACAAATACACTCGAGACAACCATTACATTATGAGAGATAAAAAGAGAAAATTAAGATGATATTATAAAACCAAAATCAAACGAAAGAGATCGAAATAAAATAATCTCTTTCGATTCAATCAAGTATATGTCGAAATTTTTCATGTACACGATGGTCTTAATGAAAATTTGGTGGGCTAAATCAATATCAACTTCAACACTAAGTGACAGTACTCACCCATCAATAGATGTAAGACAGATTAATAACGATATTGGTTATACCATTATTAAAACAAGAAAAACCAGTAATCATTAACCATTTAAAAGTTTTGCGTTTAGTCAATACAACAGAATATGAAAATTGTATACCTACCATAGGTAGAAATATAGAATCATTTAAAACATAAACGAACCAATCTTCTCTCTACTAATAAAGAAATATAATATATTATTACATAACATAAAAACAGTCAAACACCAGATTTTAAAAACACAAAAACGCGGACTTTTTATTATTAGAAGAAAAGTACAGAATTGGAACAATGGACGATGATGCCTTACATGAAATTTACAAGCACCTTCATAACTTAGATACGAACATGCAAAAGTCATCCTTAATTAAGTCAATAGATGAAATAAAAAATCATATACAAACCAAACATAAATAATAATGAACAATTCGTATATGAAATTCAAAACATCACTAATTTTATTCTAGTGGAAGAGCAATTACAACAAATTTTTCACGTTTATGTAATAATACAACGACTTGGTAGATTAATTGAGAAATTCTCGAATATATGTACGATAGCATACTACCAACGAACTTAGTATATAGAATATAACAATAGAAACAATGCCATTCATAAGGTCAAGCATAACTTTTGTAAAGGACCTAATAATATGAGTATGAACTAATAATATTAACATTTTGTATTCCACAATTCATAAATAAAAAATATTTTGAAGCAACAATAATTCCATTTAAGAACTCAAACAGAGAAGAATTAGACATGGTCATTACAAATGTCCTAATAAATAATAAAACAGTTTATGCATTCACAAAGGATGTCATGAAAGGGAAAAATTTAAGGAATGTCATGCAGGAGTCAAGGACTTCACGAAAAAGCTAAACCTTCGGAAATGCAACTAAAAACAATCAGGAAAAATGCAACAACACTCATACCACATAGATACAGAAGAGGATTAATTAATTTTGTGGGCACAGCGCAAAAGTAGTTATTCGGAACGATGGATGATAACGACACACAAGAAGTCGAGGAACATTTGAAGGTGATTGAGATGAATGATCATAGAGCAATTGAAAATCTTAACCAACAAATTACTATAAATACTCACTTCAATCAATCATTTTCCAAATTGAAGACAATAATAAAACACGATAGGGAATTAATAATTAGAAAATTGAATAGCATACAAACTCACCCATATGAGATACAGGCACAAATTTTTCAGATAGATTTTCAGATAAAATTAAAAATCTAACAAGACAATGTGGAACAGATACAGGACATATGCGGCTTCAAGAATGGGAACCTTTCACAGTAACATATTAACAAACGAAGAAATTAATTCTTACGAATTAGACTCGAATAAGTTTCAGAATATAAATTTCGATACACTTATCGATAGTAATAATTGGATTGTATTTGTAATTATAGTTCCAAATGAGTAATAAAGTTATCAATTTCAACGATTTTTAGGAGATAGCCAACAATAAAGATCTAAAACAATTGCTACCAATGAAAAATTACTTCAAAAGAAATAATTGTATACAGATATTTAACAATGTATCGGAGATTATAGAAATAGACGGAATTTTAGTTTTCAAAAATTACGACAATGTTGAATTAAACAGCACAACATGTAACCAGGAAGATATAGTTTTCAATGCAGTCTTCGACTATCACCCGTTGTGATCACATCGTTTTTGTTAAGACCGGTACTCACAGTTCTTTACTCAAATAAAATAACGTTATTACTTTTCTATTTTACTCCTCTCTTCTTTCCGTACACCTTGAAAATACATTTTCGGTCGCGCGTATACACTCTTTATAATCAGAATGCCCCTGGGCACCCCCGCTTGGGGGAAAACCGGTTCGCCGCATTAGCAGACAATCATACAGCTAAAAAAAAACGCTTGGCTTCGGCACCACTATTTGACGACTTCCCAGAGCTACCTGAATCACGATTAAACAACCATAAGTTTGTTGTTGTTGCCTCCACTATTGATAGTAAGCCACTAAAAAATTTCTCCTGTTTTGCTGTACACAAATCATTGAAATTAATCAGTAAAGAAATTTTAACTATCTCGGAACTTCGCGATGGTAATTTGCTTCTTTTAGTGAAAAGTGTAGAAGTTGCAAAAAAGTTTATTGCCGCTAAAGAACTCCATGGTATTTGCCCAGTAAAATGCTTCTTCAATGTATCTTTAAATAGCACTAAGGGTACAGTGCACGCTCCATGCCTCAACCAAGTTTCAGAAGAAGAAATTGTAAATGAACTTTCATCCCAAGGTGTTATTTCGGTATACAAATTTAATAAAATTATTGACGGTAAGCCACATCCAAGTGGTGTAGTTTTGTTGACTTTCGATCGCTACCATCTTCCAACAAAAATATACAGAAGAATACACAAATGTAACAAAAACACAAACTAACAACGAAAACAAATTAACAGAACAAAATCAAATAAACACCAACAACACGCCAATATCAAACAATCCCTCGCAAACTGTCTCTCCTATTAAACATAGTGAGAAGACCATTGCAGCAATCATCGATAACTCTAAAAAACTCTCTCTTCTTTGAAACCCACTTACACGCTGAACAATACACACTCTTCTCTTCCTTCTCACAACTCTCCTACCTACTCTAATATTTTCAATACAAAGCTTCCAAACATACAAGATAAAGACTCTGCAATATCTGACTAAATTACACCCTACTTTCATGACTATTAAAATATTGCAATGGAACATAAAAGGTTTTATAAACAACTACAATGAATACAATGAACTACATTTGATCATAAAAGCTATTTCTCCTGATATCACAATGAATACAATGAACTACATTTGATCATAAAAGCTATTTCTCCTGATATCATTGCACTTCAAGAAACGCACTTCCCTTACGGAAAAGATAATATAATCACCCCTAAACAATATATTGGATATTTCCACAACCTTTCTACAAACCTCTCATCTAAACAAGGAGTCGGTATTCTAATAAAGAATCATATTCCGCATAAATTACTTAATGTACAATCTCCAATAGCATCGTTAGCATTAGAAATCAAATACGGACTAACTTTCACAATAATAAATACCTATATTCCCCCTCAACAAAACTTTTTAGTTTAGGATTTTGAGTCTTTACTAGGTTATGCCCCATCACAGTATATCTTATCCGGCGATTTCAACTCCTGGAGTCCCCTCTGGGGCTACCCTCAAGCCAATGATAGAGGCAAAATCTTAGAGGATTTTATTCTTGCCCGCGATCTCATCGTTTTAAATGATGGGTCCCCCATTCATTTTTCAACGCACAAAACCTTCACCCACAGTGACCTCTCTTTATGCTCAGCACACCTTGCACCCAAATGTAGTTGGGTTACTTTAGATAATCTCCATAACAGTGATTATTTTCCCATTTGTATTGATATCATATCCAACCTCAATCCTGAAAGAATCATTCCCAAGCACAAATTCAAAACTGATTTAGCTAATTGGACTGCATTTCAGAGCGCTTGCGCCTGTAGATTTGAATGTTTCTCCCCATCCTATAATATTAACCAAGCAGCAGCTAAATTTTCCAAAGCAATTCGGTTTGCTGCCAACGTATCAATTCCACAAACTTAAAGTTTATTTCTCAAAAAATCGGTATCATGGTGGAATAGTAATTTAAAATTATCAAGGGAAAAAAGAATATCTACCTGTCGTGATTATAAGCACTACAGAATGATAATAACTTAGCTCTGTACAAAAAACCAAATGCAATATTTAGAAGAGCTGTTAGAGAAGCTAAAGCCAACTCTCTTGAAAAATTTACATCTCAAATCACTCCCAAATCCAGTATCAAACAAATATGGTCCGACATTCGAGTTCTTGTTGGTGGCAGCAAAACCACCCCACTTCGTACCTTAACTGTAGGAGATTCTCATTTGACTTCATTTTTTGAAATGTCAAATACCTTCGCTAATAATTGGTCTGCACTCTCTAGCGACGCAAACTTTTCTGAAGAATTCATCTCTGAGAAACGATTTTTCCTACATACGGAATATAAACCCATTCACCTATCACTGACTGCAAATAAAATTATATTTCCATTATCGAACTCGAAACTGCGCTACAGTCAGCAAAAGGAAAAACTCCAGGTTTAGATCACATATCCTACCCGATGTTAAATAATCTACCTGCCTCTGCCAAAAAAATATTACTAGTTTTATACAATAAAATTTTAGACCACGGCATCCTTCCACAAACTTGGCGCACAGCTGAAATAATACCGATACCTAAGTCTAACAAACCAATTTCTGAAATTAGTAGCTATCGCCCCATATCTCTTTTGCCTTGTATCGGGAAGGTCCTGGAAAAAATTATTGCTAAAAGATTATTATGGTATATAACTACTAACAATTTTATCAGCTCCAACCAAGTAGCTTTTAAAAAGAGGCAGGGCACAATTGATGCTCTCCTCCATCTCGAGCATTTCGTGTCAACTGCCCTTTCGAATAAAAGTCATGTGTCTGTACTGGCCACTGACTTTGAAAGAGCATTCGATCGCATTGGTGTTCAGGTTGTCCTCCAACAGCTATCGAATTGGAAGATTGGTCCAAAGATCTTTGCTTTTGTAAAGGCCTTCCTGACCCATCGCAGGTTTCGGGTGAGAGTTAACCAAAAATTTTCAAATACTCGGTCTCTCGATAATGGGATACCACAGGGGTCTCCTTTGTATGTTGTTTTATTTATAGCAGCTTTGGCCAAATCAGTAAAATAGTAGCCGATTATAAAAATATTAAATACTCTATATACGCGGATGATGCTATCTTCTTTACTAATAACAATTCTAACAATGATGTTAAATGTATCTTTTCTAAAATTTTTAATGATATTGATAAATGGTGTACTCGGCCTGGTGGCCGACTCTCTATAAACAAATGTAAATTAATTCACTTTTGTAAAAAAAGAAAATGTAAAATGTTTACTTTAAATTTTAAAAACACTTCTATTGAACTAGTTAATGAATTGAAAATTCTTGGAGTCATCTTCGACAAGAAATTTAACTTTAAGGCCCAATGTTTAAATTTAAGAAAAAATATGAATGCCAGGCTTAATATATTTAAATTCTTATCTTCTAATCATAGTCCAGTACATATTTCTACAGTAATCAATGTCACAAGATCACTAATTCTTTCCAAAATAAACTACGCTCTCCCAATTTTTGGATGGTGCGCTCAAAGCAACTTAAAGCAGCTATACGCACCCTACCACGCAGCTTTTCGAAGAGCCATAAGAGCCTTTCCTACGTCGCCGACAAAAAATATCTTAGCCGAAGCTGGTTTACCTTCTATTATGGAGCAAGTACGTGCATCAACTTTTCACCTTATACCAAAATTATTTAACGCCAGTAATGCAACGCTTCTTAAAGACGTCCAGTGTGCCTTCAAACACACCAAAAGGTATACTATAAAATCCGTAATCCGCCGCTATATTGAGGTAGCTAAATGTCTTCTGCCTGACATAGCTCCTTGGCTAATCAAGCAGAAAAGAGACCCTCCTTGGCATCTCAAAGACTCATCATTTGTCCTAGATCTGATTTCGTACTCAAAATCTACCACAAATCCTGAAGCCTACCGACAACTTTTTACAGAACATACAAGCAAATACACTAATAAGAACTGGACCCTTTTATTTACTGATGGCTCACAACAACCCGAATACACTACCTTCCCGGTAGTATCCTCTACCGGAATAGTAATATCCACTGGCCTTATTCAACAACATTGTTCAATCTTCACAGCCGAAATTTTGGCAATAAAAATAGCCACGGACCATGCTCGTTTGCACAAAGGCAGATTTCTTATATGCTCTGATAGCAAATCTTCCACAGATGCGATTCGTAATATAAGCAATGAGGGCATCCTTGCTTCAGATATAAGAGAAGCATGCATAAAATGCGCTAATAAATTAAAAATCATGTGGGTACCCAGCCATGTTAGGATTGACGGCAACGAATTCGCTGATTCAACCGCTGTCACAGCAGTAAAGCATCCCCTATTGTACTTCCCTATACGAGAAAATACAGATATGCGTAAATTAATTGAGAAATCCTTGTATATACAAAATATTGGAAGAGTGGAACAAGTACACACATAATTATAAATCGTATAATCGTGAAGGAATAAAACCCACCTATCCAGGATCATGCACCTTAAAGCAAATAAAAATTTTTGTTCGGCTTCGGTTGGGACATGCCTCATTTTCGCACGAACACTTACTGCGTCGAGAACCAGCGCCAAATTGTGATTATTGCACCGGACACAGAGCTTCAATAACTCATTTATTGAACGAATGCAGAGCTTTCAGTGGAATTAAAAGAAATATATTTGGAATGGAAGTCCCTAGTAATCTTTTAAAAAATGTGAAATTGTGAAATGTGAAATGTGAATTTGTAGTATAAAATCAATAGAAACCTCTTTAAGTTATATAAATTTCAAAAATAAAATTTTAAATAAAATAGATTAAGATCGAGTCGAAGGCCCTGGCAGCCAGTACTCATTAATTGTATTTATTGTAATAATTAATTTATTAGAATAAAGTGTAATAATAATAATAATAATAGTTTTCAATGGAAACTATTTAATAATATTTGCTAGCTGTTCAATTATACTAGAAAATAAGATTTGGAAAAATAACAATAGAATATTTAAGTAAAATATAAAAAAATAAAAAATATATCAATAAAATAGAAAAGGAAAATGAAAAATTAATATTTGATCATTTTTGTTTAAAAAAATTGAAACTATTGCAAGGATTGAAGAAAAAACTTTTACAAAAAAACAACGTTATATATATATATATATATTTGTCAACATTCGCGATGTTTCTGATTATCATAATTCTTCTCATTGTAACACTTGTTCTCTGTAAAAGAAATAACAAATTCGTCGTTCATAGATTATAATTATTTAGATAATTATCTAGTTTGCGACCCTCATATTGTTTTATCGTTGCCTTCAGTTCTTTTGCCGCTTTGTTGAAATTAGCTTTGTCTTCTGGGTGTCTTTTTCAATTTTTTCCTGAGTCTTCTTTTTATGCTTAATCTAAGCGGGGATAGTAGTAACTTGTGATAGGCTTAAAAGTGGTGTTGATTGAATTCCTTGGTATTAGCTTTGTCATTATAACTTCTATCAGTAGCATCCGCTACAAAAATTAGCATAATATTAATTAAGTTGTCGCAGATATCAAAACTTATTTTACTTCTAGAAACCATATATTTTCGATACAAGCTTTGTCACAAATTCCATCATATTGCCGTTTGGGTTGTTAATTGTTTCATCATTATTTTGAAATCTGCAACTGCAAATAATTGTTCTGTGGTTACCCTCGCATTTGACACACACAATAGTCTTTAATACAATAGTTTTTAGTGTGTCCATATTTTTTGCAGTTTGTGCATTGTGAAATAGTTCTTTTTTGGTGAGATGGATCGAAATTTATATTACAGTGTTAAATATGGATTAAGGAATAGATGTTGTATCGAATCGACAATGAAACTATGGCAATACTTACCGCAATCCGACTTAAATAAAAACACAATTGTTTCAAGTGGAAAAGCATACGAAAAACCACCTTTTATTGCTCATATAATCATGCACATATGTAGCTCAACAATAAATCGGCATGTATGTGATACATGTATATATGTATATACAATTAGTGAAAAATGCACAAGCTCTAGCGCGTTTAGCTCAATTGCTCTCATATGCATGAACGGACCTGCATATGTGTAAATAGGTACGTTTATGAATATATATAATGTATAATGCTTATGTCCAGCAATGTGAACATAAATAATGTTAACGTATATAATCTATACGTGACTATGCTCCCGAATACCTGTGGTACTGCTCATACTTGCTCTTGTGTATAGGCTCTGTATAGGCTCCTGCTCTGCACCGCTCTCCTGGCTCAGCTCCCTGCACATAGATTGCACTTATATATTTGTGCACTGCACATCACCACCGCACTGCTCCTTGTACTCTCTCGCACTGCCCCATTGGCACAACCGCACAGCTCCATCGTCAGAAACGAACTAAACTTTAAAATACTCGCTGAACCTATTTTCGCTATGTGCGAAAACTCAAACGTATGGTTGCATTTGATACAGTCCCCACGAGCAAGAGAAGGACCTCCTGTCTTTGCTTTCATAAAGCCGCCCTCTATTCGCTCGGTGCAATTGGAAGCACACATATCTTCTGAACAGGCCTTGTCTGACTGTTTGTGACCGTATTAGACCATCTCGGCTCCTTATTAGCTCACTAATTCTGCCCAAAGCCCATTGCGCTGGTGGAAAAAGTTCACTCTTCATCAGCACTAATTGATCCAGGCTCATTTGCTCTCGTTCTCTGCGCAATTTTTTACGCTCTTGCAGCGCCGTCAAATATTCCTATCTCCATCTCTTCCAGAAGATATGAATATCCATTCTGTCCCCTTGTTGCTCAAATGCTCAAAAACATCTCTTACTTGCCAGCTCTCTCGTGCTCTTCTCAGCTCTCTTGCCGCCCCTACAAATGATGTACCATTGTCACTGTATATTCCCTCACATCTCCCTCTTCTGCAAATAAAGCGCTCATAACAAGCAATAAAGTCAATAGAGGTTAAATCAAAAACAATGTCAATATGAATGGCTTTTGTTTTTAGCAAACAAATATAGCAACCCAGCACTTACGCTCCCTCATTCGCTCTCCTGCTCTTTTCAGTCCCTTTGTTCTAAAAGGACCTGCGTAATCAATACCTGTATGTAGAAAAGGCTTACCAACTTACACCCTATCGCCAGACAATTCAGACATCAGCTGTTGCTCAAATCTGTGATTATAGCGCGCGCACACCACGCACTTGTGGAGAAAATCTCTTATTGGCTCCGTAGTTTTGGAATCCAAAACTTTTGTCTGATGAATTGCATCATCACTTGCACAGCACCATGCCTAGTCATACGACGAACTTGGTCCATTATCAGCCATGCTGAACCATCCTTCACTACCTCCGGATGCATCATCTCATAGGCTTCTTCTGATCTCGCCAATCGTCCGCCCACTCTCAATAGGCCCTTGCTGTCCATTATTGGATTCAATGCACTAATTTTGCTCCCTTCTTGCACCTGCCCAATCCTCTTAGTTTGTCTATCTCTTATCTGAAATCTCTCTCCTGCGCCTGCTTCAGCAGGAATTGCTTCATATTTCTCCTCCACTGTTGGCGCTTGCACTATTCGGTTGTTCTGCCGAGTTCTGCGCCTCCTCTTTCTCTGCCTTGCTCTACGCACAAACCTGATGATGTAGCTCAATATGTTGATGCTCTTCTCTAGACTTCGCGCATAGTCAATGAGCGCCATGCTCTTGCTCCTGCTCGGTATAAATATTTGCAAAAACTCGCGTGAATATGTCACGTGATACGCTCCCAGCTTGTTAAGCCCTTCAGTTGGTTTTTCCGGCTTCGGCTGGCCAACTGTTTTCTGATTTACGTATCCACTCCGGTCCATATAACCAGAGCTTATTACCAACTAGCTCTCCCGCTGTTAAGCCTCTAGTTAACAAATGTGCTCGATTTTGTTTTGTGTTTACATAGCGCTAACGCCCAAGCTCTGTGTGAGTCTGTATTTCTGAAACTCTATTTGCTTCATACATCTTCAGCTCACATGGTAGTTTTCTGATCCAGTGCAGAACAACCTGGGAATCTGTCCATAAGCTGTACTCACATCTTGCCCACTCCATTTCTTTGCTCACGCTGCATAGCAGCTGTGCCAGTAATTTGGCTGCTGGCAGTTCAAGCTTAGGTACTGTAATCGTCTTCAAAGGAGCTATGCGCGCCTTAGACATCAGTAAATTTGGCTCCATTTGCTGGTTGCCATAACCAATTCGCACATAAATTACTGCACCATACGCGCTCATCGATGCGACCGCAAATCCATGAATCTGGACCTTAGCATCTGTTGTGGTACCAACCCACCTGCTAATTTTAAATTGCTCTAAATGCCCTATCTCTCATACTCTCTCATGAATTCTACGTATTGCTCTCTCAGCTCTGAGTCTTTCTCTAATTTCCGCTCCAAGTACATAAACCTGCGCAATGCTGTTGCTCTTGAAGTGCTTAAACCTTGCACCGTCTCATTCACTGGAATTGTCACAATAAAACTCCCTGTTTCATCTCTAGTATAAGTCTCCATACAATTTTGCTCCACTTCCTGCTCCTCATCTGTTCTCCAGCGAGTTATCGTCTCCACCTGATCTATCTGCCACAGGCGCTGAAGTAGCTCGTCTAACCTTTTGCTATCGATACATTCTATCGAAGCAACTATAGCATCGGCCCCTCTATCTTTCTCACAGGGTTGTGCCCCGAAAATGACTTGCCCAAAAGTGCTCTCATATATGGCAATGCCTTGCACCTCATTTGGCATTATCGCCCTAATGGCTCTGGCCACCATATTTGCTCCTAACAGTAGCTTGACTGGTCTTGCCTTCCAAAACTCAGGATCCGCCCATAATCTCTCATTCTTAAAATGCTCTCTTGCTGGCAAAACTGGACACTAGTTACATTCTCTTGGTAGCACCCAAAACTCTGTCTCTAAATAATCGTTTTCGCTCTTCATAGGGTAACAGGAAAACACCTTGGCACTCAAACAGTGCTTTATGTCAAATGATTTACTTTATATTCCTATCATTTTGCTGCTCTGTGATCGTACTGGCAACTGGTGCTTTCGCCGGAATTCGGCACTCATTAAATTTGGCTGCGCTCCAGAGTCCATAAGAGTTCGCACTAGCCCATATAGCATTTCTGCAATCTCGACACGCACCATAACTTTTGGTAACAAGGCCTCTTGCACCTCTAAATTCCAATGAAAAGACTTATAGTAAGTTGCACAATTAGGAATTTCTCGCTCTTTTTTTTTTAATGCTCTACTATGTTTTTTAAATTTTAAGTTTAAAAAGCTCTTCAAACTAGCACATCGCCCAGGCTCTGCTACCCTTGCGCGCTTTGCAAGGTTGCTGTACCGTCAGTCGCTCTTAACCTTCAGCATTATTGTCGCGGCGGCTTCCCGCTTTGGCTGCTGTGCCACCAACACCTGCTGCTGTGGCTCGCTTTTTGCACATAGAACGCAATTGCGCTTCTGCGCCCCTGGGCACCGCAAACATGGCCCCGCAAAGCACTCCGGCGCCTTATGCCCCTTCTTCAGGCAGTTGTGGCACAGATTGCGTTTGCCAACTAGCTCTTGCCTAGCTCTCAAATTGAGTGACACGAAGTCTGGACACTGCGTGATCTGCGCTGCATATCTTGCACAGCTTGTCTTGGCTTGCTCGTATCGGTGCTGCTCCTGTTGCACTCACACCGTGACCCATTCTCTCCCTGCTCTTGGGTACTGCGCCCGTTGCACGATCGCGCCCGTGCTCCAATTGATGCGCTCGCCTGGCTTCCCGTGCTTGTAGAGCAGAATCCTGCTTCTCCAGGAAAGCATACCGGGTAACTGCGGTCATATATTTGGTTGAACCGCTCCTACACTTCATTGTACCCGTTGTCAGTAAGCTCCCAAACACCCAACGTGCGCGCAGTCTTATGGGTGAGTGACTTCTTCAAATATGAGAATTTGTAAGAGACCGCTATTTGCTCATTGCTATGCACCGCAGCGACGCACCAATCGCGAAAACCGTGCCACTTGGTCACGCTGCCGCCAAACTCCCCCCAAGTGTTCTGGAGGTCATGCTGCTGGAACGGCATGGTGAACTGCACTGAGATCGGATCCTTTGCACTCTGCTCTGCGCTCCTTGCTGGGCTCAATTGCTCAATTTTACCCTTCAGAGCACCGCTCGCTCCGAAGTACCGCCTCTCTGCTCGCTCCATCAATCTGTCTAGATCGGCGCTCTCGTCGCGCTTAGCTCGGGATGCTGACCCCTAATGGAGCTCAATAAAGCGCTCCCACTGTAGCTCCAAACGATTCTACCGCACCTTGGCTTCATCAAGCCCTAGTCGCCCAAACTCGTCAGCTGCTCTTCGGATGGCGTTGTAGGCCGACTGGTGTTGCCCGTAGATCATCTTGTCGTTGCTCTGTTATTGTTGCTCTGTTATTTTTGCTCTGTTACTGTTGATCTGTTATTGTTGCTCTGTTGTTGTTGAAAAGAAGAAAAATTAACTAATTTTGAAAGAAGAAATAACTGTTTCCTCCTTGTTCCTTCTGCAGACGTGCCAACACTGTCTGTTTTTGCTTTAAAATTGTTTAAGTCAAATAACCACAATGGTTTATTCACCCACTTAGCTCACAATCTCAGCACTAAAGCACGCTCTTATTTAATTTCCTGAGCCGAATAACCATATTGGTTTATTCGCTCACTAGCACGAAATTATTTGCACCATGCTCGCTCTTATATAATTTCTGAGCCGAATAACCACATTGGTTAATTGGCTCACTGCACCAATGCTCGCTCAATTTTTAAATTTTGAGTCGAATAACCGCATTGGTTTATTCGATCATTTGCACAAAATTTCGCTCGCTCATAATTAAATTTTGAGACGAATAACCGCACTGGTCTATTCGCTCATTTGCACTTAATTTTCGCTCGCTCATATTTAAATTTTGAGACGAATAAACGCACTGGTTTATTCGCTCATTTGCACATAATTTTCGCTCGCTCATATTTAAATTTTGAGACGAATAACCGCACTGGTCTATTCGCTCATTTGCACAAAATTTTCGCTCGCTCATAATTAAATTTTGAGACGAATAACCGCACTAGTCTATTCGCTCATTTGCACAGAATTTCGCTCGCTCATATTTAAATTTTGAGCCGAATAACCGCATTGGTTTATTCGCTCATTTGCACAAAATTTTCGCTCGCTCATATTTAAATTTTGAGACGAATAACCGCACTGGTTTATCCGCTCATTTGCACATAATTTTCGCTCGCTCATAATTAAATTTTGAGACGAATAACCGCACTGGTCTATTCGCTCATTTGCACATAATTTTCGCTCGCTCATAATTAAATTTTGAGACGAATAACCGCACTGGTCTATTCGCTCATTTGCACATAATTTCGCTCGCTCATATTTAAATTTTGAGACAAATAACCGCATTGGTTTATTTGCTCATTTGCACAAAATTTTCGCTCGCTCATAATTAAATTTTGAGACGAATAACCGCACTGGTTTATTCGCTCATTTGCACATAATTTTCGCGCGCTTATATTTAAATTTTGAGACGAATCACCACATTGGTTTATTTGCTCACTAGCAAGAAATTATTTGCACCATGCTCGCTCTTATATAATTTCTGAGCCGAATAACCACATTGGTTAATTGGCTCACTGCACCAATGCTCGCTCAATTTTTAAATTTTGAGTCGAATAACCGCATTGGTTTATTCGATCATTTGCACAAAATTTCGCTCGCTCATAATAAAATTTTGAGACGAATAACCGCACTGGTCTATTCGCTCATTTGCACTTAATTTTCGCTCGCTCATATTTAAATTTTGAGACGAATAACCGCACTGGTTTATTCGCTCATTTGCACATAATTTTCGCTCGCTCATATTTAAATTTTGAGACGAATAACCGCACTGGTCTATTCGCTCATTTGCACAAAATTTTCGCTCGCTCATAATTAAATTTTGAGACGAATAACCGCACTAGTCTATTCGCTCATTTGCACAGAATTTCGCTCGCTCATATTTAAATTTTGAGCCGAATAACCGCATTGGTTTATTCGCTCATTTGCACAAAATTTTCGCTCGCTCATATTTAAATTTTGAGACGAATAACCGCACTGGTTTATCCGCTCATTTGCACATAATTTTCGCTCGCTCATAATTAAATTTTGAGACGAATAACCGCATTGGTTTATTCGCTCATTTGCACAAAATTTTCGCTCGCTCATATTTAAATTTTGAGACGAATAACCGCACTGGTTTATTCGCTCATTTGCACATAATTTTCGCGCGCTTATATTTAAATTTTGAGACGAATAACCACATTGGTTTATTTGCTCACTAGCAAGAAATTATTTGCACCATGCTCGCTCTTATATAATTTCTGAGCCGAATAACCACATTGGTTAATTGGCTCACTGCACCAATGCTCGCTCAATTTTTAAATTTTGAGTCGAATAACCGCATTGGTTTATTCGCTCATTTGCATAAAATTTCGCTCGCTCATAATTAAATTTTGAGGCGAATAACCGCACTTGTCTATTCGCTCATTTGCACATAATTTTCGCTCGCTCATATTTAAATTTTGAGACGAATAATCGCATTGGTTTATTCGCTCATTTGCACAAAATTTTCGTTCGCTCATAATTAAATTTTGAGACGAATAACCGCACTGGTTTATTCGCTCATTTGCACATAATTTTCGTTCGCTTATATTTAAATTTAGAGACGAAGAACCGCATTGGTTTATTCGCTCATTTGCACATAATTTCGCTCGCTCATATTTAAATTTTGAGACGAATAACCGCACTGGTTTATTCGCTCATTTGCACATAATTATCGCTCGCTCATATTTAAGTTTTGAGTCGAATAACCGCACTGGTTCATTCGCTAATTTGCACAAAACTTTCAGCACCAAGCACGCACACACGCCGCCTTACTGTCGGCCGCCAGCAAGGCGGCAGCCATAGCGCAGCATACTGCGCAAGTCTATGGCTGCGTCGCATAGTGCTTGCCTGCGCATATTCTCTGCACAAAACTCGCACTGTGTCTGCATCGCACATTGCACTCACCCCTAATTTCTTTTAGCTTTCATGATAATATAATTTTTACTGTACCAATTTGTCGTATGTGCTTTGAGCACATACGCCCTTGGTTTATTATTTTTTAACATTGCAGTTTTGGCTCTGCTCCTATAACTCCGTGGACTGTATTTTACCTTATTATTATATTGTTCTTTATTTATTTCTTTCTTGAAATTTTGTCTATTTCTTTCTGTACGTGCCTGTGCTCTCTTCGCTCTGCTCACATACCATATTATATGATCCGAATGCGTATTGCGCGTTCAGCAATAGCGCGTTGCGCTTGCTCTCTTTTTCTTCCCGCTGGCATAACGGAACAAAGGAATTCAGAGGAAAGAAATATCTATTACCTACCCTGCCAGTACACAATCGCACATACATACATGCATATGCGATCTGCGTATACATAGAGTCTGGCGTGATTTCATAGGAATGCTAAAAATAAAGGCGCAATTAAGTTTTGCACTTAATATATGTATATAGCTACTTAATACTACAAACATACGCATGTATATGCGATCTGCTTTTACATAGCTCTGACGCCATCTCAAATGAATGCCTAAATTAAAGGCGCAATTTCATTTTGCACATAATTACTTATAGCGCTACTTAATACTGTAAGTCCATGTACATACGAGTATTTACATGCATCGCACCATACTTGCTGTATTGCATAGATCACTGGTACGATCCGGCTCGACATGGACCAATGTATCGAATCGACAATGAAACTATGGCAATACTTACCGCAATCCGACTTAAATAAAAACACAATTGTTTCAAGTGGAAAGGCATACGAAAAACCACATTTTATTGCTCTTATAATCATGCACATATGTAGCTCAACAATAAATCGGCATGTATGTGATACATGTATATATGTATATACAATTAGTGAAAAATGCACAAGCTCTAGCGCGTTTAGCTCAATTGCTCTCATATGCATGAACGGACCTGCATATGTGTAAATAGGTACATTTATGAATATAGTATATAATGTATAATGCTTATGTCCAGCAATGTGAACATAAATAATGTCAACGTATATAATCTATACGTGACTATGCTCCCGAATACCTGTGGTACTACTCATACTTGCTCTTGTGTATAGGCTCTGTATAGGCTCCTGCTCTGCACCGCTCTCCTGGCTCAGCTCTTTGGACTTAAATGTATAATATTTAGTGTCTTTTTGCCTAAGCAATTTTATTATGCTTGTATAATGTACAGATTCTGCTGTTGTATTTTTATTTGCTTTTTGTTCAGTGCCTTCATCTCATAATTGGTATTTGGTAGCTGATTTAGAACTTTAGTTAGTGCATTAAAAATGTCCACGTTTTGTAGGTGGTTTTGAGTGTTTGAGTGTTTCGTTATATGTTTCTATATGGTAAAATTTCTTTTTGTCCCACTGTTGTATTGTTATTTATCAGATATTATTATGAAAAGTTATGTTTATTTAAGACTAAAAATCTTGGTAACAGAGAGTGCGCGTTAGAAGAGTATACTTGAAATTTAGTATACTTAAAATACATGAAACCAATACACACAAAAATTGTATATTGATAGAAATATCGGTGAAGCAACTTCCGCAAACAACGGGGACAACTACCCCGTAAACAAACCAATTTTTTCATTTTCTCCCATCATGTCGAAATGCACATCTCTATGCGAGGAAACAGTAAGTACTATTATGAAAACTGCACAAATCTCACTAATTTGTATAATGTCTGAATGTTCAAGTGCCGTTAACCAGCTGCAAACCAAATCGAATCATCAGCTTACTTAATCCAAATACAACTATATTAATTTAGGGGTTGTATAGATATAAAAATATTACTTAGGTAAAAGATGATCGTATTTTAGAGCAAAATGGATTTAAAGTTTTAGTATGAGATAAAATATATAGTAATCCTATGTTACCAACGAGTCTTCAGTTTAATTCTCTTTTTTTTTGACAAAACATTTTTAAATTATATTTAGATTTTTCATAGAATTCTATACTTAATTTTTAATTGTACAGTAAGTTTTTTGTACAAATACAAAAACTAAACCGCTTCCAGAAGCATTGCCAATTTGTATTGTTTGAAATTAAACATTTGGATTGTCTTGAAATGCAAAAACTATTAATTAGCGTATTAGGTTTACACAATACTCCACAGCTTTTAAATTCGCAATTGTACTTTACGACCAAATGTATTATTTATCTCGGTGAAACTTTTCCTAAATTTTTCTGAGTTGCAAATTATTACAGGTTGTGGTCGGTGTATATAGTGAACTCTTTACAATCTAGTTACTGATGAAAATATGCTTCCAAAAGTTCACGGTCATCATAGATATAAAGTTTTTGTGCAGTATTGAGCCTCTTCGAGTGACAACAAGGTGACTACCCGTTGCCGTCAACATTATGCTACAGCACGGCTTTGGATGGATCAACTTTAACATAGAACTTGGACTAAAACTAACACCGTTCCTTTACCTATTTTTCCATCCAATGCTGGAGTGCTATTGTACCCCTACTTCACTCTATTTTTTATTTATAGTTATTTTTGTTGACTTTAATTGCTGTATGGCAGCTGGTTCCACCGATAACTAGGTGGTAATCACAATAAAAATCCAATCGTTAAAAATATGGTATGATTCCTCAAATTTGCCTGGTGCCAGTGGTTTGCTTAAGCGTTGAAACTTTTTTTAAATGTATTGCGTAGTGAATAAGTATTTCGGCATCAGTTCATTCTTACCTGTGTCGTTAAACTCCGATAGCACGACCTAAAAATGTACATCTTAATATATAAATAAAAATTTACCAAAACAATGGTAATTTTTTTCATGAATTTTTACCGCAACTCTGAAATGTATGACGCCTAGAAAATCGGCTGAAATGCTTCCGCAACAATAAAATTCCACCAAAAAGACTTGCGTTGGCGGAAATTTAATATTGCTTCTCTATATGTGTTATTTGCAAGATGTCTAGCAATCTGTATACTATATTAATCAGCATATTTGATTGAGAGACTACTTACAGAAAATACCAAATATACGCAATAAAATAAAAAAGGTCTTTATGCAACACAATTAGATTGAATGGTGGTTATACAATATATAAAGCAAGTAAATTTGTTTTGAGATATATTTGAAATATATTTATTTTTACTGAAATATGAAAGAATAATTAATTTTCTATATAACACCAAATAAATATTGATCTTTAGTTAAGATGATATTATAAAAATTAGATATAAAGACAGTTTGGAATTCTATATGTATAATTTATCAACACACTACTAATACTGCGCAACTAATAATATAGAGAAGCATATATTATTTAAAATGTGATCAAAATAGTATTGCTGTTGCAGTAGCTGCCGAAGATTTATGCATGAGAATTTCTGTATCGAAGGATTTACTTTATTTTGTTTTATTTCCTTTTCTTCTTATATTATATTCAATGAGTTGCATAATTGTCTCAAAGTGTGTGGCCGTAAGTCTCTCAACTCGGGGAATTCTTAGATCGACCAGAGGATGCCATATTATAAAGAATTGGATAAAATAGTTAATTTAAATATTGTCTAATTTGTAAGTTGGACAAGTAATCATTTTTCCTCTGAAATCTTCCAATTCATATTAATTTCACTTTATCTTCGCATGGGACCATTTAATGGAATATAAGGAGAATATGATGGATATATTGGGTTTTGTTGACCTGCTCTTTGTATGGAACATGCATCTTGATATTGACTTTGCATATTCATTACCCCCATTTGCATTGGAATTTGTGAATTAGAATAATCACCACCAGCAGTATATCCTGCAGTATACGCCTGTTGTGAAGACATTCTGTAGCTGTTAAGCTGGTTTTAATTTTATACTTCACACTTTTGACCTTTAATCTATTCTGGCAAAATAAAATATTGAAACCTGATTGCATATCAGTGAAACGGGATTGTATACTTTTAGGATCCCATCTGGAGAATGAGTGCCCCCTGTGAGTCAAGATGCGAACTATTCGAATAAAAGCTTATTCAGGAACCATCTGTCGGTAATATCAAAAAGAATATTCTCGACTTCTGTCGAAATGGATCGAAAATTCTAGAAAATACGAGAATGGCGTAGAATTTTCTACTCCAACCTTTCGAAAACTATAAAAGCGCCAAGACTGTTCAAAGTCGAATACAGTAGAACAGAGACCGTAACAGTATGTACATCTAGCATTATAATCAAAGCAGCAGTATTTGTAATTGTGTAAAGTGATGAAATTCATTAGTAAATAAAGTGACTAATGGTTTGTGAAATAAAGTGCAAATAATAACTAAGTAAACTTTAAGCCTAATATTAAATGTGTAAATAGCAATAATTAAATAAAGCTAATTATTTTAATTTAACCAGCGATTGTTTGATTACTACACAATCCAGTGGTACGAGTCCGAATACAGAGAGTTAGAGGAATTGTCAGGAGGGCAATTTTGTAACAGAGTACATTGTCAAGAGGGCAATTTCGTAACAATATTATTAAAATATTTAATTAATTTATTTTTATAGCGAGTTCAACGTCCAATGACAAAAATTATGACTTAGTAAATAATCTAAACAACTTACGAAAAACAAAAGTTAACCACTAAATTAGCGACAGCATCACGAATATATGGGTTTCCCAAAATACATAAAGAGAACACACCAAGACCAATGATGGTTTCATTTGACGTTGTGTCTCTATTTCCCAGCATCCCAATTGACTACGCAATAGGCATTATAAGTAAAAAATGGGACATCATACAGAAACATACGCACATGACAAAGGAGTTATTTATGGAACTATTGAAATTTTCCATAAAAGAAAATAGATTTTTAAATATAGAGACAAAATTTATACACAACGTACTGGCATGTCAATGGGTGCGCCAGCATCACCCATAATAGCGGACATTGTAATGGAAGGAATATTGGGCAAATTAATGAAAAGTGGAAAAAAACCTAAATCCTTGACTAAGTATGTAGACGAAATTTTCGCAATTGTAAACCAAAATGAAATAATATACATATTAAATAAGCTAAACAATTGTCACGCAACAATAAAATTTACAATTGAAGAAGAAGATGGACAATTGCCATACTTGGACACGCTCCTGGGTAGGAGACATAATCCAATAAAAGTAAACTGGTATCAAAAACCAAATGCGTAGGGTCGGTTTATTTATTTTTACTCTAAACACCCAAAAAGAAGTGATTTTCAACACGGCGGCCAATTTAATACGAAGAATACTAAAAAGTAGCGACAAAGTATTTCACCAGGAGAATATAATAAAAATAAAAACAATTTTAAGAAAACAAACTTATCAAAAACAAAAAAGTTAAAAGGGACAATACCAAAATAGAGAATACAACCAAAATCTACAAATCAATGATATACATAAAGAAATTTTCAGAAACATTGAAAACATCCAATCCGCATAGCACATAAAACGAACAACACATTGCAAAAAGTATATACCAACATAAAAAGTCGATCGACAAATTAGGTAAGGCGCACGTGATATACAAAATTAATTGTTGTGGAGACGGGTCAAATTTATGCGACAAAGTATATATTGGTACAACCAAAAACAAATTAAGGACGAGAACATCAGCGCACAAATCAGATAGGAAAAACAGAAGCATTGTACTCGTAGTGGACTTCACCCGAACTTCGAAGAAGCACAGGTATTACAACAAGAACAATACTACAACAAACGGTACCTACTGGAAATGGTACATATCACCAACATACCAACAAAACAAAGACTTAATTATAAAACGAACACAGATAGCCGTGGACACATATATAGAAAACTTGTACGAGAAAACTAAAGATACAAAATAACAACAAATACAAACAGCTGCCCAAAGAAAAATTAAGACCACCGTTTAATGTTAGGCATGTTAATGTTATATTATAGTTAGTCTGTAAGTTACATTTAAGTTGACAGATCCGAAAATTGTAAATGTCAAGATATTTGTTGATTTGAAATAGTTTTATATGTAATTGTTTTTAATTGTAGACTCTGAGGATGGTTTCCGGAGCAAATCGAAATATTGGGTTAATATTTTAATTAAATAAACACAAACAAATTTTTTTTTAGCAAATCAGCTAAATGTGGCCATTCCTTCCATCGTTGGAGCGAACTGACCATTTTTCAATGTGCATTTTCTCATCGCCCAGGTCCACAATAACCTTTTCCGGATTGATATTATGAAAAGAAAATATTAAAAATATTAAATTAAATTTTACTAGAAAAAGAACATTTGTTCTTCTTTCGATCCGAATATTCCAATATCAGTTGTGTCCATTTTTAAATCTTTTGGTATATTTTCTATGAAGTAGTTTAGTTGCAAGTTTATTAGGATGCGATCGTAACCTCTTAGCGTAGTTTGTGCAGAATTTTAGAATATCTGCTTTAACTGTATTTAATTCCAGACATTCATAAAGTTTGAGTTTGTGACGTACCAAGCTCATATGCAGATAGTTCGTAGAATTTACACTGCAATTTTTGTACTTTTTCTATGTTAGCGATTACGTACTTCTTTGTACGCCACAACTGTATCCCATATCTCCATATTGGTTTAATGTTTGTATTGAAAAGAATAATTCTATTTCCCAATGATAATCTGAATTTCTGCTAATGCATGTTCATATTAATAGCTTTAATTTTTGCTTGAATACCTTTCATTTCTAGGTATTTTTTTCATGTTAACCTCTTGTCAAGACACACTCTAAGATAATTAACTCTGTCTTTTGTGTATTGGACTATTCATTAATGTGAATAGACAGTTCTCTTGACTTAATGTAAAAGTCACATCTGCGCATTTTAATTCGTTAATTTGAATCCTCCATGTCCGCAGCCAATGCTCTATTTCATTCAGGTGGGTTTGAAGATTACAAGTTGCTATCCTTGGATCAGTTTGTGTGCTTAGTATTGCTGTGTCATCTGCAAACGTCGATGTCAGAAAATTTTCATTTGTTGGTAGATCTGAAGTGAAAAAAAGGTAGAGAAAGGGACCAAGTACACTCCCTTGAGGCATGCCTGCTGTTATTTTGTAACTTCGAGAAGTGAATGTTTTTTGTTTTACTACGAACTTTCTATCAGTAAGGGTAAGGTAGCTTTTGAGTATAGCATAGGTTTTTTGTGGAAATCGGGTGTGTATTTTGTACAATAGCCCTTAATGCCAACCTTGTCAAATGCTTGGGCTATGTCTAGAAATGCGGCAGTGCAGTATTTTTTTTCCTGGAAGGCTTTTTTTATTTCAGAAACAATTCTATGGACTTGCTCTATGGTGCCGTGATTAGTTCTGAATCCAAATTAATGCATTCTTTTCATATTGACTTCTGATTGCATTTGATGAAAGAGAAGTTTTTCTAAGATTTTCGAGAAAATTGATAAGCTTATTGGTCTATAGGAGGATACAATTGTAGGATCTTTGCCAGGTTTCAATATCGTAATTATTTCAGATACCTTCCAAACGCGTGAAAAGTAATTTAATCGCAATATTCCATTCATTATATGCATTAGATGCTTGATTGCCATTTGGGGCAACTCCGCTATCATTTTGGGTTTGATTTTGTCTGGTCCAGGTGATTTTTTTTGTATTTAGTGTTGTAATTATTTTATTTAACAGTTTTAATGTAAAGCGAATAGAGTTATGTGATATAGTAGCTTGTGGTTTGTATTGAATACTGCTATAACTGTTTATTATGGGTGTATTAAGAATAAACACATTTTTTAAATGTTGCGCAAATGCATTAGCTTTCTCCGAGTCCTTTCGAGCCTTCGTACCGTTTGATAATCTTATGGGCACTTCTCCATTAACAGGGCGCTTTAATCTTTTTACTGCCTTCCAAAGGGAGTAATCACCTTGCTTTCATGCTGTAAGGTTCTGAATATAGGTTTGTAAGCACTTTTCTTTCTCGTTAGCTAGAGATTTTTTTTTAAACCTTTTTGAATAATCGTTAAGCTGTTTTTTTAAGCTGGGTGATCTGCAGATTTGCCAATCCCTCCGTATCTTTCTCTTTTCTTTGTTAAGTTTTCCTATCATTAAAGGTGTTATTGATTTATTCCTTTCAATGCTGGTATCAGGGTTTGAAATTAAAGCAGCTTAGCTTTAGCCATTACATTCACGAGATTTTCAATTGCTATGTCGATTTCTTTCTCAGTTTTGAAAGGAGTACTTAGCTCAGTGTGTGAGCTTATATATTTTTTGCACCTCAGCCAATTAGTATTTTTATTTGTGAGATGTTCTAGTGCTGCTACCATATCTGCTCTCATAATAAGGAATACAATTGAAGGAATACAATTGAGGGTGATCTGAAGTTAAATCAGCGTTTTATTTGAGCTCTTTTTATGTTTTTAGTTACTCCCAAATCAATCGAGTCTGGAATTTTTTTAATATCTGTAGGCCAATAAGTTGGTTGTCCGAACGATATAATGTCAAGGTTTGTGTTGAATATTGTAGATAGCAAGTTTCTGCCCGCTGGTCGCAAAGATGATAACTGTTTTTTTGTAAATTAAATTGAATTCATCAAATTAATTTATTATGAGTTGAAATAGAATTAAATTTTGGTTTTTTATATTTTCCATATTTAAGAACGTTTGTTTTTTTAAATTTTTTTATATTTTTGATAATATTTATTTAACACAAAACGAAACGGAATGGAATTTTCTGTTTTCTTTTCTAAATATAAAAATGCAACCCCCCAGCATTGTTTAGGGCAACTTTGAAAGAGTGTTTCCCTTTCGCATGGTAACATTTGTAAGTAGAAAAGAAAACGCTTGGTAACACTATTCGAGCGTAGCTATGAATATATTTTCGATAATAGCCAGTAAGTGCCAAAGCACGTTTTATCTGTTTGACAGTTTTTGGCAATATTAAATTGCGACTAACTTTTACTTTGTCGGGATCGGTAATATACTTTTCTCACGACAAAACACAAAAATCGTGTCATTCTCCATAAAGTGACATTTATCAGATTGAGTTTTTAGTTCTGTTTGGCCTAGTATTTTAAAAATATCTCTCATATTTTGTATATGTTCTAATGAAATGCGAAATATAAGAATAGCATCAAGATATACAACGTTTTATTTATGTGGTCTCTTAAATTTTCATTCATAAGGCATTGAAAGGTCGTTGAAACGTTTTTAAGCCCGAATGGCATCCTATTGAATTTATAGTCCGTTTGGAGCTATAAAACCAGTTTTTTCCCAGGTCCTTTGCTTCAATTAAAATTTTACGCTATCTCTTTGCAAGATCTTTTGTGGAAAAATATTGTGCCCTTCCCAATTTATCAAAAGTGGTTTCAATATTAGGAAGTGGAAATTTGGCATCTATGGATATATCATTTAATTTTCTATAGTCGATCAAAGTACATATATGTGACATGTCCTGCATTGTCCATCCTTTTTTGGAATAACAATTAATGGACTTGCGTACTTTGAATAGCTTTCCCTTGTTCTCAAATTCGTTTAAAATTTGTTTTAATTCAAATTTATTTCTTTTCAACTTCATTAACCAACTGCAGTGCACACATTTTATCGAAAATATATTCTTCTAAACAAAATTTGTTGGTAATATTAAATGACAAATTTCCCTGGCTCTTACAAATTTGTTTTAGCATTTACATTATTCAAAATATCTGTTTCAATTATAAATTGATATATATCATGTTTTATGAAAATTCAGTAATCTTCCATTTAACATATGCTTTAAATTACTCCGGTGCTTTGGTATGAATTTCTTATTTATATGCGTCAGTTATGTTCACAGTAAAAAATGAAATTTGTTTCATAAAAATGTTGGAAGTGTCTTAAATTTGCACTTGCTCGACTCACTTTTATCGGTCCAATATCGACTAATGCAAGATATGGTTTCGAATCTATCGTTATTTTAATTATTGGCTGATTTTTGTTTTCTGAGACTTGTTTAAAAAATAATAATTTCTCCTTGTCCTGTCACTACATTGTCCACTTCCAGTCAGCCGTAACTTCATTTCCTGAAAACAGATCGTTATCTTGATTTATGCCCTAATTTTGTCTTTAGTTATGTAAATTGTTGTTCTTATTATTTTGTTTATAATTCTTTGAATTTTTTCCATAACTGTTGGAATTTTGTCTATAAATATTAGAATTTTGTGTCTAATTGTTTGATTTTTGATGGAATTGTCTGAATTTTTATACATCTCTGCCCTCATAACTTTTTTTTTTTTGTTTTTATTAGACCATTTATTTGTTTATTGTTTCTTACTCCAATGGAAACTAACAATAAGTTATCAAATCTTAAAATTAATGTATTAAATATGCTCTTTGCCTATTGCTTGGAGCTATTTGGGTTCTACTAGTGTATTCATATATATTAATTCATTATAATTTAAAAAAAAAGAGGGAAACAAAATTTAATATAGATACATATTACAGATTAGTTTGTAAATAAGTTTAGAAACATGGTTTCTTTAGACGTGAAGCAGAATTCTGCTGGAGTAGACTTCTTGCAAGTATGTTCGGATGATTTTGCAGGCGATTCAGGTATTTCTGCCTTAATTCTACGATTTCTTCTTTTATAGTGGATATATGTATACCGTTGTGAATGTTTTTATTCTTGATAAACCATGGTGCGCCTGTAATTGTTCTTAGGATTTTCGACTGTACCCTTTGGATAAGTTCTAGGTTTGCGGTTCTCGCACCATCCCAAAGTGGCACCCCACATGTCCATATGGGTTTTATTATAGCTTTGTACTTTGATCTTTGATTTTTTGTTGATTAACCAATTCAGAGAGTTAGCTTTTAGTTTCATTTGAGTTCTTTTCGCTTCTATGTGCTTCCTCCAAATTAATCTACGGTAAAGATGTATTCCTAAATATTTCACTTCTGTTGCTTGCGGTATTTTTATGTCATTTAGTGACACAGTTGGACAGGTGCTGGTTCTGAGGGAGAACGTTATGTGTGTAGATTTCGCTTCGTTAACTTTAATACGCCAGTTTGCCAGCCGAATTTCTACATCTTTAAGGTGTTCGTTTAGGTCACGAGAGGCGATATGCGGATTTTGATGGGTACATAAAATAGTTGTGTCGTCAGCAAATGTGGAAGTAACTAAGCTGTTATTTATTGCTAGGTCATTATTAGGTAGAGAATAGGACCAAGCACACTCCCTTGTGATACTCCAGCCCAGTGGTTCCCAAAGATTACTGGATTCCGACCCATCTAACAAAAACTTAAAAATTTGCGACTCACCTATTGGCTGCTTTAGAAATAGAGGACATAAATACTGGTAATACCAGTTTGCAATATCAATGAGGAAAAAAAACTTAAATATATTAATATTTTTTATTTAATACTAAAATAGCCTACAAACAGTTTATTTCAATGGGAAGGATGTATTTGTTTTATATTTTTTGTCATTATATTTTTAGCATCAATTTCAATATTAGTAACTTTTAGTCGCAGTGAGTTTGATACGTCCAATTTGTTTCGGTATTTAGTTTTTATATTGACCATAGCTGAAAATCCGGCCTCACATAGGTATGAGGTAGTAAAGGGGAGGAGGACTTTGATAGCTTCATCAAACAGGCAAGGATACTTCCCAGCAACCGAGATCCAGAATTTCGTTAATTGCTTGCGATTGAAAGTATTTTTCAGTGATGTATCTTCCGATAAATCAATGAGCTCTTCACTTGCTTTTGTCGACATATTAGTTGGTAGTTGGTCCTGAAATGGGTTACATATCCAATTCGACTTTTCGAGCTTTTTCATCTCTTCCCCGAAATAGGTGTCAAAGTTATTTCTTAACAATGATAAATGTGCGGCAATTGCAGAAAGTACGTTCATCTTTGGCTGCGCTTGGTTTTCTACAATTAATGTTTCAAGTGTTTCAAAACAATCATATTTACCGTTCTTAATACAACTCTCCCACAAAAGTAGCTTTTTCATGAACGCTCGAATTTTGTCGTGAACTGCAAAAATGTCGGATTCGTTTGAACCTTGCAGATACAAGTTAAGTTCGTTTAACTTGGAATAAATATCCGCCAAATATGTTAACTTAAGCACGAATTCTGCGTCCTGTAGATGTTCAATATATTCGGTTTTTCCTTCTAAGTATATTGATACTTCATGCCGTAGTTCCACCAATCGTGTCAGTACCTTTCCCCTGGATAACCAACGTATCTCCGTATGGAGAAGAAGAGATGTATGAAGACTACCCATTTCTTCACACACCTTCTGAAACAAACGTGCTTGTAAGGGCCTTGTTTTGATGTAATTTACAATTTTTACAGCTGTATTTAGCACAGTTTTTAAATCATCGGGTAATGCTTTTGAAACCAGTGCTTCTCTGTGAAGACTACAATGAGTCCACAAAGCACAGGGACTTTTTTCAAGAACTCTTGTAACCACACTGCTATTTTTCCCGCACATAGCCCGCGCACCGTCAGTGCATATACCAACACAGTTCTTCCATTCCAACCCTTTTCCTTTTATATACGAATCAATTGAACTGAAAATTTCTTCGCTCGTTCCACGACTAATTGGCTTACAGAACAAGATATCTTCATGCACGTCGTTTTCCCATATATAACGCACAAAAACAAGTAGTTGAGACAGGCCTTGAACGTCGGTAGACTCATCTAGTTGTACAGTGTAGTATTTACTACCAACTAATCTTCGTAATATTTCATCTTCTCCCCACACAGCCATTTCGTCAATTCGTCGTGCAACAGTGTTATTGGATAGAGGTATGCGTTCGATTTCTTTTACTTCTTTTTCGCCAAACATTGCTCCAACAGCATCTTTAATCGATGGTAAGACTAAGTCTTCGCCAATTGTATGAGGTTTTCCCGCTCTGGCAATTCTCAAGCTTATTAGGTACGAGGCATGTACAGCATTTTCATTAATATAAATGAAATGTGAAACAATATTTTTTGAAGATTTCATATCCAACAATTTTCTTTGAAAAAAGTCTACTTGCTTGTTTTTTAAATGAGAATGCTTAGTTTCTATATGACGCGTTAACTTACTTGGACGTAAACTTTCATTCGCTAAAATTTCGAAGCAAATCACGCATTGAGGACGCGGATCTAACGCGTCATGATTCCAAGTGAATCCTAATTTCAAATATTCTGAGTCATATTTTCGTACAACTTTCCGGCGCTTCGTTTCATGTGTACTCGTTGAGGGAGCTTGAAAGTCAGATTCAGTGCCAATTTTGTGACGTAACAGAGCATCTTCTTGGTTTTCCTTACTTTGTTGGTCATTAACTGGCGGCGGCGATGAAGTTTTTGCTCCGCGTTTCAACCACTTGTCCATGATTATCTTCAAATGTTAATAATTTTTTTTAAAAAGGTTACAATGGTGCTCGGTAAATAATACATACGGTAAAGAAATCGAAACCACACAAAAATAAAAGACGTCCGACTAGCAATCACGACTTATTATTTAAGTAGAAATTAGTACGACAATTTTCGTATTAGTAAGACAATTTATTAGTCAAGTAGAAATTTACACGTGTTCCGTCGTTCACAATCAAATGATTAATGATGTTTTGTCATTGCTGAGTCTATCTATCAACCAAGATCATGTCACAAGTGTATACATTTTGTTTCTATGCAGCGAGTGGCATATGTTTTGTTGTTATTGCTATTTGTTTCTTTGTTTTACCGTTGCAGTTTGGTGTTTGTCAATTGGAATGTGATTCTGCGTAACAGAATGACCGTTTAAGTTTGTTGTTATGTCATATAGTGTGCGTTTCTCTGTAACAGACTGGCGGCTATAGGTTGTTGTTTGTCTTACTTTCCTAAGCTTTTACATACATACATATGTGTGTGTGTGTTCTTGCATTTCCTATGAATAAATGAATACAAGAGAATATTAGCAGACAAAATAAGGTGGCGTGAGTGTTGTTGGTGTCAGGGTGGGTATCGTAACTCGCTACTTACAAATAAGCAGGCTAATATTGCGCATTCAAAACTTGAGCTTTTTTGGAATGTTGGGGGGCGGAGATTTTGAAAACACAGAGGTAGTATTTGCGCTTTCGGTTGTGTGCAGCTAAACAAGGTTCTAATCCGTCCCACATTTCTGGGCCCACTCAATATTTTCTCGCGACCCACTGGTGGGTCGCGACCCATACTTTGGGAACTACTGCTCCAGCCTATATTAGAAATTCGGGAATCGGAAGTACAATTTGCTTGTATTCCACTTTGTACTTTCGATTCGCTAAATAAGATTCCAGTACTCTGTGTGTGTTGTATGGCAGAAACTTGTACATCTTGTGCACTAGCCCCTCATGCCAGACTTTATCGAAGGCTTCGGCACAGTCTAGAAATATTGCAGAACAGTATTTCTTCTGTTCGAAAGCTCTTCTAATTTCGCTAGATATACGGTGCACCTGCTCTATTGTACCGTGCTCTTTTCTGAATCCGAATTGATGACTAGGAATGTTGTCATTTTAATTTAGATAGGGCGTAATTTTCGCAAGTAAAAATTTTTCAAATATTTTTGAGAGGGTGGGTAGAAGGCTTATGGGCCGATATGAGGTCACCTGCGTTGAATCTTTTCCTCTTTTTCCATATATGCGGGAAATGACCCAAGTGAAGGATAGAATTGAACAATTTCGTTAGGTGTATTAACGCTATGTGTGGTAATTCCATCACCATTTTATTTGTGATTAGGTCATATCCAAGTGACTTTTTTGCATTAAGACCTGTTTTAATGACACACTCTAAGTCTTTGATTTTTAGTTGAAGTGGCCGAGTCACTTTGGTACTAGGTAAAGTAGCGACCTTCAAGTTATTGCACGGAGCATTAGGGCATAAAACTGTTTGTAGATGCGCAGCACACGCTGATCCTTTCCTCTTCGTTTTTCGCCCAACTTCCATTTCCTAGCCTTACTGGTGGCTCACTTTCCTTTGGGCTTTTTGCAACCTTTGTAGCTCTCCAAAGTGAGTAATTGGTGTATTTAAGCGGTCCCAGATCTTTAATATAGGTGTCAATACTTGTGTTAAAAGCAACACTGTTTAATTACAACTCTATATAATCTTCATATTCCTATCTTCATATTCTTCGTTAACTCGTGCATACGTGTCCTATTCTGATTGGTTGTTTTATTCAGCTACTAACGTATGTAACAACTTAAATATATACAACTCTATTACCCATGTATAGATTTATTACTTCGTTTCTAACCTTTGCAAATCCAAGAACTACTTATATTGTAATATTGAACCCACTCGTGTTTTACTTCAATAGGTTATGGGCCCAGTGGAGTTTAATTAAATTAAATTAAAGTTCAAGTATTTGGAAAGTGTTAAGGTTTGATTAAAAATAAAACGGTGCAGCAATGACGGAGGAATCCATCCATTTTTTCCACTGACTAAACAACAGCAACTACAGGTTGTGGAAGTTCAATGTCGATGCGGTTTTAAAAGGCCAAGGATTACTAGGAATAGTACAAGGGAAGTCGAAGTTTAATGACTCGAAAACCCAAGAACAGAGGGATTTGTGGATGAAGCGTGACGGTAAAGCCATGGGAATACTTATTTCCTCCATCGAAAAGGATCAGGCAAATCATATATTGTCATGTTCCGACTCAAACGAAGTCTACGAAAAGCTGAAGAATATCCACGACAAGCAAAGTGAAGTGAAAGTTATGTGCCTGTACGAAGAATATTTTTCGCTAAAGATGCAAGAAGATGAATCAGTAGCAGCATATGTGTCGAAAGTATCTTCATTAGCGGCAGAAATAGAGGCGCAAGGTGAAAAGTTATCCGACAACATAAAAATGGTGCGAATCATAAGTAGTTTGCCACCAAGGTACCAAAACTTCAAAACTGTGTGGTATAATATAAAAGAAGGTAGAAACATAGAAAATCTGATGGCAAAACTTCAACTAGAGGAAGATCAGCTTAAGAAAAATAACGACGCTTACGTGACGGAAGCAGCGTTTAATGCAAAATCAGATAAACACAAAAAATCGATTGCAGATAGAAAGAGAACATCTAAATGCAATTTTTGTCACAAAGTTGGACATTGGGAGAGAGAATGTCGTGCAAAAAAGAAACAAATAAAACATAAACAAGAGAGTAATTCGAAAAGAGACAGCAATGACGACGAGGTTGCCTTTGTTGCATCGATGTCAGATGTCATATCAGCCCCATATAGCGATGTGTGGATCGCAGATTCAGGTGCTACTGAGTATATGACTTCACGCAAAGAGTGGTTTTCTGAACTACATCTTACAAGTTCCAATCGCTTTGTTTACATTGCAAATAATGAGAAATTGCCAATTAGAGGTTTTGGCACAATTAACATAAACGCTCTTGTAAACAACAAATGGATACCTCGCACTCTCACTAACGTACAATACGTTCCACAACTAAAACAAAACTTATTCTCTACTGGATCAACGACATCCAAAGGTTTCTCAATGGTAACAAAATCCACATGTTGTGTTTTGAAAGACAAAAACGAAAATATTGTGGCAACAGGTGTTCGGGATTCTAAAAATCAATATAGAATGATATTTCAATTGGGAAATGATTGTGCAGCAAATTCGGCGAAGCTAGATACTCTTCAACAGTGGCATTGCAGACTTGGGCACATAAATACAGCAGCAATCAAGAATATGTGCAATAAAAATCTAGCTGATGGAATAAACATGACAGATAAAACAGATTTTTTTTGTGAAGATTGCAAAAAAGGAAAATGCATCGTTCATCGCATAGCACAACAATCAAACGTGAAGCAGCTAAATGCGAATATTTTCATATGGATTTATGCGGCCCGATGAATGAAACTGGAGTTGGTGGAGTTCGTTATTTCATGTTGCTTAAGGATGAAAGCACAAGGTTCAGGTATGTTTACTTTATATGTAACAAATCTGAAGTGCATCAAAAGCTAAAATGTTTCATTTTTATGGTACGCAACATGACTGGCGAACGGGTGAAACACATACGGTGTGACAACGGTACGGAGTTTATAAACAAAGATGTAGTGGAGCTTCTGTCAAACAATGGAATTGTTCTAGAAAAGATCTCGCCGTACACTCCAGAACAAAATGGTTTCATCGAGAGGGACAACAGGACAGTTCAAGAGTCGGCTCGTACGATGTTATTAGCGAGCGGTTTGAACACATTTCTTTGGCCAGAAGCAGTTCGAACAGCGGTTTATATTCTAAACAGATCAGCGCTTGCAAATCGTTTAAAAACACCTGAATGGTGGTTTGGCAAGAAACCAGATTTAAGTCACCTGAAGATTTTCGGTACTGAATGTATAGTGTACCAACCAAAACAACTTGGGAGGAAGAAGTGGGATGCTAAGGCGAAGAAAATGTTTTTTGTTGGGTATAAACCTACCACAAAAAACTTTCGCATGTATGACAAAGAGTCGAAGAAGGTTGTTGTTAGCTGTGACGTCGTTTTCAATGAAAAGGCTATTAAAGTTGAGAAAACTATTGAAATAGAAGAAGAAGCAACAAATGATGTAAATGGCGAACAAGACAGTGTATCTGATAGTTTCCTATTTCAACAACAAGCAGCCAGTACTCCGAAGACTTCGATAACAAAGGAATCATCAACGATTGATAACCTGACAGCTCTACAAATCCAGATTTAGCAGCAGATGTGAGGGAACATAAACGGTATGGTTTGCGAAAAGAAATTGTACCCCCTAAACGCTTTGGTATCGATTACATGAGTTGCTTGGCAACCATTTCAGAACCGGATACATACAATGACGCTGTTAGTTCGGAATATGCAGAAAATTGGATTTCAGCGATAAATGATGAACTAGATTCGCTCGAACTAAACCAAACATGGGAACTGGTACATAAGCCACAAAACAAGAATATTGTTGGATGTAAGTGGGTGTTTAAAATTAAATCACTCCCAAATCAAGAACCCATATTTAAAGCGCGACTAGTTGCCAAAGGCTATTCGCAAGAGTCTGGAATAGACTTTAAAGAAACATATTCTCCGTTCGTAAGATATGATTCAGTGAGAGCTGCTTTAGCGTTGGCCGCTATTGAAGACATGGAAATGATGCAATTTGACGTAAAAACAGCCTTTTTATATGGCGAACTCAGCGAAGAGATATATATGGAAATTCCAAAGGGCATCAACGTAAGCCAAGATAAAAATTCAGTTTTTCGTCTCAAAAAAGGCGTCTCGAAATTGGAATTTGAAATTCATTGAATTTCTAAAAATATTTAAAATGAAGCAATCTATTGCCGATCACTGTGTTTTCTATGGAACTATTGAAAACAGTACAATGATTTTGCTGCTATATGTTGGCGACGGGTTGATAATGTCCACTAGCAAACGTGGATTAAAATTATTTATTGATACGTTGTCAGAAAATTTTCGTATTACGTATGGCGAGCATAATTATTATGTTGGCCTAGAAATTCATCGGGATAGATTGAACAAATCCATCACAATAAATAAACATTCCTATATTCAGACAATTCTTCGGAAATTTAATATGGATGATGCTAATACAATTTCAACGCCATCTGATTGCAACGTATATTTAACTAAATCGAGTGACGAAGATAATGTCCAATACCCATTTAGACAAGCTGTTAGTTCTTTGATGTTTTCTGCTATAGTATCTAGACCCGATATTTCGTATGCAGTAGGAGAAATAAGTAAATTCACCGAAAGTCCGAAAAGAAGTCATGTCGAGGCCCTTAAGCGTATATTTCGGTACCTGAAAGCAACTATAGACAACTGCATCGAATATAAATCAAACAAATCATTCAAATTTGAAGGTTTTACTGGGCCAGATTTTGCTCGTGACATCGACACGAGAAGATCCACAACAGGCTACGTGTTTCTCATAAACGACAGCGCAATCACTTGGAGACGTCATCGTCAGAAAACAGTCGCGTTATCCACAACGGAAGCAGAGTGTATGGCGGCATGTGAAGGTGCTAAGGAAGCAATTTGGCTTCAGCAATTATTATCTGATGTTGGATATTCTCAAAGCTCACCTACAATTCTTAATGTTGATAACCAGGGTGCAATTCGACTCATTGGAAATCCGGAATTGCATCATAACACAAAACATATCGACATAAGACTACAATTGATCAGAGATCTTCAGAAGAATAAAACTATTGAACTCAAATATGTAAATTCTGAATTACAACGTGCTGATATACTTACAAAGCCTTTGACGACTCAAAGATTTAAGAATAATCTACAGCTTTTGGGAATGTTGGAATCTAAACAATGAATGAGAGTGTTAAAAGCCACAATGTTTAATTACAACTCGATATAATCTTCATATTCCTATCTTCATATTCTTCGTTAACTCATGCATACGTGTCCTATTCTGATTGGTTGTTTTATTCAGTTACTAACGTATGTAACAACTTAGATATATACAACTCTATTACCCATGTATAGATTTATTACTTCGTTTCTAACCTTTGCAAATACAAGAACTACTTATATTGTAATATTGAACCCACTCGTGTTTTACTTCAATAACTTGCCTCAGCTTCCTTTTGAAGTACATCTCTAAGGTGATTTTGTGACAATTTTAATTTCTTCTTTAGGGCAGGTGACCTATATTTCTGCCATTCTCGTCTTAGGCGTCTTTTCTCCTTATCGAGGCACTGCACATGGGTTGAAGTTATATAACGGGTAGCAACCTGTTTCGTTTTTTCTGCTAGTGTTGCACAGGCAGCCGCTGATGTGATGCTAACAAGGAATTAAACTCGTGAAGCGCTCTCTCTAAGTCATCCTTGTTTTTAGGAAGAGATTCCAGGCAAATATGTGTACTCACGTATTTCTTATTCTTGAGCCAGTTCGTTTTGTTGGTGGTCAATTTGGGCGATTTATGCACAAGTTCGGGAGTTTTGTTGAATTATATATATATGACAGGAGAGTGATCGGAGGACAAGTCGAAAATTGCTCCAGAAGAAAACAGTGCCCTGTTTTATGTTTTTGATCACAGCGAAATCAATAAGATAAGGGATTTTACGTTGGTCCGCTGGACAGTATGTGGGTTGGCCACTTTAGACAAAATCTAGATGATTTCGATGATTAATTAACACATTGTACTACTGTTTGCCTTTAGGGTTTACCAGACGAGAGCCCCAGTAGGTATGCTTAGAGTTATAGTCTCCAGCTGCTATAAATTTTTTTCCGAGTGTTTGAAAAAGAACTGCAGTATAATGCAGAAATTGTTATACTTTCGCCCCAGCACTGAAGGGAGATTGAAGTGGCTTGGATGTGTCTTTCGACATATTTCTCACGTAGGAAATGTTTTATATGGGCATTAATGAGAATTCCTCCGCCTCCGTGCGTTTTATCGTCTGGATGATTGGTTTTGTAGAAATTGAAATCGGCAATACTGAAGTTGTACTTTTCTGTTAAATGGGTTTCTGAGATAAGCATTATGTCAATTTCGCTGTTGTACAAAAAATTCTTGATTTATTTTTTGTGTTGGATAATTCCGTTGGCATTCCAGTAGCATAACTTTAATTGATTCATTTATTTTTGAGAGAGCAGTGCTTTCATCAGTAGACTCTGATTTTGTATGAGTTCATGAATAATTGTTTGCATGGTTGACATAAATTGGATCATACAATGCGTTAGGTTACAAATCATTGCTTCTACATTTTGAACGGGTGGAGAGAACTATCTAGACTTTCAGTAGGTGCTTTTTACAATACGTTTGCATTCGTCATTGAGGAGGACGAGGGCGCAGCATTGGCTGGATTTATGCTAGGGTAGTTAGGTGCAATATTGCTACGTTCACAGGGAACTAGCTTTTGTGTTGTACGCGTCTTCACCTGCAGGTCTGTGTAAACTGGACACCCTCTATAGTTGGCCGTATGGTTACCACCGCAGTTGCTGCGTTTTTTTACATTTTTTTCGAATTTGTCAAATTTACATTTATCTGAGGGGTGAAAATCGCCGCAGGCGACAACATATATTGTGCGTAGAGTGCAGTAAGATTTCGTGGCCCATATTCCTGGCAATTTGAGCATTGTACCGGACTTCTGCGCTTGTGGGGCCTCTCAATTGAAACTCTACTATGCATTATATAACGTAGACTATAAACAGGGTGGTTTTCATTTTTTTCTGATTTGTCGTCTCTGGAACGAGCTCCACCTTAAATAATGGTTGAGGTATTTTATCCCTGTTTTTTATATTAAATATCGTTTCGCCTGCCAGCGCTTCCATTACTTCATCTGGTTCGACTTCTGGTTCTATTTCATTTGGTACGTGTAATAGTCTTTTTTGTTATCGTCGAGGTAATTAGCAATAGAGCGATAATATTTTTCGTTATATATTTGGATTTTAGTCTCTTGTATGTTACCTTTTTTGAGTATGATTATGTGAAAAATATTCTTGCCTATTAGGAGAGCAATATTTTCAACCAGAACGTTTGAACTTTTTTCACGCAAGTAGATTGGCGGCGGTTTAATGATTTTTTCAAATGAATTATTTTACTTGAAATTATTTCATTTTCTTTGGTTGGCTCATCATTAAGTGCGGTGAGATTATTGTGGAACTGATAAATTAAAACATAAATAAAATTAAAAATACATTTTGACTTTATATTTAATTCATGCGCTCAAACTGGGTTGTGGCGATTGAGTGGTATCGCTCTAGTGGTAGATAGTGTAATATATTCTGATCAACCCTCCTAAATTGATCGATACATTGTTACAATCATTTTGATTGCAATATTCTAATTGCTTGTTTGTCCGCTCTTTCGCTTCAAACGTAATTCGAGGAATATGAAGTAATAAATTCATTAATGGGCCAGTGGAACATTCCCATTCTTTGTTATGCTTAGCTCTTCGGCGTTACAACAGAATTCTAAGGAATTTGTTGACGTCAATTTATGAATGGGCTAGTAGAACATTTGCGTCAACTTCTTACATTGGCTCAAATTACTGTCCGGTACAATTTCTAAAAATGTCAAGCCAAGCTTTCAATTCCTAATTCATTAAGTCATTTATAAATTTTAGCTAAGTCTACACTTTTATGTTATAAAAGATTTAAATAATTCAAATAAAGACACATTCAATTCGATCATTCTCGGGACGTGTAACTGAGTTTTATTTGCGCATAGAGTGAGACATTAAAATAGCACCTGGTCGGCATTACAAGCATTATATAGTTTATTTATTTATTATTACTTTTTGAGAACAAAATAACACAAGCAATCTGTGTTGGATTTATTTAAAGCCCTTTTTAAGAGAAAATGTTCCATATTTTATAATTTCTTATAACTCAATTACTCTAGTGAAGTGCAGTATTAATTATTTTCGCTATGTTTACAAGTTAAATACATGACAAACTGAAATATACTGTTAAATATGACAGGACGTTTCATTGGCACTTTTGTTCACTAGCGATTAAAGTGGTGATTTTGGTCTGCCATTTAATTGATACATAAAGTGATAAACATTCAAAATATTATTGGCACTAAAAGTAAAACAGTCAATAGCAATAAATATATAAACCATAAATCGGTGAGTTCGCCAAAATGAGTGGTTTGTGCTCGCCGCAGCTCGAGCGAAAGAATACTCAAACATTTGAAGAAACAGCAACAGGTATATCAAATCAAAGAGCCTGCTCTCCTTTCAGTGCTCGCAAGATTTGACGAAACGCAGCGGCTGTGCAGAAGTGTCCCATAATTTGGCGGTTGCTCACGAACCACCAAAATATCCATCTGTGATTAACGTTCTGAGTGAGCGAATCAACTTATAAGAGAACATAACAATAAAATGCATAAATATGCAAATTATCTCTACGATGGCTTAAGAACAGCAAACAGAATAATTACAATTCTAGCCTCATCGCCTGCAGCCACTACTACAACATTTTCATGCATAAAATCAATATGTACGTGCACACTCACTACAGCTCCAGCTCCGATAAATTACTACGACAAATTTGTCAGAAAACGCCTCTCCTCTCTTTAGAAAATGGAACAAACCATGGTGTAAGAACAGGTGGCGATAAAATTAAATTTACAACAACAGTTGGCGGGAAAAGTAATATGACGAGAAATATTGCAACAATACAGACTGGCATAGATCGCTATATACAAGTTAAGTCCACAAAAAAATGCAAACAAAAGACATGCCAAAAATGCGAGATTAACTCTTCAACCGGCGAAACAAATAACTAGCTCCAGCCACAATGGTACTCGAAGTCAAAATAGATTTGGTCTTCCTGAAAAGGACTCGCACAATCAAGATCATCCAGCTCGTACCCAAAGCCACCTCCAATATATATTGTTTAAAAGCACAGACATTTAGTTAAACAAATTTCACAGCTGGTTAGATGAAAACACATTTTAGTATAATCGAAACAAAACTACAAATCTACGAGGAGAAGAATTTTGGGAAAGTGTCTGATGAACTTCATAAATTGGGAAAAAGTTTTTACACATACATTACACATAGAGTCTTCAGCTATGAAACTTAGAAAAGGTGGCAATCATACTGTTTACAATTTGAAATATCTTTTGTATCGTAAGATCACGGTGGAAGAACCTCGGAAAAGGAGTGGACCAATCCAATGCCAAAGCTGTCAAGAGTTTGGGCACACAAAAGCTTATTGCGAGTTGCCAAGTGTGTGTGTTTTCTGTGGTGATATCCATGGAACATCCTGTTGCAATTCACTGAAACAGGACATTTAAAAAAAACGTAGCAATTGTGGAGATTAGCATACAGAAAACTACAGGAGCACTACAGTTATCAACCTACTAAGAAACCCACTGAGCAATGCCGAGCACAAGATAGTATTAGCTATGCAAATATAGTTAAAACCAGGCCTCCGAGTGAAAAACCACAAACTGATAATTTAGAAAAAATAGTCTCGTCACTTGCACAATTTCCGCAATATACTGTCCTACAAAGTTTAAAATAACTTCACAACAGTTCAATGACTTCTTCAATAGCCTTGGACATAAATTTCTTGTTGCGGGAGACTACAACGCCAAACACACGCACTTATTACCCCGAAAGGTACGCAACTCATTGACGCAATGCTTCGAAACCGGAATATGGATTTTATATCATCTGATAACCTAAATACTGGCCGTCTGATGGTAAAAAATACCAAAATTTAATAGACTTTGGCATTACTAAAAATATTAAAAATACCTAATTTCAGCAGAAGCTTGTTATGAGCTCTCCTCTGACCATTCGCCAGTTATCTTGACCCTTACCTCTCACCCTCAAATAGAAGTGTTGGGGTCCTTATCTGCTTGTCCTCGGGAACGTCCTCTGGAATGTCCTGTCGCGGCTTGTCCTGCGCGGGAACCTGTAAACCTACATCACTTTCTTAAATGAGCACTGCACTATTTTGCGTTTAAAACAACAAGAGCTTTATTCTTAAAATACAGTTCTTATATATTATTTACAAATAAACGTTACAGTCTTGACTTTTCTGGTGTTCCAGTTACGCAATTGTTATTTGGTGTCAGTTGGTCAAGCCCACTGACCTACTGAAGTAAAAGTGTCGTCGGTGCATTCTAAATGCCCCTCGTCAGCTTGACTGCGGAACTGTGACACCCTAAAAATTTACATCATAATTAATGCATAAATACTATTCATTTACAATATTTGCACCCTAAACTTATGTGCGTTCTTAATGAATTTAATAGGAGCCGGTGCTGTGAGTCAACTACGCGTAGGTAGCTTGATTCTAACTCACAACATCCCTCCTTCCATTAATTCTCTACAATATTTTTCTTGCACTGCAAACAAATATGTGCATCGATTTAACTCTATATTACATACATATAATTTGTTTTTATTTATTTTTTTTGAAATCGCCTTATTTGGGTTCTATCACGGTTTTTATTCTTTTCTTTTCCATATTTTTTTTCCAGCTTTTATTTTCTTTTGTAGTTTTTTTTCTTTACTTTGTTTTTGTTTTTTCTTATTTTTATGTATCATTTTTTTTTTTTTATGTTCCCCTTTTTATAATTTGGTCTTTCATTGACTCTTTTTTCATTGGCGTATATACAAACATCTAAACAATAACGCAATTATATTCTATACCTATAACCTTATATTATACTGCGCCCTCTGCTACCTGCTGGTACAGTTGACGACCGTCGTTGTCGGAGTGAAGTCCCTCGATGAACTCTGCATACCCCTCCCTTCTTTCTGGACCGGTACGTAAAAAGATGTTGTAAGCTTGCGCGACTAGATGCGCTTCTGACGAAGTCAAAATAAATATTCGATATTCGCGTAGTGAGTGACAATGGATATTTTCTGATTGGAGAAATCGTTACGAAGTTTAGCCGATAAAGCTTGGCTATGTTATGTTCGATCTTTTCGTGGTTAAAACGATTTTTTGCGCCAGGAGATTATTCTGCGAAGCTAATTGAACGATGGTAGTTGGGGCTGTTATTGTTGTTGTTGCCGTTTCTCGGTAAAATTACGGAGTAACTTCGGGTTTTGGCTAAAATTACCTCTTCTTCTTTCTAGACAATAATACAATATACATACTGACATATGTAATAATGGCAGACACGTTAGATTTTTTTATCCGGACAACGTACATGCTAGTGTTTTTCATGCCATTTCGTCAGTTATGCAATAAAACTCAAGTACTATTAGACTTTTACTTGTCAGATAGATACTATTGTATTTAGCCGATACCATCTCCATTTTTTTATAAGCTTAAATCGTAGTCATCTCGCACATGGGAAGCTGAAAGCTCTTTCACTCTTTCATATAAAAATGAATTCTCACTAATTTCGTTTTCATTTTCTTCCAACCAAAAATTATCTGTGGACATCATCGTTGCTAATTTCGTATTATCATTTTGCGGCTTACTGATTACCCTTCTTCCACGTCTTCTCACTTCTTCTTATTCAGTCAGATTTTTGTTCGCTGCTCTTGCATTTCATCTATGGGTCTCCTGGATGTTGGTTAACCTTCTTTGACGCTGCAGGAAGTCCCAGATGTCCTTGTCTGTTCACCAACGCCTGAATACCTAAAAACCATACTTTTATACATGTATCGGACTTGCCGAGTTTTAATTATTCTTACTGGCTATTACATCTATTTCATTTTTAATATTCTTGGTAACGAAAATAGTAACTTTTATGTGTTGTTTAAATTTATATATCGTATATCTAATACGTCTTAATAACCAAACTATAAATAAGTAATAAAAACAGTTTTCTTTACAAATATTATTAATTAATTATGATACAATTTTCTTTAAATTGTTAGCGGCATTAAAACTTTAAATCCTTCTCAATCATTAAAACTTTAAATCCTTCTCATACATTTTACAACAATTTATTTCATATATAACAAATATTTTCTATATCAAATTATATGCCGCCACAAAAAATTTTTTTTTATATCAATTCTTGGCAGAACTAGTTGCCCATCTTACATAAGCGAGTATATAATAGATACATTTATTATTTATTTTTCTTTCGTTTAGACATTCATAATTCCTTTCATATCATTTTTCTCTTTATATATCTTTTTAAATTTTTCAATTCTGAGCAAATTCTTTTGCCCGCTGACATAAACCAGAATATTTAAGATAAACCCGTTTATGTGAACACATTGTCCATTGCATGACTCAATTTTTCATTGCATCTAATTATTCTATATATTTAAATTTTACTACTAGCCCGGTATGTATATATTCATTGACAAGTGTAGTTCCCTACAACATGTAACCTGCTTTTATATGAATACATAAATACATTCCAGGCACTTTCAATTGTTTAAAATTAATTGCTACAGTTATTACCTAATGTGTAATGGTAAGCTAAATATATTGTTCTAATTCAATATATGTATACATATATATACATTATTATTCCCCAAACTAATCTCCTAAGCGATAAACCGAAAAATCTATGTATAATTACATATAGTTTCATATAGCCTGCTGCAGCATGAAAAGAACTGCAGACTCCCAATTCCTAATCATATGTCCCTACATACTTACTTATATGGACATACCCATTCCTATTCACAAAATTACTCACTTTCCCAAATATACCTTCGTACATTCATTCTGTACATTATACACATATATACATATGTATATATACTTACTCCACCAGCGGTTCGGTTGCCTGACGTTAACGCTTACCCGTCGAATTTCACTTCATAAACTGTAGTTTTATATTACTTACCCACGACTGTCTTATGATTTTATTTTTCTTATAGAATTATTATTTACTCTACGGTGCTTCATTCGGTGTATGTATGTATATATATTTAAAAAATATATATTCTTCTTTATGGTGCCTCATTCGGCTACATTGCCTAATAAGCAAATTTTCATTACGCCAATTTTACTTGCTCGAGTTTAATTGGCACACTTCTGCTGGCCTTGACTTTGAAAATCGGAGCTGTGTGTGTTATCTGATACACGTACTCACACGTACGTGTTTATGTTGTTATTCTTGTGTTTACACTTGTAAAACACTGTTAACACATGTCTTTAGTTGTGTGGTCTAATGTGGAACAATTTCAATAAATTATTATGTAGTTTTTTATTCTTACCCTTAATTGTTACGACTGTTGTAACTGGGCTACGGATTTCTGCTACTACATACGGACCTATCCACACAGGTGAGAATTTGTTTCTCCTAGCCTGATTCTTCATTAGTACCTGGTCACCCACATGAAAAACTACTGGGTTTAGTACCTTGTTATAGGCTTCCCTGGCCACTCGTTTAGCACAATCCTGGTTTTCTCTGACCAATTCGTGCGCTCGCTGTAACTGATACTTTTGCACTTTATTCGGGTCATCAGCATTGTATACAGGCGCACATTTGCGCTTCAAATTCGCTGGCATGTTGAAATCAAACCCGTAGAGTGTTCTAAACGGAGTTTGCTTCGTTGATACATGCACAGTATTGTTGTGTACATGCATTGCAGTGGTTAACCATTGATCCCAATTCGAGCCGTCTTCTTTGGCAAAACTGCGCAAGTACTCGGCCAGAGGTCGATGACTACGTTCCAATGAGCCATTCGCCTGTGGATGATATGGTGTTATGTGCAACTTCTTGATTCCCAGCATTTTACACGTTTCTGAGAATAGTTTCGATACGAAATTTGAACCATTGTCGGTTATCAAAACCTTAGGTATGTTGTATCGTGCTATAATTTCATCAAAGAATGCTTTGGCTACCGTACCTGCTTCCGCATCGGGTATAGTCACGCACGCCATATACTTTGAGAAATCATCTTGGAACGTCAATATGTACATGTTTCCCGAAACTGTCTCAGGTAAAATACCTACAATATCCATATGAACCTTATCAAATGGTTGTTTTGGTGTATCAGTTAACACCATTGGCATCTTTGTTAGCCTTGAACTTTTGTTGGCCTGGCACTTTGGACAACTCTTTATATATTTTTTAATGTCCTTGAGCATACCTTTCCATCCGTATACTCGCCTAATTCTGTCATGGGTTTTCCAGAATCCCTGGTGTCCACCTAGAGGTGAATCATGGAAACCCTTTAACACAGCCTGGATATCTTTTTTATCCTCCAGCCATTCCACACTACTGGCTCCTTGTTCATTAGCAGCGTCACCTGCATTGCTAACATTTCTTGTTGCATCAATTTTATCCCCTTGAATTCTCTCGGCCTTCTCCTTATCTGACCGTGCCTTGGCCCTCGTTTGCACTACTGATACCTTCTGTGCCTGCGGTACTCTGCTGAGTGCATCGGCATTCAGATTCTTTTTCCCAGGTTTGTATATGATTTCAAAATCATACTCAGACAATTTGTGTCTGAACCTGGCTAGCCTAGACGTCTGGTCTTTCAAATTGGCTATGCCTCTCAACGGCTGGTGATCAGTGTATATCTTAAATGGGCGTCCTAGCAAATATGCCCTAAAATTCTTCGTAGCCCACACTATGGCTAGGAATTCCTTCTCTATTGTGGAGTATCATTTCTCCGTATCGCTAAGCGCCCTGCTTGCGAATGCTATTGGTCGGTCATTACCGACTTCCCCTTGTGACAATACTGCCCCTAATGCTTCATTGCTAGCATCAGTGGTCAACAAAAAAGTTTGCTCAAAATCGGGGTACGCCAAAATTGGTGGCGAGCTAATTATTTCCTTTAGTCTCTCTAATGCTTGCTGACAGCTCTCTGTCCATTCGAACTTTGCCTCTTTTCGTAGCAACTTATTCACTGGCAACGCAATTCCGGCTAGTCCTTCTACGAACTTTCTATAAGAGTTCACTAGTCCTAGGAATGCTTGCACTTCCTTTCTGTTTCTCGCAATCGCTAAATTTTTAACGCATTCCACCTTCTGCGGGGGGGGCAGTGCTCCAGCTTCTGAGCAACGGTGGCCTAAATAAACCACCTCTCTTCGCAAAAATTGACACTTCTCCGTGTTCGTAATTTCTGAGCACCTTGCACAAGCGTTGCGAATGCTGCTGCAAGTTCTTCCCATAAATTACAATATAATCCAAATACACAAAACAATCTAACTCTTGTAAGCCTGTTAGCACATGGTTCATTAGCCGTTGGAAGGTAGCCGGTGCTCCTGTTAATCCAAACGGCATTCTATTGAACTCATAATGCCCTAAACCGGTGCTGAACGCGGTTTTCTGCTTATCTTGGGTATCCACCAGAACTTGGTGGTAGCCACTCGCTAAATCAAGCGTAGAAAAATATCTACTATGCCCCAATTGATCCAGAATTTCTTCTATCCTTGGAATTGGGAACACTTGCTTGATAGTGGCGTCGTTCAATTTCCTAAAATCGACGACCATTCTCCACTTCTTCTGACCCTGAGCACCTCCCTTCTTTGGTACCAAAATTATTGGTGAGTTCCAAGGCGAGATACTCGGTGAGATTATGTTATCTTCTAACATTCCCTGCACTTGCCTATTTACCTCATCTTTGTGAGCTTGTGGCAATCTGTATTGCTTCTGGTTAATTGGTGGTTGATCCACTCTAGTATGTATTTCATGCTCTACCTCTGGTGTATATGTCAACTGGTCTCCTTCCAGCAAAAATATGTCATGGAATGACGCACAAATAGCTTCTATTGATGCCTTCTCTTCTGAATTTACACTTGGGTCTAACTTCAGTGATTCTAGCACTCTCTCCATTCTTTTTCTTATATCAACTTCTTTAATCTGATTTACCGATCTATAATTCGGTTCCTTAAAATTATCGTAACTAGTGAACTTGGGCCTAAAATCCTCATCCATCAGGTAGTCCTTTTCCGATGCGTTGAGTACGCAAGCGTACACCTTACCCTTGTCAACGTGCGTTATGGTTTCTCCCATATATACGCCCTCCGCTAGCTGCTGCTTGTGCAAAACAACAGTCCTAAGTTTCGTATTTACATGCATAGTAACTACTCTGGTTGACCTTCCGTTTACTACCTCCATACCACACTTCTTAACCCTAGTCACGGTTCCTTCCTGCCATGACATTAAAGGAAAAGTAAGGATTCTATGTTTATTGTTAGCATAGAATGATAACTGCTTGTCGAGCGCATCCAGTATGGTGCGTCCCCAAAGATTATCGCGGCCAATTATCCCATCAGCCGGGATACCTTTCCTATACACTTCCACTGCGTGCACTCTAAAACCCATACTCTTAACTCCACTGTGCCCTATTCTGAGCGACCCCAATGTCCTAATGCACCCTCCAAACGCTCCGTTAAGCGTTCTTAAGTCCATTGGATTAATGTCTTGCCCCTTCCGTAAACCACTAGATCTTACGAGGCTAGTGTCCGCCCCTGAATCTACTAATAGCACTAGCTTTCCACTAGCTGATTCCTTGCAGGGTATCTCGATGAAGGCATCACCTATCCTGCTCATAGCGAAGGAACCTCCTTCTGTTCCCAATATGGACGTGTATCCACTCCCTAACTCTTCGTGATACTGGAGAGCCCCTTGCTCCTCCTTCTCGTGGACTGTAGTTCCTACATTACTAGTCCCACGTACTTCCGGCCTTATTATTACTTCCTTTCTTTTGGCTTTCCAGTCTATTGGCCTCGACTGGGCCGCTGGAAGTTTCCGTGGTTGTTTTGTTGGGATTGTCTTTCCCTGCATTCCATTGCCCGATGACCCATTCGTCCACATGAGAAGCATCTCAGCCCCTGTTGTGGCTTATGACAGAATGAGCAAATGGGTTTCCTTGGCTGGAACCTCTCAACCAGGAAATCTTGATCTCTTTGTTGCGGAAATTGACCCATCAATCTACCAATTCCACATCTGTTTTGCTGCTGTACTGTTCCTACCTCTGCAGGAGCATTCGTCCAGCAGATTCCACCTGTTGTCGTTCGCTGTTGTATTGCTGCTTTAGTTAAAGACCGCTTCCACTAGTTCTGTTATGGTCCTCGGCGTGAGAGTAAGAGTATAATTAGCTAAGTCCCTATTTATCAGGCCTGCCTTGAACACAGAAATCATAGTCCGTTCTACTTGAGCCTTGTATGCTGCAACATTTTCTGGAAACTGCCTGTTGGCTTCCGTCTCAGCAGCGCTCCCCAGAGACTGGAGCCTTCGTCCCCAGGCTCTCAATTCCTCCCCGGTGTCTGAGTTGATTCCTGAATTTCCCGAACGAGATAGTCATACGACTTTTGTTTTAAATACGTCCTATCCAAAAGTGCATATAATTCTGCCAGGGTGCTTACTGAGCTATGCACCAGTAAATCAAACGCATCACCTGTGGTTCTTTGCCTAATACACTTTATTAAGTGTTCCCCGTCCGCTTCCGGAACACTCTGTTGTGCTAGCTCACAACCTTCTTTGAAGCGCCGGATCTCAGTTCTCAGATCATACAACTCGACTCCTGAGAACATGGGCACCAACTTCTCCACCGCATGAGCAACTTCCAGAATGCCCATTTTATTCCTTTGTGTTTTCTCAATTGCTGGTAAAACCTTAGCTTTATTAATCTCTTTGGGAGTTTCCAAACTCTCTTCTCCCGGATCTGAGAGGTAATTGGCCAGTGACGGACTCAAACTAATTAGTCTTCGATCGTTTGTTCGTACAGGCGAAATACTGTCCACAGTATTGGGGCTTTCCTGTACTGTTACTGCTTCTGGCTCTTTTGGCGGATATCCCTTATTTTTATTAGTTATCGGACGTTCTGGAGAAAAAGGCTCGACACCGATTTCCGATGCGCCAAACAAAAATCCCGCTTCCCTCTCTTCACTCAATACTAATCTGGGCTTTACCACGCGGTTTATCCCTTCTGGTGTTAGATACTCCGGCCAGCGCACTTACGGTGGCAATGTCAATACCGTCTGTGTAAATCCAGCCGATGCTGATTTTGACCTCTCCCTATTCAGTGAGGACCTATTGGTCGCCCGTCCTCTTTTTAATTCCGCACACTCCTTTTCCAACAGAGATGCTGCTTCCTCTGTCTCCGTCAATCTCCGAGAAAGTTCCTTTACCCTATTCTCGAGATACTCTTTTTGTGCTCTCAAATCTTCTGTTTTCTCATGAAATTTGAACAACTTTTCTTCTGTCCTTTTTTGGATTGCCGTCAAGGCTTGATCCGCTTTGGTTGCGGATTAACATTTATTTATATTAGGTTTAAAATTTTATTAATTACTAGCTTTTTACACGGCGTTTCCCGGGCTACATTTATTTTTTCATAGTATAGATGAATTCTATTGGCAGTATACCGCTGAAATGCATTGAAATGTGTGATGTGCCTGGAATGTGATCGACTTGGAATCAAGCGGGTTTTTTATGGTAATGCTCTTTATTTTAATACACGACATTTTTTGTCTGGCGCGTAAACAAAAAAAGCTGATGGTTTTCCGACACGGGAATGGGCGACATACAACCATGCGAGAAGCATGGATTTTTAAGCGTAATGCCGCAAACTCTTAATGACTGCCCTTTTGATTTGTTTACTGTCATTTCGAATGCAAGCCGCACCGGAAATTGCAATCGTTTAAAGTCGAATGCCATGTCGGTTGGAATTATTGGGATGCGTGGTATCAAAACGTTTTCTCCTATGGACTTTCCTTTAGGGATTCTTGCTTTGATTACGTTGTTCATCAGTTACTTCACCGTAAGCTGGGTGCCATTACAAAGACGTGGTTGGTTTATATTTCGCAACATTATGATTACCGATTCGACTTTCAATTGGAGATTCTGAAGCGTCAATCCAGGCTATTCCAGCGAGTTTAAAAATTCTGTTGGATAGTTGATATTTGTAATTTTGAGAAATATTTGGGAACACCTTTCGGATGAGGTTTTTGATTCGGTGAACTTAATAACATTTTAAACCTAATATAAATAAATGTTAATCCGCAACCAATGCTTTGGAGTTAACTAATAATATAATAATAATAATAAATATAATATAATAATAAAGTTACATAATGTTCAGCAAAGATTAATAAAAGGATTCAAGAAAATAACAATGTATAATAATTTAATAAATAGATAAGTCCAGTCTTCTAAGGAGTGTGCTTGTTCTAATTCTTGTAGATTTCTAGCCAAAAAGCGTCACGAAGTTTTTCTTATATTTAAATTTTATTTTTTAATCATTGTGAAGATTTGTGTTTTTTATATACCATGGCGCGCCTGTGATGGTAGCTTTGATTGCGAGCGTTGCAAGTTAGTCTGCGATTGAAATTAATACCCAGATAGGTCGCAGTGATTGCTTGACGAATGCTGATGCCATTTAGTGTAAAGCTGGCAATAGTACCTTGTACCTGAACTAGACGTGGTTGTTGGGCTTGTGTACATCTATGACAGGCTGAGCTGAGTCAAAGGAAGACGTGAGTTTTCTGGCAGGATCACCCATGTTGGAGTGGTCAACCTGGAGGTGTCAGAATAAGCTGATTACAGGTCCATACACGTATGTTTTTTGTCCGGTCCAAAAATCCCAAAGCGTCTGACTCATAGTGAGCAACTCCCTGGTCTGCGTCGGATCTGTCTGGGCTGGCAGTACAAAAACCTGGCAAAATCCAAAAACCAGCCTTCCCCACTTTTTTATGTGAAATCGGCAAGTCCTTCCGGTAAACGAGGGTTTGAAAATCTCCGGAGACCCAGTCACTCAAGGGTTGACTTCAGGCTCAAGTGATGGTCCTACCACTGAGACCTCGGTCACTCCTTACAGACAGGGCATGACCAGACAGACAAAAATGGACACGAACGATGAAGGGATCATTCCGGTTGCTCTCTGGGAGTGTCCGCAGCTGTACATCACAGCCGAGGAAAATCGAACCATGATCACCGAAAGTGTGCCAACTCCTGCGGATGCCCCGGTGAAGCAAGGAAATGAAAAGCACGTCTCTTCTGACGAAGCAAAAGCTCTGAAGAGTAAACGGAGGAAGGGTTACAAGAGCTCTCTCAGGCTCCTTAAGGAACTTAAATCTTTTGACCCGGACTCTCTTATACCAAGATACAAAGCTCTGAGGAAGAAGCATATTTTCAATCCTCGGATGGTTCGCGTTATCCTGAAGATGGCTGGGGAAACTAGTTTGACCACGTCCCCTGAGTTACAAGTGCAATTATTGACCGTGGGCATCCGGACGGAAAACTTACGGACGCAAACTGACTATTCCTGGACGAGAGGATCATGAGGGCAATTCTTGGCGAAAAGAAACATGCAAATAGTGATTCTATCGGCTTGTTAGATGGAGCTAAGCGGCAAAAGGGTATCTAGGTCATCGGTTGTGGTAATAAGGAAGCTTTAAAATTCCTGACAAACTGTATATGGAACAGGGAGGTCTTTGGGGCTGGTACCAATCTGGATATCCTACCAATCAGCGAGGTTCCTAGGTGAACGATAGGGAAAGTGTGGATTCCTCCGCCAGTTATGGAAGATGAAACCACACTCTCTCTGATAAAGTGCCAGAACCGAGTACTAAAACCGGTGGATTGGGAAGTTGTAAGAGGGAGGGCTAGAGACAAAGTGAATGGCAAGGATCTCTGGATTAAAATCAATTCAGAGTACGAGTAGGTATTGATGTCCCTAGGCGGAACCATTCGCCTGGGTGTGGGTCTTGTAATAATGATCCTACCTGGGAAGTATGGTAGCAGTGGGACAGGGGGAAGTGCTGAGGATTGTGCAAATTAATTTGCACCACTCCATAGCAGCAACCGACGACTTGCTGCTGTTTATGGATGAGCAGAATATTGATGTGGCGTTAATACAGGAACCCTGGCTCGCTAGAGGAGGGATTCGGGGACTGGCGTCACGTCCATATAAGCTCATCTCTCCCAAAAGAGACGGTAGTAAGTTGAGATCCTGTATATTGGTGAATCGTAACTTATAAGTTTTACTTCTATCCAACTACAGCACGGAGGATCTAACTGTAGCGATGTTTGAGCAGAGGGGACTCAAACAGATCCTCTCATCAGCATACCTGCCATACGATGAAAGAGAACCACTAAGCCAAGCCTTCAAAAAGCTTATACAATGGATGAGCAGGTATCCACCAAATGTTCTTTCTCAGACCATTACAGGATACTGTTCAGCCTTAATTTCAAATGGGGTAATAAAATTTCCTAAAGAAGCCCAGCTTCAACTAACTGGCAAAAATTCGAAAATCTGATGGAAGAACTAGTTACTCCAACATCAGAGGAACCATATAATTCCTCAGACATAGAACAGCAAGTTAGCGAATTGACAAACAAGCTTAATGGATGAGCTTAATGAGTTATGAAGGAAAATTTGAAGTCTTTTTAATATAGAAAAAGGACAAGAGAAAGTGCTGATTGGGACGCTTATCGTCAAAGTTTTAATACTTTTAAGAAGGAAACTAGACAGGCTGTGGGATTGGTTTCTTTTTTTAGGTTAGGTTAGGTTAGGTTAATGAGGCAGCCAGTTCAAGGACCAGCTCACTCAGACCACCATGGGTCCATTGTGATACCACCGCGCCACAACGCACCTCCGATTCACTCGTCGAACCATTTTGAAGCCCTAATAAAGCGCAGGATTTGTTTGATCTTCGCGCTAGACACCTCTGTAAGAGAGCTAAAAGCGTATTTGTCTAAAGAGCCCGCTCTGCTTCTGGCCAGAGCGGGGCAACTACAGAAGAGATGCTCCACAGTCTCCTCCTCCTCCTCATCCCCACAGCTTCTGCAGTATTCATGAGAGAATACTCCCAGCCTGAGAGCATGTCTGCCAAAAAGCCAGTGACCAGTAATACATGCCACGACCTTAGAGATATTCTCTCTCGGCAGGGCAAGCAAGTCTCTAGTTTTCCTACTATTAAGTTCCGGCCACATTAGCCTAGTCGTTAAGCAAGTGCCCTCTTGTGCCCAAGACCCATTGGTCTCACGCACGACCCTATCCTTCAGCATCAGTTTACAGGTGGCAATAGGTATTCCAATTTCACATCTGTCCATGCCTAAAGGAAGGTTGGTACCCCGTCTGGCTAAGTCATCAGCCCTACAGTTTCCCGCAATATCTCTATGCCCCGGAACCCATATAAGGCGTACCTTGAAAGCGGTACTGATATCATTTAGGGCTGCTCGGAAGTCCTGAGCAACCTTTGATTTCAGTGCCACCGAATTCATTGACAAGATGGCCGCCTGGCTATCCGAGTAGATATTTATAATATTTCTTGTTACGGCATGTCTATTTAAGTAGACGGCTACCTCCTTTAGGGCTAGGACCTCTGCTTGATAAACACTGCAGTGGTCGGGGAGACGGAAAGAAAGTTCCAGTCCCAATTCTTGTGAGAAAACTCCAAAACCGACTCTATCGTCAAGTTTGGATCCGTCAGTGTAGAAATTAAGTTCCCCCCTTCTCCATGGCATTGGTGTTTGCCACTGTCTTCTAGACGGAATATATGTCTGGAAGTATATATCGAAGTTGAGATTAGGTATAGAGTGGTCAATGTGTTGGACAGAACTACTCCAGGTATGCGCAATAGTCGAGTGACCAATCTGCCGATCATGCCATAACGCCGCACATTTCAGCCTTAGTGCTGATGTGGCGGCCACTTGTTTCCCTACCAGCTCTAATGTAGGTAGGTTGAGTATTACTTCTAAAGCTTTAGTAGGCGTGGTCCTTAAGGCACCAGAGATACATAAAAAAGCCGTTCTTTGGACCTTGCTCAGAAGCTTCAAATAGCTTTGTTTCTGAGTGGCTGGCCACCATACCAGTATTCCATATAGCAATATGGGTCTGACCACCGAAATGTATAGCCAGTGCATAATTCGTGGGGATAGCCCCCCACCTGATTCCGACCGCTTTTTTACATGTGTACAAAGCAATATTGGCCTTCCTGACTCTTTCTTCAATATTGGGTTTCCAGGTAAGTTTTCTATCTAGTACTAGTCCCAAATATCTAACTGTCTCTTTCATCGGAATTTCCACACCTTTGTATATTAGCGGGGAGACCTCAGGAGATCTATTTTTCTTAGAAAAGAGGATTAATTCCATTTTCTCAGGGTTTAACCCTAATCCCCTTCTTACCGTCCAACCAGTAAGCGTGGCCATGCTAGAGCGCAAAATATCCATAAGAGTGTTTGGATATTTCCCTCTGATCACAATTGCCAAGTCATCAGCGTAGGCGACGACATGGCAACCCTCCCTCTCTAAGGCTAGCAGTAATGAATTTACCGCCAAATTCCAGAGCATTCTGCAGACCTGTCTGCTTAAGGTGTGGGAACCTAAGCTGGCAGTTACCCTTCTACTGACGAGTATCATTTCTACCATCGCTACCATATTAGGATCGACGCCCAGAGCTTCTAACGCTCCCGTAATGGCGTTCGCATTTATGTTGTTGAAAGCGCCTTCTATGTCAATGAACGCCGCTCGTGCGAAATCTTTCTGCTGGATGGCTTTTTCCACTATACCAATAAGTACGTGTAACGCCGTCTCTGTCGATTTGCCCTTCGTGTATGCATGTTGTGCCGAGGAGATTCTACCAGTTGGTATAGCTTCCCGCAAGTGTGCATCCATCACTCTCTCCAGTGTTTTTAGGAGGAAAGACGTGAGACTGATTGGTCTGAAGTCTTTAAGATTTACATGAGAGGACCTGCCTGCCTTGGGTATGAAGGAAACCTTCGTTTCTCTCCATCTCAGCGGAATATAGCCCATGTTTAGACAGCTTCTAATTGCAGTCACAACCCAGGGCGTAATTATGTCCCGTGATTGTTGCAGTTCAGCTGGATAGATTCCATCCGGACCCGGAGATTTATATGGACCAAAGGTGTTAATGGCCCACTGAACTTTCTCGACTGTAACTATCGCATTCCCTATCTCAGACTGCCTGCCCCTAGGTGTCGGGTTATCACCCTCCACTGTGCTACTGCCTGGAAAATGCGTATCTAAGAGAAGAGCCAAAGATTCCTCGCTCGATTCACTCCACATATCACCCGGACCTTTAAGGTAGCCCAGGTTGTGTGGTGTCCTCGCTAGGATTCTTCATAGTCTAGCTGCTTCTGATGTTTCTTCCACATCCCTACAATATTTTTGCCAGGACTGTCGCTGCGCAATTCTGATTGCTTTCTTGTATATTTTTAGCTCAGCCTTGTAGGCTTCCCAGTCCGCGGGCAGACCCGAAGTTTTAGCCCTGTTAAATAGCCGCCTGTTGGACTTCCGGAGAAGGCCTATTGACCACCAAGGTGGTTTGTCCTTGCCTCTCAGTTTTACAACCGGGCACCCGGCTGTCAGTGAACTATTCAGGGCCGTGGTTACCTGATTGATCAGCCCGTCTAATTCCGCAGGGACTGTGGGATCAGACGGGGGATTTATTGGCAGCGAGGCCCTGAGAGTTTTCCTATACTTCCCCCAGTCCGTTCTCCGTATATTTCTAAAGGTCTTAACTGGAGCTCGTGGGAAGTTGACTTTGTATTCTATATAGCGATGGTCAGAGTAGGAATTTTCATTCGACACTCTCCATCTTTTTATATTGTTAGCGAAGTTATCGAAGGTTAGGGTAATATCTAACACTTCTCTTCTATTTTGTGTTATAAATGTCGGCTCTGAGCGTAAATTTACCACACTAAGCTTATTCTCTATAATGAAGTCTAAAACTGACTCACCTCTTGCGTTAGTGTTTGAGCTTCCCCACAAAGTGTTGTGTGCGTTTACGTCACTGGAGACAACCAAGTTCCTTTTGGCTGCGGCTGCCTCCATGACCAATGTCCGAACCTCCTCTGGTGGAGCGACCTTGTCGTGAGGCATATATGCGGAGGCTACCCAGAGACTGCTATTTTGCAGCTCAATGCTTGCCGCCACCGTATCGCCATTACTTAACTCTGGGAGCAAAAAGATGTTAATGTTATCCTTTGCAACTATACAAGCACGAGGCTTACCTGTGCTCTGAGCGGCTATCATCTTGAAGCCTCTCAATTTCAAACCGCAGATTTTGTTGCCGCATATCCACGGCTCTTGGATGAGGGCCACGTCAAAACCACCGGAACCCAGGCGGACCATCAAGTTCGCAGAGGCGAGTTTACAATGGTGGAGGTTGATTTGGATCAGCTTCATAAGAATCTGTCCTTCTTGCCTCCACCATCGTAACGTCCGCGTCCTCCTCTTCTTCGGTGTAGTCAAGCAGGTCGTCCTCCTCAAAGAGCTGCCCTACCCCGGTCAGCTGCTCTGAGTCGGTCGACCTTTGGCTGCTGGACAACCCTTCTTCACCACCGCCAGCCTCGCTAGCCTTGTCATCCTCTATCTCCTCCGGCTCCAAAACTTGCTCGTCACTGCGGTAGATCCGGACGGTCGCGTCAACGAACCCGAACCTGACTACCCCGTTTCTCTCTGCCAGTGGGGCAAGGGACTCAGCGTTGAGTATCAGCAACACCTGCCTCCTACCTTCCACTGGCTCCGCGAGTTTCGCTATCTTCCAATTATGGATTGGCAGCTCTCTGTTACACGATCTGAAGATCGCTTCTATTTTCTCCGGTTCAGCTGGCTTAGCCAGAATCCAAACCCGTGCTCTAGGTCTGCTGGGAACTTCTTCCCTGCTGACGGCCTCTAGCTTGGCTGCCGGCCAAATCTCGCCAACCTTGCTTACCGCGATCTTATATAGGTTGGCTGACCTGCTGTCATCGTATACGAAAAGCTTGGCCCTGCCCTGATACCATCCCGCATCGTGACAGAAAGGGGAGGGTCCAGGGTTTTCCTCTAAGACCTGGAGGTAGACTTCGGCAATCGCTTGCTCCACCCACCTCCACTTCTCTTTGGGTATGCCCCTTCCTCCTCCTTCTGGTCAAAGATGGCCAGCAACCCATATTTTTTAAACATATGTGGTCCCACGAGTATCGGACAAGAGAGGTTCGCTCGCGCAGAGATCCGTGTGCGTGGGTAAGGCTAGATAGAACCGGAGGACGCCAAGTATCCGAAGCACTCCGTTCGAGACTGGGCTAGTTTTTGTCCTGGGTCCCCAGCCAGGCTGAGCATCGACACGGGTCGTATGACATCTTGCTCCAACCCAGACTTTTTTATTAGAGGTTTGCTCCTCCACACCCTATATCCGGGGAGGTGTTTATTGACTCCTCAGTCTAGATCCGTAGTGTTCTGTTATAAATAGCAGGGTTACCTCGGGCAGGATGTGACTCTTCGCCACGCACTATCGGTGTAGATGGGATAGAGGCTAATGTTCCTAGAACTATAATCGCATATTTCCATCCTGCGAAAAAATTACGCTTCAACCCCTTGTTTTAATTTAATATTCCCTGGTTCTAGTTCTATTCTGAAGAATGGTTGCGGAATTTTTTCCCTATTCCTTATATTAAAAACATATTGCTGTGAATCCAGTCTCTTGGAGTGCATCTCTTAGTACTATTGGGTGTACTTCAGGTTCTATACCTTTAATAACAACTGTCAACCCTTTGCTACTCTTTATCTGATACGTGTAGTAATTTTTCTTTTCATTATCTAGGAAAGAAACAACTGCGCGTTTTTTTCCAAATAAATTTGAATTTTTTACCAATCAAGCTGGCAACACTGTCTATTAATAAGTTGGAACGGCATTCCCGCAAGTAAATTGGTGGTGGTTTGAATGCAATACGATTAGTTGGTTCAGACTCTGCACTGTCGCTTAATAGAGCAAAACGGTTGCTGTTTAGGGTATCTGTATTAGTTTTAACAAGTTTCTTTTTTTCTGCCTTGGCAAGCGGACAGCAAAATAGGTTTGGCAAAACGTCTCCTTTTTCGGCATTTCTTTTTGCCCAGTCGCCATTTGGGAGACGGATTGGTGACTCAGCAATTATTGGGCTTCGCAAGTTTTTAGCTGCTAAGCAAATAGAAAAACTAGTTTCTGTTGTAAGCGTTAGATTGACCTGGAAGTTTTTTGGTGCAAAGTTGTAATTGCCTTTTTAGTGCTGGGAATCTCTGCTTTTGCCACTTCGTCTGATTGGTAGTAAAACTGTGTGTACATCTTTTGGAGTACATTCTTGCCGAGTAAAAGGTTTATAGGGCGGAGTAGCTACATTCGCCGCTTGGGATAACAATTCTGTGAATGCATACGAAGCTGCATTTATTTCTTGGCCTGTTTTTAGGGTTTCATAGAGATTGAGATTCGAGCTGATGTACATTTTATATTTCAACCAATCCGTTTGCTTGGAAACTAGGGCCTTTTGGCCTGTTTTTGACAATATTTGGGATTTGAGTGTTATTATTGTCGGAGTATGATCTGAAGACAGATATAGCGAAGGTTGTACGTGGGAGTGAATGTTGTGTAAACCTTTAACGACTCCGAAGTCTATAAGGTCCGGTATCTTACCTTTATCTGTACGCCAATATATGGGGCTGCCACAAGATAAAACGTCCAGTCTTAGTTTAGTTATCATTTATAATAGCTTTCTCCGCTTTGGAGTTTCAAAAGCGAGAGACCCAATGCGTATGTTTGGAATTGAAATCGCCAGCAGCGATAAATTTGTTACCGAGAGTACCAAAAAAGTGCGTATATTGGTCTTCCTCTATAATGAGTCTGGGTGGGCAGTAGATTGCTTTGCATCATATTTTGCATAGAGCACATGATTTGTGTCATTGATGCCATGAATGTTTGCAATGATTTTTCTAACAATTGATTTTACTCATTTGAATTGTTTACGAAGGATTTCCTTTCATTATATTAGCAAAATTTTTTACCCTCGCTACCGGTTCGCTTATGGGAATAGTACTGATTTTTGTAGGAGTTACTTTTTTAATTTGTCTTTGCTGCGGCAAGAGTTTTTGTTTGATATTTATATATACAGGGAAGCCACGATTGTTGCCGGTATGGCTTTCTCCGCAATTGCTGCATTTCTTAACATTTGTGTTTTTTTTTTACTTCAGGCAGTTTTGAGATGAGTGCAGTTCACCACAATTAACACACACAGTGGGAACTGTGCAATATGTTTTGGTATGACCAAATTCTTGGCAATTCTGGCATTGAACTGGAGCAAAACGTGTTCGGAGTTCTTTAACTGTTATCTTTCTATGCAGAAGATAGCGAAGGTTAATGTCGTGTTGTCTGGTTGTAGTTCAAACCGGAAGAGTGATTGTGGAACCTTATTTTTGTTGTGTATTTGCTTACCGCGATCTTGTAAAGGTTGGCTGACCTGCTGTCATCGCATGCGATAAGTTTGGCCCTGCCCTGATACCAGCCCGCATCATGACAGAAAGGGGGGGTCCAGGGTTTTCCTCTAAGACTTGGAGGTAGACTTCGGCAATCGCTTGCTCCACCCACCTCCACTTCTCTTTGGGTATGACCCCTTCCTCCTCCTTCCGGTCGATGATGGCCAGCATCTCACCCCCACCTTTGACAACGTCGCTGTAGGATGGGTATTTCTGGCCGCCGACTTTGTCTTTTAGCGACCTCACCCGCCTCTTCAGCCGAGCGTTGTCTCTTTGGGGATGTACCCGCCGGTTTGCCCAAGCCGGATAGCACCCCCCCTTGCCCACTCTACCGATTTGGCCTGCTCCTCAGTGAGCTGGTCTGTGGGTAGAGCCTCATGTTTGGCCATAACCCTCATGGCCGCTTTCCTATCATAATAGGCCTGCTTAGACGGACGGACGGGTTAAATCTTACATAACTATATTTTATATTTAAACCTTAGCCAGTACTTAGGGTAAATAAATTGAATACACTATGTAAAAGAATAAGGGATAAAATTCATGAGAAATTAATTTTAATTAAATTAAAAATTACTAAATTTAATTAAAATTAAATTGTTTAAGTCGAGATGAATTAGGTTCCTTGAGCAAGTTCTTAATATACCCTCCCAGGAATCGAACCTGGACCTTCAGCTGTTGTAATCTGCCCATCCAGATAACTACGCTACTAACTGCAGGTGGTGAACTGACTGATCAAATTCTGTCCATGTACTGTCTCATTCCAACACACTCTAAGCAACTCTGTCTTATTATTACCCCTCATTTGTTCCGTTAGGTCTCTTATTCTATTTTATTATATTTGAGTGGTGTCATAGTACATTACTTTCTTACACATGCACAATTGCAACTACTGTGTGCATTTATTGAATTTTCTAAATAAGAACTAACAATAAGTAAAAAATCTTACATAACTACTTTATATATTTAAATCTTAGCCAGTGCTTAGGGTAAAAAAATTATTCTTTTAACGAATAATGGATAAAATTCATGATAAATCCATTTTAAATTAAAGTAAAAATTATTAAAGTTAAATAAAATTAAATCGTTTAGAACGAGATGAATTTGGTTCCTTGAACAAGTCCTTGGCCAGACTATTGGGGTGGAAGCGTAATTTTAGTTTGTAGGCTCTTTTAAAATTTACGATTTCTTCGTGAGCAGTTGGAATGTTTAGTTCCGTATGCAGCCTTTCATTTTTAAAATACCACGGTGCATCGTGAGACGTCTATCGAAATGAATGCCAAGATATTTCTTTTGGGATCATAACACCATTTAGAGATAAAGGAGGGCATGTTTCGAGTCTACATGTAAACGAAATGCAAAAGTTTTTCGACTTGTTGACGTTAATTCTCCATTCTTCTACACGTCTGATGTGATCCCTGAATTTTTGTGAGGCAATGTTGGAATCTTTATGCTGCAAACATTGTCAGCTGGTTATCAGTTGGTAAATCACTTGTGTATAAGTGGTACAAAAGAAGTCTAAGGATACTCCCCTATGCGACGCCAGCTAAGATTTTGTGTGTATCTGTCATACTCGTATGAGTTTTATATTTGACTTTAAATTTCCGATCAAAAAAATGTAGGACTTCAAAATATTACTATATTCGACAAGGTAGCTCTGAATTTGGTAGATGAGACACTTATGCCATACTGTATCCAACGCTTGTCGAGAAAAATCCCAGAGCAATATTTTTATTCTCCAAAGCGTATCTAAGTACTGCAGATATTTTGTGTATCTGCCCTATTGTACCGTGCTTCTCCCGAATTGGTGTTGAGGGATTACTTATTTTCTTTCCATTAGTGGAATTATTTTATGGAGAAGTACTTTTTCGAAGACTTTAGAGAGTGTTGACAGAAGGCTTATTGGTCTATATGATGTTATTTATGTTGGATCCTCTCCTGTTTTATTAATCATTATAATAACAGACAATTTCCGAAAATTAGGGAAGTAATTTTATCTTAGCAGAGCATTTAATGTATGCGTAAAATGAACATTTGCTATATTTGGTTGTTCCTTCAGCATTTTGTTTGTGATAAGGTCGTAACCCGGAGGTTTTTTTGGACTTATTTCTTTCCGCACAATCAATTTCACTTCCTTTAATTTTTACCTTTGTCACGTCGTTCCACTTTCACTTTCAGAGGTGTGGGGTACTTCAGTCTGCATTAAATTTGGTGTAAACACATGTTGGAGATGATCTGCAAAGGCTTCGCTCTTTTCTGCATCGATTTTTCCACAATTACCATTGGAAAGTCTTATATGCAGTTTCCAGTACCGGTGCGCTTTCATTTTACTTACAGCTTTCCATAGCGAATAGTTCGTATCTACGGCCGCTGAAAGATTTTTTTGGTTACGTTGTAGACTCATTTCATGTTCCCTCTTTAAAGTATTTTGCAGCTCTTTTGTGACACTTGTCAGTTTTTGTTTAAGCCAAGGGGATCTGAACTTTTGTCTTTCTCGTCTCAGTTTCCGTTATTCTTTTATCATTCTCTGAATGTCATTTGATGTTCTGTTAGATCGATTAGAAGCAATTTCAACAACTGGTGTGGCGAGTTTAGCTGCAGTGGTAAGTATTTGGGCAAACGTCTGTAGCGTTGCGCTGACATATTTATTGGTTTTAAGGGCCACGTTTTGCTGGATGTGAGAACTGACATATTTCCTAAAATTCAACCTGTTTGTTAATCGATTGGTTAAATTGTCTGGTTTGACTTCTATTTGAGGGTGAGAGGTAAGGGTCAAGATAACTGGCGAATGGTCAGAGGAGAGCTCATAACAAGCTTCTGCTGAAATTAGGTCTCGACTAATATTTTTAATATTTTTAGTAATGCCAAAGTCTATTAAATTTTGGAATTTTTTACCATCAGACGGCCAGTATTTAGGTTATCAGATGATATAAAATCCATATTCCGGTTTCGAAGCATTGCGTCAATGAGTTGCGTACCTTTCGGGGTAATAAGTGCGTGTGTTTGGCGTTGTAGTCTCCCGCAACAAGAAATTTATGTCCAAGGCTATTGAAGAAGTCATTGAACTGTTGTGAAGTTATTTTAAACTTTGTAGGACAGTATATTGCGGAAATTGTGCAAGTGACGAGACTATTTTTTCTAAATTATCAGTTTGTGGTTTTTCACTCGGAGGCCTGGTTTTAACTATATTTGCATAGCTAATACTATCTTGTGCTCGGCATTGCTCAGTGGGTTTCTTAGTGCTCCTGTAGTTTCTTGTAGTGCTCCTGTAGTTTTATGTATGCTAATCTCCACAATTGCTACGTTTTTTTAAAATGTCCTGTTTCAGTGAATTGCAACAGGATGTTCCATGGATATCACCACAGAAAACACACACACTTGGCAACTCGCAATAAGCTTTTGTGTGCCCAAACTCTTGACAGCTTTGGCATTGGATTGGTCCACTCCTTTTCCGAGGTTCTTCCACCGTGATCTTACGATACAAAAGATATTTCAAATTGTAAACAGTATGATTGCCACCTTTTCTAAGTTTCATAGCTGAAGACTCTATGTGTAATGTATGTGTAAAAACTTTTTCCCAATTTATGAAGTTCATCAGACACTTTCCCAAAATTCTTCTCCTCGTAGATTTGTAGTTTTGTTTCGATTATACTAAAATGTGTTTTCATCTAACCAGCTGTGAAATTTTTTTAACTAAATGTCTGTGCTTTTAAACAATATATATTGGAGGTGGCTTTGGGTACGAGCTGGATGATCTTGATTGTGCGAGTCCTTTTCAGGAAGACCAAATCTATTTTGACTTCGAGTACCATTGTGGCTGGAGCTAGTTATTTGTTTCGCCGGTTGAAGAGTTAATCTCGCATTTTTGGCATGTCTTTTGTTTGCATTTTTTTGTGGACTTAACTTGTATATAGCGATCTATGCCAGTCTGTATTGTTGCAATATTTCTCGTCATATTACTTTTCCCGCCAACTGTTGTTGTAAATTTAATTTTATCGCCACCTGTTCTTACACCATGGTTTGTTCCATTTTCTAAAGAGAGGAGAGGCGTTTTCTGACAAATTTGTCGCTGAGTAATTTATCGGAGCTGGAGCTGTAGTGAGTGTGCACGTACATATTGATTTTATGCATGAAAATGTTGTAGTAGTGGCTGCAGGCGATGAGGCTAGAATTGTAATTATTCTGTTTGCTGTTCTTAAGCCATCGTAGAGATAATTTGCATATTTATGCATTTTATTGTTATGTTCTCTTATAAGTTGATTCGCTCACTCAGAACGTTAATCACAGATGGATATTTTGGTGGTTCGTGAGCAACCGCCAAATTATGGGACACTTCTGCACAGCCGCTGCGTTTCGTCAAATCTTGCGAGCACTGAAAGGGGAGCAGGCTCTTTGATTTGATATACCTGTTGCTGTTTCTTCAAATGTTTGAGTATTCTTTCGCTCGAGCTGCGGCGAGCACAAACCACTCATTTTGGCGAACTCACCGATTTATGGTTTATATATTTATTGCTATTGACTGTTTTACTTTTAGTGCCAATAATATTTTGAATGTTTATCACTTTATGTATCAATTAAATGGCAGACCAAAATCACCACTTTAATCGCTAGTGAACAAAAGTGCCAATGAAACGTCCTGTCATATTTAACAGTATATTTCAATTTGTCATGTATTTAACTTGTAAACATAGCGAAAATAATTAATACTGCACTTCACTAGAGTAATTGAGTTATAAGAAATTATAAAATATGGAACATTTTCTCTTAAAACGGGCTTTAAATAAATCCAACACAGATTGCTTGTGTTATTTTGTTCTCAAAAAGTAATAATAAATAAATAAACTATATAATGCTTGTAATGCCGACCAGGTGCTATTTTAATGTCTCACTCTATGCGCAAATAAAACTCAGTTACAAGTCCCGAGAATGATGGAATTTAATGTGTCTTTATTTGAATTATTTAAATCTTTTATAACATAAAAGTGTAGACTTAGCTAAAATTTATAAATGACTTAATGAATTAGGAATTGAAAGCTTGGCTTGACATTTTTAGAGATTGTACCGGACAGTAATTTGAGCCAATGTAAGAAGTTGACGCAAATGTTCTACTAGCCCATTCATAAATTGACGTCAACAAATTCCTTAGAATTCTGTTGTAACGCCGAAGAGCTAAGCATAACAAAGAATGGGAATGTTCCACTGGCCCATTAATGAAATCATAACTTCATATTCCTCGAATTACGTTTGAAGTGAAAGAGCGGACAAACAAGCAATTAGAATATTGCAATCAAAATGATTGTAACAATGTATCGATCAATTTAGGAGGGTTGATCAGAATATATTACACCAGCTACCACTAGAGCGATACCACTCAATCGCCACAACCCAGTTTGAGCGCATGAATTAAATATAAAGTCAAAATGTATTTTTAATTTTATTTATGTTTTAATTTATCAATTCCACAATAATCTCACCGCACTTAATGATGAGCCAACCAAAGAAAATGAAATAATTTCAAGTAAAATAAATTCATTTGAAAAAATCATTAAACCGCCGCCAATCTACTTGCGTGAAAAAAGTTCAAACGTTCTGGTTGAAAATATTGCTCTCCTAATAGGCAAGAATATTTTTCACATAATCATACTCAAAAAAGGTAACACACAAGAGACTAAAATCCAAATATATAACGAAAAATATTATCGCTCTATTGCTAATTACCTCGACGGTAACAAAAAAGACTATTACACGTACCAAATGAAATAGAACCAGAAGTCGAACCAGATGAAGTAATGGAAGCGCTGGCAGGCGAAACGATATTTAATATAAAAAACAGGGATAAAATACCTCAACCATTATTTAAGGTGGAGCTCGTTCCAGAGACGAGAAATCAGAAAAAAATGAAAACCACCCTGTTTATAGTCTACGTTATATAATGCATAGTAGAGTTTCAATTGAGAGGCCCCACAAGCGCAGAAGTCCGGTACAATGCTCAAATTGCCAGGAATATGGGCCACGAAATCTTACTGCACTCTACGCACAATATATGTTGTCGCCTGCGGCGATTTTCACCCCTCAGATAAATGTAAATTTGACAAATTCGAAAAAAATGTAAAAAAACGCAGCAACTGCGGTGGTAACCATACGGCCAACTATAGAGGGTGTCCAGTTTACACAGACCTGCAGGTGAAGACGCGTACAACACAAAAGCTAGTTCCCTGTGAACGTAGCAATATTGCACCTAACTACCCTAGCATAAATCCAGCCAATGCTGCGCCCTCGTCCTCCTCAATGACGAATGCAAACGTATTGTAAAAAGCACCTACTGAAAGTCTAGATAGTTCTCTCCACCCGTTTAAAATGTAGAAGCAATGATTTGTAACCTAACGCATTGTATGATCCAATTTATGTCAACCATGCAAACAATGATTCATGAACTCATACAAAATCAGAGTCTACTGATGAAACTGCTCTCTCAAACTGCTCTCCCAAAAATAAATGAATCAATTAAAGTTATGCCAACGGAATTATCCAACACAAAAAATAAATCAAGAATTTTTTGTACAACAGCGAAATTGACATAATGCTTATCTCAGAAACCCATTTAACAGAAAAGTACAACTTCAGTATTGCCGATTTCAATTTCTACAAAACCAATCATCCAGACGATAAAACGCACGGAGGCGGAGGAATTCTCATTAATGCCCATATAAAACATTTCCTACGTGAGAAATATGTCGAAAGACTCATCCAAGCCACTTCAATCTCCCTTCAGTGCTGGGGCGAAAGTATAACAATTTCTGCATTATACTGTCCACCTAGATTCCAAGTAACGCCAGAAAGATTCCTGCAGTTCTTTTTCAAACACTCGGAAAAAAATTTATAGCAGCTGGAGACTATAACTCTAAGCATACCTACTGGGGCTCTCGTCTGGTAAACCCTAAAGGCAAACAGTAGTACAATATGTTAATTAATCATCGAAATCATCTAGATTTTGTCTCAAGTGGCCAACCCACATACTGTCCAGCGGACCAGCGTAAAATCCCTTATCTTATTGATTTTGCTGTGATCAAAAACATAAACAGGGCACTGTTTTCTTTTGAAGCAATTTTCGACTTGTCCTCCGATCACTCTCCTGTCATCATATACTTCAACAAAACTCCCGAACTTGTGCATAAATCGCCCAAATTGACCACCAACAAAACGAACTGGCTCAAGAATAAGAAATACGTGAGTACACATATTTGCCTGGAATCTCCTCCTAAAAACAAGGATGACTTAGAGAGAGCGCTTCACGAGTTTAATTCCTTGCTAGCATCAGCGGCTGCCTGTGCAACACTAGCAGAAAAAACGATGCAGGTTGCTACCCGTTATATAACTTCAACCCATGTGCAGTGCCTCGATAAGGAGAAAAGACGCCTAAGACGAGAATGGCAGAAATATAGGTCACCTGCCCTAAAGAAGAAATTAAAATTGTCACAAAATCACCTTAGAGATGTACTTCAAAAGGAAGCTGAGGCAAGTAATGACACCTATATTAAAGATCTGCGACCGCTTAAATACACCAATTACTCACTTTGGAGAGCTACAAAGGTTGCAAAAAGCCCAAAGGAAAGTGAGCCACCAGTAAGGCTAGGAAATGGAAGTTGGGCGAAAAGCGACGAAGAAAAGGATCAGCGTGTGCTGCGCATCTACAAACAGTTTTTTGCCCTAATGCTCCGTGCAATAACTTCGAGGTCCCTACTTTACCTAGAACCAAAGTAACTCAGCCACTTCAACTAAAAATCAAAGACTTAGTGTGTCTTAATACGTCCAGCTCTGTCAAGGTAGGAAGTGACCTCTCCGAACCATTTAATACCGTGCGAGGTTTCAGACAAGGCGATCCACTGTCGTGCTATCTCTTCTACTTCACCATGGAAGGGATACTGCGGAAGGCATGTGTGCATCGGAATGACGCTATTTTCTACAAAAGTGTCCAGCTCCTCGCATATGTTAATGACATCGACATCATTGGACGTTACAAGTGAGATGTCACTGCTGCATTTCCCGCCATTGAAAAAGAATCAGCGAAAGTGGGTATGACGGTGAAAGAGGGCAAGACAAAGTATATGCTGTCCACAAGCAGGTATACTCGGCGTTTATGATCCCATATTACAGTGGACAACTGCACTTTTGAAGTTGTCAATAAATTTATATGCCTTGGCTCCGCCATTACCACGGAAAATAACGTTAGCCTGGAGATGAAACGAAGAATCACGCTTGCTAATAGGTGTTACTATGGGCTCTGTAAGGAAATGTGTAGTAGATCCCTCTCTCACCCGACAAAACTAATACTCTACAAGACGCTCATCCTACCCGTGCTGCGCTCTGGCGCAGAAGCATGGATCTTGTCGCAAACTGATGCTGCCGCGTTTAGGGTGTTCGAGGGGGAAATTCTTCGTAAAATCTTCGGTCCTGTTCCGTGTTGGCGACGACTACGGTATTCGGATGAACTATGAACTGTACGAGCTCTACGCTGATATTGACATAGTCAGACTCCTCACTATACAACGTATGCACTGATTTGGACATGTCGTGCGCATGGACGAAGAAGCTACAGCGAAAAAGATGTTCGAAGTGGAAGCCGCTGGAGGACGACGTAGGGGACGACCATGCCTCCGATGGAAGGACACCGAAGCCAGCGCAAAATCTAAATAGTTCTAAAACAAGGATGGAGATACAAGGGACTGAAATTCTTTGTTCTTCTTGCAGCAGTATGAAAGTGGAGAAAGCCAAGTAATTCTTCGCGGAGTAGAAGCCCCCGCGATAGGTCGGAAAAGATGGGCTTACAGCTGGCAGTCCATTTGTTCATGGAGAACCCTGGCGGTCCAGGGAAACCCATCGGATGGTTCTGCTCTCGGGTTGCCGAGAGACATAATGCGTGCCAATCAATGCGTCGTCGACGTACATTGCATTGCGCAGCGCTTCCGAAGTCGATGGGCACTTGTTCCCGTCTGCCAACTGTAAGAGGATCCAATTCATTCCCAAAGAAATTGTCTTTAATTCGAGTTGGGCCAAGTTTGATTCTACCAATGGCCTTGGGGTGACACGTTCCTCAGGTAGACTGTGCTGGTGGTTGCTAGAAAAGCATTAGGTCCCACCATAATTCTGGTGACAGAACGCTCTGGCGTCAATGCTACGGCATTGGAATGCACAGGAGTTAATCACAGGGGTGGTACATCAGTCATGTGGTGGAGCTCCACAGATTCAAGTTGTGTCGTTGGTTATCTGGGATGCACGCAGCCGTGGTTCATTGAACTTGTATTTGCTTCATTGCAACGTGTTGAACCGAACCTATTAGTCTGGCATAGGAGAAATCGAATTAATTCGATTAAGTGATTCGGTACCGGTCCGAGGCCTCCCGGCTGAATCTACGCTTGATTCATGCATTTGGGAGAGCTGTAATTTCGTGAAAATTTTCGCAATGTCCCCATTTCGATTGCAACGGCGGTCGAAGCACCCGGTTTTCGCAAATTTTATTTTTGTGGCGAAAGTTGAATTTTGGTTGGAGGGTGTCTTGTGCAATTTGGGACCCCATACCATTGTATTTTAGCCCTCCAAGCAAGATCAGTGGGTACGCATCCCCACCCAATGAGACACCGACCTGTGATGAATTAATGATGCCCGGGTCAGTCAACTGGATGTTACGCAACTGTTTATGTTCGCACTTATTGAGTTGAAGAGGTGACAATTCTCCGGTCAGAGTAGGCAGTATCTTGGCTGACACCAGAAGCCGCACATTCGCGTTGTACTGCGATCCGATGGCCAACTTGCAGAGTTTTGTAACGTTTTGAGTCTCTCCAATATTCACCCCAGACATCTGAGCATGTATTGTCCGCGCAGGCAGCTTAAGACGCTCATGAAGGCGGTCTGAAATAAAGACCCCCTCAGATCCCGAATCTAGAGCCTGGGCCATATAAGCGACGCCCCGCCTTTTAAAGTTGTTGAAGGCGGTGCCGAGCTGCACTCGGTATGGCTGTCGACCACAAAGTTGACTTTGACTGGGTCCCGCCTTATCTGCCGCGCGCATTACTGGCGTCGTAAGAACTGTGGTAGACTGCTTTGCTAATTCAAAATGATTCCCACCTTGAACATGTGGTGGCTTTCTTGACGGAGCAGTACGCGCACTATGTGTCGGGCTTCTGTGAAGCATGGTGTGGTGCGACTGCCGACACGAAGCATAAGTCAGGGCAATTTGACGCTCTATACGAGGCTGTCAAACAATTCATATAGATGCCGTGCCTTCGTACCAAACGCCACATGGTTTTGACGCTGGCTTCCTGAAATTTAGGGCAGATATGTGTGAGGTGAGCATTTTTCACTCTCTTAGTGGATGTGAATTCGGGAAGAGCGAGGTGCATTCGGCTGCACTCCCACATGGGCCTGTACCTAGGAAGTTTCCCCCAAAGATGATGCCGCACTCTGCAGGTACGAAAGCCATTTCATCATGTTAATCTTACAGCTCCGATAGGTGGCATAGATTTCGAGGAGCTGCTGCCGGAGATGCTCCCGATGTTTTTGACGAAACCCCACAGACAGTCGAGCTCTCTCCCATATCATCAAGTAGCAAATTGTCGGAGTGAAATCACTTACGAAAGTGGTATGCGCATCCGGCGCGTGCACGAATCGGTTAGCATGGCAACAATTTGTGGCTCTGGATCGAAGCTCAATGGAGTGTTAAGATTGATAGGAGCGCTAAGTCGTTGTAGGGTGGTCAGGTGACAAGACACCTACACACCACCGCAAACAAGCGTATTGCACGAGAACTCAAAGAAGGGAGCTCAGTTGCTGTCGAGAGGTCTGGTGGTAAGACACCTGCACCCACTGCGCACACGGGTACTGCAGACTCCCGAATTACCTGATCGAGAAAGGTAATGAAACTGCTGTAGAGTGGTTTGGTGCCAAGACACCTACACACCACCGCAAACAAGCGTACCGCGTAATCAATGGCAAACCGACTTTACGAGTTGATCGCAACTGCGTGGTTTGATGGTGTGTGCCCTTGAAAAAAATCTACAAATCAAACAAAAGGTTTCACACACCTGGGTTGTCATAGATGGCCCCACCGAAAAATTGATTGACCCACCTCTGCAAATTTCCACGAAAGAGAGCTAATAAATGAACAGTAGCTATGTGCAGTAGTTCGTGTAATTTGATAACTAACATCATCTCTTGCAACATATTTTACATTGAGCACATGAATTGTGTCGTATTTGTTATAAATACTTGCAAAGTTTTTTCAAGTGTACTATTCTCTTTGGTTGTCGGGCTTACCGAAGAAGTTCCCCCGAGAATATTTGCATAGGAAACTGTTTGATGTTGAACCACGCTGGAAGGCATAGCGCATAAAACATATGCTGGGGTAGTACTTTTACCAGTTTTGGCTGAGGCATGAGTTTTTGTTTAATACTGACATATACGGAGCAGCTACTGTAGCTCGCGATGTGGTTTTCTCCGCATTTACTGTATTTTTTAGACCCGGAATCTTCCTTGGACTTAGTGCAAAATTGTGACTCGTGTAGGTCACCACAGATAACGCATACGATGCAAAGTGGCAGTGTTTTTGGTATGTCCGAATTCCTGACAATTCAGACATTGTACAGGGTTCTTCTACCGTGATTTTTCGGTGTAAGAGATAGCTCAATACAGTATTGAGGCATTGCAACTTTTTTTTATTGCGCATGTTATATACCGACTTCACTTCGAAACCTTCGTCGCTTGGGACGTCATGAGTTTCAATTGCTTAAATTTTTGGTTCTATGTCTTTAATTATCACTATTAGCACTTGAGCACATTTGAGTTGCAAAGTGTAAATATTTTTCTTGTGTTTCTCAAGATAATCATCCACTACTTTACAATACTCAGATTCGGAGTAAACATGAATTTTGGTTTCATGTATGTTGCCTTTATTTATCGGTACAACATGAAAGTGTATGTAGTCAGCGCTTTCACTAAGAGATTAATGTTACGCTCGCGAAGGTAATTTAGAGGAGGATTTACCTTTTTTTCAGCAGAGTGGTCGGTGGGGCCCGGCTCATTTGCGAGTAATGTAAATTTATTAGTGGATGGAGTATTCTCAGAGCTTTTATCGTTAATCTTACAAATTTTGGAAGCCGGTATGTTTCTGTGAGTAGTACTGCGTTTTGGTAATATTTACCGACCCATACCAATCTGCAACGCCACTTTTTTATGCTCATCCGCTTTAGCGTCAGTAGCTGTACGAGTATAGTTGCTATTTTCAATTTTCTCACCAGAAAGATACCGAAGTAGAGGAGACACAAAAAAAAAAACCCTGAAAAAAATTACACGGTTCATTTTTTTCAGCAATGTATATTTATATTTGCAATGTTTGGTATCTTCAATGGAGTAGCAGTACCAGAAACAAGAGTAAGAAAATATAGAATATATTTACTTGTGAATCTTACTTATATTGATAGTTAATATCAACATCAATTTTATCATTGATATATATTACATAATAGTACTCATTATTCTTTATATTTAGTTTATTACACTGTACAACAAAATGAAACTTTTTCAAAATAACAAGGTTCCGATAACGGATAGATTTTGTTTGTTTTATAGGACTTGTAGCACTACTAAATACTTCGAAATTAACTCATATAATCTTATATTTGTAATTTTTATTATTTTTAGACATTCCTTCAGTGAGGAATCTTCCAAGTCTCATGTGACTAATACACGCGCTGTTGTACTTTCGTTAAAAACATCAAAATCTTCGGATGTTAAATCTTGTGCAAGTGGAAAATCTAAGGAGAAGAAATCTGTTTTAACAAATTCATGCAAAAAACCAAGTACTACTAGCATAGAAGATGATAACCCAACAACATCACAATCTTCTAAATTTTCACAGGATAAAGATATTACGCAAAGTTTGGGACACAATACAACAATTACGACAGCCGAATTTATATCCCCGAATTCGAAAGCGAAATCAGTTAAGCATCGTAAACAATATTTTAGTTTTCTACAAAATACTGACGATTCGAAGCCGGTGAACAGAAAAAGACCTTTATCACAATTATCCTCTTCGAGTTCATCAAGTGAAAGTGATGAAGATGATAACATCGAATGCGAACATATTGATCCTGATGATAGTACATCATCTGGTTCCTGCTCATCTACTAGTTCGGGTTCCGAATCAAGTGAAAGTAGTAGCGAAAGTTCCGACTTCGATGATGAATATGATCATGATGAAGAAAACGATGATGATGATTACGATTCGGATAAAAGTAAATCAAATTCCAATATTATTATTCCCGAAGTTCCTATAAAAAATACAAAGGAAATTAGTCATAATCTATCGACAAAAAAAAACACGTTTCAATGTATTGATTTAAAAGATGAAAATTGGGGTTTCGCTGCTGTTGCAAAAAAACGAATTGATATATTTTCGAAAAATGAAAATGATGGAATTCAACATAAACTTCCTAAAAAAAAATGTAATTTGTTTGCAAATTTGCCAAAAAATGTAATAATAGACGACTTCAAAATCATTAGTAAAGAAGCAGAATATACTACTACTGCCTCCTGTGACACTCTTATTGATTCAACTCAATTGTCAAAAACTAATGAAATAGCGATGTTTAATAAGCAAGAAATTTATCCTGAACAAGTTAGATTTGGACTCAATGAAGAATCTAACATAGATGGTAAAGTTAATAAAAAAATTGCTTTCCCGAAAAAAAGATTCGTCTCTTTAAAATCGATGCCTTTGGCCATAACTGAATCCATTACTAAAAATTATGAATATGTTCCTTACTTAACAGAGAAAACTGTTATGAAATATCAATTGTTGGAGAATATGAATTCTACAAAAAGCATTCCATACTGTTGTGAAGATTTGAAGTATAATTCTTTACCCACGTTAAATGAAAAGCCTGTATTGAACACTTTATGCAGCAAAAATCTGTTTGGTAAGTATTTGATATAATATTTTAAGATTCAAAAACTACTTTCATATATTAAATTTTATATAATATTGCTATTTATGCAAAATAGTGTGATAAAATAGGCAGTAATTAATCACGATTGAACGCTAAATTCAAATAATATAGCCGATGCAGTGGAATTTTGTCTTGAACATTGAATCTGCGTTTGAATTGCTATCTCATTCTCATTACTGCTCTTTCTAATTGGTAAATGTCGATACTCAGGTTGAGGAATAAACATGTTGGTAGTTTATTTATCGTATTAGATGGTGTGTGGACCCGTATAATTTTGCTCCGTATTCCAGGCGAAATTCAGTGACATATATATATCAGAAGTTCGATAGTATAGTGATCGGTGAACCAATTGACAACATTGTAATCAAATAAAATATGAAACAAAAAATTGAAAAAAATCAAAACCAAGAAAAGTGCCCCCAAAATGAATGTTTCTCATTCGCTGCGGAAACTCCACTAGCAAACACAAACGTACAAAATGCATACTGTTAATCTTATGCTCCCAGTGAGCAACAGCATACCAATGCACAAACAAAAACACCATTTACGTTACCATCATCCTCTCTTCTAATTTACGGCGAAACAGCGGCAACAACCAACACAACAGCGGTAGATGTACTTCTACTCATCCAGCTAACAACAACAACAGTGACAGCCACAACCACCACTACACCTTTATCATCCAAAGTTCTAACAACAACTACTTCTTCTAATTTTGTTTATTCGATTCCTTTTTGGAAAATAACAATCAGTAAACAATACCATGCAAGATATTCTTAGCCAATGCTCAGAATATTTAATATTGTTTCATATTCACATTATTTTTATATAATTTAAGTTAAATTTTAGTATAGAGTAGGAAGAGGGGAAAAAAACTGTTTCATTCTTTCGATCCCAATATTCATCCAATACTTTTTTTTTACCTTTTGATACATTTTCTCTGAAGTAGTTTATTTACAAGTTATTAAGGATGCGATTGTTACCTCTTAGCGTAGTTTGTGCAGAATTTTAGAATATCTGTTTTAACTGTATTCAATTATAGATCTTTTTGAATGTTTGAGTTTGTGACGTACCAAGGCCATTTGTAGATAGTTCGTAGTAGTTTAGACTGCAATTTTTGTACTTTTTCTGTGTTGGAGATGGAAGAGGTACCCCACAACTGTATCCCATAGTTCCATAGTTCCATATTAGTTTAATGGTTGTATTAAAAAGAATAATTTTATTTCCCAATGATAATTTGAATTAGTTGATATTAATAGTTTTGATTTTGCAAAGAATGCGTTCTATATGATATCATGTTAACCACTTGTCAAGATACATACATACATACATAAGTGGCACTACCACCGCATGTCGGTTTTGGCCGAGCCCAGAAAAGCGCGCCAGCTGATTCTGTCCTGTGCTCGCTGGCGCCAGTTAGAGATGCCCAAGGTTGACAGGTCCTGCATAACTTGGCCTCTCCAACGGAGATGTGGTCTTCCTCTTCCTCGCCTTCCACCCTGAGGTGCCGTCTCGTAGGTCTGCCTTGCCGGAGCTTCTTCGTTCATACGCGAAACATGTCCAAGCCAGCGCAGCCGGTGTATTTTTATGCGCTTCGCTATGTCCATGTTCTTGTATAGCTCATACAGCTCGTTGTTCCAACGAATACGGTACTCATCGCCCATGCGAAGAGGGCCGAAGATCTTACGGAGTACTTTTCTCTCCAACGTCTTCAATGCATTCTCATCGCTATTCTTCGACGTCCAAGATTCTGCGCCATACGAGTACATCAGGACGGGGATGATGAGTGCCCTGTAGAGCGTAAATTTGGTCTGTCGAGAGAGGGCCCTGCGTTTCAATTGCCTACTGAGCCCATAGTAGCACCTGTTGGCAAGGGTGATTCTCCGTTTGATCTCCAGGCTGATGTCGTTTTTGGCGTTGATCCTGGTACCAAGATAGATAAAGTCCTTCACCACAATGTGCGGTCGCCAACAGTTACGTTTTGTCCAAGACGCGAGGACTCTTTGTTTGTTGACAGAAGATACTTTGTCTTGCCCTCGTTCACCGCAAGACCGATTTTGGCTGCTTCTCTCTCTAGCCTGGAGTACGCCGAACATAACGATGTCGATGTCGTCGGCATATGCCAGCAACACGACACTTTTGTAGAAAATAGTGCCTTGGCGGTTCAATTCGGCGGCTCGTATAATTTTTTACAGTAGGAGGTTGAAGAAATCACAGGATAGTGAATCGCCCTGTCTGAAACCTCGTTTGGTATCGAACGACTCGGAGATGTCCTTCCCAATCCTGACGGAGCTGGTGGTGGCGCTCAACGTCATACTACATAGCCGTATTAGTTTAGCGGGGACTCCAAATTCGGACATAGCGGCGTAGAGGCAATTCCTATCGGTGCTATCAAAAGCAGCCTTAAAATCGACGAATAGATGGTATGTGTCGATATTCTTTTCGTGGGTCTTCTCTAAGATTTGCCGTATTGTGAAGATCTGGTCAATGGTGGACTTACCAGGTCTGAAGCCAATGGTGAACTTACCAGGGTCCAATCAGCTTGTTGGCTATCGGCGTCAGTCTCTCACACAGTACGTTTGATAGGATCTTGTATGCGATGTTAATCAGGCTGATCCCGCGGTGGTTTGCGCAGATCGCAGGATCACCCTTCTTATGAATTGGGCAAAGAACGCTTAGGTTCCAGTCGCTTGGCATGCATTCATCCGACCATACAGATACACTCCAAGATAATTAACTTTAGTCTTTTATGGAATAGCATGTTCATTAATGCGAATGGTGGACAGTTCTCTTGCCTTACCCCTCTATTCTTACTCAGTCACAAAACTGAACACAGGCACATATGTCAACCGAGTATCAGTAGAGATTCAGAGCTATTCACAGAGAAAACTGAAAGCTCTCTGAGTGACACATGATATTTTTATTAAGACAACCTCGATAGCAGGGGTCACAGCGATATAAAGAAAATATATTAATTTTTTTATTTAATTACTTATTTTAATCACAAAAAAACAATAAAAAATATATAAATATATATATATATATATATATATATATATATATATATATATATATATATTTAAATATATATATATATATATATATATATATATATATATATATATATATATATATATATATATATATATATATATATTTATTTATTTATTTATTTTTTTTTTTGTTAGCAATGCTCTGTGCCAACGCGAGTATGTTTCTTGCTGTTGTTGGAGCGCAAGTGACTGTTGCTCCAATACTCTGCGCTCCTTCTGCTCTTTTTCTGATTCATCATTTGAATCCAAAAAACAAGCTCTGTTGAAGCGTCATCAGATGCTGCAGAAGTACAGACTGGCGTTGACAGAGTGTTATTCCTCATCTCTTCTCTGCCAAAAACTCCCACTTCGTCGTCTTGTGCAAGCAAACATATGGCTCCTCCAACGCTCTCTTGCAACACCGAAAAAGCTACATCATTTCCAGCCTGAAATTAGGCCAATAGTATAACTGTTTTTGTAAGCTGGGTGATCTGCAGATTTGCCAATCCCTCCTTATATTTCTCTTTTCTTTGATAAAATGTTCCATCTTTAAAGTGCTATTGATTCACTAATTTTAATGTTGTTATCAGGGGTGGCAATTATAGCAGCTTTCAGTTATTACGCTCACGCGATTTTCAATTGGTACGTCAATTTATTTCTTAGTTGTGCGAGGAGTACTTACCACAATGTGTGAGCATATATATTTTTTGTACCTCAGTCAATTTGTATTTTTATTTGTGAGTTATTTTGGTGGTGCTACCATATCTACTGTCATATTAAGGAATACAATTGAAGGAGAGTGATCTGAAGATAAATCAAATGGACCTACACATTTTATTTGAGCTCTTTTTATGTTTTTAGTTACTCCAAAATCAATCAAATCTGAAATTTTGTTAATATCTGTAGGCCAATAAGTTGGTTGACCGGATGATGTAGATAGCAAGTGTCTGCCTCTTGGCGTTATAAGTCTAGAGCCACAGTGTGTATGTTTGGAATTGTGGTCACCTGCTGCAATGAACCGGTTTGCAAGGGTATTGAAAAAGTGTGCGAAATGTTCTTTTGTTATGTTGAACCTTAGGGGACAGTATACTGCTGAAATTGTTATTTTTGTGGGCTTTCAATAACGATAGGTGTTGGTTACATATATGGTTCTGTGTATTCTTGTAATGCATAGTGCTTAATTATAGTTTTTACCATTATTGCTGTACCGCCTCGTGCTTTCCCACTTGGATGTTTAGTGTCGTATACGAGTATGTCGTAGTCTTTTATTATAAAATTATTAAATTGTGGTAGGTTTTCTCAGCAATTAACATGACGTCTATTTGGTTGTTTATAAGGAAGGATTCTAGTTCATATTTATGTTTGCATGCTCCGTTCGTATTCCAGTAACATAATTTTATGGTATTCGTTTATTTGCTATTATAGCCTGGTTTAATTTTTCTTGAGTTTCTGCATCATCAGCTGCATTGTATTCATGAATTGAGTTATAACTTACATAAGGTTGTTTAGTGTGTACTCTATGCAATTGCTTGTGTTGGGGTCCTTATCTGTTTGTCGGTATCCTCGGAAGCGTCCTCTTGCGGCTTGTTCTGGGCGCCTTGTGTATCTGAAAACCTAAACTATTTAGAAATCACACTACATTACTTTCGGTTAAAAACAATTAATTGGTGTCAGTTGGTCTAGCCACCTGACCTACTGTAAAAGTATCGACGGTGCATTCTAAATTTCAATGCCCTTAGTCGACTCGACTGCGGAACTGTAACACCCTAAAAGTTTACATAATCTTTACTACATAAATTCTAGTTACTTATAATACTTGCACCTTAAAAATATGTGCTTTCTAACTTAACTTGATTGCTTAAAGCTAACCACACCAAATGTGTAGTATAGTAGTTAGGAGTCGGTGCTGTGAGTCAACTATTCGTAGGTAGCTTGATTCTAACTCACAACACTTGCATGTTCTTGACTATTAGTGCCACATGACATTGGGTGGTATTTAACCACATTTGCGTGCGTAATTGTTGAGTTTTACTTCTGTCAGTACTATGATGTAAATTTAAGTTTGTCAATGAATAGGCGTTTTTATTTGAAAGCGGAAAATTTGTCTCATTTGTTGGGGACACTTCTACATTGTTAGCAGTTCTGATCGTAGCCGATTTTTATTAGCAGTATGGTTCTCACCGCATTTTTTAACTTTTAAGTCTGAGCAATTTTGTCTCTATTTTTAATATTTTAAATAGATTTTACAATAAACCTCTCCTCCGAAAGCGCATCTTTTATTTCGCATGTGTTAAGATCTGGTTTAATACCTTTGATGACTTCAACTAGCCCTTTGCTGCTTTTAAGCTGGTATGTGTAATAATGCTTTTGATTGTCATCAAAGCACTTTACAACTTTACGATAGTTGTCTTCACTATAAACTTCCATTTCAGTTTTTGGAATGTTGGCCTCTACTAGCGGTGTGATGTGGAAATTTTTTAAAAGTATGAGTTTTGGGTTATCTTTAATTAATATGTTTGTGTTATGCTCTCTTAGAGAGATTGGGGGTGGTGCGTGTTTAGTTCAGGTTTATTCTTTTCTTTCAGTAAAGCATATCTATTATTAGTGCTTATTACCTCATTTGGTTTTATTATTTTTGAAGCATTATTTGTAACTGATTTTTGTGGACTGCACTTACGCTTTATTATTTGTACATAGCTATCTTTATTATTTGTACTATTTATCTGCCCTCTTTGAGTCTTAAGATTACTTGTCACCTTTCTTGTTTCAGGAAAATTCAAATGTTGCGGCAGAGCGGTTGCAGCGTTGTTGTGTTGATTTTGCTTACACAAGTTAGCAGCAACATTTTTGTTATTAGTTGTTTGTGTTGCTGGTGATTCAACCACGCTTGGAGATTCGCACTGTAAATTCCAAGATAGGCGAGAGCTGGAATTCATTAATTGCTCGGTCGAGATAGTCGTGTGGGATGGATTTTTAAATTTGATTTTTAATATTGGTGGAGAGCTATTTTGCAATTCCGCACTTGTTATATTTGTTGGTGTGGACGTGTTTAAGATAAGAGGGCGAGAGTACCCAGTGGTTATCGTTTGCTGAATCGGTGTGTTAATTGCACATGTGCCGTAGAATCAAGAGAGATTATCTTCGTTGTGTTCGGTGTGTTTGTTGGTTCATTATCTATTTGCAAATTCGGAGGTAGCACGGGTGTGGTACATAGATTTCGAACTTGTTTCGGTGAGCGAATCAAGCTCATATAGTTTTTTTTTTCTTTTTGATTTTCTATATGTAAAATATGAACTTTTCTGTTTACTATTATTTTAGTTTACACATCAAACGAAAAGAAATGCATTAAGCCACTGAGATAAACTTTGTCTTATTTTGGCTTTGCAAGTACTTTGGCAATTTATTGTTTAATTATTATACTATTTTTTTTTAAATTTAAGTGGAGTTGTTTAAGAACGCGTCACACACAGCAACAACTTTTTCAAACTCTACGAATGGGAACAAGCGCAAGCATATCAGACAAAGCAACACATTTATCAAACACAAACACAGCACCATTTACAACAACAAAACTAAAAAGAATTTGCTATCCTACTAAAAATTCCCCCCGCCCAAATATAGCAACAAAAAACATCAGAAATAACTCAAAATCATAAACAATCCACATTAAAATCTTATTGGCTAAGCAAACCAACCTTCTCAAACCTCGAATCTAGAACTTGGACTAAACAATAATGCACAGATTATAAATATAAAACCCCCTTCCATATATATTTGTTTAAGGTGTCCAAATATAATAAGCACACAAATCAATGCGGTTAACTTCACTTCAAAAAATTAGTACGAACTATAAATATTACAAAGCGAAGCACACTATTGACTTAGTTACTTACTCTGAAATAATTAAAATACTGAAAAAAACACACAATATTACACGTTAAATCCAAAGGAGCAAAGGGGACTCAAAGTTATTCTAAGGAACATGCAGTATTCCGCAGATCAAGGTTGACTTGGCAGAGCTGGACTACACTGTTTTAATAATATTCAACAGCGAATCACGAAAAACCCCTACCAAACGAAAATAATAAAATATTTAAAATATTGACCATTTGCTTCACTGTAAGATATCATTTGAAACCCCAACCAAATAAAAGACATAACTCAAAACGTAAACTGCCAATAATACGGGCATACCAAATCTACTGCACAAAAGAGCGGGTATACACAAAACTATTAACTATCAAATGTACGGGTATACACAAAACTATAAACTGCACTACAATACATTACAGTGACAAATTAAAATGCGCCCTATGTGGTGAGAACCACACCGCAATTTACAAAGGCTCGAAATATACAAAGCCCTAATTATTAACATTTTCCAGCACCGAGAAATAAAGAACTTCCCATAAAAATATATGTCCCCATGCGGGTACCAACAACCACATCCTTTTTACAATCGATTCCTTAAAAATCTACGCACAACTACTGTCAAATGATATACAGCCAATTTCTGAAAGCTAGCCCAATATTAACACCGTACCTCTATCCTAGGACATGATGAAACAACTGATGACACAAATGCTTAACATTTTGAACATTTTTTCAACATTTTTTGCCAATATTAATGGCCAAAACAAATAACGAACTAAAAGTGGTCATATGGAATGCAAATGGGCTCCTATGGCTCAAAAGAGAACTCAATCAATTCTTAAATGCCATTTCCATTGACCTGATGTTCATATCTGAAATCCACTTTACTATTAAGAAATACTTTAAAATTCCGAAACATAAAGTATACCACACAAACCACCTAACATGACAAGGCAATACAAATAATAGATGCTGTCCACCCAAACACACTATCACCATCTCACAATATAACAAATTCTTCAAAACTCTAGAACTGCAATTTCTCTTAGGAGGTGACTTTGACGCAACACGTTTGGACTGGAGTTCAAGGATTACAAATACTAAAGGGAAAAATCTACTTAACGCAATTAAACTTAGCAACTGTAAGCATACTAGCACAGGCGAGCCCACTTATTGGCCATCGGATTTAAAAAAAATCAGGACATTGTAACGACACGCTGGGTCTCTCTAATATTCTACAGCTGAGGTAGACTCAGCGGTGTCCAGGGTTCGTTAGCAAGAAATAAGTCCTAGACTTTGGTTTACTTTGTAGATACTTTTATTGACGATTAGTTATTAACATTTTTCTTGTTATGTGTATATTTATATATTTTCTTCTACAGTTGGCGAATCGCATGGTGGGGGTTATGTGTCGCGAGTTCCAGTGTCGTAGATGTCCGACGTGAGTGAATAAATCGCTCAAATAGTCGTCCGGCGCAAGTGAATGAATGAACTCGAAAATTTATCATGGAATACTAAAAGCATAGTATTCCCCTGCTTGGAGCGTGGTAGCTGTCCCACGAGGTCGGCACTAATAATTGACCACGGTTCTTCAGCGATTTTCGTCAATATTTTCCCTACCGGCTGTCGCTGATCCGGCTTGTATGTCTGGCATGACGCGCAGGCTCTTACATAGCGGGTGATACCTCGGGTCATGCCAGGCCAATAGTATCGATTGCAAATACGGATGATAGTCTTCCGGACACCTAGGTGTCCGGCGCTTGAACTATCCTGGTTCTCCTCCATTACTCGTGTGCGCAGAGGTGTAGGTATGCACATTTTCCACGATGCACAGTCTTCATCTGCCGTCTGCGATGGGAGATGGCGGTATAGCTGCCCCATCTCGATGGTGAAGTCGGTTTCTGAAGTCGGATTGCTGCAACTCCAATGCCCATCTTCCGATTCGTCCCGAAAGACTCTCTATGGAGTTGAGCCATTCGAGTGCCAAGTGGTCAGTGATGACTGTGAACTCGTACCCCTCTACATACGCTCGCATCTTGGGAATGTAAAATGTAATAGCTTTTCTAAAAGTATTAAGGTATAAATTATTTTCTTTGTATTAAAGATAGCGGATATTTTGCAAGCAAGAAGATTAGGATTTTTTTTGTAAGACGTTCGGTAGCGCTAGCCAGAATGGCCTGGTAAGGGACGGAACCGTAATCGTAAATGCCACAGTCCACCGGCCAGATGTTCAATTAACCGGGGGACTTCAGGTGCCTACCATCGGGGGAGGAGCGTCATTAGGGCCAACAGCAACATCCGGAGTTTAGGATATATATACGTTATATATAGATTTAAAAAAATAGAAAAAAAGAGGAGTTGAATCCTAAGCAGTAATTGTAAGGAAAATTGCACATAAGTATATAATGCACATAAGTTTATAATGCACATAAGTATATAATGCACCTACACTAGGCGATAGTTGCACAATCTCACTTGAAAGGGGGGGAGGAATGTTGTGAGTGAAGCTCCGCTAACTCACGACGTGGTCTACCCCAAATAATGTTGATATTATGAAATAATCTATATTTAGCTTTTTTAGTCTAATCACACAATACGCACGACAGAACCGTATACGAGATGGCAATAAAACTGATCCCAAGGTAGTTGGCGCATTTCGTTTGATGACAGCACTGACAAAGAGCTACATCAATACGTAGTGATTCAAACGTCGTGTATACATATACATATACATATGCATATATATATGCATATACATATACATATACATATATAAAAAGTACTGCTCTGCAATTTTTCTTGATATTGCTTAGGCATTTGATAGGGTCTGGCACGCTGGGCTCATATACAACATCTGCAAATTCTTGCCTGCCAGCGTGCACCAGATACTAAAATCGTATTTGTGCAATCGCAAGTATAGAGTCAAATACAAGGAGTTTGTTACCCCTGACTTTAACATTAAATCTGGTGTCCCACATGGAAGTGTACTCGGGCCGCGATTCAATATCTAGTGTTTACTTTGGATTTGCCCACAGACAGTCGCCTCATGTCGTCGACGTTTGCTGACGATACTGCCATCCTTAGACGACATAAAATCCGAGAATTGCATCGAAAGATCTTAGTGAGCACTTAAAACTAATTGTGCCCTGGCTGGCTAACTGGCACCTTCGCGTAAACGAAAACAAAAGCTCTCACGCTCATTTACTCTTCGTAAGGATAATTGCTGCCCTAATGTCACATTAAATGGCGTATCTACTCCACAAGCTAATAAATTAAACTACTCGGATTTTCCAAAATTTCCTTTTTGGCTTTCATAGCCATCCCAGTTCATTTAGCCAACATAGTATGGATATATCATCAGCAAAAGTTGAGTTGACAGCACTGTCGTTAGTTGATATGTCAGCAGTGTATATTGTGAAGAGCAAAGGGCCCAATACACTACCTTGAGGTACACCAGTCTTGATTGGGTATTCAGTGGAAATGAAACCTTGTTGCTTCACCACAAATTGACTATCTGAGAGATAGCTTTTCAGAAGCGTATAAATATTAACCGCCGACAAGCTCATTGCAACAGCGCTTCGAGGCGGCGTTTCGCGGCAGTGTTTCACGGCTGCACTTGGCACGAGAACCATCTCCGTTTACCGTGTAGTGGGGATCCATAGAGGGACGACTATCGGAGATGTTCGTCAAGCACTTCTTGGAGAAGCAGGGTCGGCTTTGGTCTGCAAGGAGGTTTACCGAGGTTGGAGGGTGATCAGATGTGAGGATGGGTTCTCTAAGAAGTTTCTGGAGAGATCCGTTGTTGAAATCAGCAATGCATGGGACGGTTTCACGTTGAAAGTCATCACAGCTTTGGAGATTCCGAGGAAACCTAGGTCACGCATCCGGTTGCCAAAAATTAAGCTGGAGAGCTCGAAGCTCATCCAGTGCCTACGGCTGCAAAATCCTGCGATTCCAATGAACGACTGGTCTGTCCTAAAAATAGAGAAAACCCAGAGGAATAGTTAACCTGTGTTGCTGCTGATCGGTGAGGATTCCTTGGGGGTATTGCGGGTTGGCATTAGAGAGGCCAAATTAAAAATCTTTCCCGCCTGTTACTACGGACGAGAACCGAGAACCTGGAGGAGGTGGCGGAGGCGGCGGAGGCAAGCAAGCTGCTGGAAGGCCTCAAGCTATCAGAGATGGCTGTAGCAGGCGAATCAGCACCCAAAACGGAGCTTAATGAAGGTAAGTTACCCCCGGCAGCAAAGAAGAATGCTGAGGGTAGCTCAGATTAACCTCCAGCATTCAAAATTGGCCACCTACAACCTTCTTGTCCTTCTCAGAGAGTCAGGCAGTCCCAATTTATGAGTCTGAGGGACGGACTATATAACTTGTTCTATCCCCATTGGGAAGGTAAGCCGAGGACATGTATTTTAGCCAAAAATACGTAAAATGTTTTCCTCTTACCTAATTAGAGCTCGTTAGATGTTACGGGAAATTTTCACTGCGTGTATTTCTCTAAATTATGTACCAAATAGGTGCAGGAAAAGGGTGGTTTTCATTCTGGAGATGTGAAAAAGGGGCATGAATTGGCCAAAGATTTCCGACCGATTAGCCTTACTTCCTTCTTTCTGAAAGACCTTGAGAGAGTCGTCGAACTTCACATTCGAGAACTGTTGGAGGAGCATCCACTTTCTATGGCGTAGCATGCATATTTAAGAGGGAGATCTACAGAGACTGCACTACATGAAGTGGTGCGAGTGGTAGAAAGATCCCTTCGTTTTAAGCAATTTACTCTGGCTGCTTTCGTAGACATCGAAGGAGCTTTTGACAACGTAAGGGCTGAAACTATTAAATCTGCTCGTTACAGGGCAAGGGTGGAAGTAGCGATTTGTAATTGGATCTCATCCCTGCTGAAAAACAGACAAAGAGCTGATAGCTGAATTAGGTGGCATCATAGCTGTATTAGATAGTGCTAGAGTAATTAAAAATGTGTGCAGAGGTACACCCCAGGGCGGGGTTCGCTCAGCTCTGTTGTGGATAGTAACTATCGATGAAATTCTCGCTAAACTTGTCTCTGAAGGAGTCCAAAGTGGTCTGCTGACGACGTGGCGATCCTGGTCTCTGGACCCTTCCCCACTGTGATGAGTGACATCATGGAAGGTGCGTTGTGCAAACTTAGTAGATGGGCGACCAGGTGTGGCCTGAGGCTTAACTCCGATAAAACGGAACTGTTGCTCTTTACAAAAAAATATAAACCTTCATCGTTCAAACTGCCGAGGTTTAACGGTCAGCGGTTCTCAGTATCATGCAGTGTAAAATAACTTGGTGTCATAATGGACCTCAATCTTCGTCCGAAAGCGTGCATCGATGAACGAGTACGGAAGGCCTCTGTGGCTTTTTATGCTTCCAAATCGATGTTTGGCAAAAAATGGGGTCTTTAGACCAAGAAGTGTGCTCTGGATGTACAATATGATGATGAGTGATTTGTTGGGAATCTATCAAGAAGGGATTCCCTCTCACGAAACTACAAAGAATCTAGCGAGCATTGGAATTACAAGAGCCTATCGCACGTATCCCGGGCTTTCTTTGGACGCGATTCTAAACCTCCTCACCATTGATCTTCGTCTTTATTGTATTTCCGCACAATGTGCACTAAGTCTCAGAGAAACCGGTATCTGGAGGGATACCCTGTGTACAAAAAGTAATTTTTCGAAGGCACAACAATATCGTCATCCGCTACATAACAGCACGCTCCAAGTCAATTACCTTTGGTACCAGTTAGTGAAACACCCGTATGATGGCGAGTCAGCAGAAATTATCATGCACCCAAACATATTGACAACAATATAACGTTGCGTTGGCCTTGAGTCAACATCAGTTCATTACCCATAAGCCAATATCCTATATTTTGATGCACTTTCATTTTTCAATATTTTCTTGTGTATTCATTTTTACCGAACCAACTAAATTTTTGTTATTGTAAATAATTGTAGTTTGAATTGTATTTCAGGCCATAATTGGAAAATAAAATTCTTTATTATATCCAAGCTTACAACAAGTGAACTTTATTTCATCACTCAGCAAGTTGTTCAAGTACAAGTGCTTAAAACAGCTAACTTAATTCCATACCTCTTATCCAGGTTAAAGTACCTGTATAGGAATCAAAATTAGGAGTAAAACATTGGTGACCCCGACTTGATTAAAACACCTTCGCGATAACCTGGTGCAAATACCAGTGCTGTCATTCAGCAAACCAACAACATCCAACGTTGGGAACCAACAAGCAGCAATTACATCAGTGTGCTCAAGGAAGCAAAATTATGGATAAATTTAGCAATTTAGTTGCATCACAGCAGGAAACCGGAGCAGGAATCCAGAAAATAGTTCGGAACTACAAACAGAATTCGGTGGAACGAAAACAGTCCACATCCTATTTTGAAGAACGCTGTCAATGTCTAAATGAGGCATGGGCACGATTCGAAACAACCGACAATACAATAAGGCTGCTCGAAAATTTATCCAATATATCCGTATTTTAGAAATGCCTACTACCATGATATTAGTAAAACTTTTTTTTCTATTTTTCTAGTGTATTAAATAGCATGCGATATGATATTTCTTGTAGTGTTTGAATTTTAGTTTCATGAATATGCCTCTTTTATATAGGAACCAATATAGAAATTGTTTGCGACTACAGTTTGAGTGATCAATGAGTTCATTGAAGCTTTCTAAGATAAATTTGTGCCGGTTTGGCATTTTTGATAATTGGTTGGTTGGTTTCCGCACTTTCACATTTATCTGCTACAGCTTAAAATCGGGACGTCGATATGTTCTTTAAATTTTTGGGCGAATTTGTATGAACATTCGTTGTTGGCATTTTTGTGGCGCTCTATGCAAAGGTGAAACTGTTAATTCTGTTTCTGCCTTGCGCTGATCTATTTTGATCAGAAGCATCGGGGATGACAAGTGAAGACAAATTTCCATTTCTATGTTGGTAGGGAGACCAGTAATTTATTTTATGGCGTTTTGTTGTGCATTTGCCTTCACATGGCACTTCGTAATATTGTAAAATTTTAACATTTTACTTACTTATGTGGCCTAATCACAGAATCTATGAAGACAAACCGCTATCGGATTACGGGGGAACTTAACAACGCTCGCGCGCCTCCGGTTTGAGCGAGTTATGTTTTTAGGCGGTTGTCGCTGCTAATTAAAAAACGTAATTTATAATTACATTTACACTTTAACTTTATTAATGAATTGTTAGCTGGACTTAACTTGTTTCACCAATTGTTTTAGTTAAAGTTATTTGTTAATAATTATTTCTATTTAGTAATTTTACCACGACCGTTCGCCTCAACTACTTATTCTGAACTGTCATCATATCATCATAATGTCATCATATCATCTGAACTGTCATCATATCATCATATTGTCGTCTTAATTTTATGTGCAGCCTCACTGTGGCCATTTGCTTACAGAATCAATGCCACAAAGAAGCTGTACTTCACTGTCCCATGCTGTCCGCTGAAGGCATACACAGAGTAGCTTAGAAAATGCTGATTCGGTGCATTTCTGCATGTAGTGCCTTTGGGGCGGGTTCGTGGGAGGGTATATACATAACTCCCCCCGGGTTGTTCTTAGGATTCTCCTGAATCCTGTTCTTTAAAATTTTAATTTTTATATTTTTTCTTTTCAAAATTATTATCATCATTAAAGTTGCTGCTAGTGTTAATACAGTGCTTATCCCGTAGGATACATTCTAATGATATTTAAGTTCTTTGATATCTTTTAGGTTTTCAACATTACTTAAAATATCCCTATCGAAGCTAATTTTACTTTCATTTTGTTTATCTATCATAAAATTCAATTTTGTTATTTTCATATGGCATATATCTGCTTTATAATTTCAAGTTTGCAATTGCAAAAATTGATTATATAGTTCTTTTTTTAGTACAGTTTTTCGTTTATCGATTATGAACGGCCAAGAACATCTGGGGTTTCTGTGGCCATGGCGTCCTATAGGAGGAAGGTTATCGGCCCTCAGCCCCTGGCTGTATTTGGACGGAGGGGAACGGATCGTAGGATGGCCATCAAGACAAATCTGAATGGATATAGAATAACGCAGAGGGAATTTAAGTAAACCATTTGGAGATCGAAGGAGTCTTCTTTTAAAAATGTTTGCAGCAATATCGAATCACAGGGTGACACGGCTAGATTAGCTAAGGTTCTTCAGAAGGATCGCTCTTTAGATTTGGGGACGCTTAGGAAGCCTGATGGTACTTTTACCGAAAAGCGGAGTGAGATACTTTTTTTATTATTGGAGTCGCACTTCCCTGGAAATCAGGTTACAGTCGCCCTGCAGCCAGCAAATATTCAGGTAGAACTGCATAGGGTGCCTGTCTCTCGGCATGATTGGTTTGTAGCAAGGACTGTGATGAATGAAGATGATATTAGATATGCGATTGCATCATTTGACAACTTTGAGTCGCCCGGTCTAGATGGCATTTATCCAGTCATGCTGAAAGAGAATATAGAGTTGGTGATTACAACATTGAGGAGAATTTTCACTTCAAGTTTGGCGCTAGCCAATATTCCACACTTCTGGAGATTTGTGAGTGTTTCATATATTCCAAAAGTCCAAGGAAATACAGACCTATTAGTATGATGTCTTTTCTGCAAAAAGGACTGGATGGTTGAGCTTCGTGTGCGAAATCGTCGCTTAAGGAGCACCCCCTGTCTCAATTTCAACACGCATATCAAAGTGGAAAATCCTGCAAGTAGGCGTTGCATAGTCTTGTTAGCAGGATTGACCATGCCATCGAAAGGAGGGAGTACGCTGTGGGTGTGTTTGTGGACATAGAGGGAGGTTTTGTTAATGCTACTTTTGACAGTATGTGCAGCTCTGCTCGTCGACACGGTGTATATAATATGCTGGTTTATTGGATTCGTTCAATGCTATTAAACAGAGTTATTGTTTTGCGAGGGAAGCGGGATCTGTGGGTACCGTCGGGTGAGAAGAAGGGTTTTCTCAGTGTGGCGAGCTCTCTCCACTACTCGGTTGTATGATCATTGACCCTTTACTTGTATCACTAAATGATTCTTATATCTACGCTCAAGCATATGCAGACGATGTAGCCTGTGTAATAGCAAGAGGCTCTCTTATGCACATCTGCAGGAAAGTGCAGATTACTCTGAATAAGATTGACACATGGTGTGAGGCAAACGAACTTTCGGTTAACCCAGCTAAACCGAATTTAGTTCTTTTTACCAAAAAGAGGAAAGTCGAAGGTTTTGTTCAGCCAACACTAAAGGGGTTCACTATTCAGTTCTCCAGGGATGTAAAATATCTTAGGGTTCTTGATAGTATGTAGCGAAAGCATTGTCAGCTTTTTGGCAGTGCAAGAGAATCTTTGGCAAGAGGTGGGGACTGGATCCTTCGAAAGTCCTTTGGATTTATTAGGCAATGATCAGGCCCAAAATATCCTACGTATCTGTGGTATGGGGGAAAAGATTGTCTCTCAAGGGTGCTAAATCTTCTCTATCTAGACTATAGAGAACTATGGCTATTTGTCTGGCCCTTCTATTGATGCGCTGTTGAATCTTCCCGCCCTTGATGTTTTTATACAAGGAGAGGCCCTAAAGGCCATCTGTAGGTTGATGACGCCCAATAGGCAATGGCTGGGTGCGCGTTGGAATCTTGAAAATATTGTTGGAACTGACATGGATATTGGTATCCTTTCTATGCCCATTGATTCGATGCCTGCGTGTCCTATAACTGAAAAGCGGTACTGTATACAAATTCCAGGGGCTCATTTATGGTTTGATCCTACGACTGAGCGCGTAGGCAGTGCCGTCGTATTTTCACTGATGGCTCCAAAACAGATATTGGATTGGGTTCTGGGGTTTTCCTGGAGCTCAACGGTGTCCAGCTCCATTACGCCCTTGGTTGTCATGCTTCTGTTTTTTATGCGGAAGTTTATGCCATTTTAAAGGCGATGGAATACGTGGTGTGAAGCAGATGGCGTAGCAGCAGTATTTGTGTCTGCATGATAGTTAGCGTGCACTGAAGGCCTTACTCAGTCCCTCGTCTCCTCCAAGTTGATGCTATTGTGCAAATCCAGATAAAATTATGTAAGAAAGCATAATAAGCTGGTGGTAGCATGGATTCCAGGATATATGGGTGTTATGAAGAATGAAGTCGCGGAAAAACGAGCGAATAGTGGATCTGAGATCAGTTTTACTGGCCCGGAACCTGTCCTACCCATACCTTTTGTCTACCATTAAGTCCACTATTGGTGATTGGATTGCAGGTGCACAGAATCGCGAAAGGGCGCCATAAGAGGCAGCAGATGGGCAAAGACTATGCTGCCTTTTATTTCCGATAGAACATCAAGGTTTCTTCTGTCACTTGGTAGAAGAGACTGCAGACTTCTGGTAAGACTGATGACAGGTCATTTTGCATGGGCTAAGTATGTGCAAAAGATAAGCTGTGCAGACAGTGGATTGCCAAACTTGTGAAGAAGAAGATGAGACGGTTGACCACTTTTTGTGCGCTTTCGTTAGAATCAGGTTCGAATTATTTCGTACTGACCTCTAAAGTAGTGCAAATTTAGCTGCTTAGAGACATAGGATCTAAGGTTTGTTCACAAATTAGGCAGATTCAAAGAAAATTAAAATGTATTGTCAGAACATTGGAAACATGTCGCCTCAGAGCACAACCCCGCAGACTGTGCAACAAGGGGTCTCACTCCTTCGCAAGTCCTCGCTCACCCCTTGCAACCCTTGCAACCCCCCTCACATTACGGAGCTGGAACAAAAGTCCAGCAATGCTATTTCGCATTTAACACAAACCGCCGATGAGTGGGATTTGCTAACCCGATTTCACTCTTACAATAAACTCAAACGAATTACCGCCTATTTGATTCACTTTGTCAATAACTCTCGCATAATCGCTCGTCAGTCCTATGCAGGCGGCTATTGGGACCGTTAACCGGGCCGGAAATTTTCAAAGCTGAGTTCTTATTGGTAAGGTACTCCCAATCTAACGTTTTCGTACAAGAAATTTTTAGTTGCAGATTGAAGAAGCCAATACCCATGTGCAGCAGTCTCGTTCGCCCAATAATTCGTCACTCGCCAAATTTATCGCCGCTGAAATCCGCGTTGCTATGTTGCACGCCGGACCGCAAATGATGAAAGCTGCAATTCAACGCCGATTCTGGGTCCCTGGTATCCGAAGCCTCGTTCGAGGGATATATCGCCATTGCGTACGATATAAACGACTGAATCGCAAACCGCTGCAACAACAGATGTTCGATCTACCGTTGAGTCGTGTTACGAGTACACGATGTTTCCTGCAAAGTGCAGTTGACTGCTGGTCCGTACAGGATAAAATTTACACATGGAAGAGGCGCGCAGTCAACGAAGGCATACGTATTTCCTTCATATGCATGAGTATTGGCACTTGCACTTGGAATTGGCAGGAGATCTCCCTTCAGTTAGTTTTATCGCCGCCTTCAAGCTTTTCACCAATCGAAGAGGATATTGCCAACACATTTACTCCGACAATAGCACCAATTTTGTCGAAGCTGAAAGGGAGTTGCGTGCTGCATTTGAACGCTGCATCGGTGACGTCAAGCTGACGTCTTACTTCGCTGATGCTCAAACTACTTGGCACTTTAACCAACAAAGCGCACCGCACATGGGTGGTTATTGGGAGGCTGGTATAAAGCGCATCAAATACCACCTCAAGCGTGCCTTAGACTCAACTCTTCTTTCGTACGAAGAATTCGCAACAATTCTAACAGAGGTTGAAGCCTGCGTAAACTCTCGACCTATTTGCTGGATACCCTCTGACGTCAACGATTTTGAAGTGCTAGCACCAGGCCATTTTATGGTTGGCGAACCATTAGAAGGTCTACCGGATCCTGACTTGGAAGTTTTTAAAGGAACGCTTCAGCAACAGTGGCAATTAATCACAGCGATAAGGTAACATGTCTGGAAGCGTTGGCCATATGAGTATCTCGCGAACCTTCAGCGACATACGAAGTGGTTACGTCCAACGCAAAATTTACAAAGGGACGATGTCGGTCACCCCGGCAGTGCTGATGGTCGTGTTCGGGTCGTCAACTTAAGGACATCCGAAGGAGAGCTATTGCGACCCATTGCCAAGTTATCGCTTTTGCCAACGAAGATCGATATCTTCGCTATTTAAATATTCAAATAAAATTAATATAATTTTGATGTAAGTTTTAAACAGTCGTTCAAGGCGGCCGGCATATTCGCGCCTAATTGGTAGCATTCTTGCAACTAAATGTCTGAGCTGGCAGCACTGTTTTATCAGCTGTCAAACTCGACATCTTGTCTTGCTTTCTTTCTCTTAAATAAACGTATTCAAGCCAATCGGACGTGTTTTCTTCAATCAAATTTATTCAATGAAATTCTCGTTACCATACACACCCGCTAGCGTCTCAAAATGCAACAACAGTAGTTTCATGTAAAATATTATTTTTTAAATTATAGATTTAAGCTTTAAGTTTAAAACAAATTGTTGCATGCAATTAATAGTAAAATTCGGAAAATTTAGTTTTTAAAACTTCTAAAACTAGACAATCAATTTAAAACAATAAATGTGAAACGAATTTGAGTTATTTTTTTAAACAAAATTAAGTAATAAATCGGTGAGACGTAGATAGATCAAATGTATAATAGATAAATTGTGCAAAATAAAAATACCAACATTTGCCAAGGATTTTTTGTAAAAAAATTAATTTATTGCAATATTTCTTCCAAATACTTTTGTGTCTTATTGCACTAGCTCAAAAGAATGTATGTAAAAATTTGCTTTATCGAAACATATTACTACTCTTAAATGGATATCCATCTAGTACCGCAAAGGACTGTGCCGGTCTAGGTATGACCTTGACGGCCAGCCAGTATAACCTAACCAAACCTAAAGAGTTGGCAAAACTCACTGATGTAGTCTGCAGTACCTGGTATGCAGGGGTGCTTTAGAAAAAATTATCTTATAGCGTTTTCTTTTCTACATAAAAATGTTGCCATGCGAAATGGTAACACTCTTTCAATGTTGCACTCAACATTGTCAGACGGGTTAAATTTTTATATTTAGAAAAGAACACAGAAAATTCCGTTCCGTTTTGTGTAAAAAAAAAATTAAAAAATTAAAAAAGGAGAAACTAATAATAAAATCAATTTTAATTAATTCGTGATCTCTTTCTACCATACATATATACATAAAGTGCCATTGCATTTATACAATCTGCTCAATAACAGGGTAACACTATCTACCCTGTCAGTTTAATATTTTCACAAAAGAAATCGCAGCCCTGACGCAGACTTGCACTTATTTGAGAATAGAAGACAAAATCTAAGCGCTGTAAGGCAAGTGCAACCTTTTTTCGTAGCAAAGAAAACGCTATGAATTAATTTTAATTAAATACCATTTGATCAGTAGGTTGTTTAGGGATATTGTGGTGCATCTGCGATTTAGAGGCGAGGAGATTGACTTCCTGATAGTAAGTATTGGTATTTTTAAAATCTCTTTTACTCCTTGATGTTAAGAATTTTCAATATTATCATACTACATATAGTTATTACATTTGTTTTCCTACTAATTAATTAAAAGTGCTGGTATTTTTAAATTTTTGTATGTTCCTTGATGTTCAGAATTTTGAATTATATCATAGTACGAATAATTATCAAATTTGTTTTTACAAAATTACATCAGTTATTTCTCCACAAATTAAAAAAATTAATTTATAAATTTATTTATAGAAATCGATCAAGGTTCTAATGGCGTTAATCCAAGTGATAGAGTCATATATAAAAATATAAGAGACAAAGCAGCAAATAAAGTTTCTGAAACTTTAAAGAAATTTACGAAATCGGATATTGATATAATTGATGTAAATAGAACTCGAGTAATATTGCCGGCTTTGGTTAAGGTAACACAAGAAAAATGTCCAGCAGCGATTGAAATAGGCCGATGGAACATTGAAACATGGTACTCTAGCCCATTTCCTCAAGAATATGCCCGGTAATCTTAATTATAATTTTATGTAGTAATGAAAAATTTAAACTTTACCTTTTATTTTTCCTCAGCTTACCAAAATTATATTTGTGTGAATTCTGTCTTAAATATACAAAAAGTGGAACTGTGTTAGATAGACATCAAAATAAATGTATTTGGAAACAACCGCCTGGAACAGAAATTTATCGACAGAAAGAATTATCTGTATTCGAAGTTGATGGAAATATTAACAAGATATATTGTCAGAATTTGTGCCTGTTGGCAAAGCTTTTTCTTGATCACAAAACTCTTTACTACGATGTGGAACCATTTTTGTTTTATGTGCTAACTAAAAATGATAAAAAAGGCTGCCATCTTGTAGGATACTTCTCTAAAGAAAAGCATTGTGTTCAAAAATTTAACGTTTCATGTATTTTAACCATGCCTCAATTTCAAAGACAGGGATATGGCCGATTCCTAATCGATTTTAGTTATTTATTAAGCCGGGAAGAAGGTCAATTGGGAACACCTGAAAAACCCTTGTCCGATCTTGGGCGATTATCTTATTTTTCATATTGGAAATCTGTGGTTTTAGAATATTTGTATGAACACAAAACGAACCGTCGTATTACATTTAAAGATATTGCAACTAAAACTGGGCTGGTCGTATCTGATATAGCGTTAGCTTTTGAATTATTAAATTTTATTAAGTTGCGAAAAAATGAAGATGATATAAAATATCAGATTAATATAAAAATTGATTGGTCTATAGTTTTGGATCATTATTATAAACTTCAAAAGTCCACATTTCGCATTGTAATAGAACCTGAAAGTTTGCGATGGAGCCCACTTTTATCAAATGTGAAAACAAATATTTTGGATATTAAAAAAAACACAAAAAATAATGAGTTAAATCAACCAAACATTGCAGAAATAGAAATTGGAACCATACTAAAATTAGATAAAAATATTAGAGCAAATGTTAATAAGAGAAGACAAGCATGTTTGATGGAATCATCTAAAATGAACGAGAATATCAACGACTATTTAGTTGTACAGAATAGTTTGAATAATTCAGTCAAAGACACAAATGATAACGATACGTTAAAACTAGCTGATATATTTAAAGATACATGTGACACAAAAATTTTAAATAGTGATGATCGTTCAGATTTATTTAAAAAAATGAGTGATGAACACGAGTTGTCTGTAAACCCTGAAGGAGAGAGCATAAATTTTAAAAATCATGATAAAGAAGATGTTGAATTAAGAAATGAAAGTCAAATAAAAAGGTATAAATCAGAATCTGTTTCTAACGATATGCAGGATATAAAGACATCACCAGACACTGTTAAACAAAATCTATTTTTTGATTCAGTAAATAACAACATTTTAGAAATCGTAGTGGATATGCAATTGGATGAAGATTGCAAATTATTATCTAGCAGAGCTCAACGATTAGCTAATCGTAAGCAAGCTCCTCTGACCAACAAAAGAAAACATTACGATCGACATTGCTATTTTGAAAGTGATAGTGTATTAGAAAGTAACAATGGCAAAAATATGTTATTGTCGAGCAATGTGTTAGATCCACTATCTACTCAGATTAAGAACATAGATGTCGATAAAAACACTTCAGAAAAATGTTTTATATCTGATACTAAAGGAAAGTGTCAGATTACTAAAAATTCAAATGAGAAACCAATAAACACTGTCCCAAAATTGAGGGGAAAGAAATGTGGTTCAACTATAATTAATGAAAATCAAGAGGAAGATTTAATATCGAAGAGCTTTGATATAAATAATACACACAATTCAAATATATATTTGATAGAAGAACCTAAAAATGACGAAGTCATCAAAGTACCAATTAAAAGACAAGAACATTTTAGTGAACAGTATGCAATTGATTCAACGCTCACAGGAAGTGTTATTAATTTTGATGACAAAGGTGGAAAAGTATTGGAAGCTGTAGCTAAAAAGACAAAGAAAACGTTTTCTGATATACTAGTGGACAATCAACATATAATAACTGAAGATACTTCTAAAACCTTAGTTTCATTCTTATCGGAACACTCTCAAACAGCATCAACAAATTCAGACAATATTAGTATCACAGAGAAAGAAAAAAAATTTGTTGTTGAAAGTAAAAATTGTGAAATGGCTCATGTACCAGTGAAAATATCTGAAAGCAATATTTATAAAAATAATGAAGATGAAGTAAATATTTCTTCTTCAAATTCGGATAAAAAAATAGTAGATAGTGTTGCTTCAAAAGGACAATGCTTCAAATCACATAAAAGGGATGATAATGAAGATAAAGGGTCTGACTTAAAAAGGTACAAATTAATCAATGACTCAGTAGAAACTGTAATACAACCCGTAATGGAGGATGAGATAAATACAGACTTAAAGAATTCTCATCCTTTGAATGAGGGGAAAACTGAATGCCATCAAAATATTATAATAAAGGGTTTGCTAAATACACCGATTTCGGAAATATTACACCCACATATAAATTCTAAATCAGATTGCTATGAAGGCCAAGCAAATGGTAATTTAGAGGAACCTATAATAAAATCGGATCAAAACCAAATATTTCCTACTGAAAAGATAACCAACTCACAAAACGACCATAGTTTAATTGACAACTGTCGAAAAGAAAGAATAGAGTCCAATTCATTTGAGAACATTAAAACATATGCCACAGATTTTTCTCCTTCAATAAAAACACTAGATAGTTTAAATTCCGAAGTAAATCAAAATCAAATGAAATGTGTAGAAATTATGCACATGAATAAACATAAAATTGATGAAAATATTAATAGAAGGGTTTCTAAGGAAAAACAAACTATAATATATCCTCACCCCACAATTCAAATAAAAGAAGAAGATAAAAATGTTTTAACGATTCCAAATTCTGCTTCTGAAACATCATTAGTGGCTGCAATTCATGATAAAATACAATTGAAAACAGCAGAACATTCTCAGTTGCAAAGTTCAATAGATATTAATAAGATCACGCCTCAGTTTCAAATAAATCAACTTCCTAATTACCACACTTCACAATATTGGCAATGGGACTACTACGGTTATAACTTATCCCATTTAGATGCAACAAGTCAAAAAAATCAAAATAAATTTCACAAAGATTTAGCTACAACAATGGCATATAGTCATAATTTTACACAAAATCTATACCAATCAGCTAATTTAGCAATACAGCATCATGCACACCAACACATGCATCAACATTCAAAGGAAAAACCTAGACTTGAAAGAAAAAGCAATGTTTGTAAAAAAGATGATTCTGCAAAAATTATTGCTCCCAATATTAACAATTTTACTAGAGAAGGATCTCAACCTTGTGGACTGTCTAATAATCAAATACCTTCCTACACCCAGAAAAGCAATACTCAATCAAAGTCAACATACAAACATGTGGACCAAGCCCAGCATATAAAATCTTTAAATCTTCTCCAAAATTCTAGCTCAAGATTTTATAACTCATCTGCCGCTATTTTATCATCTGTATCACTCTCGAATATACCTACCCAGCAACAGATTTGCCAAAAGTCAAAACCAGAACAAAATTTAAGTCCGCTTAATACAGTTGATGAAAAAGTCAAACTCTTACATTTAAATCCGACATCACAGCAAACAACAGCATCTCCTAATCAAGACATGACAACATCTTTAGTATACAATTCAGAATCGGCAACAAATACTAATTTGCATCACTATGAGTGTGGTATGAACGTACAGCTAAGCATGGATTCACCAGCTAGCATTGGAAGCGACATAACTCAAAATTCAACAGACGCCATACCACCACTTACTGGTGTGCAATTGCAGCAATCGCAACAGTTTGCGGATTGTTCAATGCAGAGCCAGTCTACAAGTACTCCCATGCATATGAGTATACATACACCCCATGTACAACAACAAAGTAATTTGAATATAAATTTACCAACAACAACTTCTCAAAGTATTAACATATTAGGAAATACACAACATTCTCATCGCAAGATTAACCAACAAGTAAGTCAAATATAAATATAAACATAGTAAATTTTAGTGTGAACTAGTATACAGTATGAATAATTTATTTTCATATTTATTTCGGCACTGCATTGGAAAAAATTATTTTCGACTTTTTTATCATATATAGACAAAATTTTAAAATAAAAATTCTGAGTACAAATAAGAATTATAAATTTTTAATAGCTTAAAAAATGATGAAAATATTTTTGATACTAAGGAAAAGCTCATGGTGGGTTGGTTGGTTAATCAAAGTGGCTGTTCGTACCACGAATCACAATTACCGCTTGAGCTCCGTTTTATTGGCACATCCTCAATTCTTGTGGTATATTTTGTTGTGGTGTTATATTCAGTTTGTGAGGTTTAAGTAGAGCAATAACTCGTTTACGTTTGTTTCGGATACATTTCTATGCTTTTCCTAGAGCTGCATACTTGCAGAGGAAGTGCGTCGCTGTTGGGTTTCCTCTGATAGTTTGTAACTACGACAGTATTAGTTGTGAGGTATAACAATTCTAGATGCTTGCCCTCTGATGAGTCTTTTCTTGTTTGTAATTCAGCAACAACGCTTTGTTGGTCCTGCTTTCGTTGACCTATATCATTTGTTTTAGTCTTTTTTAAGGTATGTCCCGGGGCCCAGATTAAGATAACACTGCGTTGACGAGCTGCAGCTACGAGGAGTTTTATGCGACCTTCCATTCGATGGCCTTCGTTGCGGGACATCTTGCACAACGTGGGTTTGGTGCGCTGGGATGGTACCTGCTGAGTGGTTGCCTTAGGCTGCTTCGGAGGTGATGGGTCCAATGGCACGAAACTGGATCGCCTACCCGAGTGGACGCTCTGCGGTGGAGGCTGTCTTTTTAGGTGTTTTCCAATTAGTGGTTATGCGGCTTCTCGATGAGTCGGAGTGATGAATGGCGTGGATGGGAGGAAGCAGAAAATTAGTTGGTGGATTAAAGAGGACAGACAATGAAAAGAAAGAAAGATAAACGGGGTTGTCAACAAGAGGACAGCCCCAATTAAGCTAACCCCAGAGGGTTCCTTCTCCAGAGGCATCACCCATTTGGTGATAGGCCATTTCCGGATTCCTGGGTCTAACAACATCCTCACGATGCGAATATTCCAAACCACTCCTGGAAATGCAGGTGTGATTTTTACCAGGTACCGATCGTGACGATGGAGAAAGTTTTCTCGTACACCCCCCAGATCACCCGGCTTCGCATTCTTCATCGTTTTCCACCATACTTTCCAGCTGGATGTAAACACAGGTTTAAGTAGACCAATGAGTCGGCCACCCATCAACAATCACTGGGAGTTGGTGTTGGTACGTCGAAATAGTTTTCCGGAATATCACTGTTTGGCCGGAACTGGAGACCGTTTCGACTATGAGTTCAAATAAAAAGACAAGAATCTCTACAGTTACGGATTAGTATCCCTATTTGACGCTGAAAGTGGTACTGATATCCAGCATAGGCAACACAGTTAGTAGACGAAGGTACAGTCCAACGATAGGCTGTGTTTCCGCTGAAATTATAACAAGTTATAACAAATCCCCAAACCTTCCAACGCCCTGTGAACACCATGAATATGTTAATCTGCATTATATACATATTATATTAAAAATGTATAAGTATACAAATTAATGAATTATTAATTTAGTTTGTTTTTTTAAAAAAGGTTTCGTGTTGGATCCCAACACGTCTTACTTTTATTTACCTTAAAACCGAACTAGTTTTAGAAAATAATGAAGGCTTTAACTTTAGCTTAATAAATAATCTAAAATGCTGACGTAGTCCACGTGCCGAGTGATGACTGTGGGAACGTTGAATGTTGTTTGTTCTCGTTGAGTTGTGCAGTGTGACACCTGGAATGTTGCTGCTGACGGTGTGTCTGGATGGGATGCGCGTGCAGTAACAAATGCAATGTATAATGTGTTAACTCTTCCCCCTCTAAGTTCCATACGTCCTCGAATTGAATCTCAAAAACATGGTAGGTTAAAGATGCTCTTATTTTGGCTATTGACCTGTATCCTGGGAGAGTTGTTTGTAGGTTGGTTACTTTGGGAAGGCTTTTCTATGACGGTTTCAACTTGATTGGATTTGATGTTCCTGCATTCTTTTGAACGCTTTTGAAGCACGAAAACTCCAATTATCAGGGCAGTTGTTTTCATTCCTATGTTCAATGATAGACTAATCTGGTTAACCGACTTCAGCTTACGAATTGACAGCGTGTTTTTAACATTAATGTCATTTATTAGTTCCAAAGATAATGTTCTCTCTTCGGCATCTGTGTTCATGGGTTGAATTAGGGCAGGAAGAGCCTTTGTTGCTGTGATTTGTCTTGATGCGTATGTTCTGTTGTTAACCCGTATAGTACTGTTATAATGATGAATGACATACGACCCATTGAGCCGCATTGTTGAGTTAACCACATCGATTTCGCCGCTGTATAGATCTAGGAATAATATGTCATCCTCGATCTCCTCTATAGTATTGAGATGCTCATTATTGGTTATGGTGCACTTAGATGTTTGACTCGTTAACAGCTTCGGGATACACGTTGTTTCTGTGATATCTTCATAATTTCCGGGACTACATATCGATAAACTATTGTAGGTTTTGCATTTTCCTTTTAGGCCAAAAATTTTGTTCTTACAATCTAATACGTAATCATAGTCTAGTCTAGTTACAATGATTTCTCTCTTTATAGCTTTAATTAGTAGTCTAATACAATTTTCGGTATCCGAAGTTGGGACGCTTAGGATGTACAATATATTATATCCCTCAATGGCAATTTTGACTTCGGCAAAGTGTAGGAATTCATCAGTATTAGAAAATGGTATATTACTTTTATTAAAGATATCATTTAGAATCTCAATTTCCAAAGATGAAAGAATAAATAAATTGACAATATTTGCCTTAGCTAAATGAATTGCGAATTCGATGTTGGCAATATCTTCTTTTAATAATTCAAGTTTGTATTTAAATTCTAATATTCTTTCGTTATGGGTATTTTGTTCTGTTTTTATTATTTTGATTATTTCGTTAGTGGCCTTCGTAAGTTTATTAATTTTCTCAAGTGACAGACGGTTAATTACGACCTGATTGCTATTATTTTCTAAGACATCTTCCACCTTCTTCTGAATTATTTCAAAATCTTGATAGTCTGGACTTCCAGCAATCCATTTCCATGCGCTGCCGGGAAAGTCCAGTGAACGTTTAGACTTTAAATTAGGTTTGAGTCGAGATATGTATGATTTTATTTGGGATATATTGTATTTTAGGTAAGGGATCAGAGGGTGATTTAAGGTGATATTCTGAACAATGTTACTTTCTATTTCCTGAATGAGGGTATCGTAGCTCCTTAATTCGATAGTATGAATTATCTTGAAATTGCCAGTCTGAACCTTTGCCAGTCCTGAGTGCATTGCTACCAGTTTTGAATTTGAGTAATCCAATATCTGGATTTCTCCGGCGCAAAGTGCCGTTAGAATTAGCAATCAGTAAATGGAAATTTGTAAATTAATTTCTGATATGTTTCTTGTGGACGATTCGTCTGCTTTCGGTGACTATTGTAGAATTTCTGTTCTCTTTTACTATTTCTTCCCTGTACTTCTCAGATAGTTTTGTTCCAAATCTTTTATTAACCCTGACAAAAACTACTTGTCCTGGAGTATATTGTTCGTCGCGTCATTATGTTTCCTCTTGTTATGGTATTCTAGATTCCGCTTTTGTTTCTACTGTATTTTTTCCATATTCGAATGTCTAGATCTGTCATAACTACCAGGGGAAAAGTCGACTGTTCTTCCAAAGAATAGATCAACGGGTTTTCTTTCGACAGTTGAGAGTATTGAATGCTTATACTCGTTTTCCACCCTTTCGAGAAGTTCCTCGAAATTTCTACATACTCCCTCCGCCTTTAGACACCTCAGCATTTCCGCGAGGGTTGAATGGAATCTTTCAACTTGTCCATTTGACTCGCTTGAATAAGGAGGTGTAGTGAACACTTCAATGTCCAATTCATCCCTCATCATAAACAGAAAATTGAGGTCAGCGTTAAGATCCTCAGTTGAGTAGTCGGTTGAATGGAATCTTTCAACTTGTTCATTTGACTCGCTTGAATAAGGAGGTGTAGTGAACATTTCAATGTCCAATTCCTCCCTTATCATATACAGAAAATTGAGGTCAGCGTTAAGATCCTCAGTTGAGTAGTCTTCTACCAGATTATCCGCTGTTTTGTATCTTTGGCCGAAATAATGTATTGACTCGTCGACGTATTCATCATTAACTTTATCGATATATTCGTTAAGGTGTGGCGTACCCCCTACAGCTCCCTCAAGTGGCTCCGTTTCAATGTCATGTTGTGGATTCTCTATTTGCTGATTGGTAGTACCATCCGTTCTTAAGTGATAGTTCCTCTGAACCTTGTGAGCTGGTCCTAGGAAAGAGCCTCCATATGACCTTTTGACCCCGTTATTGATCGGTGGTCTGTTGGCATAATTTATTTGCTTGGTCTGGAAAGAGCGATCAATATCCATTGGTTCGGGATTTGCAGAATTTTGTCGATGTCCTTGGGGAAATCCCTGCGGCCTCTGGTTCCCGTTTCCGTACGAGTAATATTGCTGGCGGGGTTGGTACTGAACAGCCTGTCCATTCATTGGTCTTTGAAACATCCGTGGCGGTACTGTTGGCCTATTTTGGCCCCCTACATGAGCGAGTTCAGGATAAAATTTGTTTCCAGCAAACACCTGAGAATTTTGATTATAACCGCGGTCATTTGGTTTGTGTATTTGGCCATGAGCATGTTGCATTCGATATGCCATATTGTCCAATTTCAGGCAGATATGTAATGCTTGTGGCAGAGATGTGGGTTCCTTAACGCTCAGTAATTTGGCAGATCTCCTTTGAGACCTCTGACGAATGTATCGAGCGCCTTATCTCTATAGGCATTTATCATCGAGGCAAGACTACTTTCATCCAAGTCAAGACAGCTATCTTGTCCAGTATCAAAGATAGATGCTGGTATACCGCTTGGTAAAATTGAGTTATTGTCCTGTGGCCCTGGCACATGGTAGTCATCTGATATTCCAGCGTCCCGATGTCTCGCCTATCGGAATAGTGCATCATTAGACACTTTCTTATTTTGACCCAGTCCAGTGGCGTTCTGTAGGAATCGAGGGCGGTATCTGCCTCTCCGACAATTTTTGTCCGTATCGTATGTAGTATGGCGTAATATCTTCCTGTACCCTTATTATTATTAATTCCATGACATTTGACACAATAAAACTATACTTATGCTAATAAAGTTAACTAAAAAACATAATTATAAAAGAGTCAAATATCGCTCCTAGTCGGAGCATAGGGCGGAGCTCTCCAACGGTTTCTATCAGCAGCCAGGTGTCTTATTTCGTTCCAGGTGGCTCTGTGGTGACTTTCGGCGTGGATAGTGCGTACCCATGTTTGTCGTGGGCGTCCTGCTTTCCGACTACCATGTGGGTTCCATTGAAAGGCCATCTTTGCAATGTTGGTGTCTTCTCTACGCAGAATGTGCCCTATCCAGCTCCACTTGCGTCTTTTAACTTGTGTGTCAATAGGCTCGGTATTGGTGAGGCGCCACAGGTCTTCGTTAATAATCGTTGTGGGCCAGAAAATGCGGCAGATTCTTCGTAGACATTTGTTGACAAAAGTTTGAAGTTGTCGAGTTATTTGTCCCCTTGATACCGTCAAAAAGTTCCAGCACTCTCTCTACGGATTTACGCCACGAGCCGAATTCACCAGCTTTTCCCGAGAATTCCCTCAGGGATCTCACAATATCGGGGATTTTATCTAATTCTTCAATTCGAATTACTCCTATCGGTTGGTCACCACCCTCATCTAGGGTATCCGGTCTGAGGAATTCTACCACTATTGCCCTAATCTCTTCCCTTTGAGCTTGTCCACTAGAACTGGTATTAGGCCTCTGCGATTGGCTCATGGTGAGGGATTTACTTAGTTTTTCTGTTATCTCTTCAATACTGTCTCCAGGCATATTTTCACTTGTTCAGAATTTAATAGGAAGGATTTAGGGAATTTACACTGAATATGTCTCTCTCTTTTATAATGTTTCAATAAATAGCAATCAAATTGTTTCACAACTGTCACTTACCTTAAAAACATAATTCTCCCGTCTGCTCTTCGCTGGTTTGATAATTTAGAAATTTACAAAACTTTGCAATTGATGAATTCTTTCTGTTGACGATTTAAATTTTCTCAAATTTCAATTATTTTTCATTAATTCAATTTCGTTTTCCTATTAAATTTTAGGAAACTTAAAATTTCATGCATTCAAAATTTTCTCCTTACTTTAGTTATTCATTTAAAATTTTCATTTATTATTTTTTTTTTGCAAATTCTTTTTCCCTTCATTCACGATTAGTACCCAACTTCATATTTCTCTTACTTTTACTTGCAAATTTTCTTATTTTATTTACAAATTTAAAATTTCTTTTCAGTATTTAACTTCGCTTTTCTCTTACATCAAATTTGATTATTTTATTTTATTTATCTTCATTCATTATTCTTTTTTTTTTTAAATTAAAAATTACTTTTTTGTCTCGTTTACAATTCACTTTCCGTTTACTCTTTTCTTTTTACTTTTCAAAAACTTCAGTTTAAATGTTTTTAATTCACATTCACCAATTTGGTAAAAAATTGTTTGTTTTTAGTTTTCAATCACTTATTTACTAAAAGTCACTGCAATCTCCTTCGAGCGTAACTTATAACTACAATAAAGCCGCTGATGATTCCGTAATCATCTCCTTTTTGCCGGTTGGCTACTAAGGCGCGTCGTTTCTTTACTCTAAAGTGCTGAGCCGGTTTTAGCACCTTCTCCTTTTTTTTTATTTCTTTGGGAAAACCCCTTAGTCATTACTTGCCTATTGACTCAGGCAAAATTATGTAAAGACTTTAAAGGGGTCCCTGCTCGGGTGCCAATTAATGAATTATTAATTTAGTTTGTTTTTTTTAAAAAGGTTGCCTGTCACACGTCTTACTTTTATTTAGCTTAAAACCGAACTAGTTTTACAAAATAATGAAGGCTTTAACTTTAGCTTAATAAATAATCTAAAATGCTGACGTAGTCCACGTGCCGAGTGATGACTATGGGAACGTTGAATGTTGTTTGTTCTCGTTGAGTTGTGCAATGTGACACCTGGAACGTTGTCGTTGTGTCTGGATGGGATGCGCATGCAGTAAAAAATGCAATGTATAATGTGTTAACTTACATGAGTAATATGTATATAAACTATGTATGTACGAGTATAAGTATATATTAGGGTGGGGCGATTTGAACATCTTAATGGGCGCTTCGCGTTTCTGATTCTTGGGATTGTACTGAGCAAAAAAGTCTACTAGACCATACGTCTACGGTGAAAATCGAGCTTCCAGATTTTGACTTGCAGTTTTTTGTCAAAAAATTTTTTTTTTGGAAATTTGCAAATTTTCTTGGGCTCATATTTCGTAAAGTATTTGAAATATTGACTTGTTTCTAAAAGTAAAGTTGTAGCTATTGTCTCGGGCTCTCTGAACATATTACTTAGAAAAAACTTCGTTTTCATTGTCGAAAAGTCGAAAATGTAGAAAATTCACCACTTTTTGTCACGTTTTTTTTGGATATTTTGGCCTATAACAGCCAACAAAAATTGTAGCCAAGACAATAGTTAAGAACTCTCTAGTACATCGCAAAAGCATTGGAACGCTCCTTCAGGCAGTTTTGGCCTTGTGAAATTGCAAATTTTTCGTGAAAATATTGATAAATTACCATTTTCAGTTGTTCATAGCGCAATATCATAAAAATGTTCTATTTCTTATTTCTCGTATATTTAAGGCAGAAATAAGCAATAAAAACCGGGAATTAAAACGGTAGAGCGAATTTTGGCTGAATATTTGATATAGGCGGACGTGCTGCTTTAAAAGTTCTCTTAATATTATAACTGTGTAAGGAAAAACTAAAGTGAAAAATAAAATCAATCTTGAAGTGTACTAGAAAGGCCGTTCGTTTAATTTAAAGCTAAAATCCGAGGAAACAGGCTGGGTACAGGGCTCGAGGGTCAATTCGCGAGGTTTGCGAATCCCCTAGAGCCTGCTAAGGTAGTAGTTGTTTGTGACAAAGCCTGAAATTCAATGAGATTATCGGGGGCAAATCAGACCAGACGATGCACGCGTATTTGGGAGATCGCCGATGTTGAGAAGGGAAGAGTTCCCATCTAGGTAGAGTGGTGGAATTTAGTTGATCAACCCACCCGATTTGATCCAACCAGATCTGTTGTATCAAGATCTTTCCGATTACTATTGTGAAAGCCTGCAGTGTCAAAGAGTTGTGGCCAACACCATTTGTTTGATGTGGGTAGGAATGCCTAAAATTATTGCCACACGCAAAGAAAAATTATCACACTGCGGGCCGCATGGAGAACCTACAGTACTAGGAGTACAAGACTCGTCACAATTGGCAAGTCTCTCCGGAATAGGAGCCCCGGTGATAGGTCGGAAAAGCTGGGCTCTCAGTTGGCAGTCTACTTTTTCATGCAGAACCCTGTCGGTCCAAGCAAACCCATCGGCTGATTCCCCTCTCGGGCTGCCGAGGGGACATGTTGAATCGTCGATATATATTGCATTGCGGAGCACATGGGAAGTCGACTCCATGCAGTCTGTCAACTGTAGAAGGGTCATTATTCTTATATAATGAGTGCAATTCGCCCCGAAGCTGACAATTTTCCATTCGAGGTTCGCCAGGTTTGATTGCAACACTGGCCTTGAGTGGGACGCGTCCCTTAGGTGGACGGTGTTGGTGATTGCTAGAGAAGCGTTAGACCTCCAATTTTGACGACAGTACGTTCTGGATTCAATGCTTCGTCATTGGAAGGCTCAGGAGCTAAACACGGTTGTGGAACCTCAGATGTGTTGTCGAACTCCACATATTCAGGTACCACCGCGTCGTACTGCAGTTGGTTTTCTTGGTTGTTACTCAGCTGTGTTTCGTTCAACGCGTATTGCTAGATTGCAACGTCGTGAAACGAACCTATTGGTCTGGCATTGGGGATATCGAATTGACTGTATTGAGTGGTTCTGTGCCATTCCGAGGCTTCGCGGCGGGATCTTTGGGGGCACGAATCCACTCTTCATGACTTTGAAGAGCAGCCGTCTGGTAGGAGGCTTCTTAATGTCCCCATTTGGTTTGATGCGGCGATCGAAGGAGCTAGTTTTCTCAAATTGCACCTTTGTGGTGAAGGATGAATTTTGGCTGGAGGGTAGATGCCCTGTAAGGTTCCAGCTTGCGCCTTTTGGGACTCCACAGCATTGTACTTTAACCCACCAAGCAAGATCAGTGGGTACGCATCCCCTATTGACCTATGGTGAATTGATGATGCTCAGGACAGACAACTGGATTTTACCCAACTGTTTGTGTTGTTCACACTTGCTTAGTTGGAATCGCGGCAATTTCTCCTGTCAGGGCTGGCAGCATCCTGGCTGACACCAGAAGCTCCGTATCCGCGTCGTGCCGCGTTCCGATGGCCAACTTGCAGACTTTTGTAAAGTTTGCAGCCACTCCAATATTCACCCCGGACACCTGTGAACTTAATGTACACACAGGCAGCTTAAAAGGCGGTCTGAAATGTAACACCATTCAGATCCTGAATCTATCAGAGCCTGGACCATATAAGAGACTCCCCGCATGTTAAAGTTCTTCATGGCGGTGCCAAGCTGCCCAAAATGATTCCCATCTTGAACATGTTGTGGTTGGCTTGACGGAATAGTGTGCGCAGTAGTGGCGGGCTTCTGTAGAGCATGGTGTGGTGCCGCTTCTGACAGGAGAAGCATAAGTCAGTGCTGGGGCAATTTGCCGCTCTATGCGAGGCTGTCAACAAATCACACACAGGTGATGTCTTCGTACCAAACGGCATCGGACTGTGACTCTGGCTTTCTGAAATTTAGGTGAGGTAGGTGTGAGGTGAGCAGATTGGGAACAAATAATACATACCTCCCAGATTTTACTCGCTTGGTGGATGCGGATTCGGGAGAGCGCGGTACATTCGGCTGCACTGCCACATGGGCCTATATTTTTTGTTTTTTTAAAATTTAATTTTTGTTCTTTGTTTAATTTAATCTTATTTTTGATTTTAATTTAATCTTAGGGGGTAAATCTGAACGGTAAGTCCGATGGTACATATTTTTATAATCTTCTTTTACCGCCAAATTGTTAGGACATTTCATTAGTTCAGCATTTACTTTTGAGTTGTTTACATCGCGATAAATTATATCGTTGTTGCATTAACATACAATCGTAAAACTTTTGATTAGAATCGTTGTAGTATGGACAGGTTTGACTTGGATGCCAATCCCCAAATTTGAATGCCGCGGGTTTCAGTATTAACTTATATATGAGGACTTTATTTTCCAGTATTAGGGCCGACCTTTGTCGAAGTAGCCAGAACAATGACCTAAGAGTTAGTCCAAGGTGATTCCGTTTGGAGAATAGGCGACAGCGCCACGTAAGGCTTGATCCAAGTGCACTCTAAGGTATTTTTGCATGGTCTGCCTGTGTCAATTGGCAGTTTTGTAGTGTCACTGGAGGGCTAGAACCTGCATATAGAGTAAAAGTAGTTTGCACTGATTTTATTGCATTTCCTTTTATTCGCCACTTGTCGAGCCATAAGTCGATTTGATTCAGGTTCTCAGGCTTTTTGTTTGTTGGCCATTACAACAGTATCATCTGCAAAAGTTGCGGTGTATGTGGTCTCAATCAGAGACACATCAGCCGTTACTATAGGCATAGGACCTAAAACTACTTGTGGAACAGCAGCTTGGATTGGATAGAGGGAAGTTACGTCGCTGTTAACTTTAACCATGCAGAGGCTGCTTTCTAAGTAGGACTGTAATATAGCAAAGTAGTGAGAGGGTAAATACATTTTCAATTTGTACAGCAAGCCTTGGTGGCACACCTTGTCGAAAGCTTGGGTGATATCCAGGAATGTGGCTGAACAGTATTCTTTGTTTTCTAGGGCAAATGCATATACTCGGTTTATTAGTGGTCACATCGGATAATCACATTGAATAATTGGGCAAAGAATTTATAGCTGCAATCTGGTAGCTTCGGATTCTCCTCGTGATGAGATCATATCCCGGCGCTTTTTGTCTTTCAGCGTTTTGTTAATGGTTCCTCTAACTTCTTTTATTTTAAAATGCTGCATCGGAATATCCGTTTGGTATGTGGCATCTAGTAATCCAGCTTTTCTGATGTCTTCTTGTGGATATTTGCTTGGAAATGGTTCAAATAATTCCAATAAATGAGAGCATATATCTATGCTTTTTCCTTCTCAGATCTGGCCCATCCGCCATCTTTCGTTTGAATAGGTGGCACATGTGATGTTGGTTGCTTTAGTTTTTTAGTAGCTTTCCTTAGGGAATAATCTGAAGCCTGTGAAGGTGACAAGCTGCTGAGATTACTTTGTATTTCTGCATTTTTGGTTAACCGTAGGACGTTTTTGACTTGTTTTGTATCGCAATTGAACCGGTTTTTGTCATAGGGGCTTCTGGTCATTTGCCAGACGCAGTCTATGCTTTTTTTAGTTGCTCCTTAACAACATGGCTTACATCACGATGTTTCCTTATACAGCTGAGTTTCAAATGTGGAAGACCATGCAGCACGCTGAATGGATGAGCTCAAAAGTTATACTGCTTCATCAACTATCCGGCTCGAACTACCAATGCTTCAGTGGTTTTATTTGACAAATCAGCAGTTTTATTGGTTTATAGTTTTATATTCAGTATCTTATCTCAGTAGCTTCAATAGGTTAATTTATAATGACACAATTACAATGATATTTGAAATTCTATTCTGAACGCCCATTTAACCAAGATAGGTGTTGGTCCCTCGCTGCTCTGGATCCAAGTGGCCTAGTCGAGCGGTGAGAACCACTTATAAGCGATTGCCAGGGCCGATCACCGGTAGAAAAAATAAATATATAATACCAATATCAAAAACAAAGACAAGGTGTTTCTTTCGTTGTTTAAAGTCGAAAAAACTAGGAACAAATGAAATTCATCGTACTGCACATAACCTGTAGCAGGTGTCTTATGTGGAAATCTCCTCCAAACAGAGAAATGCCAACAAGAGAGAGGCGATTCAAAAGCTTAAAGTGTAGCAACTGTGCACCCCTCTCGGTTTCAAGAAGTTTCTGAGTTCGGTATTCCAGAGATGCCAGCAATATTACAACCCACTACTAACTCGCATTCTTATGCAAACGTCGTTAAAGGAACTACTGGTATGCGGAACAATGAGTCAATTTATGGCAACTATGCAAAATATGCTCCAGCAATTTATTAAAAGCCAAAACAAGCTGATGCAAGCGCTGATAGCTAGAAAATTAATTTCATCACACTCTGTCACTGGAAAGCACACGGTGTAAGCCAACACAAACAATAAATTAAAACCTTTTTACAAAATATTGAATTGTTGCTCTGAAAGTCCAAAATTCGGGTTACATATTTCATAGAACTGACAACTACATCCTGATTGCAATACCAGTGGTACTAGTATACTAATAAAACAGTCTATTAAACATTAAAAACTTCAAAACTTTGCAAAGGACTACTTACAAGCCACTTCCGTTACATTGCAATGTTGGAGGGAAGCTATTACTCTTAGCGCTGTATACTGTCAGCGTAGTAAAGTAGTCTTAATTATCTTTAATGCCATTCTCAGATTAGGATATTTCCCAAAAAAACTCATTAAAAATGATTTGCAAACCTGGGAAAGTCTCAACGCTTCCATCCTCCTACAGACCTATGACAAAAATATCTGTACGTATGTACAATTGTACATTTGAAAAGGATTATCTCGTAAGAAGCATTCTCTAGTAGAGCAAGTGCACCGGATTATCAACGATTTTAGGAAAACTTTGGAGGATAAAATATATTGATCTGAGATATTCTTAGACATTGCTCAAGCCGTCTTTGAGATTGCATCCACGTTTGGTATGGGCCATTTATAAGATCTTTAATCTTCTACCTACAGTGTTTCATAAAATTCTAGATTCGCACTTAATCGGCTGCAAGTTAAGAGCTTAATATAGTTAGGCCACATCGGATGCTTATGTTATTCAAACCGAAGCGTGTAAAGGTAGTTTCCTTGTACTCGTGCTGTATCATCTTTATACGTCGGATTTACCCACAAGTGACAAAATTGTTATGTCAATATTCGCAGATGACATTTCTTATGCTCGCACACATTCAAGTATACTAACCACCTTCGAAACTCTAAATGCCCATTTGCAGAATATTGATGAGTGGTTTTCAAATTGGAGAATACAGGTAAATGAACTCAAAATTATTCACATTGTGTTTACTTATCGCCATGGAATTGCTACAACACTCTTCCTTAACAACGTAGCTATTCCACAAAAAATGCAGTTTAGTATCTCGGTGCTCATTTCAACAAAATACTTACATTCGAAAATACTTAGGAACTAAGAAAACGCACATGACAATGAAGACCTCCAAATTAACTTGGGTACTCGGTAGAAAATTACGGCTGCGTCTAGAACACAAGGTTTTGATATACAAAGCCTTCATAAAGCCGATCTGGACTTATGGCGCCCAGCTGTAGGGCAAAGCTTCATCTTCATACACATCGTTGATTAAACTCGCACATTCTAAGTTCCGGAATATAAAAGCGGTCCCTTAATTATTTAAAAACCAAAATATTCATCTGGACGTAAATATTCCAATGGTTAAAGAGGAGGAACTCAACAATTTGACAAACATGTATAACAACAGGCTAGAATACCATCCGAACCCAACAGCCAGAAGGATTTTACGATTGGCATTAACACGCAGACTAAACAGACGAGATCTGGCAGATTATTGAAATCGTAGACTGTATTCAATGTAAAATGAAATATAAAACGTTTGAACTCCTTTTAGAATAATGAAGTTTTATCTTGTATTAGAATAGACAATAAACACAAACTTGCAGGGGGAAAAAAAGTTACATTTAAGGATGATTCAATAAAAACATGAAAAAAGTATGTGGTATGTGGTTTTGTGTTAATAGCACCTGTTTTTGCATTTGCATATTTGATTTCTCATGAACATTGTTGCGAATATGATATGAATGATAAATTTTATCTTTATTTATATTATAATAAAATATTTTAAGAACCGAATCGTCCATATCATATTACTTATCACTAAATTTTTGTTACTTCATAATAAATCAATATTTTTATTCTATAATAAACATTATTTATATATTTCAGAATGATATGGGTACCAACCCGACGATATCAGTACAGCGGTCATCTACACCAAAATCAATTCGCAACTCAAATGCAAGCGCTAACAATCAACATCGGCAACCGAAAGGAACCTCACCAGGAACTTCAGCATCGACTGGCAATATATCCCAGCAGCAAACAATTAGTAATCAACAAAATATATCTCAATCACAATCAGAACATTTGCATAATATGCAATTTTCCCAACTTGGTGGACAGCATTCCCACCACCAAAACATGCAGCAAGTAGACTATATACCAATTTCCCAAATTGGACAAAACTACTCTGCGAATAGCTCTAATTCCTATGATATTGTTTCCATGCCAGCCGTAATTCAACAACGTATGACAATAAACAGTACCGTGCATACACTATCAAGTCCACACCAACGTCTAGAACAGTCTCCTTCAGCATGTGCTGTAAATAACTTTTATTTGCAAAATAATATGTCTTCTAATGACGTGATTTCAAATTCTTCGCGCATCCCAGTAACAGTTTCAACTACACCAATTTCAAATGGAGGAAATATTCACACAACAAGTGGATCGACATCTACGAGTGGTGCAAACGAACAACATTCACAAGGACAAAGTATTGTCACAGAATCAATGTCTACGTCAGGTAATACAGGAACAACATCTACTTTAGTTGGAAATTTAAGTAGTCTGTCAAAGTTGCAACAACTCACCAATGGCTTGGTTGATATACAACCTTGTAACACTTCGCCAGTAGGTGAAGTTAATTTAACGTCACCGCCACATCACCCGCTATCACATAATACAATGACACCGCCACCGCATTTACTAGTCGCACAAAATCGAAACTTAACTACACCCCCTAATATGCTACAGGCACAAATAGCACCTTTGCAGTATAAATACTATTCGAGTAATATGAACATGCCACCGATTTCATCTTCTCAAAATGGAAACCGAACTGCACGGAACACACCGTCTTCTTCTTCTATCCAGCATATTACAACTCCTTCTGTTACAATGTCTCCAACTAGCAGAACTACCGATGTTCACATTAGTCCAAATTTAGTCCCGCCTTATGGAGCAATTAACAGCTACAGAATGTCTTCACAACAGGCGCATACTGCAGGATATACTGCTGGTGGTGATTATTCTAATTCACAAATTCCAATGCAAATGGGGGTAATGAATATGCAAAGTCAATATCAAGATGCATGTTCCATACAAAGAGCAGGTCAACAAAACCCAATATATCCATCATATTCTCCTTATATTCCATTAAATGGTCCCATGCGAAGATAAAGTGAAATTAATATGAATTGGAAGATTTCAGAGGAAAAATGATTACTTGTCCAACTTACAAATTAGACAATATTTAAATTAACTATTTTATCCAATTCTTTATAATATGGCATCCTCTGGTCGATCTAAGAATTCCCCGAGTTGAGAGACTTACGGCCACACACTTTGAGACAATTATGCAACTCATTGAATATAATATAAGAAGAAAAGGAAATAAAACAAAATAAAGTAAATCCTTCGATACAGAAATTCTCATGCATAAATCTTCGGCAGCTACTGCAACAGCAATACTATTTTGATCACATTTTAAATAATATATGCTTCTCTATATTATTAGTTGCGCAGTATTAGTAGTGTGTTGATAAATTATACATATAGAATTCCAAACTGTCTTTATATCTAATTTTTATAATATCATCTTAACTAAAGATCAATATTTATTTGGTGTTATATAGAAAATTAATTATTCTTTCATATTTCAGTAAAAATAAATATATTTCAAATATATCTCAAAACAAATTTACTTGCTTTATATATTGTATAACCACCATTCAATCTAATTGTGTTGCATAAAGACCTTTTTTATTTTATTGCGTATATTTGGTATTTTCTGTAAGTAGTCTCTCAATCAAATATGCTGATTAATATAGTATACAGATTGCTAGACATCTTGCAAATAACACATATAGAGAAGCAATATTAAATTTCCGCCAACGCAAGTCTTTTTGGTGGAATTTTATTGTTGCGGAAGCATTTCAGCCGATTTTCTAGGCGTCATACATTTCAGAGTTGCGGTAAAAATTCATGAAAAAAATTACCATTGTTTTGGTAAATTTTTATTTATATATTAAGATGTACATTTTTAGGTCGTGCTATCGGAGTTTAACGACACAGGTAAGAATGAACTGATGCCGAAATACTTATTCACTACGCAATACATTTAAAAAAAGTTTCAACGCTTAAGCAAACCACTGGCACCAGGCAAATTTGAGGAATCATACCATATTTTTAACGATTGGATTTTTATTGTGATTTCCACCTAGTTATCGGTGGAACCAGCTGCCATACAGCAATTAAAGTCAACAAAAATAACTATAAATAAAAAATAGAGTGAAGTAGGGGTACAATAGCACTCCAGCATTGGATGGAAAAATAGGTAAAGGAACGGTGTTAGTTTTAGTCCAAGTTCTATGTTAAAGTTGATCCATCCAAAGCCGTGCTGTAGCATAATGTTGACGGCAACGGGTAGTCACCTTGTTGTCACTCGAAGAGGCTCAATACTGCACAAAAACTTTATATCTATGATGACCGTGAACTTTTGGAAGCATATTTTCATCAGTAACTAGATTGTAAAGAGTTCACTATATACACCGACCACAACCTGTAATAATTTGCAACTCAGAAAAATTTAGGAAAAGTTTCACCGAGATAAATAATACATTTGGTCGTAAAGTACAATTGCGAATTTAAAAGCTGTGGAGTATTGTGTAAACCTAATACGCTAATTAATAGTTTTTGCATTTCAAGACAATCCAAATGTTTAATTTCAAACAATACAAATTGGCAATGCTTCTGGAAGCGGTTTAGTTTTTGTATTTGTACAAAAAACTTACTGTACAATTAAAAATTAAGTATAGAATTCTATGAAAAATCTAAATATAATTTAAAAATGTTTTGTCAAAAAAAAAGAGAATTAAACTGAAGACTCGTTGGTAACATAGGATTACTATATATTTTATCTCATACTAAAACTTTAAATCCATTTTGCTCTAAAATACGATCATCTTTTACCTAAGTAATATTTTTATATCTATACAACCCCTAAATTAATATAGTTGTATTTGGATTAAGTAAGCTGATGATTCGATTTGGTTTGCAGCTGGTTAACGGCACTTGAACATTCAGACATTATACAAATTAGTGAGATTTGTGCAGTTTTCATAATAGTACTTACTGTTTCCTCGCATAGAGATGTGCATTTCGACATGATGGGAGAAAATGAAAAAATTGGTTTGTTTACGGGGTAGTTGTCACCGTTGTTTGCGGAAGTTGCTTCACCGATATTTCTATCAATATACAATTTTTGTGTGTATTGGTTTCACGTATTTTAAGTATACTAAATTTCAAGTATACTCTTCTAACGCGCACTCTCTGTTACCAAGATTTTTAGTCTTAAATAAACATAACTTTTCATAATAATATCTGATAAATAACAATACAACAGTGGGACAAAAAGAAATTTTACCATATAGAAACATATAACGAAACACTCAAACACTCAAAACCACCTACAAAACGTGGACATTTTTAATGCACTAACTAAAGTTCTAAATTAGCTACCAAATACCAATTATGAGATGAAGGCACTGAACAAAAAGCAAATAAAAATACAACAGCAGAATCTGTACATTATACAAGCATAATAAAATTGCTTAGGCAAAAAGACACTAAATATTATACATTTAAGTCCAAAGAGCTGAGCCAGGAGAGCGGTGCAGAGCAGGAGCCTATACAGAGCCTATACACAAGAGCAAGTATGAGTAGTACCACAGGTATTCGGGAGCATAGTCACGTATAGATTATATACGTTGACATTATTTATGTTCACATTGCTGGACATAAGCATTATACATTATATACTATATTCATAAATGTACCTATTTACACATATGCAGGTCCGTTCATGCATATGAGAGCAATTGAGCTAAACGCGCTAGAGCTTGTGCATTTTTCACTAATTGTATATACATATATACATGTATCACATACATGCCGATTTATTGTTGAGCTACATATGTGCATGATTATAAGAGCAATAAAATGTGGTTTTTCGTATGCCTTTCCACTTGAAACAATTGTGTTTTTATTTAAGTCGGATTGCGGTAAGTATTGCCATAGTTTCATTGTCGATTCGATACATTGGTCCATGTCGAGCCGGATCGTACCAGTGATCTATGCAATACAGCAAGTATGGTGCGATGCATGTAAATACTCGTATGTACATGGACTTACAGTATTAAGTAGCGCTATAAGTAATTATGTGCAAAATGAAATTGCGCCTTTAATTTAGGCATTCATTTGAGATGGCGTCAGAGCTATGTAAAAGCAGATCGCATATACATGCGTATGTTTGTAGTATTAAGTAGCTATATACATATATTAAGTGCAAAACTTAATTGCGCCTTTATTTTTAGCGTTCCTATGAAATCACGCCAGACTCTATGTATACGCAGATCGCATATGCATGTATGTATGTGCGATTGTGTACTGGCAGGGTAGGTAATAGATATTTCTTTCCTCTGAATTCCTTTGTTCCGTTATGCCAGCGGGAAGAAAAAGAGAGCAAGCGCAACGCGCTATTGCTGAACGCGCAATACGCATTCGGATCATATAATATGGTATGTGAGCAGAGCGAAGAGAGCACAGGCACGTACAGAAAGAAATAGACAAAATTTCAAGAAAGAAATAAATAAAGAACAATATAATAATAAGGTAAAATACAGTCCACGGAGTTATAGGAGCAGAGCCAAAACTGCAATGTTAAAAAATAATAAACCAAGGGCGTATGTGCTCAAAGCACATACGACAAATTGGTACAGTAAAAATTATATTATCATGAAAGCTAAAAGAAATTAGGGGTGAGTGCAATGTGCGATGCAGACACAGTGCGAGTTTTGTGCAGAGAATATGCGCAGGCAAGCACTATGCGACGCAGCCATAGACTTGCGCAGTATGCTGCGCTATGGCTGCCGCCTTGCTGGCGGCCGACAGTAAGGCGGCGTGTGTGCGTGCTTGGTGCTGAAAGTTTTGTGCAAATTAGCGAATAAACCAGTGCGGTTATTCGACTCAAAACTTAAATATGAGCGAGCGATAATTATGTGCAAATGAGCGAATAAACCAGTGCGGTTATTCGTCTCAAAATTTAAATATGAGCGAGCGAAATTATGTGCAAATGAGCGAATAAACCAATGCGGTTCTTCGTCTCTAAATTTAAATATAAGCGAACGAAAATTATGTGCAAATGAGCGAATAAACCAGTGCGGTTATTCGTCTCAAAATTTAATTATGAGCGAGCGAAAATTTTGTGCAAATGAGCGAATAGACCAGTGCGGTTATTCGTCTCAAAATTTAATTATGAGCGAGCGAAATTTTGTGCAAATGAGCGAATAAACCAATGCGGTTATTCGACTGAAAATTAAAAAATTAAGCGAGCATTGGTGCAGTGAGCCAATTAACCAATGTGGTTATTCGGCTCAGAAATTATATAAGAGCGAGCATGGTGCAAATAATTTCGTGCTAGTGAGCGAATAAACCAATGCGGTTATTCGTCTCAAAATTTAAATATAAGCGCGCGAAAATTATGTGCAAATGAGCGAATAAACCAATGCGGTTCTTCGTCTCTAAATTTAAATATAAGCGAACGAAAATTATGTGCAAATGAGCGAATAAACCAGTGCGGTTATTCGTCTCAAAATTTAATTATGAGCGAACGAAAATTTTGTGCAAATGAGCGAATAAACCAATGCGATTATTCGTCTCAAAATTTAAATATGAGCGAGCGAAAATTATGTGCAAATGAGCGAATAGACAAGTGCGGTTATTCGCCTCAAAATTTAATTATGAGCGAGCGAAATTTTGTGCAAATGAGCGAATAAACCAATGCGGTTATTCGACTCAAAATTTAAAAATTGAGCGAGCATTGGTGCAGTGAGCCAATTAACCAATGTGGTTATTCGGCTCAGAAATTATATAAGAGCGAGCATGGTGCAAATAATTTCTTGCTAGTGAGCAAATAAACCAATGTGGTTATTCGTCTCAAAATTTAAATATAAGCGCGCGAAAATTATGTGCAAATGAGCGAATAAACCAGTGCGGTTATTCGTCTCAAAATTTAATTATGAGCGAGCGAAAATTTTGTGCAAATGAGCGAATAAACCAATGCGGTTATTTGTCTCAAAATTTAAATATGAGCGAGCGAAATTATGTGCAAATGAGCGAATAGACCAGTGCGGTTATTCGTCTCAAAATTTAATTATGAGCGAGCGAAAATTATGTGCAAATGAGCGAATAGACCAGTGCGGTTATTCGTCTCAAAATTTAATTATGAGCGAGCGAAAATTATGTGCAAATGAGCGGATAAACCAGTGCGGTTATTCGTCTCAAAATTTAAATATGAGCGAGCGAAAATTTTGTGCAAATGAGCGAATAAACCAATGCGGTTATTCGGCTCAAAATTTAAATATGAGCGAGCGAAATTCTGTGCAAATGAGCGAATAGACTAGTGCGGTTATTCGTCTCAAAATTTAATTATGAGCGAGCGAAAATTTTGTGCAAATGAGCGAATAGACCAGTGCGGTTATTCGTCTCAAAATTTAAATATGAGCGAGCGAAAATTATGTGCAAATGAGCGAATAAACCAGTGCGGTTATTCGTCTCAAATTTTAAATATGAGCGAGCGAAAATTAAGTGCAAATGAGCGAATAGACCAGTGCGGTTATTCGTCTCAAAATTTAATTATGAGCGAGCGAAATTTTGTGCAAATGATCGAATAAACCAATGCGGTTATTCGACTCAAAATTTAAAAATTGAGCGAGCATTGGTGCAGTGAGCCAATTAACCAATGTGGTTATTCGGCTCAGAAATTATATAAGAGCGAGCATGGTGCAAATAATTTCGTGCTAGTGAGCGAATAAACCAATATGGTTATTCGGCTCAGGAAATTAAATAAGAGCGTGCTTTAGTGCTGAGATTGTGAGCTAAGTGGGTGAATAAACCATTGTGGTTATTTGACTTAAACAATTTTAAAGCAAAAACAGACAGTGTTGGCACGTCTGCAGAAGGAACAAGGAGGAAACAGTTATTTCTTCTTTCAAAATTAGTTAATTTTTCTTCTTTTCAACAACAACAGAGCAACAATAACAGATCAACAGTAACAGAGCAAAAATAACAGAGCAACAATAACAGAGCAACAATAACAGAGCAACAATAACAGAGCAACGACAAGATGATCTACGGGCAACACCAGTCGGCCTACAACGCCATCCGAAGAGCAGCTGACGAGTTTGGGCGACTAGGGCTTAATGAAGCCAAGGTGCGGTAGAATCGTTTGGAGCCACAGTGGGAGCGTTTTATTGAGCTCCATTAGGGGTCAGCATCCGAGCTAAGCGCGACGAGAGCGCCGATCTAGACAGATTGATGGAGCGAGCAGAGAGGCGGTACTTCGGAGCGAGCGGTGCTCTGAAGGGTAAAATTGAGCAATTGAGCCCAGAAAGGAGCGCAGAGCAGAGTGCAAAGGATCCGATCTCAGTGCAGTTCACCATGCCGTTCCAGCAGCATGACCTCCAGAACACTTGGGGGGAGTTTGGCGGCAGCGTGACCAAGTGGCACGGTTTTCGCGTTTGGTGCGTCGCTGCGGTGCATAGCAATGAGCAAATAGCGGTCTCTTACAAATTCTCATATTTGAAGAAGTCACTCACCCATAAGACTGCGCGCACGTTGGGTGTTTGGGAGCTTACTGACAACGGGTACAATGAAGTGTAGGAGCGGCTCAACCAAATATATGACCGCAGTTACCCGGTATGCTTTCCTGGAGAAGCAGGATTCTGCTCTACAAGCACGGGAAGCCAGGCGAGCGCATCAAATGGAGCACGGGCGCGATCGTGCAACGGGCGCAGTACCCAAGAGCAGGGAGAGAATGGGTCACGGTGTGAGTGCAACAGGAGCAGCACCGAAACGAGCAAGCCAAGACAAGCTGTGCAAGATATGCAGCGCAGATCACGCAGTGTCCAGACTTCGTGTCACTCAATTTGAGAGCTAGGCAAGAGCTAGTTGGCAAACGCAATCTGTGCCACATCTGCCGGAAGAAGGGGCATAAGGCGCCGGAGTGCTTTGCGGGGCCATGTTTGCGGTGCCCAGGGGCGCAGAAGCGCAATTGCGTTCTATGTGCAAAAAGCGAGCCACAGCAGCAGGTGTTGGTGGCACAGCAGCCAAAGCGGGAAGCCGCCGCGACAATAATGCTGAAGGTTAAGAGCGACTGACGGTACAGCAACCTTGCAAAGCGCGCAAGGGTAGCAGAGCCTGGGCGATGTGCTAGTTTGAAGAGCTTTTTAAACTTAAAATTTAAAAAACATAGTAGAGCATTAAAAAAAAAAGAGCGAGAAATTCCTAATTGTGCAACTTACTATAAGTCTTTTCATTGGAATTTAGAGGTGCAAGAGGCCTTGTTACCAAAAGTTATGGTGCGTGTCGAGATTGCAGAAATGCTATATGGGCTAGTGCGAACTCTTATGGACTCTGGAGCGCAGCCAAATTTAATGAGTGCCGAATTCCGGCGAAAGCACCAGTTGCCAGTACGATCACAGAGCAGCAAAATGATAGGAATATAAAGTAAATCATTTGACATAAAGCACTGTTTGAGTGCCAAGGTGTTTTCCTGTTACCCTATGAAGAGCGAAAACGATTATTTAGAGACAGAGTTTTGGGTGCTACCAAGAGAATGTAACTAGTGTCCAGTTTTGCCAGCAAGAGAGCATTTTAAGAATGAGAGATTATGGGCGGATCCTGAGTTTTGGAAGGCAAGACCAGTCAAGCTACTGTTAGGAGCAAATATGGTGGCCAGAGCCATTAGGGCGATAATGCCAAATGAGGTGCAAGGCATTGCCATATATGAGAGCACTTTTGGGCAAGTCATTTTCGGGGCACAACCCTGTGAGAAAGATAGAGGGGCCGATGCTATAGTTGCTTCGATAGAATGTATCGATAGCAAAAGGTTAGACGAGCTACTTCAGCGCCTGTGGCAGATAGATCAGGTGGAGACGATAACTCGCTGGAGAACAGATGAGGAGCAGGAAGTGGAGCAAAATTGTATGGAGACTTATACTAGAGATGAAACAGGGAGTTTTATTGTGACAATTCCAGTGAATGAGACGGTGCAAGGTTTAAGCACTTCAAGAGCAACAGCATTGCGCAGGTTTATGTACTTGGAGCGGAAATTAGAGAAAGACTCAGAGCTGAGAGAGCAATACGTAGAATTCATGAGAGAGTATGAGAGATAGGGCATTTAGAGCAATTTAAAATTAGCAGGTGGGTTGGTACCACAACAGATGCTAAGGTCCAGATTCATGGATTTGCGGTCGCATCGATGAGCGCGTATGGTGCAGTAATTTATGTGCGAATTGGTTATGGCAACCAGCAAATGGAGCCAAATTTACTGATGTCTAAGGCGCGCATATCTCCTTTGAAGACGATTACAGTACCTAAGCTTGAACTGCCAGCAGCCAAATTACTGGCACAGCTGCTATGCAGCGTGAGCAAAGAAATGGAGTGGGCAAGATGTGAGTACAGCTTATGGACAGATTCCCAGGTTGTTCTGCACTGGATCAGAAAACTACCATGTGAGCTGAAGATGTATGAAGCAAATAGAGTTTCAGAAATACAGACTCACACAGAGCTTGGGCGTTAGCGCTATGTAAACACAAAACAAAATCGAGCACATTTGTTAACTAGAGGCTTAACAGCGGGAGAGCTAGTTGGTAATAAGCTCTGGTTATATGGACCGGAGTGGTTACGTAAATCAGAAAACAGTTGGCCAGCCGAAGCCGGAAAAACCAACTGAAGGGCTTAACAAGCTGGGAGCGTATCACGTGACATATTCACGCGAGTTTTTGCAAATATTTAGCAGGAGCAAGAGCATGGCGCTCATTGACTATGCGCGAAGTCTAGAGAAGAGCATCAACATATTGAGCTACATCATCAGGTTTCTGCGTAGAGCAAGGCAGAGAAAGAGGAGGCGCAGAACTCGGCAGAACAACCGAATAGTGCAAGCGCCAACAGTGGAGGAGAAATATGAAGCAATTCCTGCTGAAGCAGGCGCAGGAGAGAGATTTCAGATAAAAGATAGACAAACTAAGAGGATTGGGCAGGTGCAAGAAGGGAGCAAAATTAGTGCATTGAATCCAATAATGGACAGCAAGGGCCTATTGAGAGTGGGCGGACGATTGGCGAGATCAGAAGAAGCCTATGAGATGATGCATCCGGAGGTAGTGAAGGATGGTTCAGCATGGCTGATAATGGACCAAGTTCGTCGTATGACTAGGCATGGTGCTGTGCAAGTGATGATGCAATTCATCAGACAAAATTTTTGGATTCCAAAACTACGGAGCCAATAAGAGATTTTCTCCACAAGTGCGTGGTGTGCGCGCGCTATAATCACAGATTTGAGCAACAGCTGATGTCTGAATTGTCTGGCGATAGGGTGTAAGTTGGTAAGCCTTTTCTACATACAGGTATTGATTACGCAGGTCCTTTTAGAACAAAGGGACTGAAAAGAGCAGGAGAGCGAATGAGGGAGCGTAAGTGCTGGGTTGCTATATTTGTTTGCTAAAAACAAAAGCCATTCATATTGACATTGTTTTTGATTTAACCTCTATTGACTTTATTGCTTGTTATGAGCGCTTTATTTGCAGAAGAGGGAGATGTGAGGGAATATACAGTGACAATGGTACATCATTTGTAGGGGCGGCAAGAGAGCTGAGAAGAGCACGAGAGAGCTGGCAAGTAAGAGATGTTTTTGAGCATTTGAGCAACAAGGGGACAGAATGGATATTCATATCTTCTGGAAGAGATGGAGATAGGAATATTTGACGGCGCTGCAAGAGCGTAAAAAATTGCGCAGAGAACGAGAGCAAATGAGCCTGGATCAATTAGTGCTGATCAAGAGTGAACTTTTTCCACCAGCGCAATGGGCTTTGGGCAGAATTAGTGAGCTAATAAGGAGCCGAGATGGTCTAATACGGTCACAAACAGTCTGACAAGGCCTGTTCAGAAGATATGTGTGCTTCCAATTGCACCGAGCGAATAGAGGGCGGCTTTATGAAAGCAAAGACAGGAGGTCCTTCTCTTGCTCGCGGGGACTGTATCAAATGCAACCATGCGTTTGAGTTTTCGCACATAGCGAAAATAGGTTCAGCGAGTATTTTAAAGTTTAGTTCGTTTCTGACGATGGAGCTGTGCGGTTGTGCCAATGGGGCAGTGCGAGAGAGTACAAGGAGCAGTGCGGTGGTGATGTGCAGTGCACAAATATATAAGTGCAATGTATGTGCAGGGAGCTGAGCCAGGAGAGCGGTGCAGAGCAGGAGCCTATACAGAGCCTATACACAAGAGCAAGTATGAGCAGTACCACAGGTATTCGGGAGCATAGTCACGTATAGATTATATACGTTAACATTATTTATGTTCACATTGCTGGACATAACATTATACATTATATATATTCATAAACGTACCTATTTACACATATGCAGGTCCGTTCATGCATATGAGAGCAATTGAGCTAAACGCGCTAGATCTTGTGCATTTTTCACTAATTGTATATACATATATACATGTATCACATACATGCCGATTTATTGTTGAGCTACATATGTGCATGATTATATGAGCAATGAAAGGTGGTTTTTCGTATGCTTTTCCACTTGAAACAATTGTGTTTTTATTTAAGTCGGATTGCGGTAAGTATTGCCATAGTTTCATTGTCGATTCGATACAACATCTATTCCTTAATCTTAATTTTACACTGTAATATAAATTTCGATCCATCTCACCAAAAAAGAACTATTTCACAATGCACAAACTGCAAAAAATATGGACACGCTAAAAACTATTGTATTAAAGACTATTGTGTGTGTCAAATGCGAGGGTAACCACAGAACAATTATTTGCAGTTGCAGATTTCAAAATAATGATGAAACAATTAACAACCCAAACGGCAATATGATGGAATTTGTGACAAAGCTTGTATCGAAAATATATGGTTTCTAGAAGTAAAATAAGTTTTGATATCTGCGACAACTTAATTAATATTATGCTAATTTTTGTAGCGGATGTTACTGATAGAAGTTATAATGACAAAGCTAATACCAAGGAATTCTATCAACACCACTTTTAAGCCTATCACAAGTTACTACTATCCCCGCTTAGATTAAGCATAAAAAGAAGACTCAGGAAAAAATTGAAAAAAAAACCCAGAAGACAAAGCTAATTTCAACAAAGCGGCAAAAGAACTGAAGGCAACGATAAAACAATATGAGGGTCGCAAACTAGATAATTATCTAAATAATTATAATCTATGACGAATTTGTTATTTCTTTTACAGAGAACAAGTGTTACAATGAGAAGAATTATGATAATCAGAAACATCGCGAATGTTGACAAATATATATATATAACGTTGTTTTTTTGTAAAAGTTTTTTCTTCAATCCTTGCAATAGCTTCAATTTTTTTAAACAAAATATGATCAAATATTAATTTTTCATTTTCCTTTTCTATTTTATTGATATATTTTTTATTTTTTTATATTTTACTTAAATATTCTATTGTTATTTTTCCAAATCTTATTTTCTAGTATAATTGAACAGCTAGCAAATATTATTAAATAGTTTCCATTGAAAACTATTATTATTATTATTATTACACTTTATTCTAATAAATTAATTATTACAATAAATACAATTAATGAGTACTGGCTGCCAGGGCCTTCGACTCGATCTTAATCTATTTTATTTAAAATTTTATTTTTGAAATTTATATAACTTAAAGAGGTTTCTATTGATTTTATACTACAAATTCACATTTCACATTTCACAATTTCACATTTTTTAAAAGATTACTAGGGACTTCCATTCCAAATATATTTCTTTTAATTGCACTGAAAGCTCTGCATTCGTTCAATAAATGAGTTATTGAAGCTCTGTGTCCGGTGCAATAATCACAATTTGGCGCTGGTTCTCGACGAAGTAAGTGTTCGTGCGAAAATGAGGCATGTCCCAACCGAAGCCGAACAAAAATTTTTATTTGCTTTAAGGTGCATGATCCTGGATAGGTGGGTTTTATTCCTTCACGATTATACGATTTATAATTATGTGTGTACTTGTTCCACTCTTCCAATTTTTTGTATATACAAGGATTTCTCAATTAATTTACGCATATCTGTATTTTCTCGTATAGGGAAGTACAATAGGGGATGCTTTACTGCTGTGACAGCGGTTGAATCAGCGAATTCGTTGCCGTCAATCCCAACATGGCTGGGTACCCACATGATTTTTAATTTATTAGCGCATTTTATGCATGCTTCTCTTATATCTGAAGCAAGGATGCCCTCATTGCTTATATTACGAATCGCCTCTGTGGAAGATTTGCTATCAGAGCATATAAGAAATCTGCCTTTGTGCAAACGAGCATGGTCCGTGGCTATTTTTATTGCCAAAATTTCGGCTGTGAAGATTGAACAATGTTGTTGAATAAGGCCAGTGGATATTACTATTCCGGTAGAGGATACTACCGGGAAGGTAGTGTATTCGGGTTGTTTTGAGCCATCAGTAAATAAAAGGGTCCAGTTCTTATTAGTGTATTTGCTTGTATGTTCTGCAAAAAGTTGTCGGTAGGCTTCAGGATTTGTGGTAGATTTTGAGTACGAAATCAGATCTAGGACAAATGATGAGTCTTTGAGATGCCAAGGAGGGTCTCTTTTCTGCTTGATTAGCCAAGGAGCTATGTCAGGCAGAAGACATTTAGCTACCTCAATACAGCGGCGGATTACGGATTTTATAGTATACCTTTTGGTGTGTTTGAAGGCACACTGGACGTCTTTAAGAAGCGTTGCATTACTGGCGTTAAATAATTTTGGTATAAGGTGAAAAGTTGATGCACGTACTTGCTCCATAATAGAAGGTAAACCAGCTTCGGCTAAGATATTTTTTGTCGGCGACGTAGGAAAGGCTCTTATGGCTCTTCGAACAGCTGCGTGGTAGGGTGCGTATAGCTGCTTTAAGTTGCTTTGAGCGCACCATCCAAAAATTGGGAGAGCGTAGTTTATTTTGGAAAGAATTAGTGATCTTGTGACATTGATTACTGTAGAAATATGTACTGGACTATGATTAGAAGATAAGAATTTAAATATATTAAGCCTGGCATTCATATTTTTTCTTAAATTTAAACATTGGGCCTTAAAGTTAAATTTCTTGTCGAAGATGACTCCAAGAATTTTCAATTCATTAACTAGTTCAATGGAAGTGTTTTTAAAATTTAAAGTAAACATTTTACATTTTCTTTTTTTACAAAAGTGAATTCATTTACATTTGTTTATAGAGAGTCGGCCACCAGGCCGAGTACACCATTTATCAATATCATTAAAAATTTTAGAAAAGATACATTTAACATCATTGTTAGAATTGTTATTAGTAAAGAAGATAGCATCATCCGCGTATATAGAGTATTTAATATTTTTATAATCGGCTACTATTTTACTGATTTGGCCAAAGCTGCTATAAATAAAATAACATACAAAGGAGACCCCTGTGGTATCCCATTATCGAGAGACCGAGTATTTGAAAATTTTTGGTTAACTCTCACCCGAAACCTGCGATGGGTCAGGAAGGCCTTTACAAAAGCAAAGATCTTTGGACCAATCTTCCAATTCGATAGCTGTTGGAGGACAACCTGAACACCAATGCGATCGAATGCTCTTTCAAAGTCAGTGGCCAGTACAGACACATGACTTTTATTCGAAAGGGCAGTTGACACGAAATGCTCGAGATGGAGGAGAGCATCAATTGTGCCCTGCCTCTTTTTAAAAGCTACTGGTTGGAGCTGATAAAATTGTTAGTAGTTATATACCATAATAATCTTTTAGCAATAATTTTTTCCAGGACCTTCCCGATACAAGGCAAAAGAGATATGGGGCGATAGCTACTAATTTCAGAAATTGGTTTGTTAGACTTAGGTATCGGTATTATTTCAGCTGTGCGCCAAGTTTGTGGAAGGATGCCGTGGTCTAAAATTTTATTGTATAAAACTAGTAATATTTTTTTGGCAGAGGCAGGTAGATTATTTAACATCGGGTAGGATATGTGATCTAAACCTGGAGTTTTTCCTTTTGCTGACTGTAGCGCAGTTTCGAGTTCGATAATGGAAATATAATTTTATTTGAAGTCAGTGATAGGTGAATGGGTTTATATTCCGTATGTAGGAAAAATCGTTTCTCAGAGATGAATTCTTCAGAAAAGTTTGCGTCGCTAGAGAGTGCAGACCAATTATTAGCGAAGGTATTTGCCATTTCAAAAGAAGAAGTCAAATGAGAATCTCCAACAGTTAAGGTACGAAGTGGGGTGGTTTTGCTGCCACCAACAAGAACTCGAATGTCGGACCATATTTGTTTGATACTGGATTTGGGAGTGATTTGAGATGTAAATTTTTCAAGAGAGTTGGCTTTAGCTTCTCTAACAGCTCTTCTAAATATTGCATTTGGTTTTTTGTACAGAGCTAAGTTATTATCATTCTGTAGTGCTTATAATCACGACAGGTAGATATTCTTTTTTCCCTTGATAATTTTAAATTACTATTCCACCATGGTACCGATTTTTTGAGAAATAAACTTTAAGTTTGTGGAATTGATACGTTGGCAGCAAACCGAATTGCTTTGGAAAATTTAGCTGCTGCTTGGTTAATATTATAGGATGGGGAGAAACATTCAAATCTACAGGCGCAAGCGCTCTGAAATGCAGTCCAATTAGCTAAATCAGTTTTGAATTTGTGCTTGGGAATGATTCTTTCAGGATTGAGGTTGGATATGATATCAATACAAATGGGAAAATAATCACTGTTATGGAGATTATCTAAAGTAACCCAACTACATTTGGGTGCAAGGTGTGCTGAGCATAAAGAGAGGTCACTGTGGGTGAAGGTTTTGTGCGTTGAAAAATGAATGGGGGACCCATCATTTAAAACGATGAGATCGCGGGCAAGAATAAAATCCTCTAAGATTTTGCCTCTATCATTGGCTTGAGGGTAGCCCCAGAGGGGACTCCAGGAGTTGAAATCGCCGGATAAGATATACTGTGATGGGGCATAACCTAGTAAAGACTCAAAATCCTGAACTAAAAAGTTTTGTTGAGGGGGGATATAGGTATTTATTATTGTGAAAGTTAGTCCGTCTTTGATTTCTAATGCTAACGATGCTATTGGAGATTATACATTAAGTAATTTATGCGGAATATGCTTCTTTATTAGAATACCGACTCCTTGTTTAGATGAGAGGTTTGTAGAAAGGTTGTGGAAATATCCAATATATTGTTTAGGGGTGATTATATTATCTTTTCCGTAAGGGAAGTGCGTTTCTTGAAGTGCAATGATATCAGGAGAAATAGCTTTTATGATCAAATGTAGTTCATTGTATTCATTGTGATATCAGGAGAAATAGCTTTTATGATCAAATGTAGTTCATTGTATTCATTGTAGTTGTTTATAAAACCTTTTATGTTCCATTGCAATATTTTAATAGTCATGAAAGTAGGGTGTAATTTAGTCAGATATTGCAGAGTCTTTATCTTGTATGTTTGGAAGCTTTGTATTGAAAATATTAGAGTAGGTAGGAGAGTTGTGAGAAGGAAGAGAAGAGTGTGTATTGTTCAGCGTGTAAGTGGGTTTCAAAGAAGAGAGAGTTTTTTAGAGTTATCGATGATTGCTGCAATGGTCTTCTCACTATGTTTAATAGGAGAGACAGTTTGCGAGGGATTGTTTGATATTGGCGTGTTGTTGGTGTTTATTTGATTTTGTTCTGTTAATTTGTTTTCGTTGTTAGTTTGTGTTTTTGTTACATTTGTGTATTCTTCTGTATATTTTTGTTGGAAGATGGTAGCGATCGAAAGTCAACAAAACTACACCACTTGGATGTGGCTTACCGTCAATAATTTTATTAAATTTGTATACCGAAATAACACCTTGGGATGAAAGTTCATTTACAATTTCTTCTTCTGAAACTTGGTTGAGGCATGGAGCGTGCACTGTACCCTTAGTGCTATTTAAAGATACATTGAAGAAGCATTTTACTGGGCAAATACCATGGAGTTCTTTAGCGGCAATAAACTTTTTTGCAACTTCTACACTTTTCACTAAAAGAAGCAAATTACCATCGCGAAGTTCCGAGATAGTTAAAATTTCTTTACTGATTAATTTCAATGATTTGTGTACAGCAAAACAGGAGAAATTTTTTAGTGGCTTACTATCAATAGTGGAGGCAACAACAACAAACTTATGGTTGTTTAATCGTGATTCAGGTAGCTCTGGGAAGTCGTCAAATAGTGGTGCCGAAGCCAAGCGTTTTTTTTTAGCTGTATGATTGTCTGCTAATGCGGCGAACCGGTTTTCCCCCAAGCGGGGGTGCCCAGGGGCATTCTGATTATAAAGAGTGTATACGCGCGACCGAAAATGTATTTTCAAGGTATACGGAAAGAAGAGAGGAGTAAAATAGAAAAGTAAAAACGTTATTTTATTTGAGTAAAGAACTGTGAGTACCGGTCTTAACAAAAACGATGTGATCACAACGGGTGATAGTCGAAGACTGCATTGAAAACTATATCTTCCTGGTTACATGTTGTGCTGTTTAATTCAACATTGTCGTAATTTTTGAAAACTAAAATTCCGTCTATTTCTATAATCTCCGATACATTGTTAAATATCTGTATACAATTATTTCTTTTGAAGTAATTTTTCATTGGTAGCAATTGTTTTAGATCTTTATTGTTGGCTATCTCCTAAAAATCGTTGAAATTGATAACTTTATTACTCATTTGGAACTATAATTACAAATACAATCCATTCATTACTATCGATAAGTGTATCGAAATTTATATTTTGAAACTTATTCAAGTCTAATTCGTAAGAATTAATTTCTTCGTTTGTTAATATGTTACTGTGAAAGGTTCCCATTCTTGAAGCCGCATATGTCCTGTATCTGTTCCACATTGTCTTGTTAGATTTTTAATTTTATCTGAAAATCTATCTGAAAAATTTGTGCCTGTATCTCATATGTGTGAGTTTGTATGCTATTCAATTTTCTAATTATTAATTCCCTATCGTGTTTTATTATTGTCTTCAATTTGGAAAATGATTGGTTGAAGTGAGTATTTATAGTAATTTGTTGGTTAAGATTTTCAATTGCTCTATGATCATTCATCTCAATCACCTTCAAATGTTCCTCGACTTCTTGTGTGTCGTTATCATCCATCGTTCCGAATAACTACTTTTGCGCTGTGCCCACAAAATTAATTAATCCTCTTCTGTATCTATGTGATATGAGTGTTGTTGCATTTTTCCTGATTGTTTTTAGTTGCATTTCCGAAGGTTTAGCTTTTTCGTGAAGTCCTTAACTCCTGCATGACATTCCTTAAATTTTTCCCTTTCATGACATCCTTTGTGAATGCATAAACTGTTTTATTATTTATTAGGACATTTGTAATGACCATGTCTAATTCTTCTCTGTTTGAGTTCTTAAATGGAATTATTGTTGCTTCAAAATATTTTTTATTTATGAATTGTGGAATACAAAATGTTAATATTATTAGTTCATACTCATATTATTAGGTCCTTTACAAAAGTTATGCTTGACCTTATGAATGGCATTGTTTCTATTGTTATATTCTATGTACTAAGTTCGTTGGTAGTATGCTATCGTACATATATTCGAGAATTTCTCAATTAATCTACCAAGTCGTTGTATTATTACATAAACGTGAAAAATTTGTTGTAATTGCTCTTCCATTAGAATAAAATTAGTGATGTTTTGAATTTCATATACGAATTGTTCATTATTATTTATGTTTGGTTTGTATATGATTTTTTATTTCATCTATTGACTTAATTAAGGATGACTTTTGCATGTTCGTATCTAAGTTATGAAGGTGCTTGTAAATTTCATGTAAGGCATCATCGTCCATTGTTCCAATTCTGTACTTTTCTTCTAATAATAAAAAGTCCGCGTTTTTGTGTTTTTAAAATCTGGTGTTTGACTGTTTTTATGTTATGTAATAATATATTATATTTCTTTATTAGTAGAGAGAAGATTGGTTCGTTTATGTTTTAAATGATTCTATATTTCTACCTATGGTAGGTATACAATTTTCATATTCTGTTGTATTGACTAAACGCAAAACTTTTAAATGGTTAATGATTACTGGTTTTTCTTGTTTTAATAATGGTATAACCAATATCGTTATTAATCTGTCTTACATCTATTGATGGGTGAGTACTGTCACTTAGTGTTGAAGTTGATATTGATTTAGCCCACCAAATTTTCATTAAGACCATCGTGTACATGAAAAATTTCGACATATACTTGATTGAATCGAAAGAGATTATTTTATTTCGATCTCTTTCGTTTGACTTTGGTTTTATAATATCATCTTAATTTTCTCTTTTTATCTCTCATAATGTAATGGTTGTCTCGAGTGTATTTGTCTAGTCTTTTATATTTTATTGTGATTTGGTGACTGCAGTTTTTTACGTATTTATTATCGAAGTTTTCTTGCTGCGGGCTTTGTTTTATTCTCATGCTGCAATTGTTGACGTATTTATTTTTTTTTGTTGTGCATGTTTTGAGAAAATTTTTCTATATCTTCCATACCAACAGTGATGTTTATAAAGTCGATTGGATTTTTTTTATACGTTGATTGAATTGTGTTACTGTACGATATTATTCCTATGTTTGCTTGGCAACATTTTCATTTTTATATTTTGGGACTGCGTTATAAGGACTTACATACTCGTTAAGGGTGGAGTGTAGCCTTTCCACATCTGTATTGCCGTTTTTATTACAAGTGGTTGTGTTTATATAATTTTTTTTCATGAATTTTTTTGATAGCTTCCGTTCTCCCAGGTATTGAATTCTGTACTTTCTCGCTTTGATGATTGAAATCGAAGTCCTATCTTTGAGTAGCATATTTTGTTAGTTTGTCATACTAGTGAGATTCATAGCATTTCTCGCAGGGAACAAAATCTCAAAATGCACTATTTCAATTTCTACATTCTTGCAGCTCATCGGATGCCCAACCGATCAGAAATTTCCGATTTTTTTGCAACCAGCTGACCCAGCGGACGGCATTTCTTTCAGCGTGAATTTTCAGATAATACAACTGTTTGTAGAACAGCTGTTTATGTATAAAGTGACTGATAAGCAACCGATAGGCTGCAAAGAATGCAGACTTTATGAATTGTCGGTGTTTTAGTGATACTGTAATGTAGTAATGTTGCATTGATTGCGGACAAATTTGATCATATTTATTTATATATCTTTGAATTTCTTTTTGTAAATTTGGATGGTAAATTATATTTTCTAATTCGTAAAAAATTTCATGATTATTTTTCGAATGTTGTGTATAAATTGTTTGTATTAAATTACTTCTGCCTGTTATATCTTCCAATAAGGTACACGATTTTATGGTTTTCAAATTTTTGTTCACAGCAAAATAGGAAATACATATACTCGTATAGTTTTTGGAATTCCAAAAACAACTCCATACTTGGTATGAAAACTGCAACTAATCCTTTAGTCGGTAATATTGTTCTCATAACCTCCTTAAGGTCACTTGATGCTTTTATGACGATTTGCTGTCTTATTTTATTTTTAAACATTCTTTTTGTTGTTTTCTTTTCCGTTACCCCTACATCAATAACTGTTAAGGATTCTACACTAACGAACTTACTTTTATTATCACCGCTTTCCACCAAAATTTTCAAAAAAGACGTGTCTGTTAGCGTCGTACTTGGAATCGTGTAAAACACACACATACTAGCGAAATTTCCTGCTGTCAACATAGCATGTATAAAACAAAGAAAGAAAAAAATTAAGCAAAAATTATCAGAAGAACTGACGCACTGGATTGTGCTGGACGCTGAAGTGATTTAGTCAGAGGGAGTAATTGTTGGAGCAAAGACTTCATCATCGGTGCACGTGTCGCGGAGGCCCTGCCCGAACCTAATCTAATATCTCAGTTGCGTCAAACAAACTGTAGCGAAGCAGTGCAGTTAACTGTGAATGTCGCTTCGAAGTCACACCTTGCACAAACTTGTTTGCTTGGCGGGCCCTCATCCAACAACAACTACGTAAACATTCGAATGTGTTGAATTTGTAAGAGATAAATTAATGTGTAAACAGTGCGTGAGGTTGACTCATTTCTTTTTACTTTGTTGTGATTTCGCGATTCGTACTAACCATTGCTTGGATGTTTGTTAACATTTCTACATTTTGGATAATTTTAATAATAAACGCTGTTCTTACGGCTGCTTTGTTAACATACAAAATAGCGAATCACGATATTATATAAACTTTGATTCTTTATAAAAGCAAGAGATGGAGGAAAAGCTCAAACAGTTAAAAGGAACGGAAAGTGCTATTTTTAAGTTTACTGCGAACACGCGTAAGACTGCCAAATTAAAACAAACTAAAGGATTCTTGGCTACTCGTAAACAACTTCTAGATCAATATTGAGTTAAATATGTTGGGCTCCACATTGAGACTACTGCAGAAACCGATTGTAAGTCCATGACCAATTGTAACGCTAAGGTAGCTATTACTGAGTATGATGTTATCGAATATTGTTATGCTGAGACTATGGGTGAGTTACAGGAATTTTTTGATGATTTGTCTTCAATAGCAGATTCCGGTGATGGAGAGCATCAACAATCCTTTATTGGCACGAGTCACACTCCTGCTCAAAGCCTACCAGAAATTAAAATTCCACCATTTGATGGTTCTTACTTAAATTGTTACTCCTTTAAGGATCTTTTCACATCTATAAATATCGAGCGACTGCAGTATATTAAGGATTGTCTTGTTGATGCAGCTGCTCATTCGCTTGACAACATTACCATGACTGATGGTAACTTCAATGTAGCATGAAGTTTGCTTACGATGCTCATATAAATCACTAAACTACCAGTGGCTCAAAAGGAAAGCGCCTTTAATCTGCGAAATTTGCTGGTGTGATTTGCTGTTCGCGCTTTAGAGCAGCTGGAGCTGCCTGTAGAATACTGGGATGATTGGCTTGTTTTCACTATTATCCATAAATTGGATCAAATGACGAGAAAAGCTGGGGAGCTTTCCCTATTTCCGGTAATGAAATACCTACCTTTAAACAATTAACTGAGTTTCTAGAAAATAGAACTCACTCACTAGAAATCATTCAGAGCTCTCCGGACTCAAAGCCTGTCGTCAAAGATTTTACAAATTTTAAAGGTAAAACCCAACATGGGGTCAAAAGCTATCGTCGCAGACCTGGGCGCTGTCCTGGGTATTCAGGCAAATATATCATCATGTTCTGCAGCGATTTTAAGAGGAAATCGCCACAAGAGCTATATCAGTTCATCGAACAAGGCAACATGTGCATTCAGAATGCACGTCAGCTAGACAATGCCAAACTGCCACCTCATGCATCACTCTATGCAGCATGACAATTGCTGCTGATAGAAATACCATCTTTAAATAACGCTATGATAGCAAATGTGCTCAGGAGTCAGACGCACCCAAACCTGATATTATATTCAAACCACCTCCCATTTACCTACGAGAACGTAACTCCAGTAAATTAGTTGCAAAGCTTACCGAGGTCATTGGTCCTAAATATTTCCATGTCACCCCTCTTGTTAAAGGAAATATCCAGGAAACAAAAATCGAAATACATAGTGAGAGCAATTACAGAGTAGTTATAAAAAACTTCGACACTGAGAAAAAAGCTACTACACCTATCAGCTTAAAAGTGGCAAAGACCTTACCACTGTCATAAAGGGACTTGAATCAGATATTCCCCCTGCTGAAGTCAAAGAAGCACTACATGAAGCAGGGTTCGCTGCCCGCTCTATTATAAATATAATAAATCGCAACAGAATCCCTCAGCTATTGTTTCGCGTAGAATTGGAGCCTGAAACCCAAAAGCTTAAAAAAGGAGAAGTGCATGGTATTTATAATCTCCGCTATCTTATGCATCGCAGAATTACTGTGGAGGAGCCTCTCAAACGAAACGGCCCAGTTCAATGTTCTAATTGCCAAGAATTTGGGCACACAAGGTCCTACTGCACTCTTCGTAGTGTGTGTGTTGCCTGTGGTGATTTACACCCCACATCAGAATGTACGAAGACTAAAACTGTTAGAGCTGCTAGAAAGTGCAGTAATTGTGGTGGTAACCATACTGCCAACTACAGAGGTTGCCCTGTATACCAGGAAATTGAGAACAATGACCCTCAGTTAAAGAATAAGCGCACTCAACCTAGTCCAAATATACCGCCCATTGCACAACCACAGAAGTCAATTCCATACCCCAATACAGGGACGACGTATGCATCTGTACTTAAGTTAGGGAAGGATCAGCAGTCCGGGACTGGCTCAAATCTGCATAATTTTGAAGGAATGATAGCAACGCTCACACAATGTATGACGCAGTTCATGACCTCCATACAAACAATGATTCAAGAGATGATGAGAAACCAAAACCAGGTCATGCAGCTTCTGCTATCCCCGAAATGGACGTACTTAAGATCTGTCAATGGAATGCAAACGGTGTAAGCCAGCACATGTTAGTAATCAATTAATTTTTACTCTCTAATGAAATCGACATACTTCTTATATCCGAAACCCATCTAACCGAAAAACACAATTTTTACATACCGGGATATAAATTCTATGCTACAAAGCATCCCGCTGGCAAAGCCCATGGCGACACTGGAATCCTAATCAAACAAAGAATAAAACACTTCGTTATGGAAGAATAAAACAAGGAGTACTTACAAGCAACATCAGTTTGTCTGGACGGATGGGAGGATAACTTAACAATATCCGCTGTGTACTGCCCACCTAGATTTAAAATAACAAGTAACCAGTTCTCAGACTTCTTCTCCACACTTGGAACAAGTTTTCTAGCTGCTGGCGACTACAATGCCAAACACACTTACTGGGGCTCACGACTAACAACACCAAAAGGAAAACAATTATATAACTTTATGCTTTCGAACACCAAGATTGATATTATCTCTTCAGGACAACCATCGTACTGGCCGACAGACCCACGTAAGATACCTGACCTTATTGATTTTGGAGTTGCTAGAAACCTAAAACGAGAGCAACTCAAAGTAGAACACCTTAACGACCTCTCTTCAGATCACTCTCCTATTATAATACATCTCAACAAAAAGTTACGCCCTACCTACGAATTCACACCCACTAAAACTTGCGGGCTGAAATACAGAAAATACATCAGTAGTCATCTCAGCCTAAACCCACGTCTCAAAACTAATGAGGACATTGAAGCATTTCTGGAACAATTTACCTCGACCCTAAGATTAGCTGTGCGCCACTCTGCGCACAAGCGTGACAACAACTGCAACAGCATCCGGCGCCCACAAACCTCAACCCAAATCGATATTCACCTTACTGAGAAAAGGAGGTACGCATCGTGAATGGCAAAAATCCAGGTCCCCTTTCCTAAATTGGAAGTTATCTATTGCCAGTGAAAATTTTAGAAAAGCCTTGCGTTTAGAATCAGATCGTTGCCTGGACCAATATATCCAAAACCTTTCTCCGACTGACGTCACCAATTACTCTCTGTGGAAAGCTGTCAGAGAAATGAAAGCACCTACACGCGGAATTCCACCGATTCGTACAAAAAACGGAAACTGGAAAAATGATCAAGGAGTTACCCCAAATGGCCATCATCTTACTTACTTCACTATTTAATGGCTTGTTGCGCTTAGGATACTTTCCTAATGCCTGGAAAGTTTCAGTAATCACAATGATCCCGAAACCAGGAAAAGACGCCTCCCAGTCGTCATCATATTGTTGGGGTCCTTATCTGCTTGTCGGCGAGAGACGTCTTCTGGAATGTCCTGTCGTGGCTTGTCCTGCGCGGGAACCTGTAAACCTACATCACTTCCTTAAATGAGCACTGCACTCTTTTGGGTTTAAAACAATAAGCAACTTTATTCTTAATATACTAGTTCTTATATGCTATTAACAGATGAACATTACAGTCTACGTCTTGACTTTTCTGGTGTCCCAGTTACGCAATTGTTATTTGGTGTCAGTTGCTCAAGCCCACTGACCTACTGAAGTAAAAGTGTCGTCGGTGCATTATAAATGCCTCTCGTCAGCTTGACTGCGGAACTGTGACACCCTAAAAGTTTACATCATAATTAATGCATAAATACTATTCATTTACAATATTTGCACCCTAAAAATATGTGCGTTCTTAATGAATTTAATAGGAGCCGGTGCTGTGAGTCAACTACGCGTAGGTAGCTTGATTCTAGCTCACAACATCCCTCCCCTCTTTCTAAAAGAAGTTAGTGCAACTAACTTCCATTAAATCTCTTTTTCTTGCACTGTAAACAATTATGTGCATCTATTTAACTCTATAGTACATATATATAGTTTATTTTATTTTTCCCTTAAAATCGCCATTTTTGGGTTCTATCACGGTTTTTTTTTACTCTTTTATTCTTTTATTTTCGATATATTTTTTTTTCTCTAGCTTTTATTTTCTGTTGTAGTTTTCTTTCTTTTATTTTTTTTCTTTACTTTGTTTTTGTTTTTTCTAATTTTCATCTATCATAATTTTTTTTATATTCCCCTTTTTATAACTTGGTCTTTTATTGACTCTTTTCTCATTGGCGTATATACAAACATCTATATAATAACACAATTATATTCTATACCTAAAACCTTATATTATACTGCGCCCTCTGCTACCTGCTGGTCCAGTTGACGACCGTCGTTGTCGGAGTGAAATCCCTCGATGAACTCTGCATACCCCTCTCTTCTTTCTGGACCGGTACGTGCCAAGATGATGCAAGGTTGTGCGACTAGATGCGCTTCTGACGAAGTCAAAATAAATATTCGATATTCGCTTAGTGAGTGACAATGGATATTTTCTCATTGGAGAAATCGTTACGAAGTTTAGCCGATAAAGCTTGGCTATGTTATGTTCAATCTTTTCGTGGTTAAAACGATTTTTTGCGCCAGGAGATTATTCTGTGAAGCTAATTGAACGATGGTAGTTGTGGCTGTTATTGTTATTGTAGCCGTTTCTCGGTGAAATTACGGAGTAACCTCGGGTTTTGACTAAAATTATCTCTTCTTCATTCTAGACAATAATACAATATACATACTGATATATGTAATAATGGCAGACACGTTGGATTCTTTATACGGACAACGTACATGTTAGTATTTTTCATGCCATTTCGTCAGTTATGCAATAAAACTCAAGTATTATTAGACTTTTACTAGTCAGATAGAGACTCTTCTATTCGGCCGATACCATCTCCATTTTTTTATAAGCTTAAATCGTAGTCATCTCGCACATGGGAAGTTGAAAGCTCTTTCACTCTTTCATATAAAAATGAATTCTCACTAATTTCGTTTTCATTTTTTTCCAACCAAAAATTATCTCTGGACATCATCGTTGCAAATTTCGTATTATCATTTTGCGGCTTACTGATTACCTTCTTCCACGTCTTCTTATTCAGTCAGATTTTTGTTCGCTGCTCTTGCATTTCATATACTGGTCTCCTGGGTGTTGGTTAACATCTTACTCAGTCTTCGACGCTGCAGTAAGTCCCTTCCAGGTTCATGCTGCACCATATTGAACCAACCAGATGTCTTTGTTTGTTCACCAACGCCTGAATATCTAAAAACAATACGCTTAACTTATCGGACTGCCGAGTTTTAATTATTCTTACTGGCTATTACATTTAGTTCATTTTTAATATTCTTGCTAACGAAAATAGTAAATTTTATGTGTTATTTAAATTTATATATCGTATATCTAATACGTCTTAATAACCAAACTATAAATAAGTAATAAAAACAAATATTATTAATTCTTTACAAATATTATTAATTATTTATGATACAATTTTCTTTAAATTGTTAGCGGCATTAAAACTTTAAATCCTTCTCAAATATATACATTTTACAACAATTTGCTTCATACATAAAAATTATTTTCTAATTAAATTATATGCCGCCCAAAAAAAATTTTTTTAAATCAATTCTTGGCAAAACTAGTGCCTCTTACATAAGCGAGTACATAAAAGATAAATTTATTATTTATTTTTTCTTTTCTTTAGACAATTCATTATTCCTTTCATATCATTTCTCTTTTTATATATCTTTTTAAAATTTTCAATTCTGAGCAAATTCTATTGCCCCCTGACATAAACCAGAATATTTAAAACAAACCCGTTTATGTGAAAACATTGTCCATTGCATGACTATATCTTTCATCGTATACAATTGACTTTTTATTTAAATTTACTTCTAGCATGATATGTATATATCCATTAACGATTCTATTTTCCATCCTGTAATTAGCTCGTATATGGCTACATACATACATTCGAGGTGCTTTAAATTACCTAGAATTAATTGCTAATGTTATTTTCCCCAATTAAATATACATTTTTTTCAAATTTTCATACGTTAATTTCCTAATCAATAAACAGTAAAAACCCCCTACTGGGGTTAGTACCTTGTTATAGGCTTCCCTGGCTACTCGTTTAGCACAATCCTGGTTTTCTCTGACCAATTCGTGCGCTCGCTGTAACTGATACTTTTGCACTTTATTCGGGTCATCAGCATTGTATACAGGCGCACATTTGCGCTTCAAATTCGCTGGCATGTTGAAATCAAACCCGTAGAGTGTTCTAAACGGAGTTTGCTTCGTTGATACATGCACAGTATTGTTGTGTACATGCATTGCCGTGGTTAACCATTGATCCCAATTCTAGCCGTCTTCTTTGGCAAAACTGCGCAAGTACTCGGCCAGAGGTCGATGACTACGTTCCAATGAGCCATTCGCCTGTGGATGATATGGTGTTATGTGCAACTTCTTGATTCCCAGCATTTTACAAGTTTCTGAGAATAGTTTTGATACGAAATTTGAACCATTGTCGGTTATCAAAACCTTAGGTATGTTGTATCGTGCTATAATTTCATCAAAGAATGCTTTGGCTACCGTACCTCCTTCCGCATCGGGTATAGCCACGCACGCCATATACTTTGAGAAATCATCTTGGAACGTCAATATGTACTTGTTCCCCGAAACTGTCTCAGGTAAAATACCTACAATATCCATATGAACTTTATCAAATGGTTGTTTTGGTGTGTCAGTTAACACCATTGGCATCTTTGTTAGCCTTGAACTTTTGTTGGCCTGGCACTTTGGGCAACTCTTTACATATTTTTTTATGTCTTTGAGCATACCTTTCCATCCGTATACTCGCCTAATTCTGTCATGGGATTTCCAGAATCCCTGGTGTCCACCTAGAGGTGAATCATGGAAACCCTTTAACACAGCCTGGATATCTTTTTTATCCTCCAGCCATTCCACACTACTGGCTCTTTGTTCATTAGCAGCGTCACCTGCATTGCTAACATTTCTTGTTGCATCAATTTTATCCCCTTGAAATCTCTCGGCCTTCTCCTTATCTGACCGTGCTTTGGCCCTCGCTTGCACTACTGATACCTTCTGTGCCTGCGGTACTCTGCTGAGTGCATCCGCATTCAGATTCTTTTTCCCAGGTTTGTAAATGATTTCAAAATCATACTCAGATAATTTGTGTCTGAACCTGGCTAGCCTAGACGTTTGGTCTTTCAAGTTGGCTATGCCTCTCAACGGCTGGTGATCAGTGTATATCTTGAATGGGCGTCCTAGCAGATATGCCCTAAAATACTATGGCTAGAAAATCCTTTTCTATTGTGGAGTATCTCTTCTCCATATCGCTAAGCGCCCTGCTTGCGAATGCTATTGGTCGGTCATTACCGACTTCCCCTTGTGACAATACTGCCCCTAATGCTTCATTCCTAGCATCAGTGGTCAACAAAAAGGTTTGCTCAAAGTCGGGGTACGCCAAAATCGGTGGCGAGCTAATTATTTCTTTTAGCCTCTCGAATGCTTGCTGACATCTCTCTGTCCATTCGAACTTTGCTTCTTTTCGTAGCAACTTATTAATTGGCAACGCAATTCGCTAGTCCTTCCACGAATTTCCTATAATAGTTCACTAGTCCTAGGAATGCTTGCACTTCCTTACTGTTTCTCGGAATCGCTAAATTTTTAACGCATTCCACCTTCTGCGGGTCAGGCAGTGCTCCAGCCTCTGAGCAACGATGGCCTAAATAAACCACCTCTCTTCGCAAAAATTGACACTTCTCCGTGTTCAATTTCAAATTGTGTTCTCGTAATTTCTGGAGCACCTTGCACAAGCGTTGCGAATGCTGCTGCAAGTTCTTCCCATAAATTACAATATCATCGAGATCCACAAAACAATCTAACCCTTGCAAGCCTGTTAGCACATGGTTCATTAGCCGTTGGAAGGTAGCCGGTGCTCCTGTTAATCCGAACGGCATTCTATTAAACTCATAATGCCCTAAACCGGTGCTGAACGCGGTTTTCTGCTTATCTTGGGTATCCACTAGAACTTGGTGGTAGCCACTCGCTAAATCAAGTGTAGAAAAATATCTACTATGCTCCAATTGATCCAGAATTTCTTCTATCCTTGGAATTGGGAACACCTGCTTGATAGTGGCGTCGTTCAATTTCCTAAAATCGACGACCATTCTCCACTTCTTTTGACCCTGAGCACCTCCCTTCTTTGGTACCAACATTATTGGTGAGTTCCAAGGCGAGATACTCGGTGAAATTATGTTATCTTTTAACATTCCTTCCACTTGCCTATTTACCTCATCTTTGTGAGCTTGTGGCAATCTGTATTGCTTCTGGTTTATTGGTGGTTGATCCACTCTAGTAGGTATTTCATGCTCTATCTCGGGTGTATATGTCAACTGGTCTCCTTCCAGCAAAAATATGTTATGGAATGACGCACAAATGGCTTCTATTGATGCCTTCTCTTCTGAGTTTACGCTTGGGTCTAACTTCAGTGATTCTAGCACTCTCTCCATTCTTTTTCTTATATCTACTTGCTTAATTTGATTAACCGATCTATAAGTCGGTTCTTTAAAATTATCATAACTAGTGAACTTAGGCCTAAAATCCTCATCCATCAGATAGTCCTTTTCTGAGGCGTTGAGTACATAAGCGTACACCTTACCCTTGTCAACGTGCGTTATGGTTTCTCCCATATATACGCCCTCCGCTAGCTGCTGCTTGTGCAAAACAACAGTCATAAGTTCCGCATAGTAACTACTCTGGTTGACCTTGCATTTACTACCTCCATACTATTCTTAACCTTACTCACGGTTCCTTCCTGCCATGACTTTAATGGAAGAGTGAGGATTCTATTCTTATTATTATCATAAAATGATAACTGCTTGTCAAGCGCATCCAGTATGGTGCGTCCCCAAAGATTATCGCGGCCAATTATCCCATCAGCCGGGATAACTTTCCTATCCACTTCCACTGCGTGCACTCTAAAACTCATACCCTTAACTCCACTGTGCCCTATTCTGAGCGACCCCAATGTCCTAATGCACCCTCCAAACGCTCCGTTAAGCGTTCTTACGTCCAGTTGATTAATGTCTAGCCCCTTTCGTAAAACACTAGATTTTACGAGGCTAGTGTCCGCCCCTGAAGCTACTAATAGCACTAGCTGCCTCCTCGCAGGGTATCTCGATGAAGGCATCACCTATCCTGCTCATAGCGAAGCAACCTCCTTTTGTTCCCAATATGGACGTGTATCCACTCCCTAACTCTTCGTGATACTGGAGAGCCTCTTGCTCCTCCTTCTCCTGGACTGTAGTTCCTACATTACTAGTCCCACGTACTTCTGGCCTAATTATTACTCTCTTTATTTTGGCTTTCCAGTCTACTGGCCTCGACTGGGCCGCTGGAAGTTTCCCTGGTTCCTTTGTTGGGATTGTCTATCCCTGCATTCCGCTGCCCGATGTCCCATTTGTCCACATGAGAAACATCTCAACCCCTGTTTGGTGTTGCTTATCATTGCTTCACTTCTGGAATTGCAATTTGGTCGCTGCTGACCACTCCCAGTTCTGAAAGGATTTCTTCCTTGGCTAATTCCTTCCGTTGAATTAACTCTGGGTCTACTGACCCCTGTCCTGCTGTCCCTCAAGGGTGGATCCGGGCGCCTCGTAGCTGGCTGCCTTCTATTCTGACTCCATTCTGTGTCTCCTTGGCACTGTCTACTTGCCTCATGACCATAAGTTTGGCACTCCATACAGTAGGGCGTGTTTTTGCGTGTAATGCACTCATCCCTTGTATGACCTTGCTTACGGCAGAACGAACATGTGGGTGCCCTCTGTACAAACCCCCTGTACGGATTTCTCGGATTCGCGGCTCTGCTGTCGGAGACACCGGGATTATATGTTCCTCTGTATATGTTTGGGACGTAATTACTTCCATCTCTGTTCACGACAGCGGCGGTGAACATGTCCTGTCTATTTTCCAACATGTGTACCTCGCCTAACCCAGCCGTACTCCGTTCCACGAGAACTTGTGCTCTAATCGCTTCCTCTACTAATTCCTCCAGAGATCCTGTTCTGCTATTCAGCATATGAATCTTTAGAACGGAGTTGCGGAGCCCCACCACGAAAGTTGTCAACACCGACTCGTCAACTTCGTGTAATAACGCTGTATCTCCAATGCCATTGTACTTATTCCTGATTATTTCCTGGGCCATCATCTGAAGTGACTCTAAACGCCTGGCAAAGGCACGTATGTCTTCACTTGCCAGCTGCTTCCCGATTCTTATTTCTTGGGTTATGTCCTCCAAAGATCTCTCCTTCACAAGGTTGTACGCGTCTCCAAATAACCTTTGCTTAACACAGTCGAAGAAATCCTGCAACTCATCAGGGCTTATGCTTCGCTTTGCAAGCTCACAACCTTGAATGAATCTGTTAACTTCTGAGCGTAAATCCTCTGAAGCTGCACCAGTAAACACAGGTACTAGCCTGGCCACTGTCTTTGAAATCTCCTCTATACCCATTTTGCGTATTTTTGTTTTACTTATGACCGGTAAAACTTGAGCGCTATTTTTTTGGGTGGTTCCTAGATTAAATTCCCCCGGATCTGAGAGGTAATTGACCAATGACGGACTCAAACTAATTAGTCTTCGATCGTTTGTTCGTACAGGCGAAATACTGTCCACAGTATTGGGGCTTTCCTGTACTGTTACTGCTTCTGGCTCTTTTGGCGGATATCCCTTATTTTTATTAGTTATCGGACGTTCTGGAGAAAAAGGCTCGACACCGATTTCAGATGCGCCAAACAAAAATTCTGCTTGCCTTTCTTCATTAAGTACTAATTTTGGCTTTACCATGCGGCTTATCCCTTCTGGTGTTAAATACTCCGGCCAGCGAACTTCAGGAGGCAATGTCAATACTGTCTGTGTCAATCCAGCCGATGCTGATTTTGATCTCTCCTTTCTATGTGAGTTGCTATTGGTCGCCCGTCCTCTTTTCAATCCTGCACACTCCTTCTCCAACAGCGCTGCTGCTTCCTCTGTTTCCGACAATCTCTGAGAAAGTTCCTTTACCTTATTCTCAAGATACTCTTTTTGTGCTCTCCAATCTTCTGCTTTCTTCTGAAAACTGAACAACTTTTCTTCTGTTCTTTTTTGGATTGCCGTTAAGGCTTGATCCGCTACTTCTAATGGTGACACAGCCCCTCCGGCATTCGCCTGCTTCCACAATTCCTGAGCTTCTTCCCTGCTCGTACTGGCTTCGAACTGGTCAACTATTTTCCCAGTAAACAGTTCCACCTCTGACTGCATTGATTTCAATCTGTTCCTTACTTCCTCGTCTGGCGAAACCAAACTCACTATTTGTTGCCCTAGTCCTTCTAATTCAGAACTAAATGTATCTGCCCATTCGTTGACCAGACTATTTATGTAGTCTGCGTAATTTTCCTCAAAATATTTTCCCTTGCCGTACTCAACTGCGTGAGGCAACAACAGTCCATGATTATTGTTGAACTCTCTCCCTAGATTTTGCAACTGTGTTATTCGCTTGCGGTAATACACGTTGTCCTTACCTAAACTGCCGTCTTGCTTAAAATTACGGACCAATTACTTCGCCAATTTGCTCCTGCATCAGCATTAATCCTGGCGCTTCCTTCGTCATATGCCACATGCCAGAATAGATGGCATATCCCCATTACAAATAAAAATCCAATATTTGTTAAAACTTGTTACAATATTTTATTCGATCTTACTTAATGATTCAAAACAGAGTTATTAAAAAAAAAACATTCCACCGTAAATTCTATCTTTATATACATATTCTGCTATACTTGTTTTCCATCACAAAGTTCCGCTGTCTACCGGCGTCCATTCAGTCCTTCCACCAATGCAAATTGGTCCTTGGCTTCCTCACAGATACTCCTTGATTTCCTCTCACCATCTTTAATCCTCCCAAGAATCCATAGAAAAGGCCATATGTTTGTAAAAACCGAAATTTGATTTACCGGCAAAAGTGTCTTGATTCATTCCCGGAAATTTGAATCCATATTTAAAAATAAACCCGTAACGTATGCGCCACATAATAATAGCATTTAACTGTTATCTTCAACATTGCTACGCAAATTGTAGTTTCCGAACTACAGAATCTTTGATGCAACAACACGTGTTGTAAACACTTCTTGAAATATTTTTTCCTAATACCCTAAGCTCAAAATGCCAAATATTTAAATCAAATGTTCTATGTTTGTTTTCAAATAACATAAATTTAGAACATCAGAATTTAAACAATATAAAAATAATTTAAATGTCTCCAATATAGATGACATGGCTTAATAAACCATATAAATGTCCCTCACGACAAACAAACTCAAATCCCCTACAAAAAAAATCCTCACAGCTTGGATGAACATACATAGACCGTCCGATCATACTGACGGTTTATGGTTGCCATTCAAAGCTGCGTGCAACAGCGCAAACCCGCCTGTATGTTGCAACTTCTTTGACCAGCGCTACGGCGCCTTCAGGGTCGCAGAAGTATCTACTTAGATTACGCTAATATACACTCTACTCACCAACATTTTTTCGATGATATCTTTTTCCTTAGTGTCCTTAGTTGCGGTCCTTCGAATTCGTTGCAGGATGCCTCTCTGCTTCAGGGTTCCTTGCCCTGGGATTCCTCCAATAGGTCCTTTAGACCGGCTGCGCTAAAATGTTGGGGTTCTTATCTACTTGTCCTCGGGAACGTCCTCTGGAATCTCCTGTCGCGGCTTGTCCTGGGCGGGAACCTGTAAACCTACATCACTTTCTTAAATGAGCACTGCACTATTTTGGGTTTAAAACAACAAGCAACTTTATTCTTAATATACTAGTTCTTATATACTATTTACAGATGAACATTGCAGTCTACGTCTTGACTTTTCTGGTGTCCCATTGTTATTTGGTGTCAGTTGGTCAAGCCCACTGACCTACTGAAGTAAAACTGTTCTCGGTGCATTCTAAATGCCCCTCGTCAGCTTGACTGCGGAACTGTGACACCTTAAAAGTTTACATCATAATTAATGCATAAATACTATTCATTTACAATATTTGCACCCTAAAAATATGTGCGTTCTTAATGAATTTAATAGGAGCCGGTGCTGTGAGTCAACTACGCGTAGGTAGCTTGATTCTAACTCACAACAATATAGACCGATAAGCCTCCTGCCTATCTTATCAAAAGTCGTAAAAAGGCTTTTTCTTCCAAAACTAATGCCGCATATAAACGAAAACGCACTATTCCCACTCACCAATTTGGCTTCCGCGAACACCATATTACAATAGAGGAGGTTCATCGAATAGTGAACGAGATAAAAAACGCATTCGACAAAAAGCAATATTGTTCAGCCATCTTTTTAGATGTGGCGCAGGCATTTGACAAGGTCTGGCACGAGGGGCTTATTTACAAAATAAAAAAACGGTTGCCCACAAAAGTACACGACATGTTGGAATCGTATCTGAGGGGCAGAAAGTTCAAGGTAAGGCACAATAATGCTTACTCTAAATGCTTTGACATCAAAGCTGGCATACCACAAGGAAGCGTGCTAGGTCCGGTGTTGTATCTACTATTTACCTCAGATCTGCCTACCAATAAATACTTAACAACAGCAACTTTCGCAGACGATATAGCTATCCTTAGCATTCATCCGAATTCCAAAATCATCCCGTGACTTAGAAGATCATCTGGTCCTAGTAACAAATTGGTTGGCTGACTGGCGAATAAACGTTAATGATTCGAAAAGTACGCATATTACCTTTACTATAAAAAAGGTACATGTCCAGCGATAAAACTCAACAACGTTCCTATTCCTCAAGCAAAGGAGGTGAAGTACCTAGGAATTCATCTTGACTCACGTTTGACATGGAAGCGCCACATCGAAGCCAAAAAAAAACAAATGACTTTGAAAGCAAATAGCCTACACTGGCTCATGCATACAAATTCCAGGTTGAGCCTAGAATATAAAACACTGCTGTACAAAGCCATTATAAAACCAATTTGGACTTACGGTAGCCAGTTGTGGGGCGGCGCAAGCAACTCTAACATAGAACTGATTCAAAGAGCGCAGTCCAAAATTCTAAGAACCATTACTTGTACTCCTTGGTTTATAAAGATTACAAACATTCACAGAGATCTGAACATTCCGCTCGTAAAAAAGAAAATGTTTGACGCCAGCTTAAAATATGCGCAAAAAATCAAAGAGCACCCAAATCATCTAGCTTGGATACTAGCATGTAATAGGGTTCCAAGTCGCCTAAAACGTACGAAATCACCAGCACAACTAAAATCATGTACAAACACTAATATAACATTTATTACAGTAACTAACATATAACATTGTGATTACTAAAAAGCACTAAGCATTGGCAAGGTGTATTAATATTAATTATTTAGTTTGTAAGATATGCTTACTTATTGTTAGTCTAAGCTTAAAAGGTATAGAAAATAAATATATCAAATATAAAAAAAAAAATGGTAGCAAATGTTGCGAAATATGAAAATTTGCAAACCCCTATATTACCATCGGCTAAGCACAGCTATTGTTTCTATATTGTCTGACAGCAGTCACAAGCTTACTTTAAGAGGGTTATTTGACAGTGGAGCTGAAGCCTCATTCATAAGCGAAATTGCCACAAAACAACTGCGTTTGAAATGAGTTCTTACTCATACCTCAATTAATGCAGCAAGCGGTGGAAAGATTGCACTAGCGCGAGGTATTGTTAAATTTGCGGTTCGATCATTAAAATTATTATTTGAGGTTAAATGCATGGTACTAGTTATCCCTCGTTTGGTAGCCTGACTCCATCGTTTAAAACTTCAGATATACCATCGACTTTCAAGATCTTGATTTGGCGGATCCAAGCCTCAACTCTCCTGGACGAATTGACCTCAATTTTAGTGCTGCAGACTATGCGAAAATTCTCAAGACTATACTCTTTATCTTCTCTGCACAGCGGACATACCAAAACCAACAGATTCCATGCTGGCTACGTTTGCAGACTACACTTTAATACTATCCGCCAACAAATGTATAAAAGAAGGGACAGAACAAGTCAGAGTAGTGCTAAGCCAAGTAATAAATTAGTTCCACAAATGGGGTATCAAAATAAACGAAGAAAAAACAGTACAAATCATATACACTACAAAAAGGAAGTACATCCCTGTGAATATCTTTTTGAATAATAAAAAAATCGCTCTTGTCAATAAAGCTAAATACCTGGGTATTGTAATAAAAAAAAATTTACATGGGAACCTCATATAATCTGCAACCGAAATCAAATAAAATACAAATTCAGACAACTCTATCGGATCCTCTGTAACAACTCAAGATTATCAACAGAAAATCAACTCCTTTTGTATAAAACTATAATAAAACCTATATGGACATACGAGATCCAAATATGGGGTACTGCCTGCCCGATAAATATCAACATTTTTCAGTGTCTACAAACTAAGATTCTTCGAACCATAGTAAATGCACCCTGGTATATAACCAATGCGGACCTACAACGAGATCTCAACATCCCTACCGTAAAAGATGAAATCAAATAATAAGCAGACGACATCAAACTACTCTTTGTAATCACACAAATGTCAAAATAAGAAATATACCAGAACAAGAAACCAACACAAGAAGACGACTAATAGGGCCCATACACGACACAAGCATGCTGACGAAATCCAGTGATTGTACAAGCCGATTGACCGTGTATGGGCTTGTTGTGCGATTGAACCATCTGATTGTGTAATATCAAAATGAGTTTGATATTTTTATGATTGCATCAGCATGCTGGTGTCGTGTATTGCGAAAATATCTCATTTTGGCAGAAGTTTTCAAGCAGTAAACAGCGCGCGGCTATGAATTCGAGAGAAAAAAATTTTGGGAAGAATTCCTCGAATTATATGAATCAATGCCGTGTTTGTGGAGAATTAAAAGTTCCGAGTATTGTAATCGCGAATTAAAAAATCAGTGTTATAACAAAATGATAGAAAAACTAAACGAAATTGATCCAGATGCGAATAGAGATAAAGTTGTTAAAAAAATTAACATTTTCCGAACAAATTATAAGCGTGATTTAAGAAAAGTAAGGAAAAGTGGAAAATCTGGTGCGGGAGCAGAGGACATATTTGAGTCTTCATTGTGGTATTTCGATAAACTCCACTTTTTGGAAGAACAGGAATGTTCTAGAGAAGGAAAATGTACCATGGACACTGAAAGCATGGAGGTAAATATGAGAACTTAATTATAATTATTTTATAATATATTATTTTAATTTTTACAGACTGAGCCAGGCGATGAAAAATTAGAAAAACCACCACACAAAAAACCAAAACTCACAGCCGAAGATAACTTATTGAAAATAGCTTGCCAGAAATTAACAAGCAGTGACGATTCCAAATCTGGTTTAGCAAAAGGATGGGAAACTCAGTATGAGGAACTGTCGAAAGCACAAAAAGTTTATGCAAGAACAATATTTTCAGACGTTCTTTTTCACGGCTGTCTGGAAAAACTTACTGAAAAAACCGTTGAAGATATACACAAAGTTTTAAAAGGAGTTTCAGCACAGTCACATACTTCATATTTATCGCGGACATCAACTCCATATATCGATGAATATAATATACACTCTTCTCAATCTGAAGATCCATTATATTCACCTCCGCTTGAGCAGACACAAATATTGTTTAGACCTGTTGTCCAAAAAACCCGTCCAGTTATTACTAACCATCAAGTATTAGCAACCGAAAGAATACAACCAATGCAATATCCAATTGCAGAATTTGTTACCAACTTTGTTGATGAATAAATACTCAGAAATAAAATATGTTTGTAAAAGTCACCAAAGTGTATTTTTTATTGAACATCGAATAAATTTATAAACTATTTAATTGTTACTGTTTACATATTGTGTTTTGCCATGGAACAGTTCCTTCAGTGTTAAAATATTGGCAAAATTTATCTCTGACATCTTTTGCGTGATTCCTTGCATTTCTAATAGTAGTTGGAGCCAAATTATCTAGATTTGTATCATCACAGTTCGATGATGTAGGTTCCATTTCATAAGTCAATCTGTTCCTGTTATTGCATGTTTTTTTTTCTCGTAAAAAATTGTGTAGATAACAACAGGTTAACACGATTGTTGTCACTTTCTCAGGTGAAAGATGAATGGTTTTCAACAGTATCCTGAATCTTGATGCCAAAATTCCAAACGTTTTCAACTATTCTTCTAGCACGCGATAAACGATAGTTGAATATTATATTCTCTTTTTTCATAGTCGTATGACTGTACGGCCTCATTAAATTTTGCATCAAGGGAAAAGCATCATCACCTACGAATACATATGGCATTTCTGGACTAAAATCTGGCAATGGTTCCGGGTCAGGAATATTTAAGCCATCATTCGTTAACTTGTCGAAAAATTCCAAATCACTAAAAAGCCCTGCATCTGATGCTCTACCATTCGTGCCCACATGAACCATTAAAAATTGATAGTTTGCATTAACAACTGCCATTAAAATTATAGATATATTTTTCTTATAATTAAAAAAATAGGAGCCAGATCCAGGAGGTTTTGTTATGTTGACATGTTTTCCGTCAATAGCACCAATACAATGAGGGAAGTTCCAAATTTCGCTAAAAGCATCAGCTTCTGCTCTCCACTCATCTCTATTATTTGGAAGCTGGAAAAATGTATAGTAATAGTTTATTATCTTGTTTTATTTCTATTCCGTTTTACTTACATTTATGTAATTTTTAAGCACCTTATTTATCGCTTCGCATGTTTCAATAACAATTTGTCCAATTGTTTGTGGTGCGACAGCCGTCAGGAACTTCATGTCCTCAAAACTATTTCCACTAGCCAAAAACTGCAACGTGACTGCTAACCAATGATACGGGGATATTGGTTCCCTCATCATTGTCCTCTTTTTAATGATAAACGGCGTAACTTTGCTTAACAATTCATAAAAATTTTCTTTATCCATTCTTAAAAAATTGTTTAAATCATCTTCGGCACTGATTGCCAACTCTTTCAGAAGTTTAGTGTCACCTAATTCTTCTTTGTTTTGTAACCACTTCTTCATCCAAACACGCTTTGTTTTATTTTTCTTTCATTTTTTTTGTATTATAATAGCAATAACAATTGCAGCACAAACTTTGTCACTATTCATTGCGACCTTTACCACACACTATTTGTAAAGAAATGAATATTGTACCAACATGTTTGTGTGGTCTGTGCTTCGAGCGTGATGGTACAATCACTTGATTGCGTCAGCATGCTTGTGTCGTGTATGGGCCCTATAAGAAGATGAAAACCAAGAGACCTCCAATATATTTAAATAAGCATACTCTATGTAAGCTACTAAATAAGCTGTTAATTTGTTATCACAAAATCACTTTTACATATTGTTCAAAAATGTATATTGATGGCAATGGTCTGAAATTTTAATGATTATCCCGCTAACATATATAATTAGAATTACTAGGTGTCGATAAGACAGACGTAATATAATTTGAAAAAAAAAAAATCTTGACCCTACACTAAAACAAAATTGCTCTTGGTCACATGCCTAACAGGTTGGTTAACAAGAGAGTTTGTTATTTGCCACAAAATGTGGTGGTAAAGGAATCCATCACCACCACATAACTAAGACGCTTTTCAAAATAGCGATTCAGGCGTGTCACTTAACGATTGTTTGCATATCATATTGGACCAAAGTTGCAAAACGATCTTTCAGCAATTGTACTTAACTGCCATCGATATTTTATCGCATTTACTGGGTTCATCAAAAAGATGTATCGCCAGATTTGGGTCATCGGGAAGAGAGTTCTATGGCGAGCCTTTGCTCGAAACCCATCAGAAATTTGGAGACTCCTGACAGTAACCTATGGTACAAAGTTTACGCCGTATCTTCCTCTAAGCGTCCTTCAAACTCTTGCTAACGATGAACGATACAAATTTCCAGAAGCAGCAATAACAGTTCTAAATATTTATTGTATGACGTTCTGTGTGATGGAGATGACGCTTTCTCTGCGATACAGAAGTGCAGACAGCTCAATCCATTACTCCGAAAAGTCGGGTTTGTGTTAAGGAAGTGGAATTCGAACGTGGAAGTGGAATTCATCGTTCTTGGAAACAACTGCGCAGAACGAGGAGAGGTCCACAGAAAGTGAAGAAATAGCATTCGATGAGGAAACAACGGCTCTTAGCATGATATAGCGCACGCAAACTGACGAGTTTTCCCTCTAAAATCAGTCTTTACTATACAATTCAGTTTTTCACAACACGCCAGCTGCTGTCAGATGTATCGAAGCATTTCGATCCGCCAGGGTTTCTCGCTCCAGTCGTTATACGAGGAAAGATCTTTATTAAGCGTCTTTAGCTAATTGATCTTAATTGGGATGATGATCTACCAATTGACCTTCAAAAGGATTGGATAGATTCCCCCGATGATTTAAATAATCTCTCTTACATCAGAATTCGCATCAATATTTTTATCAGTTGCATGGATTTGCAGATGCATCATCACTCGCCTATGCTGCAGTGGTTTACTTGAGAGCCATGTCAATGTCCAATACAACAGTACGATTGCTCACTGCAAAGACAAAGGTTGCTCACCTGAAACAAGTTACCATACCAAGGCTTGAATTGTGTACTGGGCTTCTTGTTGTTACGACCCGTACAAAGGTGCTTAATACATCACATTTGGCCGACCAAAATATTAGGACATTTCTATGGTCCGATTCTATCACAACACTGTAATGGATTGTCAGCTGAAAAATCATTCGTTATGGTGGTCTGGGCCTTTCTGGCTAAGGCAAGACAAGACGCATTGGCCCCAGCAAACATTAAAACCTCCGGCCCATCTCCCCGAGTCAAAGCCGGTGCAATTATACGCCTCTCAACTAAAAATCCTGACTTCTTTTATATTGGAAAACTACTCCACACTCGATAAACTCCTCGCAACATCAGCTTGGTGTTACCGTTTTATTCATGCTGCACGAAGGAAATCATCTGTTTCTGAACCTGTCTGTCTATGGTCTGAGCGCAATGCTGCATTAAAAGCATTGGGCAAACGCATATAACATAATTTTTTCCAGCCAGAAATTCAGTGCCTTGAGCAAAACAAAACTCTTCCTGCAAGTAGTCATCAAATATAGTTAAATCTGTTCATATACGAGGATGGAACCCTGCCACTGGGTGGTAGACTGAAAAACCCGCATATTTCTATTAGCGACTGCCACCTGATAAAAGTACCGAAAGCTGACTTCTTGACTATTTTACTAATAAGAGCTTCACACCAGCGAACCCAACATGAAGGCACGCAAGCTACATTACAATTTCTCCGACAAAGATGGTGGATAATAAATGGCCATACTGTGGTGATGCATGCTATTCGAAATTGTGTTACGTGTTTTAGACAATATTGCCAGCCTCCGACGCAAATCATGGGTAGTTTGCCATCTGAACGCTGCAATACTTATTTACCATTCATACACACCGGCGTAAATTATGCTAGTCCGTTTAGCATTCGAGCTTCCAAGGGATATGTAGTGCTTTTCATTTGCTTATCAACCAATTGGAGCTTGAGTGCGATCTGACCGCAGAAACTTTTATTGCTTCCCTCAACAGATTTTTTTTAGTACCAGGCATCTGTTGACGTAGCAATGCTGACTTTTGAGGAATTTTATACTGTGCTAAAAAGGATTGAAGCTTGTTCGAGGCCAGTATCAGAGTTGACCGACGATGCTACTGATCTTACAGCCCTAATCCCTGGCCACTTGCTTGTTAGGTGAGCCCTTGGAATCTATTAATGAAACCTTAACTACTAATAAACCTCAGCACACACAAATGCAGCAGGAATTTTGTGCGCAGGTGGTCGATCGACTAGCTACATCAGCTTAAAAACCGATCTAAATGGCAGCAAACTCAGAAGAATATTACCATTGGGCAACTGATACTTCTTCGTGATGAACATCAACCACCAACTCACTGGGTTTTAGGCTGCGCCACCGAAACACATCCTGGTGATGATGGCCATAGCAAAGTCTTCACTATTATGACTAAGGATACTATACTTAAACGTCCAAATTCCAAAATATCTGTGATTCCGTTCGAATCTCAAGCTAAGGATCAGAAAGTAGACGGTCTTCTAAAGTACCAACTGCCGTCGCAGAGCCTGTATGAAGTGGGCTGAAATTTACTAACGAACCTACTTTTATTGTCACCGCTTTCCTACCAATACAACCCTGATTTTCAAAAGAGACGTGTCTAGTAGCGTCGCAGTTGGAATCGTGTAAAACGCACATATATTTGCAACATTTCCCGCTGTCAACACAATAAATTATACGTATGTATAAAACAAAGGAAGAAAGGAAAATAGGTAGCAAAAATTATCAGAAGAAGAGACGAACTGGATTGTGTTGGACGCTGAAGGCTTGAGTCAGAGGGAGTAATTGTTATAAAATTAAGTGTTCTAAAAAACAAAACGAAACTGTCATTTTCTCAAAAAATAACTATTTATGACTGAAAAAAATGTTAAAGGTTTTTCTGATATTCTTATGAAGTAAGTACCACCAATATCTACACTGTGGATCGTCTCTATGTCATCTTCTTCTTTATCGTTTGCACAACTGTTAATTTCTACATCTACTTAGTATTAATTCGTTTTGATTTCCACTTTATTTTCCTAAGATCATTTATTGTGCTAAGATCATCCGCAACGAAATTTTCTTTTCCTTTAATATATTGAAACGTGATTGCATATCAGTGAAACGGGATTGCGTACTTTTAGGATCTCATCTGGAGTTTGAGAATGAGTGCACCACCCTGTGTGGTTATTAGTCAAGACACAATCTATTCGAATAAAAGCTTCTTTCGTTGTAGAGATTGTGGTGTAAAGAGTTATCTCGAAGGTAGGAACTTCCTGAGGTGTGTATTGTTGTGAGCTAGAATCAAGCTGCCTGCGCGTAGTGTCTCACATAATCGACTCCTAATAGATGCCACACATTCTGTGTGATTAGCATTTGTGTTAAAGTTACTTAAGAAAGCACATATTTTTAGGGTGCGAGTATTTAGAATTAATATTACCTATGTAATATTTATTATGTAAACTTTTAGGGTGCTACAGTTTTGCAGTCGAGCCACTGAAGGGCATTGAAAGTTAGAATGCACCATCAACATTTCAGAATGGCGTAGGTCAGTTGGCTTGACCAACTAACACCAATTAACAGGTGCGAAACTGGAACACCAGAAAGGTCAGTTTTTGTATTGTAATTGTGAATTGTAAATAGTATATAAGAGTTAGCATTCTAAGAAATAAAGGCTTGTGATTTTAAAACTAAAAGTGTAATGTAGTGATTTTTCCAAAGAGTGATTTAGGCTTTTCAGATACACGCGCACAGCAGAAGGACGTCCCCCGTCAAACAAGGACAATACCCCAACATTTTGGCGCAGCCGGTAGGATCCAACGTCGAGTGCCAGGAAAAGAGCACTCCTACGCGGGAATCCACCAACAGGAAACCATCAGGATAACTATCCCAAAGTAGTTCAATGGAGGGAACAAAAATGGTGAGTATGCTTATAGTAGGACATTCTAGTATCTAAGTGAATTTTGTCGACGATTCTTCGGTGGCCGTGTGGGCGTTTTTGCGCCGGTCATGCAGAAGAAGCAGCATCGGGGCTGATTAGCCGCTGCGGTTAGGTGACAATAGGTCGATCCAAAAGAAAAATTTTTAGTTACGGTCAGGTTGTATAGGGTTGTTCCACTGAGATTAGGCTCATACTTTTTAATACATTTTGTTTCAGCATTCTCGGGGGATGTGGAACGTGTCTGTTTATTCACGGATTTTGCGTTATTGATTTGAGAACTTGTGTATACCGGTTGGTTTGGTTCGGAAAGAACGTGCCACGGTATAGGGTTCGTACGGTTATGATAGGGGATTTGTGTTTGTTTGTCGGTAGGGACATTTATACGATTCAATTTATATTGTTTTGAAATCAAAATAAAGATTGATTTAATTATTTGGCATTTTGAGTTTAGGGTATTAGGTGAAGAGGTGCAGACAACACGTGTAGTTGCATCAAAGTTTTTGAAGTTCGGAAACTACGATTTGAGTAGCAATGTTGAAGAAAACACTTAGATGCTATTATTATGTGGCGCATACGTTACGGGTTTATTTTTAAATATGGATTCAAATTTCCGGGAATGAATCAAGACACTTTTGATGGTAAATCAAATTTCGGTTTTTACAAACATATGGCCTTTTCTATGGATTTTTGGGAGTATTAAGGATGGTGAGAGGAAAACAAGTAGTATTTGTGAGGAAGTCAAGGACCACTTTGCATTGATGGAAGGACTTAATGGACGCCGGTAGACAGCGGAACTTTGTGATGGAAAACAAGTATAGCAGAATATGTATATAAAGATAGAATTTACGGTGGAATGTTTTTTTTTTAATAACTCTGTTTTGAATCATTAAGTAAGATAGAATAAAATATTGTAACAAGTTTTAACAATTATTGGATTTTTATTTGTAATTGGGATACGCCATCTGTTCTGGCATTTGGGATTTGACGAAGGAAGCGCAAGGATTACTGCTGAGGCAGGAGCAAATTGGCGAAACGATTGAAAAGCTGGACCGTAACTTTAAGAAAGACGGCAGGTTACGTAAGGACAACGTGTATTACCTCAAGCGAATAACACAGTTGCAAAATCTGGGGAGAGAGTTCAACAATAATCATGGACTGTTGTTGCCTCACGCAGTTGAGTACGACAAAGGAAAATATTTTGCGAAAAATTACGCAGACTACATAAATAGTCTGGTCAACGAATGGGCAGATACATTTAGTTCTGAATTAGAGGGACTAGGACAAGAGATTGTGAGTTTGGTTTCGCCAGACGAGGAAATAAGGAACAGATTGAAATCAATACAGTCAGAGGTAAAACTGTTTACTGGGAAAATAGTTGACCAGTTCGAAGCGAGTACGAGCAGGGAAGAAGCTCAGGAATTGTGGAGGCAGGCGAACGCAGGAGGAGCTGTGACCATTAGAAGTAGCGGATCAAGCCTTGACGGCAATCCAAAAAAGGACAGAAGAAAAGTTGTTCAAATTTCATGAGAAAACAGAAGATTTGAGAGCACAAAAAGAGTATCTGGAGAATAAGGTAAAGGAACTTTCTCAGAGATTGACGGAAACAGAGGAAGCAGCATCGCTGTTGGAAAAGGAGTGTGCGGAATTAAAAAGAGGACGGGCGACCAATACGGCCTCACTGAATAGGGAGAGATCAAAATCAGCATCGGATGGATTTACACAGACAGTATTGACATTGCCTCCTGAAGTTCGCTGGCCGGAGTATTTAACACCAGAAGGGATAAGCCGCATGGTAAAGCCAAAATTAGTACTTAATGAAGAAAGGCAAGCAGAATTTTTGTTTGGCGCATCTGAAATCGGTGTCGAGCCTTTTTCTCCAGAACGTCCGATAACTAATAAAAATAAGGGATATCCGCCAAAAGAGCCAGAAGCAGTAACAGTACAGGAAAGCCCCAATACTGTGGACAGTATTTCGCCTGTACGAACAAACGATCGAAGACTAATTAGTTTGAGTCCGCCATTGGTCAATTACCTCTCAGATCCGGGGGAATTTAATCTAGGAACCACCCAAAAAAATAGCGCTCAAGTTTTACCGGTCATAAGTAAAACAAAAATACGCAAAATGGGTATAGAGGAGATTTCAAAGACAGTGGCCAGGCTAGTACCTGTGTTTACTGGTGCAGCTTCAGAGGATTTACGCTCAGAAGTTAACAGATTCATTCAAGGTTGTGAGCTTGCAAAGCGAAGCATAAGCCCTGATGAGTTGCAGGATTTCTTCGACTGTGTTAAGCAAAGGTTATTTGGAGACGCGTACAACCTTGTGAAGGAGAGATCTTTGGAGGACATAACCCAAGAAATAAGAATCGGGAAGCAGCTGGCAAGTGAAGACATACGTGCCTTTGCCAGGCGTTTAGAGTCACTTCAGATGATGGCCCAGGAAATAATCAGGAATAAGTACAATGGCATTGGAGATACAGCGTTATTACACGAAGTTGACGAGTCGGTGTTGACAACTTTCGTGGTGGGGCTCCGCAACTCCGTTCTAAAGATTCATATGCTGAATAGCAGAACAGGATCTCTGGAGGAATTAGTAGAGGAAGCGATTAGAGCACAAGTTCTCGTGGAACGGAGTACGGCTGGGTTAGGCGAGGTACACATGTTGGAAAATAGACAGGACATGTTCACCGCCGCTGTCGTGAACAGAGATGGAAGTAATTACGTCCCAAACATATACAGAGGAACATATAATCCCGGTGTCTCCGACAGCAGAGCCGCGAATCCGAGAAATCCGTACAGGGGGTTTGTACAGAGGGCACCCACATGTTCGTTCTGCCGTAAGCAAGGTCATACAAGGGATGAGTGCATTACACGCAAAAACACGCCCTACTGTATGGAGTGCCAAACATATGGTCATATGGCAAGTAGACAGTGCCAAGTAGACACTAAATGGGGTCAAAGTAGAAGGCAGCCAGCTACGAGGCGCACGGTTCCACCCTTGAGGGACAGCAGGGGTAACTTCAGTAGTCCCCGAGTTAATTCAACAGAAGGAATTAACCAAGGAAGAAATCCTTTCAAAACTGGGAGTGGTCAGCAGCAACCAAGTTGGAATTCCAGAAGTGAACCAAGGATACGCAGCACCCAACAGGGGTTGAGATGCTTCTCATGTGGACGAATGGGTCATCGGGCAATGGAATGCAGGGAAAGACAATCCCAACAAAACAACCACGGAAACTTCCAGCGGCCCAGTCGAGGCCAATATACTGGAAAGCCAAAAGAAAGGAAGTAATAATAAGGCCGGAAGTACGTGGGACTAGTAATGTAGGAACTACAGTCCACGAGAAGGAGGAGCAAGAGGCTCTCCAGTATCACGAAGAGTTAGGGAGTGGATACACGTCCATATTGGGAACAGAAGGAGGTTCCTTCGCTATGAGCAGGATAGGTGATGCCTTCATCGAGATACCCTGCAAGGAATCAGCTAGTGGAAAGCTAGTGCTATTAGTAGATTCAGGGGCGGACACTAGCCTCGTAAAATCTGGTGTTTTACGGAAGGAGCTAGACATTAATCAAATGGACTTAAGAACGCTTAACGGAGCGTTTGGAGGGTGCATTAGGACATTGGGGTCGCTCAGAATAGGGCACAGTGGAGTTAAGGGTATGAGTTTTAGAGTGCACGCAGTGGAAGTGGATAGGAAAGGTATCCCGGCTGATGGGATAATTGGCCGCGATAATCTTTGGGGACGAACTATACTGGATACGCTCGATAAGCATAACAATAAGCATAGAATCCTTTTTCCATTAAAGTCATGGCAGGAAGGAACCGTGATTAGGGTTAAGAAGTGTGGTATGGAGGTAGTAAACGGAAGGTCAACCAGAGTAGTTACTATGCATGTAAATACGAAACTTAGGACTGTTGTTTTGCACAAGCAGCAGCTAGCGGAGGGCGTATATATGGGAGAAACCATAACGCACGTTGACAAGGGTAAGGTGTACGCTTATGTACTCAACGCATCAGAAAAGGACTACCTGATGGATGAGGATTTTAGGCCCAAGTTCACTAGTTACGATCATTTTAAGGAACCGAATTATAGATCGGTAAATCAGATTAAACAAGTTGATATAAGAAAAAGAATGGAGAGAGTGCTAGAATCACTGAAGTTAGACCTAAGCGTAAATTCAGAAGAGAAGGCATCAATAAAAGCTATTTGTGCGTCATTCCATAACATATTTTTGCTGGAAGGAGACCAGTTGACATATACACCAGAGGTAGAGCATGAAATACCTACTAGAGTGGATCAACCACCAATTAACCAGAAGCAATACAGATTGCCACAAGCTCACAAAGATGAGGTAAATAGGCAAGTGCAGGGAATGTTAGAAGATAACATAATCTCACCGAGTATCTCGCCTTGGAACTCACCAATAATTTTGGTACCAAAGAAGGGAGGTACTCAGAGTCAGAAGAAGTGGAGAATGGTCGTCGATTTTAGGAAATTGAACGACGCCACTATCAAGCAGGTGTTCCCAATTCCAAGGATAGAAGAGATTCTGGATCAATTGGGGCATAGTAGATATTTTTCTACGCTTGATTTAGCGAGTGGGTACCACCAAGTTCTGGTGGATACCCAAGATAAGCAGAAAACCGCGTTCAGCACCGGTTTAGGCCATTATGAGTTTAATAGAATGCCGTTTGGATTAACAGGAGCACCGGCTACCTTCCAACGGCTAATGAACCATGTGCTAACAGGCTTGCAAGGGTTAGATTGTTTTGTGTATTTGGATTATATTGTAATTTATGGGAAGAACTTGCAGCAGCATTCGCAACGCTTGTGCAAGGTGCTCAGAAATTACGAACACGGAGAAGTGTCAATTTTTGCGAAGAGAGGTGGTTTATTTAGGCCATCGTTGCTCAGAGGCAGGAGCACTGCCTGACCCGCAGAAGGTGGAATGCGTTAAAAATTTAGCGATTCTGAGAAACAGAAAGGAAGTGCAAGCATTCCTAGGACTAGTGAACTATTATAGAAATTTCGTGGAAGGACTAGCCGGAATTGCGTTGCCAGTGAATAAGTTGCTACGAAAAAAGGCAAAGTTCGAATGGACAGAGAGCTATCAGCAAGCGTTCGAGAGACTAAAGGAAATAATTAGCTCGCCACCAATTTTGGCGTACCCCGATTTTGAGCAAACTTTTTTGTTGACCACTGATGCTAGCAATGAAGCATTAGGGGCAGTATTGTCACAAGGGGAAGTCGGTAATGACCGACCAATAGCATTCGCAAGCAGGGCGCTTAGCGATACGGAGAAAAGATACTCCACAATAGAGAAGGAATTCCTAGCCATAGTGTGGGCTACGAAGAATTTTAGGGCATATTTGCTAGGACGCCCATTTAAGATATACACTGATCACCAGCCGTTGAGAGGCATAGACAATTTGAAAGACCAAACGTCTAGGCTAGCTAGGTTCAGACACAAATTGTCTGAGTATAATTTTGAAATCATTTACAAAACTGGGAAGAAGAATCTGAATGCGGACGCACTCAGCAGAATACCGCAGGCACAGAAGGTATCAGTAGTGCAAACGAGGGCCAAAGCACGGTCAGATAAGGAGAAGGCTGAGAGAATTCAAGAAGATAAAATTAATGCTACAAGAGATGTTAGCAATGCGGGTTTCGGTACCGATGAACAAACAGCCAGTAATGTGGAATGGCTGGAGGATAGAGAAGATATACAGGCTGTGTTAAAGGGTTTTCATGATTCACCCCTAGGTGGACATCAGGGATTCTGGAAAACCCATGACAGAATTAGGCGAGTATACGGATGGAAAGGTATGCTCCGAGATATAAAAAAGTATACAAGGAGTTGTCCGAAATGTTAGGCCAATAGGAGTTCAAGGCAGACAAAGATGCCAGTGGTGTTAACTGACACACCAAAACAGCCATTTGATAAAGTTCATATGGATAATGTAGGTATTTTACCTGAGACAGTTTCGGGAAATAAATACATGTTGACGTTCGAGGACGATTTCTCAAAGTATATGGCGTGCGTGGCTATACCCGATGCTGAAGCCAGTACGGTGGCCAAGGCATTCTTTGATGAAATTATAGCACGATACAGCATACCTAAGGTTTTGATAACCGACAATGGTTCAAATTTTGTATCAAAATTATTCTCAGAAACGTGTGAAATGCTGGGAATCAAGAAGTTGCACATAACACCATATCATCCACAGGCGAATGGCTCATTGGAACGTAGTCATTGACCTCTGGCCGAGTACTTGCGCAGTTTTGCCAAGGAAGACGGCTCGAATTGGGATCAATGGTTGACCACTGCAATGCATGTACACAATAATACGGTACATGTATCAACGAATCAAACTCCGTTTAGGACGCTCTACGGGTTTGATTTCAACATGCCAGCAAATCTGAAGCGCAAGTGTGCGCCAGTGTACAATGCTGATGACTCGAATAAAGTGCAAAAGTATCAGCTACAGCGAGCGCACGAGTTGGTCAGAGAAAACCAGGATTGTGCTAAACGAGTAGCCAGGGAAGCCTATAACAAGGTACTAAACCCAGTTGTTTTTAACGTGGGTGATCAAGTACTCATGAAGAATCAGGCTAGGAGAAACAAATTCTCACCTGTGTGGATAGGTCCGTATGTAGTAGCAGAGATCCGAAGCCCAGTTACAACAGTCGTAACGATTAAGGGCAAAAATAAAAAGCTACATAATAATTTGTTGAAATTATTCCACATTAGACCACGCGACTAAAGACATGTGTTAATAGTGTTTTATAAATGTTAACACAAGAGTAACAATGTAAACATGTACGTGTGTGTATCAAATAACACACGCAGCGCCGATTTTCAGAGTCAATGCCAGTAAAAGTATGCCACTTAAACTCGGGCAAGTAAAATTTACGTAATAAAAATGTGCTTATTAAGCACTATTGCCGAATGAAGACAGTAGAGAAAAATATTTTATTTTTACACATTAAATGATAATAAACGGGTTCATTGCACGTATTTAAAAAATAAAGGAAAATAGTAAGACAGTCGTGGGTAAGTAATATAAAACTTAACTTCAAATATGTACATACATACGAGTACATACGGCGGTTAATGAAATGAAAGCAGTGGGGCCGGCACCGTTGGTGAAGTAAATATATATGTATGTAACTGTATTGTAGTGCATGTGCACTTTTGCGCACAAACGTAGTGTAGCACAAAGTCTACCTACGCAAACTACACATCCAAACAATACCAATACATAAGATACACCCTTCCGCTGCACTGCAACATTATGACACTTGACATGTGCAGTGTAATTAGAATCCTGGCGTGCGGTCATTGGTGGATTGGTTTGTTTTACAATTGAGTGGAATTTGAGTTAGACTTAAGCGAAAGGGATTAGAAATAAACAATTAAATTAATCGAGATTTGTTATCGAGTTTGTAACTCAAATAAACCATATAAAAACCCTGCTCGGGAATTAAACTAATCAGTTTCCAACTGGTAACTCAACACATTGCATTTTTCTTGCAAACAGCCTTTCTTCGGCTTCAGCCTTTCTTCGGTTCAAATTAGTAATTTGCTCAATGTCGTCTTGCCGAGCAACGCTATAATATATAATATTTATCATATATTTCTCGCACACAATATACGTGCATTACATGGCGATCCTGCCAAACTCGAGCTTGTAGATCTTCCTATACAGTATTGTATCCTGCAAGGAAACTGTTGTCCAGTTCTGATGCCAAACTCGTTCCTGCAGATTTTCTGAAATACTTTTGAATTTTTCCGAATTGAGATATGATGGCAAACATCGAAGAAGTGATTGAGGTCAACGGCAAAATGCTCGTACCCCAACACACTAAAGCCACTGGCGAATATCATTTTTCTTCGGCTTCAGATGAAAAATTTGGCCACAAAACAGTAGACGGTGCAGACTACGATGACGCCGATCTGTACGATGACGATGAGGTACGTCCTCCACCTCCACTATATGTGCAAGCTATTGGAACAGCACATACGAGATGGATTTTCATACAATCAGATTTCGAAGAATCAGAGTCGCAGTTAACAACTGGAGGCAAGCAAGCGTTCTCAACAGAGATTCAATGAATTCTTAACCAATTATATATAAGTTACTAGTTAAGCCAAAACTAATTACATACATTTACAACAATTTAAATAGTTTCTAGTTTTACAAATCATTATACTATGTTGGTCATTTTTGTTTAAAGACAAAAAAAAAAAAATAATAATAATTTAATTAAATAACTTATTGGAATGATACAAAAGCATTAAATTTATATCACAAATTCACACAACTTTGACAAGTTTCTCACAGCATAAATTTTTTTTTCAAACCTTACCTCTATGGATGGAAATTTACAGTGGTGACAGACCACCGACCGTTAGTGGCATTGTTTACACACAGAAACCCATCTTCCAAGTTAACCAGAATAAGGTTAGATTTGTCCGACTATGATTTCGACATTATATATAAAAAGGGAAAAATAAACACCAATGCGGATGCACTGTCAAGAATTAAAATCGATTCTGACATACTAAAATCAATGATCCCGAAAGAAAACGATGAATCCGTTAACAAAGCATTAGTAATTACGAGGGGCATGTCTGCTAAAAAGAGCACAGACATAAATCAGGAGAAATGTAGCTCTCATTCGAAGTCTGATCAACTTCACATTTGGGACTGCACGTCCATATCTGACGTCAGGAATGTAAGAAAATTGAAATTTGTATTTATGAGCAATAAGAAGGGTACCCATATTAAAATAAATAAAGATGAGATACTTGTGATAAGCAGTGATACTCCATCGAATCCAGGTTCGCTATTGGAAAAACTACTATCAAGAATAAACAAGTCAAATATTAAAAAACTAGCGCTAGATGAGAATGATGATATATTTAGGTACGTACCGAAAGAAAAATTAAAAGAGGAATATAATAAGTTGCAACAGAAGAATAAAGATAATAATGAAAGCTCAAAGTTGAATATATTGATATATATAAGTCCCCACAGAATAGTAGATAACGTAATTATGTATAAACTAATCGCAGAAGATCACGATTCGCCTTACGGAGGGCATTTTGGTGTAAGAAAAACCGTTTTAAAATTGAAACAAAAATACGTTTGGAAGAATATGGGAAAAATGGTGAAAAATTGTATCACAAATTGTAAACATTGTGCTAAGAATAAACAAATACGACATACGAAAGAACAGATGGTTATTACAGACACTCCAACGACTAGTTTTGAAACTGTAGCAATTGATATTGTCGGTCAGCTAAGAATTTCGAATGGGTACAGATATATTTTAACAGCGCAGTGCGAGTTGACAAAATTTGTGATAGCGCACCCTATGGAAACAAAAGATGCCGACACTGTAGCTAAAACATTTGTTGACCAATTCATTCTCAAGTATGGTAATTTCAAAAATTTGAAATCGGACAAGGGCACAGAGTTCGTAAACGAGCTAATGAAAAATGTGTGTAAAAATCTAAAAATGAATCAAATATTTTCAACTCCTTATCATCACGAATCACTGGGTTCAGTAGAGCGCAACCACCGCACTCTTAATGAATTTATGTTGACGTTCGCAAACGGTAATGAGTGGGACAAGTGGATATCATTTTACACTTTTGCTTACAATACGACGCCGCATGTCGATACGGGTTACTCACCATATGAGCTTGTGGTTGGTAAACTGCCACACTTACCAAGCGACCTAATTGAAACAAGAGAGCCAATTTATGATATTGAAAATTATGCGAATGAACTGAAGTTACGAATGAGAACGTCAATAAATAAAGCAAGGGAACTGATCGAAGTTGTGAAAAAGAAAAGAAGCATTGAAAGCAAAACAAATGAAAATGCACTTAATGCAACCATAGGAGACCTAGTATTAGTAAAATTAGGTAATCGTAAAAAGTCTCAAAGTCCATACCATGGTCCGTATAGAATTTCAAAACAAGAAGGAGTAAATTCATTTATATTAATAAACGGCATGGAGAAGAAAATGCATAACAATATGCTAAAACGATACAATGTTCTGATATGAGAATACAAATATAGAAAATAAAAAATATATAATGTATGAATAAAAATATATATAATTAAAAATATATGTATAATCTTATTAAACCACTATTATAAGAAATTGTAAATTTATAGTTATTGAAAATGTTAATTTTATTCATATTACAATACTAGCGCATAACACAAATTACTTCTCATATAAAAATATATATACCAAATACAAATCTAATAAGTAACAACTTAGTATTACATTAAATCCAATAAGTAAAAATTAAAATCAAATAAGTAAGAACTCATTTCCACCACACACAAACACATACAAATTTAAAGTTGTCTTTTTTTTCTCTTTCAAACAACTGTAAATTTTTTCTTAAAGGGTGAGGGTGTAGTGCATGTGCACTTTTGCGCAGAAACGTAGTGTAGCACTACGCAAACTACACATCCAAACCATACCAATACATAAGACACACCCTTCCGCTGCACTGCAACACTATGACACTTGACATGTGCAGTGTAATTAGAATCCTGGCGTGCGGTCATTGGTGGATTGGTTTGTTTTACAATTGAGTGGAATTTGAGTTAGACTTAAGCGAAAGGGATTAGAAATAAACAATTAAATTAATCGAGATTTGTTATCGAGTTTGTAACTCAAATAAACCATATAAAAACCCTGCTCGGGAATTAAACTAATCAGTTTCCAACTGGCAACTCAACACATTGCATTTTTCTTGCAAACAGCCTTTCTTCGGCTCAAATTAGTAATTTGCTCAATGGCGTCTTGCCGAGCAACGCTATAATATATAATATTTATCATATATTTCTCGCACACAATATACGTGCATTACAGTATAATGTACAGAATGAATGTACGACGGAATATTTAAAGAAGTAAGTATTCTAGTTATAGGAATGGGTATGGCCATATAAGTAAGTATGTAGGGACATATGATTAGGAATTGGGAATGTGCAGATACTGCAGCAGGCTATATGTCGATATAACTATGTTTTAACTGTTTATTGATTAGGAAATTAGCGTATGGAAATTTGAATAAATGTATTTGTTGGGATATAAAAAAAAATGTATAGGTTGATTGGGAAAATAAGCAATTAATTCTAAGTAATTTAAAGCGCCTTGAATGTATGTATGTATTCATATACGAGCTAATTACAGGATGGAAAATAGAATCGTTAATGGATATATACATATCAGGCTAGAAGTAAATTTAAATAAAAAGTAATTGTATGCGATGAAAGATATAGTCATGCAATGGACAAAGTTTTGACACAAACGGGATTATTTTATATAATCTGGTTTTAATCGGAGGACCAATGAATTGGTTCAAAACTGAAATGAGTGATAACTCACGTGTTGAAAAAGAGCACGAAAAATTAATCGAAGCGAAACTAATGCCCTGTATGACTAACACACATAGTCCAGTCCTCTTTTCCTCTAGGATACGGTAGCGAATCCGATAATGTAAGGGGAAAAGACGAGTGGATGCAAATTGAATGATATAGCATTCAATTATAGAATAAGCATGTTATAGAAATAATGTTTTTTTTTAATATATTCAGGAATAGCGTATGTTTAAGAAAAGTTATAAATTAAAAAATTATAATCTGTGCAAAGTTCACATTAGAAACAAAAGTAGTTTAGAAAATAATTAGAGTTACAAAAATTAATTATTTAAAATATAAGTTTAAATATGAAATAAGTGTTATAATAAAAAAAAAAAAAACAAAAATCATACTAAATTGGAAAATTATACCCAAGAGTATATATAGTAAATATAGTGTATTTATTTAAATATTATATAATTTTGAAATTCATTTATTAAATTGACTTATGAAATGTTCGGCAAAAATTAAACATAGAAGAAATATCAAACTAAAATGTATATTCGAAAATTAAGAAAATTATTATAGGTGTTCTCTATATAGCTCTGATGATGTGAAGCGAAGCAGGAAGTTGTGGCAACAGCGGATATCGGAAGACGGTGCGGACTGAAAGACCAACGTAGTATTCGGAAAGATGCGTTTTTGACAAACAGAGATTTTTGGCAGTTATCTAAGGTTTGTGAACCCAAGGATGCCAACATTTTAGATTGGGGATGAATGGCGACGGATGTAATTTTAATTTTGCGAAACGGGTTATGGCCGCAGCATTTGAACGCGTTGTGGATGAGTTATTGACAAGCAACGAAAAATAAACAAGTTTCCTTGCGGAGTCATATTTTGAATTGGACAATTTTATAGTACAATGTCCACCCAGTGTAGCACAATCTCAACAGAATCGATTTTGGATAAGTTGAAGATGGGTAAAAGCTTAAGGTGGGTGACTGAAACCACCACCAAATATAATAAGCAGAAGAAATTTGGCTCACGGAAGTTAATTGCTTCATTGAAGTATATGTCCAATCTAGAGTATGAACATATGAAATGTGATTTACATATGAAATATGATTTAATACAAGAGGACACAGAGACTGGTTACCGATCAGAGTACACGAATTACGTCATTAAATGTGTGTCTCAGAGAAATACCGATTGTCTCCACATGAAAGCCAAACGATGTCAAATACCATTATGAGGAAGCTCAAGAGAAACACTTCCACCATAAAACGCATTGCTGCAAAGTAAGAAGGAGTATTGTAATCTCTCTCGCAATGGGGGTGTAATGTAGACCGCCTCCACGCGGTGCACCCTGGGTTACGCTAAACTTCTCTATACGTCTACACTCCCCCATGTGCTGCTGTTTTCTTGCACGGGAGTTCAGTAGCACGAATTGGCACGACCCCTATTCTTCGTCCCCGGACTTCTCTTTGGATCAATGTAACTGTTCTGATTGCCCTGGGCTGGTAGCTGTAATTTTCTGGACCTAGCTGTCTTTTGTCACGGTAGCACCAAGGTGAAACTTGAGTGTGAACGGCTCCAGTCTAAGGTTGCAGCTGCCCCCGTCCCGTTAAAACCTTGGCAGGCCTCAAAGTACGTTCGACGTCTGTTACCGTTAGGTCGGTAGTGTGGGTTCGGTTGAGTGGAACTCCCGATTAGCACTGGTCTGGCTCTGAGCACTTGACCCCATAAGGGCTTGTGCCAACCCTCGCATGGCCTCCCTGCTTGCACAGATAACCATGGGACCATATTTAGTGACCACACGTTCGGACTGAGATAGCGGCTGAGTGGGGATCCTTATTGCATGGACACAACAAAAAATAAAAACACAAACACAAACACAAACAAAATTTCCGCGCATATCCCTCAGGGACGCGCAAAACCCTGGCTAGGCAAATGCCCGCCAGCAACACCCCCGCCCTTGGTTCGAAGACAAGCAGCATAAGCACTGCCCCTTCAACAAGCACCACAGCTTCGGCTAATAAGCCACCCAAGAGCTCTTCGCTGTCCCCAGGCTCTTCAGCGGCTGCTAGGGTATTGACTCACAAACCAGCAGCAGTCGCTCCGCCTAAGCCCTCTTCAGCAAACGCCTCGATATTGCCTCACAAGTCGATGGTAACTGCCCCCCGTACCGTTCCTCCTTCAGGTGCACCTACCAACGTGAACCCGAGTACAAGGGCGTACAGGACGCGTAGAGCGGCTTACCGTATTTTGACGAGGCTCAACGCTTCAGAACCATCTCAACTGTCAGAATACGATAAGGGCAAGCTTGAGTGGGCAAAAGCACACGCTGATGTGCGCGTCCACTCCTCCACTGCACAAGCAGCCGGTAACCCCAAGAGGCAGAGATCAGCCGCTCGCCCGGGCCAATCCACCCAATGCATCCCTAAGCGCGTAAGGCTGGCTACTCCCAAGCCTAAGCTCTCCAAACCGCTTAGTGAGATTGTGAAAGAGAGCCTCACATGGGCTGTGGTCGACTCTGCCAATGCCGATGGGACCATTACTCCTGTCAATTGGAGACAGGTCGAAATGGCACTGTTACCAATATTCGTTGAGGTTATGTCCCTCAACCCTGGTCCTTCACCCAGCTGCCGTGACGCAGGGTGGTATCAAGGACATATTAAGATCGTTTCTTGCTCGGACCAACGCTCGGCGGATCTATACAAGGTAGCGATCAATAGGGTAGGTGAGATATGGCCGGGTGCACAGCTCAACGCTGTACCTTTGGACCAGGTTCCCCAACGCCCTCGCTCCAAAACATGGCTTCCTGCCGAGCCCTCTGAGCCCGAGGCAATCTTAAAGATCCTCAAGCTCAGCAACACCGATCTTCCCACCGATGGCTGGAAGGTCGCGAAAGTTGGTGACCCCAAAGGCACTTTGCGTGAGGTCACCATCATTTTGAACGAGCAATCCCTTGTTCCCATCAACTCCCGCGAGGGGGTGATTAATTATGGCTTTGGAGCCATCACTCTCCGCATCTACAAGTGCGATGCCCAAGCCCCCCAACAGCCTCCCCCAGCTGGTGCTGTCCCACAAGCCACTGCCAAAGAGCCTAGCTGCTCGGGCCCGGCTCTCACCCCTTTGTCGGGTAGTGACAATGAGAGTATGTGCTCCGTTACAACCAGAAGCAGCCGCTTCTCAACTTCCGAACTGGTCGGAGAATTCTTCGACCACATGGACACGGATGCGGCTGGTGGATACATCTCTCCAATGTCCGAAGAGGAGGAGTTGAATTCCACCATAATCACTCTTCCAGACAATGCTGAAGGTACTACAGATTAACCTTCAGCATTCGAAAACTGCCTCGGCAGCCCTGCTTCTCCGCCTCTCGGATATAGGGGAGGAGCTCATTCTAGTCCAGGAACCTTGGGTCATAAATGACCGGGTTTCTGGACTCAATGCATACGGATATCGTATGGTATATATCGAGGATCAAGGTAAACCAAGATCCTGCATTCTGGTAAAAGCAGCGTTAACGCTCTTTTACTCCCTAGATTCAGTGACAAAGACAATGTTGCCATGGTCATTGAAATGGGTCCACGGACTTTCTGGGTCTCCTCGAACTACATGGCTCATGACTATGGCGACTCCCCGCCACCAGACATACTGAAGCAAATGGTTGCTGTAGCCCACCAGAAAGAGATTCCGGTAATTATCGGCGCCGATGCCAATGCCCATCACGAAATATGGGGCAGCTCCGGCACAAATGATCGAGGTGAGTGTCTTTTCGACTTTATCATTTCAAATAACATAGGCATTGCTAACCGGGGAAATGAGCCGACCTTCCTTACATCCGTAAGGAAGGAAGTGCTTGACATCACCCTCGTCAGCGATAACTACTCCAACATGATAAGCAATTGGTTCGTCTCACAGGAATGCTCCTTTTCGGACCACTGCTATATCACCTTTGACATTGACTTGAGGGAGACTACAGGCAATACAGAATCTCTTAAACCAGTCAATAGAAAAAACACGAACGGGCCTCTTTTCCGGCTCAAACTGGGGTCATGCTTAGCAACGACTCCCCCTATTATCCACAACTGTCCCGACATTGATCGGGCGCTCGACGATCTGACCACAGCTTTTAAAAAAGCCACTCATATTTCTTGCATCACTCCCGAACCACGGGGCAAACCTAAACCTCCGTGGTGGAACTCGGAAATTGCAAGTCTTCGCAAAACTTGTAGAATGCTTTTCAACAAAGCTAAAGTTACAGCTGAGTGGGCCCCTTTCAAAAATAAACAAAAATAGTTGAAATACGCTATTAGGCGAGGGAAACGAGCGTCATGGAGGGAATTTTGCGAAAGCATTGAATCGACGTCCGAGGCTAGCCGTCTTCGTAAAATTCTCCACTCCTCTAACAAAGCCCGTGACTGTATCCAAAAACCAGATGGCAGCTGGACTCACTCAAGCGCCGAAACCCTTGATATCCTGCTAGACACCCACTTCCCAGGGAGTTTAGCCTCAGCGGATCAAGCACTCTACCAGGTGGAGCAGGTTTCCCATGATAGCCTCCCCACATTCCAAGTGACAAAAAGTCACCTTGAATGGTCCATTCAAATCTTTAAGCCATACAAGTCCCCCGGACCGGACGGCATCATTCCTGCCGATATCCAAAATGGGGAAGAGATTATCCTTCCATGGCTGCTGCAAATATATAATGCAAGCCTCAGATTGCAATACATTCCCTTACGCTGGCGCACGGCTCGGGTCGTCTTTATACCAAAAGTTGGGAAGGCCTCGCACACCAAACCTAAGGATTACAGACTCATAAGTCTAACATCCTTTCTTCTTAAGGTTCTAGAAAGAGTTCTTGACCTACATATCAGGACATCGATCAACCCTTCTCTTCTCTCTGAATCTTAACACGCTTACTCTAAAGGCAAATCGGTTGAAACAGCACTTCATTCTCTCATTTCTCAAGTTGACAAATCCTTGGCGTACAAGGAATTCACACTTGCCATATTTCTGGACATCGAGGGAGCATTCAACAATGTATGCCCCAATGCTGTCATCTCCGCACTCTATAATCTTAACCTGAATTTAGGTCTTCTTAAATTTATAGAGCTTCTACTAAAATCTAGGATCATTACTTCCACGATCGGCAGTGCCCAATCCAGGAGGGTGGTTAACAGGGGCACGCCACAAGGGGGTGTTTTATCACCCCTCCTCTGGAACCTGGCAGTTAACACACTACTGGTGAGATTGGAATCTACTGGATGCAAAGTGATAGCCATAGTGATAGACATAGCAATCGCGGCATCCGGCGAATTCCCCCAAACACTTTCCGAAAAACTGAACTATTCACTCTCTATTGTGTCGAACTGGTGTCGCGAATTCGAACTTGGGGTTAACGCATCCAAAACCAAGACTATGCTTTTCACTAGGAAGTACAAAATTCCAAAGTTTACAATGCCTAGTCTAAACGGCACTCCGCTCTCTTTGAGCACACACGTTAAGTACTTAGGCCTGATTCTCGACCCAAAGCTTAATTGGAAAGCCAATCTAGCTGAGAGGGCACGTAAGGCAATATGCGCTATATACTGCTGTAAAAGAGCAGTTGGTGCACGATGGGGACTTCGTCCTCGAGTCGTGCTCTGGCTCTACACGGCCATCGTTGAACCAAACGGGTCGGTCTTCTGGTGGCAAGCTCTCGAAAAAGCTTGTAATATCAAACCCTTGATAAAATCAGAAGATCCATTGCTCTACTGGCGCTCTTCGTAGCACACCTACGAAAGCCCCTTTTGCCATGCTGCACTGGCTCCCCTCGGGGATCCTGGTTAAGCAACAAGCCAAGCTGATAGCGATTAGACTTAATGCTCTTTCGCACTGGCGCATAACCCTGACAGGCCATGCTTCAATTCTGAATCAGGACCCACCTGTCCCCAACTTTATCAATTATATGTCGGTCTATCCCGATTTGAACAGGGAATTCGACCTCACTATTCCAAGTCGAAGCGACTGGACCTCAGAAAACCGAATCGTCGGTGAAACAGTCGAAATCTACACCGACGGTTCCAAGCTTGGAGGTAGAGTCGGCAGCGGTATTTATTCCGACAAGCTGGACTTAAACATCTCCCTACGTCTCCCAGACCATTGCAGCGTTTTTCAAGCTGAGGTCATGGCCTTTTAGACGCAGCCAAATGGATGCTGAGTAGTGATATCGGCGCAGCTGACGTATCTATCTTCTCAGACAGCCAGGCCGCCATTAAATCTCTTTTTGGCTCCACGGCCACATCAAGACTAGTTCATGAATGTCGAACATCTTTAAATGAGCTCGCAAGTTACTCTCGGGTGCACCTAATCTGGGTTCCCGGACACAGCGAAATCCCGGGAAACTGCGAGGCGGACGAGCTTGCCAAGGCAGGCACGCTAATGCACGATATTCACCCCTCTGTAAACATCGGCATTCCACTGGCAACAGCCAAGCTCGAAGTCAAACGGAAATATCTGGCTGACGCCTACAAATCCTGGGCTAACGAGGAATCCTGCCACACCGCTAAACTAACTTGGGCAAGCATGGACAAAAATAGAACCAATCAACTTCTTCGACTTGATCGCGTATCACTGTCGACAACTGTGTCGGTTTTGACCGGTCACTGCATAATGGGACAGCACGCAGAAAGACTGGGCCTACCCTCAAATGACTTTTGCCGAGGCTGTGGCTTCGAGGAGGAGGACGAGACGGTTTTCCACCTCTTATGCCACTGCCCATCCTTGAGCAGAAGAAGAATTCGCACCTTTGGTGCCCCATTTCTTACAAGCCTGACAGAGCTGTCATCCATTAATATTAGAGACATAGCCAGGTTCATCAAAGTATCAGGATGGTTCCTGAAACATGACGGGGGAGTCGTGCCAGGCGCTGTCCTTGCGCTGACTATCACCATCCCAAGTATGGGAACCTTTTTAGTCAGTGCTTGAACGGCGCCACAACGTGGTATCACAATGAGCCATTATGTGTGCTCAAGTGTGCTTTTGGCAAACTGGGCGGCCACTCCTACCTACCTACCTACCTTGTAATCTCTCATGTATTCCAAATGTTTTTTACAAGTTGAATACTATAAGCAGAGGCGGTACCACATACAGCCGTGGGGCACGCTATATAAATGGAAAGAAGAAGGCAACTAAAAGCAAAGTTTTAATGGCAAACCAGATCGCCAACCTACAACATCTTTGTACGTACCGATCCAGAAAGAAGGGAGGGGTATGCAGAGTTCATCGAGGGACTTCACTCTCGCAGGACGGACGTTACCTGGACCAACAATTGCAGAGGACCGTAGTTATAAGAAGCGTAGCTAAATATGTAGTTTGTAATTTTGTTTGTATATACGCCAGTGAGAAAAGAGTCGATGAAAGACCAAATATAAAAAGGGGAATATAACTAAAAAAAAAAAGATAGAAATAAAAGAACAAAATAAAACAAAAGGAAAAAAAGAAGAAAAAAAATAGATAAAAAGGAACAAAATAAAACAAAAGAGGAAAAAAGAAAAGAACATAAAAGTAAAAAGAAAAGAATACAACAATTGAACCCAAATAAGGTGAATTTGAAAAAAGAAAAAACTATACATATGTACTATAGGTTTAAGAAAATGCACAGATTGTTTAAAGTGCAGAAATGTGAGACGATGATGTGAGACACTACGCCTGCGCGTAGTGTCTCACATCATCGACTCCTAACAGATGCCACACATTCTGTGGGGTTAGCATTTGTGTTAAAGTTACTTAAGAAAGCACATATTTTTAGGGTGCGAGTATTTAGAATTAATATTACCTATGTAATATTTATTATGTAAACTTTTAGGGTGCTACAGTTTTGCAGTCGAGCCACTGAAGGGCATTGAAAGTTAGAATGCACCATCAACATTTCAGAATGGCGTAGGTCAGTTGGCTTGACCAACTAACACCAATTAACAGGTGCGAAACTGAAACACCAGAAAGGTCAGTTTTTGTATTGTAATTGTGAATTGTAAATAGTATATAAGAGTTAGTATTCTAAGAAATAAATGCTTGTGATTTTAAAACTAAAAGTGTAATGTAGTGATTTTTCCAAAGAGTGATTTAGGCTTTTCAGATACACGCGCACAGCAGAAGGATGTCCCCCGTCAAACAAGGACAATACCCCAACAGTATATCAGATTCTAGAAAGATCTAGAAACTTCTAGTGTATTGTAGAAGTTTCCACCTCAGCCATTCGAAACTATATAAGCACAAGACAAGTCAAAGACATTCGAACAGAGATCGTAACAGTGTGTACAATGTACATCGTACATTATAAATCGAAACAGCAGTATTTGTAATTGTGATTTGCAATGTGATGAAAGTACTTATTAAATAAAGTCACTAATGGTTTGTGAAATAAAATGCAAATTGTAACAATGTAAACTTTAAGCCTAAAAAAATTTTTCCTATATACTCCTTTAATACGTTATTGATAATTCGTTGGAAAGTCGCTGGTGCATTCTTTAGACCAAACGAAGCAATTGGAAATGAACATGTGCCGTTGAATAGGTTGTCTTATGAATATCGTCTGGGTGCATTTCAATCTGAAGAAAGCCCTTCGCTAACTCTAGGGTGATGAAATATTGACACTTTCCCAATTCTATATTCGGAATGAGGAAGCGATCATCTATTGTCTTTTCGTTAAGCTTCCTGAAGTCGATGTTATCAAATTTTTTTGGTACTATCCAAATGGGAATATTTTATGGACTTGTAGAATGTGGTATAATGTCATGATCTAACATCTCGAAAATTTGCTCTTCTACTTCTTCTTTATGAATTTGTGGGTGTCTGTACAGTTTGGAATAAATGGGAATGTTGTCTGTAGTTGCTATTCTATGTTAAAAATTTTTTACAAATGATAGGTCGGAATCTTTGTTTTATATAAACTTTCTCCCAATTATATAATTTACTTTTGTTTTTAATTTTGAGGTTAGCACTGTTTTCTTCATTCTGAATGTAAGGAACTTTCATCCTCCGTTTGACAATTCTTGGACACTATTTCGTCGTAGATCTCATCCTCTTTAGTTAAGTAGAGGGGTACTTCTGCGGTAGGTGTAATAAGTAGTCTCTAGTTATAGTCTATCACACAGTTGAACTTATCGATAATATTATTTCCAATCAAATAGTCGAAATTATTTTAGAAATTAACTTCTAAAAATTCGCCATTCAAGTTCTTTCTCCAAAGTTCCTTAAAAATTGGGATCTGGTGCGCCGAATGAACATCGTAAACTGGACCGAAAGCTCTAATTCTAGCGTTTGTTGTCTTTCTCAATTCAGGATTTAGGACTCCTTCATTGACAATACTGAACTCTGCTCCAGTATCTATTAGTATTTATTACGGTCCATTGTCTCTAGCAAGTCTTATGTAAGGTAATTTCTTGAGGCTGTTGGACGAAAATTCATGCCTGCATGCCCAATGTCCATAGGTTCTGCTGTGTTTCTTGATTGTCCACTGCTTTGTATATGTTGAGTATTATTTCTATTAAATCTGTCTTGTTTGCGCATATTTTGCGAATATGTGCGAGAGTGAATATTTCCCACATCACATCACCAAAACCAAAGTATGCTCCCAGCTTATCACACAGTAGAAAGTGATTAACACTATAAAAAGTCTTAGAGAAGTCAAGAAAACACAACTATGTGAAAATTGCCTTATCACACTCGATCCGGACATCATCCAAAACCTTGAGCATAGCAGTGGAGCAGCTATGTCCAACTCTAAATCCGGGCTGAAAAGGAGATAAGAGATTGTTAACATGCAAGTACTTAGTAATTATCTCTGCCATATTTTAGACATACATGACAAAATGCTAAATGGCCGAAACTCATTAGGCTCAGATGCATTGGATTTTTTAGCAACAGGAATAATTGTTGCAACTTTCCACAGACTTGGGAAGCAGCTACTAGTAAAACATTGATTTATAATATGGGTAATTGTGCTCGAGATGTAAGGCAATATAAGCTTTATAAATCGAATAGATATCTCATCTTCTCGCGCAGCATTATAACCAATCTCCATGAGGCGCCTTACAACATCATCTACATGTACAGTATTAAATTGGAAGGAATAAGGAAGATTAGTGGAATGAATTAAGTCGTATTTGACACTAGTCTTTTGAATGACATGGCTGGAACAAACATATGCAGCTCTACTACATGCTTTTAGCTTCTTCAAATTATTTCATAATACCCTCGTAGGTAGAGACGAATTCAGTTTAGACCAATAATAATACCTCTTAGCCAATTACAATGGATACAGACGCATTGCGCGCTATCTTGAATATATTCCAGTTAGGACTACTAGAGTTTTGTTCCATTTGTTAGACAACTTATTACGTTTTTTAATCGCGCTTTTTACAAGATTTATATACAAGGGTCAAGATTTATTTTTAACACAAATGGTACGCAGAGGTACATGCTCTTGAAACATTGACTGTAATTTATTTACAAATATTTGTAATTTACCGTCGACAGTGCTACAGTACCAACACGCATTCCAATCAATAGAAGCCATTGCATTATATAAACTGTTAAGATTCACTTAGTTGTGATCACGAAAAAGAATGATGTCGGGATAGGGGTGTTTATATACCGATTAGTTGGTTTACTAATCGGTTGCCGATTCCTTGGGTGCAATACAGAAGGATCGTAATGACGACTTCAAGTGCAATACTGAAGTCTGATGTCTCTTTGGGTACAGTACCGAAAGAGTGTTGTGGCTAATCAAATTGCATTCTTGAATTAGCCTTGTGGTTGATATTGGCGACAAAGGAAAACACTGTTGATTGTTCGAATTCAAAAGTATATCTCAATTTTAAATTAATTATTGATTGAATTTATGTCACAATTTTGCTTATTCTATAGAATTAAATATATTTGTAGTGTCTGCAATTATGTGCAAGGCACCAGCGTTTGTGCATACTTCGGGCAAATTAATGCTTTAGACCGCACGTGTAAGGAAATGCTGATGAGGCCTCACATGCTGTATATCCGTTCTACTTGCTTATTCAGCGTTCAAGAGCAGGCATTGGTAATGGGAATTGCTGATTGCACTTTTGCGTTGGAGCAGGTACAAATATCCTCCCGCCTGTTGAGCATAGTCTCAACTTAGAAATAAAGTACTGTTTGGCTTCCGAAAGGTACCTTGGTAATGGGGTCATCACCTGCTACTAGAGCAATTCGAAAGCATATGCATAGCAACAATACTGACGAGGGTGACACAGATCGTCTCCGCTTAGGTGGTGTATGACTTATGCCGTCGTTGACATTTGTGGCTTCTTCTACTGGAGCTGGCTGCTTATTAGATTGTTCTACTTTCGGTAGACATGGGTAATGGCGCGAGTAAATGGACGCCTCTTCTGGTGAGGCCTGTTGAAGTTCGACTTTCCGCTACTCGCACTAGGCTGTCAGCACCAGGAAATTTTCGAGTTATTCGACCAAGCCGCCATTTAATAACTGGCAAGTTATCCTCCTTCATTAATACCATTGTACCAGGCTGTAAATTATGACGCATGGTCTTCCATTTGTAGCGATGCTGGAGTTGGTTTAGATACTCCTTACTCCACCGACTCCAAAATTTCTGTTTCAACCTTGTGACTAAGTACCACTGCTTCAGTAAATTTATGTTCAGATTCTCAGTGGGCTGGTCGACAACACTTGTCAATGGTGCACCTGTTAACAAATGACCTGGAGTTAATGCTGCGTAATCGTGTGGATCATCTGACATAGGAGTCAGCGGCCCCGAGTTAAGAATGGCTTCTATTTCAACTATAACTGTCTCTAACTCTTAGTATGTTAATCGGGCATTGGACAAACTTTTGTAAAATAGATTCTTTCCCGATTTAACCGCTGCTTCCCATAAGCCGCCAAAATGTGGCGATCTATCAGGTGCGAAAAAAATCGATTCCATTGTGTGCGCAGAATTTCATCAGCTGTGATTTGGTATCTACATTGTAGATGATGTCCGCAAGATGATGTCTCAGTTGATTTCGTGCTCCTACGAAATTAGTCGCGTTGTCACAATGCATATGCCGACAGTTCCCTCTTCGGCTCACAAACCTCTTTAAGGCTCCGATAAATGCGTTGGTCGTAAGGTTGCTTACCACTTCAATGTGTACGGCCTTACTTGCAAAGCAACAAAATATCGCCACATAACACTTTTGTGGCGTCTTTCCCCTTTGATTGTAATGAAATTTAAATGGCCCACAAAAATCGACTCCAGCGTGGGTGAAAGGCTTATTTGGTTGAACCCGTGATGCAGGTAACTGTCCCATGAGTTGCTGCAATGGTTTCGGCATAGCTTTAGTGCAAGATACACAGTTTTTTACGATTGATCTAGCTATTGTTTTCGCATTAACCGGCCAACAAGCTTCCCGTGTCGCTGCTACTAGAGCCGCTGGGCCAACATGCTTGTTATCAATGTAGATGTGTGTCATCAATATTAGTGATATCACTCCGATATGGCAATAGGGTTTGGTATTTTGCTTCATGTTGTGGTAGGGCTGAATATGCTAGTCGTCCTCCTACCTGCATAATGTCGTCTTTATCCAGAAATAGTGTAAGATCACGCATCCCCCTTCCAACTGGTTTGTTGTGCTTGAGAAGTTTATATTCACGATTGAATGCTTGTCTCTGCAGGTCCTTGATTATAGTCTGCGTAGCACCTTTAATTTCTTCTGCGTCGAAGTCGATGGATTTTTGAACTGGCACAATTTTTAATGATTCGAAGTGCATATGCGGTGACTCGTTGAAGATGTGTCCATGAATTTCGATGATCAATCATTGAAGTAAACGACGGAATCTGTGACGTAGTAAGACATACCTGTCTCTTCTCTAATTCTGTGGTTGAATTGGCTGATGCCGCTGTCCACGATGACGGTGCTCCGTATAGAAAGAGTGGTCCATAAAACCACATGCCTTGTTGTTTAAATTGACCCGGGTTGATGCCTCGTGAGATCATGTCTGCCGGGCTTTTGTCTGTAGGTACGTGACGCCATTGTTGCTTTACCGTTACTTCTTGTATAGCTGCCACTCGATTGCTACAAAGGTGTGATAGGAAGACGAACTGGCAGAGATCCAGGCTAGCGTCACTTCAGAGTCAGACCACAGAAAGCATTCGCCTGTCCATTGTAAAATATGTTTTACCCTGTCTAATAACTGGGCTGCTAACCGTGCAGCACAGGGCTCCATCCGGGGGAGCGTTTGTTGTTTTGGTGGTGTAGTCTTTGATCTAGAACACAACAGCTGAACGCTCACAGATCCATCTGTTTCTATCGACCTTGCATAAATAACAGCGCCATAGGCCTGCTCGGATGCATCGGCAAAAGCGTGTAATTCTCTCTGATGCACATTGTTCTTTGTGGTGGGAAATACGTAGCGTGGAATTTGCAAGTTCTCAAGTTCCTGGATGTTTTCTCTAAACTGGCTCCAGAAGGTATGCAAGTCCATAGGTAGTGCTTCGCAGCTTAATTTTAGACGCCACAGCGATTTCATGAATATTTTTGCACATGAGACAACTGGTGACAAAAAACCTAATGGGTCGAAGATATGCGCGATGTCCGACAGTACTTTGCGTTTCGTTATTTTGGCTGTTGTGCTAAATTTAGTCCTTATTCGGAAGTAATCAGTTCCAGGTTGCCACGTGAAACCAAGCGTTGTGATGGTAAAATTATCGTTGTCAAAATTCAATTGAATTGTTCGATCCTCTGCGTTGATGTTAGTTAACAGTGTTTTATTACTTGCACACCATTTCCTCAACTTAAAACCTGCTGACTTGGTGAGGGAGTTCAATTCCTCCTGTACGCGCAAGGCTTCTGCTAACGAATCGGCTCCACTCATAACGTCGTCCACATAAAAATCTCGTTGTAAGCATCTGGAGCCGTGCGGATATTGTGTGCTATGTTCCTTGGCTAATATGCGTAGATATTTTAAGTCAGTCTGTTTAATTGGTAACTTTTCAGAGGGTCGCTTGGCGTGTTCCTCCACAGGATTAGTTGATGCTTGCGGTCAGCTTCGTTCACGATCATTTGTCTGTACATTTTCTCGATATCCGTTGTGAAAACATATCTGCGTACTCGAAATCTCAAAAGAACCGCAAATAAGTCTTCTTGAAGTTTTGGACCTGGTAGTAGCACTTTGTTCAATGATACATTTGTTGACGTCTTCATTGATGCGTCGAAAACGACACGCAACTTTGTGGTGGTGCTGTCTGGCTTCAGAACGCAGTGGTGAGGTAAGAAGTTGTGTGGTTGGTTTATGCTTCCGCTAACTTCTTCCATGTGACCTAGCCGCAGGTATTCCTCCATGAAGGCCGTATACTGCATTTTGATGACGGGGTTTCTTTGCAATTTCCGTTCGATGGCGTAAAAGCGTTGTAATGCGATAGCTTTCGAGTCTCCAAGAGGGCTTGCGTTATCAACTAAAGGCAAGCGCACAATGAACTGTCTGTTCGCTGCTCGACACACAGTTTGGTTGAAAAATGCTTCGCAAGTTCTTTCTATCGCTGTTAGCGGCGGGCTGTTGGTGTCAAATTCTTCTAGCTGCCAGAAACGCTCGAGCTGATGGGTTAATGATTCATCTTCATTCGTAACTCCAATACCGCAGAACGTAGTCTCAGCTGTTGATGGAATTGTGATGTGTCCACTAAGCACCCATCCGAACACGGTGTTTTGCAATATGGGGAGTCCGGTTCCCAATTTGATTTGGCCGACTACTAGCAATTCCAGATGACATTCGTTGCCTATAAGAATGTCAATTGGACCTGATTGATTAAACTCCGGGTCAGCCAATTGAATATTTTTAGGAATAGGCCAGGCTGTCACGTCGAAACTCTGTGTTGGCAGTGGATGTGCAATTTTTGGCAGTATGACAACTTCAATTCGGGTTGAGTAACTAGTTACTCATGACGCAAGTTTAATGTTGGCTCAGTGAGTAGCGCGTTGATAAATTTCCCCAATTCCATCAAAGTACTGCGGATTGTATTGTGTTGGTAATCCGAGCTTCTTTGTCAACCTGTCCGTAATGTGGTTTGTCTGCGATCCGCAGTCCAAAATTGCACGGTATTGAAATTCATTGCCTCGGAAGTCATTGACTTTTAAGACGACAGTGCTCAACAGCACATGTTTCACGCCCGTACGATTGACCGGGGACACCAATGAAGTGGTGAGTGGTTTTTCTATGGCACCTGTATAGCTATGTAACTCCACGGTAGGCTCACTTACGAATGTTGTGAGTGTCTGAGATGACCCTTGACTGGATTGACCCTTAGCTAGCTGTTGATCAAAATGCACTAATGAGTTGTGCTTCTTGTTGTCAATAAGTTGGAACTCCTGAGGCTGATCTAGCGTCAGTTCATACTCGGATGTTGACGTTTTATCTAACTTCTGCAATAAAAGATACTCAAAAATTGTGTGGAAGCTATCTACGGGAACTCCTTGGCTTTTTAACGCGTAAATGCATTCCTTGGCTACATCGTGTAAAGTTTTAAGCGTTTAGCCCATTTCACTGCTAGCATTCTTTATATTAAACAACTTGCTATCGATAGTTTTAACCAATTTGCGTTTATTGTTAAACCTATCGCTCAAGATTTGCCAGGCTGCGTCATAGTTTTCCTCGCATGCTGGCAAGTGACCGATTAGTGCTTTACCTTCTCCGGTTACGTTGGCAGCCAAATAAAACATTTTTTGTGTGTTGCTTATTGGCTGAGTATGTATCATCTTAACATACAAATCGCGAAATGGTATCCACGTTGAATAGCTACCGTCAAAAACTGGCAAGGTAACTTTAGGCACATTTAATGCCTGTGGTATGGTGTGGGTTGGCGTAGAGTTGCTCGGTGTACTGACTGGAATATGTTGACGTAACTTAATTAGTACGTTTTGAAGCGCATCTTCGGTCTCGTAGAATTTGTCCGCATCATAACCATCAATTTCCGCCAGGTTTGTTCGTTGCCATATCCATTGGTTATTTTGCACCAGATTATCGTAGTAACGTATCAATAGTTTCCTTTTGATATCATAGTACACTGGTGGATGTGACTGATCAGTTTCCGAGTGCACATCCCCAATGACTCGAGAAATTGCACGCACCAACGCCTTTTGCTGCTGTACTAGGGCTATGAGTCCATCGCCTTCATGATGGCTGGTTCGCGGGGTGCTGTTCTTGCGGTTAGAGCCTCCTTGATGGAACTTCAAGTTGCACTGGCGTTTTTCGCTTCTCTCCTTCCTCATTGATGATGTGCTGTAATTTGGTGAACAGCCAGTCGTAGAGGTTTGCTATGTTGCCTCTATAATCCTGTTTGAAGTACTCATGATTAACTTCGTCTAGCTCGAGTACGAGATGATGTTGATGTTCGAATGTAGACCATGCCTCCTTCAGGGTCTTCATGCGTTTACTGGCATATTCGATGGTTTTACGGTCTTGTGTGTCCTTTTTAAAGTTGCTCACCATTTGCTCTATTGCCGAGCCCATTTCCTCTATGCTGAATGTTAAAGGTGATTTTAAGTTGAAACTCTGTGTGCTGAGTTATGATATCCCTGGATATCCTTCTTGAGGTACTTCTGCTTGTCTTCCTTGAGAATCTCGCCGGGGCCTCCAAAATGTTTATATACCGATTAGTTGGTTTACTAATCGTTTGCCGTTTCCTTGGGTGCAATACCGAAGGATCGTGATGATGACTTCAAGTGCAATACTGAAGTCTGATATCTCTTTGGGTACAGTACCGAAAGAGTGTTGTGGCTAATCAAGTAGTAATTTTGAATTAGATTTGTGGTTGAAATTGGCGACAAAGGTAAACACTGTCGAATGTTTGACCTCAAAAGTATATCTCAATTTCCTGGTCAAGTGTCCTGGTGAACGGTAAAGTGGTCCATAAGGACAACTTGAGGTAACCAGCAGGTCACCGGCTTGATATTATAACATTTTTCTTACCCACATTTCATACGTTATTTCTTGCAATTCTTGCGTTATTACAAGCTCTCGTTTCGTTGCCGGCGCATTCCAGCCGAAGCTCTACCCTGCTCATTGACTCACATCGTTACAGGTTATTGGCAGGATAGCATGGGTTACACGCTAACATCCATTCCTATAACGTTCCCATCACTGTAGGGAACGTCAAGAAATTCAGCGCGAAGGGATACCAATGCCATGCCTCGAAAATTACGGAATACCGCATTGCAATGGAGGAATCAGTAATAATTCTTCAATACTTTCCGCAGTCACATATGCGGACGCTAATAGAGGCCAACGCGTCAAATAGGGGCCTGTTGAGCACATTGGAGCTAAAACATAGGCACTCCCGTAGAATTAACCTCCTGGGCTCGACCTTGAGGTTCATAACTGGGACACCTGATGTGGGCGACTGGGCAGCACTTACACAGGATCAGTTGGTAGCGGGCCACGAAAAGCATTCGTGTGAAGATGATGTTGGAGGAGCAGATCAGGTATCTGACCAAACCCTGATGGAATCTTCAAAGGTTCATATGCTAGAATCCGCCAGCCTATTCTCCCTGGTAACCAGAAGAAATAGGGCGATAAAGATGGAATCTGGAAATAGTTTAAACTCTATAGCTCTGACCAACGTAGTAACTACATTGTTGGATGGCCGAGAGATTGAAGCTTTGATCAGGGCGGGACACAACAGCGATTTATGCATAATTACCATGATGTTGGTGTCTAACATTTTCCTCTACCAGAGCGAAAGTGAACTGCGGTTCCCCATCAAATACCCCATTGTAGACAGGGTCATCAAGGAGGGCAGGCTGGTGGCCCCTCTGGGTTCGGCCGTATTAGCTAAATATAACCGAACGTTTCTGCCTGTAGAGTCATGTAGCCCGCCCACCAATACTATGTGGTTTTGTGCAAAAATGTTTCCCTAGAATGCAGTTCCGATTCAGCCATTGAAATTCCGCCCGATCAAATTGTTGAATATAGCATCATCCCATTGAACGACCACACTAATGTGGTTGAGGTAGAAATTAAGGCACCGGTGGTGGTAGGGGAGCAGTGTTAGTCATCTTTGACTCCGAGGTCTCTATCAACAACATTTCCTATAAGAACCGAAAGTAGATCCACTCACTAAATGCTGGAGGGATAATCTCGGAAAGATAGGTTCACGACCTAGTCGTAGCTTTTGATATTTTGTTGGCCATTGTGACCCTAATTGCGACATTAGTAGCGCTTATCGCAGGAAGAAGAGACGGTCAGCTCAAGAAGGAGTGGAAATTTTTGGATTTATTAGAAACAGGCGTGAAACCAGACCCGTGGCTCCATCAGGCCCCGCAGCCGAAAATGGCTGACCTTAAGAGGAGGAGGAGTTAGTAGTACGTGCTGCGAGCGGTTAAGGTAGACAATTTTTCCAATAAACTTGCTAGCGCCTGCGGACTCTCCGTCCTGTCTACGCGTGCAAGTAAATCATGTCCGTCCGGTCTGCGCGTGCAAGGAAATCATGGCCGTCTGTCGCTCAGCACACCCTGTCCTAAAATCAAGCCGTGTGAGACTTCCGTTCGAAAGCTTCACATGGTTCATTATTCAATTCAGCCATATGCACTGGCCAGGTTACCCTTCACTAACTGCAATCGGGGAATGAACCAAAAAAATTTTAAGTTGAATTATTCGCCTTAGTAGCAAATGCGGTGAATTTCAATTTCAGCTAACGCTGCAACTGCGGTTACGTACACTTCGAAGAGGGAGACTTCATTTAGAAATTGTGGACAGGTAATAGTCAGTCTTCTTTGGGGTTTGCAGAATGGCAATATCGCGCAAAAGGAATTGTGTTTGAATTGTGGAAACTGAATAACTTGAATAAATTTAGTGTTGTTAAAACTATTGAAATAAATAATAGCTGTGAATCAAAAAAACCCGACTTAAAATATATTATTGTTTGAATTAAGGAACCTGAATAAATTGAATATTGTTAAAACTATTGAAATAAATAATATGATTGAAGCAATAACAAACCGATTTAAAATAGAAAGTTGTTTGAATTGTGGAACCTGAATATAGTTAAAAGTATTGACATACATAATAATTGTAAATCAATAAAGTTACAGATTTAAACGGTCTGTATTACGAGAAATATTTCATGATCTCAAGAGGGCGACCACCATTTGTTGTCAACGTATTCCTCCGTTCGCCGTCGGACCGCGCATCACCAGTGGGAACACTTACCTGAGCAGTAGGTCAGCCTCAGAGCGAGACCACGCGCAGCAAATAGTAGGTCCTCACCATCGCGGGATCGCGGGATTAAGGGGACATCCCGCCATTATCAGCCCGTATACTGTATACTGGTCGATACACTGTTAACGTCGTTCACCGGCGTACTCCGAATAATTTCCAAGCCATCATGACGAGATTGGACTTTTCATACGTGGACAAAAGGCCGCCTTATTTGATTCAGCAAGATTTCTAATCGCTTCGTCAAAGGTAGAGACTGTATATCAGTTTTACGTTGAGGTACAGAAAACATTGCGATCTAGATTGAGGTGAACAACTCTGGGGATAGTGGTTGGAGGGACATGATGAACGAGGAATATCAACACCTTACCAGAAGCGTGTTCATAGCCGGACTGAATCAGCCCATAAGCTCATCGGTCCTTTCTGCTGGTCCCGCTGGCATGTCAACGGCTTTAGCCTTTGCGCTGGAATTCGAAGTGAATCAGACTCAGTCGTGGAGTGATCATGCAGCAGATTGGCAAAACGGCAGGACACATCAAGGCCCTTAGCCTTATTATCAATCGCATCCGGCTCAGTACAACTTCCGCGAGCAGTATAAGCCGCGACATACTTAACCTACACCTAGGCCACCGCCACGGTTGGAAGGGTCCTCTACTTCGCGTGCTGCTCTTCAGCCGATGCAAACATTCTGAAGGCCACCCGTCTGTGGCGGCCACTTTGGATGGCACGGCTATCATGTGTCGCGACCGCCTCCTGGCCAGTCTGGCCCCGCATCCCATAAAGACTTTATATCCTCTAAGAGAGATTTGACCAGGCCCGAGTCCAAACAAGTGTCCAAGTATCAGAGGATCAAACATTTGATCATTGAAGAGGGACAGAGGTTGGATTCAAGGTACCAGTGTTCAAATGGTCAGAAAATTCCTCGTCGCCGTGGTGGACGAGGCGGGGTAATCAGCCTATGGTTGTAGAGAGGGCAGGCTACGAGGCGATGTTTGACGAAATCAATTTTAGGGGTGGGGGGTGGTCGATCGTCCTACTCCACATCGCCGTGACGTTTCAGGGTAGTGCTCTCAAGTTCTTGGTGGATACTGGAGCATCCAAGAACTACATAAAGGCTCTTGATTCCTTGCTAGGAATCAAACCAGTTGTGAAACCATTCCGGGTAAAGTCGGTAGGGGGAGTTAATAGGGTTACATGCAAATGTAATCTTAAGGTCTTCTCCAAAAATGCAATATTTTACGTGTTGCCCAATCTATCTCTTTTTTCTAGCATTCGATTTTTAACGCATTGTTCGATTACTACAAATTTAAGCAAGGGCCCGATAGGTGCCCCATTCCGGACACATCGGTGATCCTTGCAAATCTGGACAAATCCGCGCTCTTCACCTCGGTCGACATAAAGAATGGATTCTATCAGATGGCGCTCTCGGAAGAGGACAGGGAGAAGAAGGCATTTTCTGTTAGCAATGAAAAATATAAATTCTGTCGCCTGCTCATGGGTTTACAAAATCCACCAAACATCTTACAAAGGGCGATCGATGACGTACTACGGGATGAGATAGAATAACATTACCATCTATATAGACGACTTCCTGATCTTCTCTCTCGGTAGGAAAGAGACATTTTGGTGATGTGCGCCTGGTTGTCAGTAAGCTGTACGACACCAACTTGCGTGCTACGAGAGTATTTATTCCTTCCTTGTCATTTCCAAGGAAGGAATAAAGAAATGCCCGGGGAATGTAAAGAAGTAAAGTGTATAGTGGAATTCAAGGAACCCCTGAGTTTGCGTAGCCTGCGATCCTTCCTAGGGTTGGCTGGGTGCTATCAGAAGTTCATTACAGACTACGCCCAGATCACTAAGCCGCTCACACAGTACTTGCGAGGAGAAAATGGCCATGTGAGCGCATCCCGCACGGCAAACACGCTAATTGTATTGAATAATGAAGCGTTGGATGCCTTCACTCAAGTCCAACAATCTTTAATTTCGAGGACGTACTACTCCTCTACCCTGGTTTTTCGAAGCCGTTCGACATAACAACCGACGCCTCGTCACGCGCCGTGGGAGCCGTTCTCTTGCAAGCTGGGCCATTACCATGATCGCTCGGAAACTGAATTCTGCGGAATCAAATTATGCCACCATCAAGTGGGAGATGCTGGCCATCGTGTGAGCCCTGCAGAAGTTAAGAAATTACCTCTACGGCGTGAAATGCCTAAACATCTTTACCGACCACCAGCCTATCACTTTCTCGATGACGGACAAAAATGGAAACTCCTAGCTGAAAAGATGGCGAGCGTTTATTGAGGAATACGTTGTTAAATTCCATTTCAAGCTGGGGAGATTGAATATGGTAGGATGCACTATCGCGACAATTCGTGTATGTCCTTCACGATCCGTATGACGAATCGGAATAACGCAGGTACCATTCTAGAGGAACCAATTGTCATGAATAGACATAAGAAACAATTGATATTTGAGGATGGGACGGAACTGAAGGGGACAACACAGATCCTGTTTAAAAAACCGTTGCAACATACGACTGTGCTAGCGTCATTAAATGATCTGCCCGGGATGTTAAATACAACATGTAGCATGAACGTCACAAACGGCATTATTGTTGAAAATGTCTCCGACTCCAGTAAACTGTCGGATATTTTCTCGAAGGGGCATAACCGAGCCCATAGGGCGGTGTGAGAAAACACTCTTCAGATAATGAGGTCTTTTTACTTTTCTGGTTTTCGGCAATGCTTTAAGAATATTACATTAAAGTGCAAAGTATGCTTGGAAGCGAAGTATAATCGCCGTCCTAAAATCGCGGAGATGGGAAGAACTCCGAAACCTTCGCTGCCGGGCAAAATTCTCCACGTTGACATTTATTCTACGGCGGGTCGCCACTGTCTAACCTGCCTAGATAAATTCAAGAAATTTGCGTGGTAAAACCTATAATGTAAATAGCCAATATTGACATTAAGGGTCCGTTGTTAAAGTCTACAAGTTTTTCAAATGAACAAGAACTGTGGCCTGGGACAATGAGGAGTCACTGAATTCAATTACGATCAAGCGCCGCTGTTCACACCGTCCCGCCACTCCAACAGTACCTCTAATGGGCAAGTAGAGGGTTTTCATAGTACGCGCACGGAAATTGCTCGGTGCCTCAATCTGGCGGACTACTCTTCGGACGTGACTGATTTTGTTCCTATAGCTGTGTGGATTATAGGGTTTGTAATCGGTACTCCACTAATGCTCAGAATTACAAACGCTTACTGGATTTGTGGATTATAGGGTTTGTAGTCGGTACTCCACTAATACCAAGAAGCACGACCGCTTACTGAGACCATTCTGAATTAGTGGATTATAGGGTTTGTAATCGGTACTCCACTAATACCAAGAAGTACGACCGCTTACTGAGACCATTCTGACTTAGTGGATTATAGTGTTTGTAATCGGTACTCCACTAATACCAAGAAGTACGACCGCTTACTGAGAACATTCTGAAGTAGTGGATTATAGGGTTTGTAATCAGTACTCCACTAATGCTCAGAATTACAAACGCTTACTGGATTAGTGGATTATAGGGTTTGTAATCGGTAATCCACTAATACCAAGAAGTACGACCACTTACTGAGACCATTGTGGATTAGTGGATTATATGGTTTGTAATCGGTACTCCACTAATTCCAGAATTACAAACGTTGTACCGACACTTTGTATTAGTATTAATATAAGCTATTAACTCAGCATTAGCTATTATCTAAGGATATAATTAATTAAATAAAACCAAACTAAGTAAACTCATAGTTATTTTCTGTAAACGACCCCTGGCAATCCGGCGAGCATTACCCAGGCGAAAGAAGGAAAAAGGGTTCGTTGCAGGTTGCACAGTTGACTCCGAAGGTAACAGTTTGTAACTCGTAGTCGGACACTGGCGTTTGTTGGGGTCCTTATCTGCTTGTTCTCGGGACGTCCTTGTCGCTGCCTCTCCTGAGCGCGCGTGTACCTAAAACCTAGCACTTTTCCACACTATAAATGATACGGACTTGTATTGGTTGTAAAAAACGACAAGAAGCTTTATTCTTAAAATACTAGTTCTTATATACTATTTACAAATAAACATTACAGTCTACGTATTGACTTTTCTGGTGTTCCAGTTACGAAATTGTTATTTGGTGTCAGTTGGTCAAGCCAACTGACCTACTGAAAGTAAAAGTGTCGTCGGTGCATTCTACATGCCCTTCGTCAGCTTGACTGCGGAACTGAGACACCCTAAAAGTTTACATCATAATTAATTCATAAATACTGTTCATTTACAATATTTGCACCCTAAAAATATGTGCGCTCTTAATGAATTTAATAGGAACCGGTGCTGTGAGTCAACTACGCGTAGGTAGCTTGATTCTAGCTCACAACATCCCTCCCCTCTTTCTAAAAGAAGTTAGTGCAACTAACTTCCATTAAATCTCTTTTTCTTGCACTGTAAACAATTATGTGCATCTATTTAACTCTATAGTACATATATATAGTTTATTTTATTTTTCCCTTAAAATCGCCATTTTTGGGTTCTATCACGGTTTTTTTTTACTCTTTTATTCTTTTATTTTCCATATATTTTTTTTTCTCTAGCTTTTATTTTCTTTTGTAGTTTTCTTTCTTTTATTTTTTTTCTTTACTTTGTTTTTGTTTTTTCTTATTTTCATCTATCATAATTTTTTTTATATTCCCCTTTTTATAACTTGGTCTTTTATTGACTCTTTTCTCATTGGCGTATATACAAACATCTATATAATAACACAATTATATTCTATACCTAAAACCTTATATTATACTGCGCCCTCTGCTACCTGCTGGTCCAGTTGACGACCGTCGTTGTCGGAGTGAAATCCCTCGATGAACTCTGCATACCCCTCTCTTCTTTCTGGACCGGTACGTGCCAAGATGATGCAAGGTTGTGCGACTAGATGCGCTTCTGACGAAGTCAAAATCAATATTCGCGCGTCCTTTTTCCGAACCCTGTGTGTGTATTTTTGTGAGGTGCTCCTCCCAATGCTTTTGTATGACTCATTGTTGGTTTCTGCGGTGCATAGTCCGTAGCAAGTGAATTCGTTCGTGCCAGTTGTGCTCTTCCCTCGTGGTGCCTTCTTGCGAATGAGTTCGTTTTTTCGATGTCCTTTGTTGTGTCTGTGGTTTACGCTTTCTATCGTTGGCGTGTCTCTTGGAAGGCATTGCATTGATATGTGGGACATTTTCAACACGGATTGTCGTGCTAGTTGCAATACTGTTGGGGTCCTTTCTTGTTGTCCTCGGGAGCGCCCTTTTCGCTACTTGTCCTGGGCGCGCATGTTAATGGAAACCCTAAATCACTCTATCTAAATAAAAACACACAGACACTTTTGGTTTCAAAGATAATATCACAAGACATTTATTCTTACAAATACTAATTCTTATATATTATTTCTTAACACTCATCTCAGTCTGTGAACTGACCTTTCTGGTGTTCCAGTTCCGCACCTGCTAATTGGTGTCAGTTGGTCAAGCCAACTGACCTACTATGAAAGTGACGACGGTGCATTACAATGCCCTTCGTTGACTCGACTGCGGAACTGTAACACCCTAAAAGTTCACATAATAACATTACACAGATCATATTAACTTAAAATACATAGACCCTAAAAGTATGTTTTATTCTTAAATAATTTTTAGCACATGCTAATCCCACAGAGTGTGGCATCTATTAGGAGTCGATGCTGTGAGTCAACTACTCGTAGGTAGCTTGGTTCTAACTCACAACATCCCTCCCCTCTTTCTAAAAGAAGTTAGTGCAACTAACTTCTAATGGAACTTTACAAAATATTCCTCATATCTGCACTTTAAACAATCTGTGCATCTTCTTAAACCTATAGTACATATGTATAGTTTTTCTTTTTTTCAAATTCGCCTTATTTGGCTTCTATTATTGTATTATTTTCTTTTTACTTTTGTGTTCTTCTTTTCTCTCTTTTTTTCCTCTTATTACTTCTTCTTTTATAGTTTTTTTTTCTCTTACTACTTCTTCTCTTATAGTTTTTTTTCTTTTGTTTTATTTTGTTTTTTTATTTCTATCTTTTTTCCTTCTTTTTATGTTTGGTCTTTCATCGACTCTTTTCTCACTGGCGTATTTACAATTTCGAACAACTAGCGATAATACAATTTAATCCTATTCTTAAGATCTCATATTCTACTATGATATTTATATCTAAAATCTTATGTTCTACTTCTGCTAACTGCTGATCCGGTTGACGGCTGCCGTTGACGGAGTGAAATCCCTCGATGAACTCTGCATACCCCTCCCTTCTTTCTGGACCGGTACGTGCCAAGATGATGCAAGGCTGTGCGACTAGATGCGCTTCTGACGAAGTCAAAATCAATATTCGCTTAGTAAGTGACAGTGTAAATTTACTTTGTTGGGGAAATCTATATGAAATTTGCCGATAAAGCTTGGCTATGTTGTGCTTGATCTTTTCGTGGTTAAAACGATTTTTTGCGCTAGGAGAATATTCTACGATGCTAACTGAACGATGGTAGTTGTGGCTGATATTGTTGCTGTAACCGTTTCTCGCTAAAAGTACGGAGTAATCTCGGGTTGTGGCTAAAATTATCTCTTCCTCTTTCTAGATCATAATACAATTGTAGTGTATGAAAAGCATAATGTATATATATACACACAAACGCCAACACCATACGCGGCGTAGGCACATGCAATGTGCGCGGAGACCCAACGTATGTACATTGAACTCTCATATAAGAATATTTAAGTTATGAAGCGCGAACAGCGCGCACGTTTTTGATTACGTTGCATTCTAATGTTCGATGCCCTCGAACGAATGTACGCTGGCATTGACCGTGATACTTTCCGCTGACCTTGCAAAAGCCCTCTTTATGTATTAAGAACCATATTATATACTAAGTCTTAGCACATAAGAAATTAAAAGTATAAATAGCAATAAGATTTTATCAATAAATCAGATTCGATCTGGAAACCAAACCTTTCGTTTCTCATTAAATATTTGGCTGTACTCCAGTAGTCGCTGATTGAAATTGTGCGCAAGCTCTCGCGTCGCTAAATAATACTTTGAGCCCATCTGTACATAGCGATCATATATTTCGGTTCTTACACAAATATTTGGCTGTACTCACGTAGTCGCCTATTGAAATTGTGCGCTAGCTCTCGCGCCGCTAAATTAATTAATTGAGCCCATCTTTACATAGCGATCCTGCCATCTTTACATGGCGATCCTGGCATCTTTACATGGTGATCCTTGCCATCTTTACATGGCGATCCTGCCATCTTTACATGGCGATCCTGCCATCTTTACATGGCGATCCTGCCATCTTTACATGGCGATCCTGCCATCTTTACATGGCGATCCTGCCATCTTTACATGGCGATCCTGCCAAACTGGCAATTCTTTTATCAATCCTGCCAAACTGGCAATTCTGATATCAATCCTGCCTAATTATTAAAAACCACAACACTCCTAAAATAATTCTGAAAACACCAAGAAGAATTTATTCATATTCATATGTAGAAGCACTAGATTTACAAAGTTATTCGACATTGTTCAAACTAGAAGTCGCCGCATTATCTCAAATTGACCAAGTACAAGCGATAGACTTATTTAAAAATTGCAGCAATTACATCGAACATATAATAGAAAATAATTTACAAAATTTGACAGACGAAAACATAGAAGAAACCAAAGCCACCACCATGACAGACTTCAAAATAGAAACAGCAATCAAAGTAATTCCAGAATTTACTGGAAACTATAAAGAAATAGACTCATTTTGCAAAATATGCACACTATTGAACGATCCACTAACGCCAGAGGGTAAGAAGACACTCCTTGATTTAATTTTTCACGTAAAACTTAGCATCAATGTTAAAACAGCAATAGGTACTACATTAACACTCGACAATCTTGATACATTACTAAGCACACTAAAGTCCAGATATAAGAGCCACTCAACCATTACACAGGTACACTCACAATTGATAAATACTATACAAAAAGTATCTGTCAGTTCCTTCAAAGAACGAATTTTGACACTGATTTCCGAACTCACTACACTACAAATTGAAAATTTAGGAACAAACGTAACAGCAACTGAGAAGTCTGCAATAGCAAAAACGAATGAGTCATATGCTTTAATCACTTTCAAAAACGGACTCAAAGATAACTTAAAACCAATCATACTAGCAGCACAACCCAAAACATTAAATGAAGCAGTAAATCTCGCACTAGACCTAGAACAATCTGTACCCAATACTAATCAATTTTGCCATAAATCAAAACAATCAACAATTCAGAATGTACAGTAATTACAACAACACGAATAACCGATATAACAACAACACCAATTATAATCATACTCGAAACAACATTAATAACCAATAAAACGGCAACAGACGGTATGCCAATCAAACACAAAGCAACAATGGGAACTATAGACATCCTAACTATAACAGCAACTATAAAAACAACTACAATAACAACAATAATTACAATAACAATTACAACAGAAACTATGACAGCAATTACAATAGAAACCAGAACCAAAACAACAGACAACGTAACAATATATACACAATAAACGCCCAGGGAAACGACCAGGTCCCGGAGGACCACGACTATATCCCTCCGGGCAACAACTACAACAACAACGAAAATTAAATATCTACAAAATATCAAATAACTTAATAAACTACATAACTTTACAGTACAGCAATGCGCCTAAGGCAACTGAAGAGGCGGCAGTCATTAATTCAAATGGTTTGGCATAGTTCGGGTGTAACATCTTTCGACGAATTTTTTTTAATTTGCTAACCGTCATTTCACCTTTGGGTAGCAATCTACCTAAAATTCAACTTCAAACTAAAATCTACCTTAGAATAAAATTTTCAATCGGGCTGAAACTTCATGACTTGATTGGTTGGTTGGTTTCAGTGGCTGATCCAAGTCGGTCCTCACATGGATCACAATTATCGCCTTAGCGACGTTTTGATACCACAACCTCTCCTAACGCCGGAGAAAATGATGGGTTGTTCACTAAATACACTTTGTGGAGCTTAGGTATCTTAAAAGATCTTTCGGTTTTACACCCGAGAGATCGGATAAACTCGCTAGGAAATAGTTTCCTAGTGTTCTATTTCTTGCGGCCGCCAGAGCCGGGCATTCGCAAAGAAAATGGATTAAGGTTTCTTTCTCTTCTGAATTTCCACAGCTTCTACAATGGGTATTGTATGGTCTCTGCAATTTCTCTGCAACAAACACAGACATAACGCTACCAATGCAAACTCGTTTACTACCCACTCCATACATAACGATACCCGCAAGAACGTAACAAACATGACAATCACAGATTCAACAAATTACTAGAAACACTACAATTAAAAATTTCCGATAAAACAACACAGGAAGAACTAATCCATATGTTCAGAGAATATCAAGATATATTTCATCTGGACGATGAACCACTTACTGCAAATAACTTCTACACTCAAAACCTATCCATCACAGACAATTCACTGGTTTACATAAAGAATTATCGTTTACCCCAAATACAACATGATGAAATAGAAAAACAGGTACAGAAACTGCTCAGGGACAAAATAATTGAACAATCAAACAGCCCTTACAACTCACCATTGTTATTGGTTCCTAAGAAAACTCACGATAATGAAGACAAAAAATGGAGACTAGTAGGAAATTAAACGATAAACCAACCAGCGATAAATTTCCATTAACGAGATTGGAGGATGTACTAGACGGACTAGGTAGAGCAAAATACTTCTCTACTCTGGACATGACGAACTCTTTTCACCAAATTCCATTGAACAAGAACTCCAGGCCATTAACAGCATTTTCAACAACAAATGGACATTTCCAATTTACGAGACTCCCTTTTGGATTGAAAATATCCTCTAACAGTTTCCAAAGAATGCTTACATTGGCCTTGGCAGGTTTAGGTTCCTTTACGTAGTCGATATAATTGTATTCGGATGCAGCCTCAAACATCAGAATGAAAATCTAAGAAAAATATTTGAAAGACTGCGTCAATACAATTTGAAGCTGAACTCGTCAAAATGTAATTTTCTAAGACCCGAAGTAGTTTATCTAGGCCATTTGATCACCCCACATGGTATAAAAACTGATCCAGCAAAATACGAAGCAATTAAGAAGTACCCTACCGGAAAAAAACCCAGATGAGGTAAGAAGATTTATTGCATTTTGCAACTACTATTGTAGATTTATACCCAACTTTGCGAGTATCACAAAAAGCCTGAATAACCTTCTAAAGAAAGGCCAACCTTTTGTATGGAGCGAGGAACGACAAACAGCATTCAGCACTTTAAAAAACAAATTGATGAACCCACCAATACTAAGATACCCAGACTTTACAAAACCTCTTATTTTAACCACTGACGCATCTGACTACGCTCTAGGTGCAGTCGCAAGGTGAAATTGGCGAAGATGTTCCAATTTCCTACGCAAGCAAGTCCTTGTTAAAACATGAAATAAATAAATCAACAATTGAAAAAGAACTACTTGCAATCCATTGGGGCATACAGTTTTTTAGGCCATATCTATTCGGAAGGAAGTTCCTCGTGGTAACGGACCACATACCATTAGTGTCGCTTTTCGTCCACAAGAACCCTTCCTCTAAACTGACAAGGATACGACTAGACCTATCAGAATATGAGTTCGAAATAATATACAAAAAAGGAAAATCAAATACCAACGCAGACGCACTTTCCAGAATCAAAATTGATTCAGAAACTTTAAAACAAATGATTCCTAAAGAAACCGATGAAAAAGCTAAAAGAACATTAATTATAACAAGGGGAATGGCTGCCAAAAAACATGCAGACCAACAAAAACAAGTGCAATACAAAACCCAAGAGAAGTCTGATCAACTTCATATCTGGGACTGTACATCTATTACTGACGTCAGATACATTACAAAATTGAAATTTGAAAAAGCGAACGATATAAATATGAAGAGTACTCAATTAATCTATGAAAAAGATAAGAATATATTGCGCGTAAGGTACAACGATAATCCATCGAAATCCGTTTCGATTCTGGAGAAGTTGTCACCTCTTAATACAAAAACTATGCATAGTAGATCTAGTGATAACTATACGAAATACGTTTCGATTATGGAGAAGCTAGCATCTGAAATAAAAAAATTCAAAGTCGACATTTTAGCGCTATCGAATAAGGATATAATTTTTGAAGGTATACAAAAAGAATAATTTAAAAATATATTTAACAAGCAGCAAGAACAGCAAATTAAAGAAAATCGTTTCGCATACAAGATTATTATATATGAACCCCCTAAAAGAATTGAAAAGGATATAATTAAATATAAATTAATAAATGAATACCACAACTCAACACATGGAGGACACCTTGGTATAAGAACACCACTCTAAAACTAAAACAAAGATATGTGTGGAAAAATATGAGTCGAATGGTGAAATATTTTATAAAAAACTGTGACAAATGCGCACAGAACAAAATAACTAAACATATACACGAAAAAGAAATAATAACAGACTCACCAAACACTAGTTTTGAAGTACTTGAAATAGACACAGTTGGACCACTAAGAATGTCAGACAGATTCAGATACATACTCACAATACAGTGCGAACTGACAAAATTTGTAATAGCACACCCAATAGAAACCAAAGACGCTAAAACCGTAGCTAAAACAGTAGTAGAACAATGTATCCTAAAATATGGCCATTTTAAGACATTAAAATCAGATAGAGGCACTGAGTTCACAAATGAGCTCATGAACAACATTTGCAAATTACTAGACATTGCACAACAATTCTCAACACCATACCATCACCAAACATTAGGATCAGTATAATCAGTAATCAGTAATTCATGTTATCTTTTACCAACGACTATGACTGGCACAATTGGATCCCGTTCTATACATTTGCATATAATACAACCCCCCATGTAGACACACAATACACACCTTTTGAGCTTGTATATGGCAAATTACCACACCTCTCAAGTACTGACAGCCAAGAAAATCCAAAAATATACAATATGGATAACTACGCTAACGAACTCAGAATTTGATTACATTATTCAATAAAAAATGCGAAAGCATTAATCGAAAAATCGAAGCTACAAAAAAGTTTTGTAACACAAAAACACATAAACACACTAGATTTAAATATAGGAGATATGGTATTAGTAAGAAATATGAATAGAAAGAAAAACCAAAAACCCTACAATGGTCCTTATAGAGTAATTGAAATTCGGAATGTAAATTGTCTATTCGAAATAAAAGGAGAAATAAAAGAACTCCATAAAAACTTATTAAAAAAATATACACCGTTGTAAAGATAAACAAGTAAAATTTAATTAATTAATATAACATAAATACTTTTATAAAAAAAAATTTTTTTTTGTTTAAACACCAACAAATTTTTTTTTTTCCAGTAGGATAAGGGTGTAGTGTATGAAAAGCATAATGTATATATATATATACACACAAACGCCAACACCATACGCGGCGTAGGCACATGCAATGTGAGCGGAGACCCAACGTATATACTAAGTCTTAGCACATAAGAAATTAAAAGTATAAATAGCAATAAGATTTTATTAATAAATCAGATTCGATCTGGAAACCAAACCTTTCGTTTCTCATTAAACATTTGGCTGTACTCCAATAGTCGCCGATTGAAATTGTGCGCAAGCTCTCGCGCCGCTAAATAATACTTTGAGCCCATCTGTACATAGCGATCATATATTTCTCTTCTTACACAAATATTTGGCTGTACTCACGTAGTCGCCGATCGCCATTTCGGCAGTTATGCAATAAAACTCAAGTATTATTCGACTTTTACTTGTCAGATAGAGACTATTGTATTCCGCCGATACTATCTCCATGTTCACATAAGCTTAAATCGTAGTCATCTCACACATTGGAAGCTCTTTCACTCTTTCATATAAAAATGAATTCTCACTAATTTCGTTTTCATTTTTTTCCAACCAAAAATTATCGCTGGACATCATCGTTGCAAATTTCGTATTATCATTTTGCGGCTTACTGATTCCCCTTCTTCTACATCTTCTTACTTTTCCTTATTCGGTCCGATTTTTGTTCGCTGCTCGTGCATTACATCTGCCGGTCTCCTGGATGTTGGTTAACATCTCACTTTGTCTTCGACGCTGCAGGAAGTCCCTTCCAGGTTCATGCTGCACTATATTGTACCATCCAGATGTCCTTGTTTGCTCACTAACGTCTAATTATTTAAAACCAATACGCTTATACATGTATCGGACTTGCCGAGTTTTAATTATTCTTACTGGCTATTACATTCATTCAATTTCTAATATTTTTCCTAATGTATACTGTAAATTGTATTTAAATCTATATGTCGTATATCAACTACGTCTTAACAAACAAACTATAAATAAGTAACAAAAACTATTTCCTTTACAAATACTATTACATTCTCTTTTTTTTTAAATTGTATCTTAAAAATTTCGCCTATAAGCGATAAATTTATTATTTATTTTTTCTTTTGCAATCTGACATAAACCAGAATATTTAAGATAAACCCGTTTATGTGAAAACATTGTCCATTGCATGACTCAATTTTGCATTGCATCTAATTATTCTATATTTTTAAATTTTACTACTAGCCCGGTATGTATATATCCATTAACAAGTGTAGTTCCCTACAACATGTAACCTGCTTATGATTTGAATACATAAATACATTCAAGGCACTTTCAATTGTTTACAATTAATTGCTACAGTTATTACATAATGTGTAATGGTAAGCTAAATATATTGTTCTAATTCAATATATGTATATATATACATTACTATTCCCCACAAGCTAATTTCCTAAGCGATAAACCGAAAAAATCTATGTATATTTACATGTCGCCTGCTACAGTATGAAAATATCTGCAAAAATATACATACGTACATACCCATCCCTCTTAACTAGAATACTTACTACTTTAAATATACGTTCGTACATTCATTCCGTATATTATACACATATCTATATACATATATACTTACTTCACCAACGGTGCCGGCGCTACTGCTTACGCATCATATTGCACTTCATTAACAGTCGTATATATGTGTGTATATACTCTACGTTCAGTTTAAATTACTTACCCACGACTGTCTTATAATTTTATTTTTTAAAATGTGTCCAATGAACCCCTTTTTTATTATTTAATATTTAAAAAATATTTTTCCGTACTGTCTTCATTCGGCAATAGTGCCTAATAAGCAAATTTTTCTTACGTAAATTATACTCGCCCAATTTTAAGTGGCACACTTCTACTGGCCTTGACTTCGAAAATCGGAGCTGTGTGTGTTATTTGATAAACACACGTACATGTTTACGTTGTTATTCTTGTGTTTACACTTGTAAAACACTGTTAACACACGTCTTAAGTTGTGTAGTCTAATGTGGAACAATTTCAAAAAATTATTATGTAGCTTTTTATTCTTGCCCTTAATTGTTACGACTGTTGTAACTGGGCTGCGGATCTCTGCTACTACATACGGACCTATCCAAACAGGTGAGAATTTGTGTCTTCTAGCCTGATTCTTCATGAGTACCTGGTCACCCACATGAAAAACTACTGGATTTAATACCTTGTTATAGGCTTCCCTGGCTACCCGTTTAACACATTCCTGATTTTCTCTAACCAATTCGTGCGCTCGCTGTAGCTGGTACCTTTGCACTTTATTGGGGTCACCAGCATTGTATACTGGCGCACACTTGCGCTTCAAATTAGCTGGCATGTTGAAATCAAACCCGTAGAGTGTTCTAAACGGAGTTTGCTTCGTTGATATATGCAGAGTATTGTTGTGTACATGCATTGCCGTGGTCAACCATTGATCCCAATTCGGGCCGTCCTCCTTTGCAAAACTGCGCAAGTACTCGGCCAGAGGTCGATGACTACGTCCCAATGAGCCATTCGCCTGTGGATGATATGGTGTTATATGCAATTTCTTGATTCCCAGCATTTTACACGTTTCTGAGAATAGTTTCGATACGAAACTTGAACCATTGTCGGTTATCAAAACCTTAGGTATGTTGTACCGTGCTATAATTTCATCAAAGAATGCCTTGGCCACCGTACTTGCTTCAGCATCGGGTATAGCCACGCACGCCATATACTTTGAGAAATCGTCCTCGAACGTCAACATGTATTTATTTCCCGAAACTGTCTCAGGTAAAATACCTACAATATCCATATGAACTTTATCAAATGGCTGTTTTGGTGTGTCAGTTAATACCACTGGCATCTTTGTCTGCCTTGAACTCCTATTGGCCTAACATTTCGGACAACTCCTTGTATACTTTTTTATATCTCGGAGCATACCTTTCCATCCGTATACTCGCCTAATTCTGTCATGGGTTTTCCAGAATCCCTGATGTCCACCTAGGGGTGAATCATGAAAACCCTTTAACACAGCCTGTATATCTTTTCTATCCTCCAGCCATTCCACATTACTGGCTGTTTGTTCATCGGTACCGAAACCCGCATTGCTAACATCTCTTGTAGCATCAATTTTATCTTCTTGCATTCTCGCAGCCTTCTCCTTATCTGACCGTGCTTTGGCCCTCGTTTGCACTACTGATACCTTCTGTGCTTGCGGTACTCTGCTGAGTGCCTCCGCATTCAGATTCTTTTTCCCAGGTTTGTATATGATTTCAAAATTATACTCCGACAATTTGTGTCTGAACCTGGCTAGCCTAGACGTTTGGTCTTTCAAATTGGTTATGCCTCTCAACGGCTGGTGATCAGTGTATCTCTTAAATGGGCCTCCTAACAGATATGCCCTAAAATTCTTCGTAGCCCACACTATGGCTAGGAATTCCTTTTCTATTGTGGAGTATCTTTTCTCCGTATCGCTAAGCGCTCTGCTTGCGAATGCAATTGGTCGGTCATTCCCGACTTGCCCTTGTGACAATACTGCCCCCAATGCTTCATTGCTAGCATCAGTGGTCAACAAAAAAGTTGGCTCAAAATCGGGGTACGCCAAAATTGGTGGCGAGCTAATTATTTCTTTTAGCCTCTCGAATGCTTGCTGACAGCTCTCTGTCCATTCGAACTTTGCCTCTTTTCGTAGCAACTTATTCACTGGCAAGACCTGCTAGTCCTGCCACGAACTTTCTATAATAGTTCACTAGTCCTAGGAATGCTTGCACTTCCTTTCTATTTCTCGGAATCGCTAAATTTTTAACGCATTCCACCTTCTGCGGGTCAGGCAGTGCTCCTGCCTCTGAGCAACAATGGCCTAAATAAACCACCTCTCGTCGCAAAAATTGACACTTCTTCGTGTTCAATTTCAAATTGTGGTCTCGTAATTTCTGGAGCACCTTGCATAAGCGTTGCGAATGCTGCTGCAAGTTCTTCCCATAAATTACAATATCATCGAGATACACAAAACAATCAACCCTTGCAAACCTGTTAGCACATGGTTCATTAGCCGTTGGATCTGGAGATTAGCGAGGGACGGTGGAAACTTGTCAACTTTGGATACAGAAGGATACAGAAGAATTGAAGATAAATACTGAATTTCTCGAGAATAAAACTAGAGTACTTTCTTGGCAACTCCGGGAAAATGAGGAAGCCGCATCGCATCTGGAGAAGGAAAATTTAGAGCTCAGGAGAATCGGGGCCACTTTTAAGTCAGCAAGAGTAAGATCGCCTTCAACCTCTCAAATACATACGCAGATAGTACTAGCTTTGCCACCAAAAGTTCGCTGGCTGGAGTATTTAACTCCAGAAGGGATAGGTCGTGTGGTAAAGCCTAGATTAGTATTGAGTGAAGAAAGTGTAGCGGAGTTTTTGTTTGACGCATCTGAAATCGGTGTCGAGCCATTTTCTCCAGGAAGTTCCATAGATAATAAAAATAAGGGATATCAGCCAAAGGAGCCAGAATCAGTAACGGTACAGGAAAGTCTCGATACAGTAGACAGTATTTCACCTGTACGAACAAACGGTCGAAGATTAATAAGTTTGAGTCCGTCACTGGTTAAGTACCTCTCAGATTCGGGAGAAGAGAATCTGGAAACCCCCACAGAGGTTAACGCTAATTTTTTATCAGAACTTAAGCAAGCATGTAGGAGTAAAATGGGCATTCTGGAAGTAGCTCATGCGGTTGTATGATCTGAGAACTGAGATACGGCGCTTCAAAAGAGGTTGTGAGTTAGCGGAACAGAGTCTTCCGGAAGCAGAAGGGGAACACTTGATAAAGTGTATTAGACAAAGGTGATGCGTTTGATTTACTAATGCATAGCTCAGTAAGCACCCTGCTGGAGTTATACTCACTTTTAGATCGGACATATTTAAAACAAAAGTCGTACGACTGCATTGTACGGGAAATACAGGAATCAACTCAGAAACCAGGGGAAGAATTGAGAGCCTGTGGACGAAGGCTCCAGTCTCTGGGGAACGCTGCTGAGACAGAAGCCAACAGGCAGTTTCCAGGAAACGTTGCAGCATACAAGGCTCTAGTAGAACGAGCTATGATTTCTGTGTTTAAGGCAGGTCCGATAAATAGGGACTTGGCTAATTATATTCTTAATCTCACGCAGAGGAGTATGGCAGAATTAGTTAAAGCGGTCTCTTCCGCCGAATCAGCAATCCAACAGCGTGCGACAACAGGTGGAATCTGTTGGAATAATGCTCCTGCAGAGGTAGGACCGGTACAGCAGCGGAACCCAAGGGGAGTCGGCAGATTGATGGATCAAGTTCCGCAACAAAGAGACCAAGGATTCCTATTCGAGAGATTCCAGCCGAGGAAACCTATTTGCTCATTCTACCGTAAGCAAGGGCATACAAGGGATGCGTGCGTTACACGCAAAAACACGCCGCGGTGTACGCTTGCGTACCCAACGCCTCAGAAAAGGACTACCTGATGGAGGAAGATTTTAGGCCTAAGTTCACTAGTTATGATAATTTTAAAGAACCGAATTATAGATCGGTTAATCAGATTAAGCAGGTAGATATAAGGGAAAGAATGGAGAGAGTGCTAGAATCATTGAAGTTAGACCCAAGCGTAAATTTAGAAGAGAAGGCATCGATAGAAGCCATTTGTACGTCATTCCATGACATATTTTTGCTGGAAAGAGACAAGCTGACATATACACCAGAGATAGAGCATGAAATACCTACTAGGGTGGATCAACCACCAATAAACCAGAAGCAATACAGAGTGCCACAAGCTCACAAAGATGAGGTAAATAGGCAAGTGGAAGGAATGTTAAAAGATAACATAATTTCACCGAATATCTCGCCTTGGAATTCACCAATAATTTTGGTACCAAAGAAGGGAGGTGCTCAGGGTCAAAAGAAGTGGAGAATGGTCGTCGATTTTAGGAAATTATACAACGCCACTATCAAGCAGGTGTTCCTAATTCCAAGGATAGAAGAAATTCTGGATCAATTGGGGCATAGTAGATATTTTTCTACACTTGATTTAGCGAGTGGCTACCGCCAAGTTCTGGGTGGATACCCAAGATAAGCAGAAAACCGCGTTCCGCACCGGTTTAGGGCATTATGAGTTTAACAGAATGCCGTTTGGATTAACAGGAGCACCGGCTACCTATTAATCCTAACGGGTCTGCGTATGTATTTGAGAGGTTGAAGGCGATCTTACTCTTGCTGACTTAACAGTGGCCCCGATTCTCCTGAGCTCTAAATTTTCCTTCTCCAGATGCGATGCGGCTTCCTCAGTTTCCCGGAGTTGCCAAGAAAGTACTCTAGTTTTATTCTCGAGAAATTCAGTATTTATCTTCAATTCTTCTGTATCCTTCTGTATCCAAAGTTGACAAGTTTCCACCGTCCCTCGCTAATCTCCAGAGTACCTGCGCTTCCCTCTTGCTCGTTGCTGATTCCAATTGTTCAAACAATTTTTCTGCGAACAACTTTACCTCCGTCTGTAAAGACCTTAGCTTGTCTTGAGCCTTGTCCTCCTGCGAACTAGGACTATCTTCCTGCGCTTCCAGCTCTTCCAGATCTAATCTGAACTTGGTCAACCAGTCCCGTGTTAAACCGTTGACATATAACGGATAATCCTTGGCAAAGTATTTCTTGTCGCCACAACAGTCCTTAAAATTTAACAACTCCTCGTTGTTATCACTGAATGTCTTCAACAAGGCCTCTAGTTCCGCTATTCTCTTACGGTAGTACGCGCTATTTTTCTTGCCTTGCTATCCTTCCTATAGTTCCTGATTTTCCTTTGGAATGCCTCACTCTGCCGCTTTTGCTCTTCCAGCAATATTTTCGCATCTTCTGGTGCTTCCATAGACCGAATTAATCTTTACTTTCCACCCAAGACCTCAAAAACCACGTGTTACAGTATCCTAATTTTACAAAATAACTTGAAAATTCCCTTAAATAGTCCAATATGATTGCCCCAAATTCAATTAGTCCCAAAAAAAAACGCTTAGCAGTATACCAAATTACAGTTTATTCATATTCATATTTATATTTATTTTATTCCACAAAAGTATTACCAGAAAATTTTCACACCCAAAGAAACATTTTACCGCAGAATTATACGCAAATTCATTTCAGTAAAATGCTCTGTTGAGCTGTTCCGCTGTTCCATGCGAAATATAGGTTCATTCTTGCTGCGCAAATTGTAGTTTCGGAACTACACAAACTTTGATGCGACAACATGTGTTGACGGCACCTCTTCAAATATCTTCACCTAATACTCTAACTCAATAGCCAAATATTTAAAACAACCATTTAAATTAATTCATATGTCTCCACAATATATTTATTAACCCAATTCAAAAAATAATAGAAAGGTATTTTAAAAATAAATTAATTAACTCGCTTTATCAAACAATACAATTCAATGATCATGTTGATCTCACTCTTAAAAGCTCTTAAAGCTAGTTGTAAAATTTAACCTCCGCTTGTTCCAGTCTGAACATTTCCTGCCACAATCTATTGGCTTCGCTCCATGGCAGAGGAACTTCCTGATCCACCTGTTCTGCCAGAAACTTCCTCACGTCTATGCCAATAAGGTTGTGTGCGCGGCACCTTTGAAATGGGCCTCAGTTCATTCCTTCGATCTTCTGCAACCGTTACGTACTTGTTACTCTGGTCACTTATTTCCTGATATTCAAAGAAAATAAATATCCAATCTTAATACACGAACCGAACTTTAATACAACTTAATCGCTGCCACGAAACACGCTGCCAATCAAATACTCGGAACGTCCCCAAAAAGTGAACCTAATTTTATTCCGGTCCTTGACACGGACAATAGAATCAAACTTTAGTCCCACGAAACGAGCATAAAGAACACCATCCCCTATTATGAATGCATGAACCCTATACCGTGGCACGTTCTTTCCTATATAACCTGACCATTAACCATTCTTTCGAATCGACCTAGTGTCACCTAACCGCAGCGGCTATTCAGCCCCGATGCTGCTTCATCTGCATGACCGGCGCAAAAGCGCCCACACGTCCACCGAAGAATCGTCGACAAAATTCATTTAAATACTAAAATGTCCTACTATAAGCATACTCACCATTCTTGCTCCCTCCATTGAACTCCTTTGAGATGGTTATCCTATTGGTTTCCTGTTGGTGGATTCCCGCGTAGGAGTGCTCTTTTCCTGGCACTCGACGTTGTATCCTACCAGCTGTGCCAAAATGATGTGTTGTCCTTGCTGCTCGTCGGGCGACTTCCTGTCGCGGGTCGCTGGACGCGTAGCTGAAAACTTTAAAACCCTATTGTTTTTAAATGAAGACCAAAGACACTTTTCGTTTTAAGATAAAATCACAAGACCTTATTTCTTACAAATACTAATTCTTATATACTATTTCTTAACACTTATCTCAGTCTGTGAACTGACCTTTCTGGTGTTGCAGTTCCGCACCTGATTGGTCAAGTGTCGACGGTGCATTACGCTGCCCTCGTCGGCTCGACTGCGGAACTGTAATACCCTAAAATTTTACATAATAACATTACACAAACTTACTTGAAACCTAAAAGTATGTTCTATTCTTAAATAACTTTTAGCACATGCTAATCCCACAGAGTGTGGCATCTATTAGGAGTCGATGCTGTGAGTTAACTACTTGTAGGTAGCTTGCTTCTAACTCACAGCAAAGGAACCCCATCTTTCCATTTTAGAATTGGGATTTATGTCTGATATTGCAAAAGTTAAGCGTTGATGATTGTTGAATAAATGAATATATTTAATACAGTATAAGTAATGTCTTAGGGTTTACAAAGCCCCTACTGCGAGCAATTCACCCTCATTTGTTGCATAGTTCTCTTCACACTTAGAAAATGACGTCGAAATCATAGTACAGCAATGCGCCTAAGGCAACTGAAGAGGCGGCAGTCATTAATTCAAAAGTTTTTTTCTTAGTTCGGGTGTAACATCTTTCGACGAATTTTTTTTAATTTGCTAACCGTCATTTCACCTTTGGGTAGCAATCTACCTAAAATTCAACTTCAAACTAAAATCTACCTTAGAATAAAATTTTCAATCGGGCTGAAACTTCATGACTTGATTGGTTGGTTGGTTTCAGTGGCTGATCCAAGTCGGTCCTCACATGGATCACAATTATCGCCTTAGCGACGTTTTGATACCACAACCTCTCCTAACGCCGGAGAAAATGATGGGTTGTTCACTAAATACACTTTGTGGAGCTTAGGTATCTTAAAAGATCTTTCGGTTTTACACCCGAGAGATCGGATAAACTCGCTAGGAAATAGTTTCCTAGTGTTCTATTTCTTGCGGCCGCCAGAGCCGGGCATTCGCAAAGAAAATGGATTAAGGTTTCCTTCTCTTCTGAATTTCCACAACTTCTACAATGGGTATTGTATGGTCTCTGCAATTTCTCTGCAACAGACACAGACATAACGCTACCAATGGAAACTCGTTTACTACCCACTCCATACATAAGGATACCCGCAAGAACAGAAATAATTCAACATATAAATTTAGAAATAAAAGAAGACAAATTAGTGTTAAATAGTGAAATAGAAAAAGGCATATTTGTAGCAAATACAATATTACCAGCAAAGGGAATGAGACACATCAATCTAATAAATACAAATGACCACCAGATACAATTAAAAAATATACAAATAAAAACTGAGCCTTTGAAAAACTATGATATTCTGTACTATACAAAAAACGAACGTAACAAACATGACAATCACAGATTCAACAAATTACTAGAAACACTACAATTAAAAATTTCCGATAAAACAACACAGGAAGAACTAATCCATATGTTCAGAGAATATCAAGATATATTTCATCTGGACGATGAACCACTTACTGCAAATAACTTCTACACTCAAAACCTATCCATCACAGACAATTCACTGGTTTACATAAAGAATTATCGTTTACCCCAAATACAACATGATGAAATAGAAAAACAGGTACAGAAACTGCTCAGGGACAAAATAATTGAACAATCAAACAGCCCTTACAACTCACCATTGTTATTGGTTCCTAAGAAAACTCACGATAATGAAGACAAAAAATGGAGACTAGTAGGAAATTAAACGATAAACCAACCAGCGATAAATTTCCATTAACGAGATTGGAGGATGTACTAGACGGACTAGGTAGAGCAAAATACTTCTCTACTCTGGACATGACGAACTCTTTTCACCAAATTCCATTGAACAAGAACTCCAGGCCATTAACAGCATTTTCAACAACAAATGGACATTTCCAATTTACGAGACTCCCTTTTGGATTGAAAATATCCTCTAACAGTTTCCAAAGAATGCTTACATTGGCCTTGGCAGGTTTAGGTTCCTTTACGTAGTCGATATAATTGTATTCGGATGCAGCCTCAAACATCAGAATGAAAATCTAAGAAAAATATTTGAAAGACTGCGTCAATACAATTTGAAGCTGAACTCGTCAAAATGTAATTTTCTAAGACCCGAAGTAGTTTATCTAGGCCATTTGATCACCCCACATGGTATAAAAACTGATCCAGCAAAATACGAAGCAATTAAGAAGTACCCTACCCCAAAAAACCCAGATGAGGTAAGAAGATTTATTGCATTTTGCAACTACTATCGTAAATTTATACCCAACTTTGCGAGTATCACAAAAAGCCTGAATAACCTTCTAAAGAAAGGCCAACCTTTTGTATGGAGCGAGGAACGACAAACAGCATTCAGCACTTTAAAAAACAAATTGATGAACCCACCAATACTAAGATACCCAGACTTTACAAAACCTCTTATTTTAACCACTGACGCATCTGACTACGCTCTAGGTGCAGTCGCAAGGTGAAATTGGCGAAGATGTTCCAATTTCCTACGCAAGCAAGTCCTTGTTAAAACATGAAATAAATAAATCAACAATTGAAAAAGAACTACTTGCAATCCATTGGGGCATACAGTTTTTTAGGCCATATCTATTCGGAAGGAAGTTCCTCGTGGTAACGGACCACATACCATTAGTGTCGCTTTTCGTCCACAAGAACCCTTCCTCTAAACTGACAAGGATACGACTAGACCTATCAGAATATGAGTTCGAAATAATATACAAAAAAGGAAAATCAAATACCAACGCAGACGCACTTTCCAGAATCAAAATTGATTCAGAAACTTTAAAACAAATGATTCCTAAAGAAACCGATGAAAAAGCTAAAAGAACATTAATTATAACAAGGGGAATGGCTGCCAAAAAACATGCAGACCAACAAAAACAAGTGCAATACAAAACCCAAGAGAAGTCTGATCAACTTCATATCTGGGACTGTACATCTATTACTGACGTCAGATACATTACAAAATTGAAATTTGAAAAAGCGAACGATATAAATATGAAGAGTACTCAATTAATCTATGAAAAAGATAAGAATATATTGCGCGCAAGGTACAACGATAATCCATCGAAATCCGTTTCGATTCTGGAGAAGCTGTCACCTCTTAATACAAAAACTATGCATAGTAGATCTAGTGATAACTATACGAAATACGTTTCGATTATGGAGAAGCTAGCATCTGAAATAAAAAAATTCAAAGTCGACATTTTAGCGCTATCGAATAAGGATATAATTTTTGAAGGTATACAAAAAGAAGAATTTAAAAATATATTTAACAAGCAGCAAGAACAGCAAATTAAAGAAAATCGTTTCGCATACAAGATTATTATATATGAACCCCCTAAAAGAATTGAAAAGGATATAATTAAATATAAATTAATAAATGAATACCACAACTCAACACATGGAGGACACCTTGGTATAAGAACACCACTCTAAAACTAAAACAAAGATATGTGTGGAAAAATATGAGTCGAATGGTGAAATATTTTATAAAAAACTGTGACAAATGCGCACAGAACAAAATAACTAAACATATACACGAAAAAGAAATAATAACAGACTCACCAAACACTAGTTTTGAAGTACTTGAAATAGACACAGTTGGACCACTAAGAATGTCAGACAGATTCAGATACATACTCACAATACAGTGCGAACTGACAAAATTTGTAATAGCACACCCAATAGAAACCAAAGACGCTAAAACCGTAGCTAAAACAGTAGTAGAACAATGTATCCTAAAATATGGCCATTTTAAGACATTAAAATCAGATAGAGGCACTGAGTTCACAAATGAGCTCATGAACAACATTTGCAAATTACTAGACATTGCACAACAATTCTCAACACCATACCATCACCAAACATTAGGATCAGTATAATCAGTAATCAGTAATTCATGTTATCTTTTACCAACGACTATGACTGGCACAATTGGATCCCGTTCTATACATTTGCATATAATACAACCCCCCATGTAGACACACAATACACACCTTTTGAGCTTGTATATGGCAAATTACCACACCTCTCAAGTACTGACAGCCAAGAAAATCCAAAAATATACAATATGGATAACTACGCTAACGAACTCAGAATTAGATTACATTATTCAATAAAAAATGCGAAAGCATTAATCGAAAAATCGAAGCTACAAAAAAGTTTTGTAACACAAAAACACATAAACACACTAGATTTAAATATAGGAGATATGGTATTAGTAAGAAATATGAATAGAAAGAAAAACCAAAAACCCTACAATGGTCCTTATAGAGTAATTGAAATTCGGAATGTAAATTGTCTATTCGAAATAAAAGGAGACATAAAAGAACTCCATAAAAACTTATTAAAAAAATATACACCGTTGTAAAGATAGACAAGTAAAATTTAATTAATTAATAAAACATAAATACTTTTATAAAAAAAAATTTTTTTTTGTTTAAACACCAACAAATTTTTTTTTTCCAGTAGGATAAGGGTGTAGTGTATGAAAAGCATAATGTATATATATATACACACAAACGCCAACACCATACGCGGCGTAGGCACATGCAATGTGAGCGGAGACCCAACGTATATACTAAGTCTTAGCACATAAGAAATTAAAAGTATAAATAGCAATAAGATTTTATTAATAAATCAGATTCGATCTGGAAACCAAACCTTTCGTTTCTCATTAAACATTTGGCTGTACTCCAATAGTCGCCGATTGAAATTGTGCGCAAGCTCTCGCGCCGCTAAATAATACTTTGAGCCCATCTGTACATAGCGATCATATATTTCTCTTCTTACACAAATATTTGGCTGTACTCACGTAGTCGCCGATTGAAATTGTGCGCTAGCTCTCGCGCCGCTAAATTAATTAATTGAGCCCATCTTTACATGGCGATCCTGCCATCTTTACATGGCGATTCTGCCATCTTTACATGGCGACCCTTGCCATCTTTACATGGCGATCCTGCCATCTTTACATGGCGATCCTTGCCATCTTTACATGGCGATCCTGCCATCTTTACATGGCGATCCTGCCATCTTTACATGGCGATCCTGCCATTTTTACACAATATACATACTGATATATGTAATAATGGCAGACAGGTTGAATTTTTTATACGGACAACGTACATGTTAGTGTTTTCCATGCCATTTCGTCAGTTATGCAATAAAACTCAAGTATTATTCGACTTTTACTTGTCAGATAGAGACTATTGTATTCCGCCGATACTATCTCCATGTTCACATAAGCTTAAATCGTAGTCATCTCACACATTGGAAGCTCTTTCACTCTTTCATATAAAAATGAATTCTCACTAATTTCGTTTTCATTTTCTTCCAACCAAAAATTATCGCTGGACATCATCGTTGCAAATTTCGTATTATCATTTTGCGGCTTACTGATTCCCCTTCTTCTACATCTTCTTACTTTTCCTTATTCGGTCCGATTTTTGTTCGCTGCTCGTGCATTACATCTGCCGGTCTCCTGGATGTTGGTTAACATCTCACTTTGTCTTCGACGCTGCAGGAAGTCCCTTCCAGGTTCATGCTGCACCATATTGTACCATCCAGATGTCCTTGTTTGCTCACTAACGTCTAATTATTTAAAACCAATACGCTTATACATGTATCGGACTTGCCGAGTTTTAATTATTCTTACTGGCTATTACATTCATTCAATTTCTAATATTTTTCCTAATGTATACTGTAAATTGTATTTAAATCTATATGTCGTATATCAACTACGTCTTAACAAACAAACTATAAATAAGTAACAAAAACTATTTCCTTTACAAATACTATTACATTCTCTTTTTTTTTAAATTGTATCTTAAAAATTTCGCCTATAAGCGATAAATTTATTATTTATTTTTTCTTTTGCAATCTGACATAAACCAGAATATTTAAGATAAACCCGTTTATGTGAAAACATTGTCCATTGCATGACTCAATTTTGCATTGCATCTAATTATTCTATATTTTTAAATTTTACTACTAGCCCGGTATGTATATATCCATTAACAAGTGTAGTTCCCTACAACATGTAACCTGCTTATGATTTGAATACATACATACATTCAAGGCACTTTCAATTGTTTACAATTAATTGCTACAGTTATTACATAATGTGTAATGGTAAGCTAAATATATTGTTCTAATTCAATATATGTATATATATACATTACTATTCCCCACAAGCTAATTTCCTAAGCGATAAACCGAAAAAATCTATGTATATTTACATGTCGCCTGCTACAGTATGAAAATATCTGCAAAAATATACATACGTACATACCCATCCCTCTTAACTAGAATACTTACTACTTTAAATATACGTTCGTACATTCATTCCGTATATTATACACATATCTATATACATATATACTTACTTCACCAACGGTGCCGGCGCTACTGCTTACGCATCATATTGCACTTCATTAACAGTCGTATATATGTGTGTATATACTCTACGTTCAGTTTAAATTACTTACCCACGACTGTCTTATAATTTTATTTTTTAAAATGTGTCCAATGAACCCCTTTTTTATTATTTAATATTTAAAAAATATTTTTCCGTACTGTCTTCATTCGGCAATAGTGCCTAATAAGCAAATTTTTCTTACGTAAATTATACTCGCCCGATTTTAAGTGGCACACTTCTACTGGCCTTGACTTCGAAAATCGGAGCTGTGTGTGTTATTTGATAAACACACGTACATGTTTACGTTGTTATTCTTGTGTTTACACTTGTAAAACACTGTTAACACACGTCTTAAGTTGTGTAGTCTAATGTGGAACAATTTCAAAAAATTATTATGTAGCTTTTTATTCTTGCCCTTAATTGTTACGACTGTTGTAACTGGGCTGCGGATCTCTGCTACTACATACGGACCTATCCAAACAGGTGAGAATTTGTGTCTTCTAGCCTGATTCTTCATGAGTACCTGGTCACCCACATGAAAAACTACTGGATTTAATACCTTGTTATAGGCTTCCCTGGCTACCCGTTTAACACATTCCTGATTTTCTCTAACCAATTCGTGCGCTCGCTGTAGCTGGTACCTTTGCACTTTATTGGGGTCACCAGCATTGTATAATGGCGCACACTTGCGCTTCAAATTAGCTGGCATGTTGAAATCAAACCCGTAGGGTGTTCTAAACGGAGTTTGCTTCGTTGATATATGCAGAGTATTGTTGTGTACATGCATTGCCGTGGTCAACCATTGATCCCAATTCGGGCCGTCCTCCTTTGCAAAACTGCGCAAGTACTCGGCCAGAGGTCGATGACTACGTCCCAATGAGCCATTCGCCTGTGGATGATATAGTGTTATATGCAATTTCTTGATTCCCAGCATTTTACACGTTCCTGAGAATAGTTTCGATACGAAACTTGAACCATTGTCGGTTATCAAAACCTTAGGTATGTTGTACCGTGCTATAATTTCATCAAAGAATGCCTTGGCCACCGTACTTGCTTCAGCATCGGGTATAGCCACGCACGCCATATACTTTGAGAAATCGTCCTCGAACGTCAACATGTATTTATTTCCCGAAACTGTCTCAGGTAAAATACCTACAATATCCATATGAACTTTATCAAATGGCTGTTTTGGTGTGTCAGTTAACACCACTGGCATCTTTGTCTGCCTTGAACTCCTATTGGCCTAACATTTCGGACAACTCCTTGTATACTTTTTTATATCTCGGAGCATACCTTTCCATCCGTATACTCGCCTAATTCTGTCATGGGTTTTCCAGAATCCCTGATGTCCACCTAGGGGTGAATCATGAAAACCCTTTAACACAGCCTGTATATCTTTTCTATCCTTCAGCCATTCCACATTACTGGCTGTTTGTTCATCGGTACCGAAACCCACATTGCTAACATCTCTTGTAGCAACAATTTTATCTTCTTGCATTCTCGCAGCCTTCTCCTTATCTGACCGTGCTTTGGCCCTCGTTTGCACTACTGATACCTTCTGTGCTTGCGGTACTCTGCTGAGTGCCTCCGCATTCAGATTCTTTTTCCCAGGTTTGTATATGATTTCAAAATTATACTCCGACAATTTGTGTCTGAACCTGGCTAGCCTAGACGTTTGGTCTTTCAAATTGGTTATGCCTCTCAACGGCTGGTGATCAGTGTATCTCTTAAATGGGCCTCCTAACAGATATGCCCTAAAATTCTTCGTAGCCCACACTATGGCTAGGAATTCCTTTTCTATTGTGGAATGCAATTGGTCGGTCATTCCCGACTTGCCCTTGTGACAATACTGCCCCCAATGCTTCATTGCTAGCATCAGTGGTCAACAAAAAAGTTGGCTCAAAATCGGGGTACGCCAAAATTGGTGGCGAGCTAATTATTTCTTTTAGCCTCTCGAATGCTTGCTGACAGCTCTCTGTCCATTCGAATTTTGCCTCTTTTCGTAGCAACTTATTCACTGGCAAGACCTGCTAGTCCTGCCACGAACTTTCTATAATAGTTCACTAGTCCTAGGAATGCTTGCACTTCCTTTCTATTTCTCGGAATCGCTAAATTTTTAACGCATTCCACCTTCTGCGGGTCAGGCAGTGCTCCTGCCTCTGAGCAACAATGGCCTAAATAAACCACCTCTCGTCGCAAAAATTGACACTTCTTCGTGTTCAATTTCAAATTGTGGTCTCGTAATTTCTGGAGCACCTTGCATAAGCGTTGCGAATGCTGCTGCAAGTTCTTCCCATAAATTACAATATTATCGAGATACACAAAACAATCTAACCCTTGCAAACCTGTTAGCACATGGTTCATTAGCCGTTGGATCTGGAGATTAGCGAGGGACGGTGGAAACTTGTCAACTTTGGATACAGAAGGATACAGAAGAATTGAAGATAAATACTGAGTTTCTCGACAATAAAACTAGAGTACTTTCTTGGCAACTCCGGGAAAATGAGGAAGCCGCATCGCATCTGGAATGGAAAATTTAGAGCTCAGGAGAATCGGGGCCACTTTTAAGTCAGCAAGAGTAAGATCGCCTTCAAGCTCTCAAATACATACGCAGATAGCACTAGCTTTGCCACCAAAAGTTCGCTGGCTGGAGTATTTAACTCCGGAAGGGATAGGTCGTGTGGTAAAGCCTAGATTAGTATTGAGTGAAGAAAGTGTAGCGGAGTTTTTGTTTGACGCATCTGAAATCGGTGTCGAGCCATTTTCTCCAGGAAGTTCCATAGATAATAAAAATAAGGGATATCAGCCAAAGGAGCCAGAATCAGTAACGGTACAGGAAACTCTCGATACAGTAGACAGTATTTCACCTGTACGAACAAACGGTCGAAGATTAATAAGTTTGAGTCCGTCACTGGTTAAGTACCTCTCAGATTCGGGAGAAGAGAATCTGGAAACCCCCACAGAGGTTAACGCTAATTTTTTATCAGAACTTAAGCAAGCATGTAGGAGTAAAATGGGCATTCTGGAAGTAGCTCATGCGGTTGTATGATCTGAGAACTGAGATACGGCGCTTCAAAAGAGGTTGTGAGTTAGCGGAACAGAGTCTTCCGGAAGCAGAAGGGGAACACTTGATAAAGTGTATTAGACAAAGGTGATGCGTTTGATTTACTAATGCATAGCTCAGTAAGCACCCTGCCGGAGTTATACTCACTTTTAGATCGGACATATTTAAAACAAAAGTCGTACGACTGCATTGTACGGGAAATACAGGAATCAACTCAGAAACCAGGGGAAGAATTGAGAGCCTGTGGACGAAGGCTCCAGTCTCTGGGGAACGCTGCTGAGACAGAAGCCAACAGGCAGTTTCCAGGAAACGTTGCAGCATACAAGGCTCTAGTAGAACGAGCTATGATTTCTGTGTTTAAAGCAGGTCCGATAAATAGGGACTTGGCTAATTATATTCTTAATCTCACGCAGAGGAGTATGGCAGAATTAGTTAAAGCGGTCTCTTCCGCCGAATCAGCAATCCAACAGCGTGCGACAACAGGTGGAATCTGTTGGAATAATGCTCCTGCAGAGGTAGGACCGGTACAGCAGCGGAACCCAAGGGGAGTCGGCAGATTGATGGATCAAGTTCCGCAACAAAGAGACCAAGGATTCCTATTCGAGAGATTCCAGCCGAGGAAACCTATTTGCTCATTCTACCGTAAGCAAGGGCATACAAGGGATGCGTGCGTTACACGCAAAAACACGCCGCGGTGTACGCTTGCGTACCCAACGCCTCAGAAAAGGACTACCTGATGGAGGAAGATTTTAGGCCTAAGTTCACTAGTTATGATAATTTTAAAGAACCGAATTATAGATCGGTTAATCAGATTAAGCAGGTAGATATAAGGGAAAGAATGGAGAGAGTGCTAGAATCATTGAAGTTAGACCCAAGCGTAAATTTAGAAGAGAAGGCATCGATAGAAGCCATTTGTACGTCATTCCATGACATATTTTTGCTGGAAAGAGACAAGCTGACATATACACCAGAGATAGAGCATGAAATACCTACTAGGGTGGATCAACCACCAATAAACCAGAAGCAATACAGAGTGCCACAAGCTCACAAAGATGAGGTAAATAGGCAAGTGGAAGGAATGTTAAAAGATAACATAATTTCACCGAATATCTCGCCTTGGAATTCACCAATAATTTTGGTACCAAATAAGGGAGGTGCTCAGGGTCAAAAGAAGTGGAGAATGGTCGTCGATTTTAGGAAATTATACAACGCCACTATCAAGCAGGTGTTCCTAATTCCAAGGATAGAAGAAATTCTGGATCAATTGGGGCATAGTAGATATTTTTCTACACTTGATTTAGCGAGTGGCTACCGCCAAGTTCTGGGTGGATACCCAAGATAAGCAGAAAACCGCGTTCCGCACCGGTTTAGGGCATTATGAGTTTAACAGAATGCCGTTTGGATTAACAGGAGCACCGGCTACCTATTAATCCTAACGGGTCTGCGTATGTATTTGAGAGGTTGAAGGCGATCTTACTCTTGCTGACTTAACAGTGGCCCCGATTCTCCTGAGCTCTAAATTTTCCTTCTCCAGATGCGATGCGGCTTCCTCAGTTTCCCGGAGTTGCCAAGAAAGTACTCTAGTTTTATTCTCGAGAAATTCAGTATTTATCTTCAATTCTTCTGTATCCTTCTGTATCCAAAGTTGACAAGTTTCCACCGTCCCTCGCTAATCTCCAGAGTACCTGCGCTTCCCTCTTGCTCGTTGCTGATTCCAATTGTTCAAACAATTTTTCTGCGAACAACTTTACCTCCGTCTGTAAAGACCTTAGCTTGTCTTGAGCCTTGTCCTCCTGCGAACTAGGACTATCTTCCTGCGCTTCCAGCTCTTCCAGATCTAATCTGAACTTGGTCAACCAGTCCCGTGTTAAACCGTTGACATATAACGGATAATCCTTGGCAAAGTATTTCTTGTCGCCACAACAGTCCTTAAAATTTAACAACTCCTCGTTGTTATCACTGAATGTCTTCAACAAGGCCTCTGGTTCCGCTATTCTCTTACGGTAGTACGCGCAATTTTTTTTGCCTTGCTATCCTTCCTATAGTTCCTGATTTTCCTTTGGAATGCCTCACTCTGCCGCTTTTGCTCTTCCAGCAATATTTTCGCATCTTCTGGTGCTTCCATAGACCGAATTAATCTTTACTTTCCACCCAAGACCTCAAAAACCACTTGTTACAGTATCCTAATTTTACAAAATAACTTGAAAATTCCCTTAAATAGTCCAATATGATTGCCCCAAATTCAATTAGTCCCAAAAAAAACGCTTAGCAGTATACCAAATTACAGTTTATTCATATTCATATTTATATTTATTTTATTCCACAAAAGTATTACCAGAAAATTTTCACACCCAAAGAAACATTTTACCGCAGAATTATACGCAAATTCATTTCAGTAAAATGCTCTGTTGAGCTGTTCCGCTGTTCCATGCGAAATATAGGTTCATTCTTGCTGCGCAAATTGTAGTTTCGGAACTACACAAACTTTGATGCGACAACATGTGTTGACGGCACCTCTTCAAATATCTTCACCTAATACTCTAACTCAATAGCCAAATATTTAAAACAACCATTTAAATTAATTCATATGTCTCCACAATATATTTATTAACCCAATTCAAAAAATAATAGAAAGGTATTTTAAAAATAAATTAATTAACTCGCTTTATCAAACAATACAATTCAATGATCATGTTGATCTCACTCTTAAAAGCTCTTAAAGCTAGTTGTAAAATTTAACCTCCGCTTGTTCCAGTCTGAACATTTCCTGCCACAATCTATTGGCTTCGCTCCATGGCAGAGGAACTTCCTGATCCACCTGTTCTGCCAGAAACTTCCTCACGTCTATGCCAATAAGGTTGTGTGCGCGGCACCTTTGAAATGGGCCTCAGTTCATTCCTTCGATCTTCTGCAACCGTTACGTACTTGTTACTCTGGTCACTTATTTCCTGATATTCAAAGAAAATAAATATCCAATCTTAATACACGAACCGAACTTTAATACAACTTAATCGCTGCCACGAAACACGCTGCCAATCAAATACTCGGAACGTCCCCAAAAAGTGAACCTAATTTTATTCCGGTCCTTGACACGGACAATAGAATCAAACTTTAGTCCCACGAAACGAGCATAAAGAACACCATCCCCTATTATGAATGCATGAACCCTATACCGTGGCACGTTCTTTCCTATATAACCTGACCATTAACCATTCTTTCGAATCGACCTAGTGTCACCTAACCGCAGCGGCTATTCAGCCCCGATGCTGCTTCATCTGCATGACCGGCGCAAAAGCGCCCACACGTCCACCGAAGAATCGTCGACAAAATTCATTTAAATACTAAAATGTCCTACTATAAGCATACTCACCATTCTTGCTCCCTCCATTGAACTCCTTTGAGATGGTTATCCTATTGGTTTCCTGTTGGTGGATTCCCGCGTAGGAGTGCTCTTTTCCTGGCACTCGACGTTGTATCCTACCAGCTGTGCCAAAATGATGTGTTGTCCTTGCTGCTCGTCGGGCGACTTCCTGTCGCGGGTCGCTGGACGCGTAGCTGAAAACTTTAAAACCCTATTGTTTTTAAATGAAGACCAAAGACACTTTTCGTTTTAAGATAAAATCACAAGACCTTATTTCTTACAAATACTAATTCTTATATACTATTTCTTAACACTTATCTCAATCTGTGAACTGACCTTTCTGGTGTTCCAGTTCCGCACCTGATAATTGGTCTCAGTTGGTCAAGTGTCGACGGTGCATTACGCTGCCCTCGTCGGCTCGACTGCGGAACTGTAATACCCTAAAATTTTACATAATAACATTACACAAACTTACTTGGAACCTAAAAGTATGTTCTATTCTTAAATAACTTTTAGCACATGCTAATCCCACAGAGTGTGGCATCTATTAGGAGTCGATGCTGTGAGTTAACTACTTGTAGGTAGCTTGCTTCTAACTCACAGCAAAGGAACCCCATCTTTCCATTTTAGAATTGGGATTTATGTCTGATATTGCAAAAGTTAAGCGTTGATGATTGTTGAATAAATGAATATATTTAATACAGTATAAGTAATGTCTTAGGGTTTACAAAGCCCCTACTGCGAGCAATTCACCCTCATTTGTTGCATAGTTCTCTTCACACTTAGAAAATGACGTCGAAATCATAGTACAGCAATGCGCCTAAGGCAACTGAAGAGGCGGCAGTCATTAATTCAAAAGTTTTTTTCTTAGTTCGGGTGTAACATCTTTCGACGAATTTTTTTTAATTTGCTAACCGTCATTTCACCTTTGGGTAGCAATCTACCTAAAATTCAACTTCAAACTAAAATCTACCTTAGAATAAAATTTTCAATCCGGCTGAAACTTCATGACTTGATTGGTTGGTTGGTTTCAGTGGCTGATCCAAGTCGGTCCTCACATGGATCACAATTATCGCCTTAGCGACGTTTTGATACCACAACCTCTCCTAACGCCGGAGAAAATGATGGGTTGTTCACTAAATCCACTTTGTGGAGTTTAGGTATCTTAAAAGATCTTTCGGTTTTACACCCGAGAGATCGGATAAACTCGCTAGGAAATAGTTTCCTAGTGTTCTATTTCTTGCGGCCGCCAGAGCCGGGCATTCGCAAAGAAAATGGATTAAGGTTTCCTTCTCTTCTGAATTTCCACAACTTCTACAATGGGTATTGTATGGTCTCTGCAATTTCTCTGCATGAGTACCCACGAGCCAGTGACCCTTAAAGGCCGCCGTGAGGCGGCTGGTGTCCCTGCGGTCCCTGTTTATGAGATCCCTAGATCTCGCTGTGTTAAAGACTGGCCAGGTCGCCCGGGATGTATTACATGTTGTAAGTGTCCTCCATCTATTGCCCGCCAAGGTAAGACAGTGCATGTAGATGCCCCTCTTAATCGCACCCATGCAAACAGGTACTAGTTCCACATGGGTTAGATCGAGAGAGGCTCCTGTGCGCGCCAATTCATCAGCCTTCTCATTTCCATCTATATTCCTGTGTCCGGGGACCCAGATGATTGTGATGTCAGCATGGTGACCTAGCGCCCTAAGTTCCTCCCTGAACTGTCTGACCAGTTTGGAGTTGATGATGTTTGATTGTAGGGCTTTTATGGCAGCCTGGCTGTCCACAAAAATAGCAACCGTGCTCCTCTGCCATTCTCTAATGTGGTGGGGGATCTGTCGACATGCCTCTCTGATCGCGAGTACTTCCGCCTGAAAAAGAAAGGCCGCCAATGTGTACTGCTTATGGTGGATTGTCTTTTCTACTGATCGAATTACCTCATGTAAAGCTGTTTCCGTAGATTTACCCCTGAGATATGCGTGTTGCGACTTCGAGAGGGGAAACTGATCCACTGTATGCCTAAGGTGGATTTCCAGACCCCTCTCCATTGTTTTAAGAAGAAACGACGTAAGACTAATGGGTCTAAAATCTTTTGCCGACTCATGCCCATTCTTCCCCGCTTTTGGGATGAAAACTACCTTTACCTTCCTCCAACTGAGGGCGATGTAGTTGAAGCGTATACATTCCTTATATATCCCCTTCAGCCATTGGATCACCGCAACCTGTAACCCTTGCAGCATGATTGGGAAAATCCCACCCAAGCCCGGCGATTTGTAAGGCGAGAAACAATGTATAGAGTGTTTGATTTTTTCGTCCGTGAATATCAGGTCACAAACCGGTGGCATATGATTGCCCATAACGGGTAATTGAGATACATGCGCGGTATTTTTACAGTCTGGGAAGTGTGTTTGAAGTAAGAAATCAAGTGTTTCAGAAGATGTTTCCGTCCATGCACCATCCGTCTCTCTAAGGAAAGAGGGGCTGGTGTGTTCCTTGGACAGCATCTTGCTGAGTCTTGCTGAAGTAGAGGTTGCCTCAATTGATTCACAAAATTCTCTCCAGCCATTTTTCTTTGCTTCCCTGATAGATTTTTTGTAAACTTTGAGACTCCCTTTATATCGTGCCCAATCTTCGTCCCTATAACATTGGTAGAACAGTTTCTTGGTTCTCTTCCTGAGATCAGATAATTTTTTGGACCTCCATGGTGGAAGAGTTTTTCTACTCCTAGTGACGGGACAAACGCACTTGTAAGCTATATTAAGAGCTTCCTCAAGATTCCCCACATTTTTGTCTATCGTCTCAGTAGATTCAAATTTCATTGTGTTAGAAATTTTAAGTTTTGAACTAGCTACCCTCGTAAGAGTATCCCACTTTATTCTCCTGGGGTTTCTGTAAGCAATAGCATCTACGGTTTTCAAATTTACCTTGAAAACTATCCAACTATGGTCCGAGAAGGACTTCTTGTTTGATACCCTCCATTCTCCTACCTGGACTGATGCGTCTTCTGAAATTAGAGTTAAATCTAGGACTTCTTCCCATCCAGCACATTTATTGAGTTGGGAAAGGTAAATGTGGGAGTATTCCCTCTGTTACATACTGTAAGGTTCGAATTATTTATAAAGTTAAAAATTGTTTTCTTAACTTGGATACATGATCCAATCTTATCACCGTTCCTGATATAGTGCATATTGTATTTGGTCAGCTTGAGCCCCATAACGTCATTTCCTCTGACCCATGGCTCCTGCACAATGCCGATGTCCGCGTCTTCTTCACCCAGGAAAACGGCAAAGTTATCTGATGCATTCTTAGAATGCTGCAGATTAATCTGCACTACCTTTAGCATCGGTACCCTGTTTTGCAGGCGCTTTGGAGACTTCTTCCGGAAGGTCCGTATCCTCTGGAATCTTGTTGGCCTCCTCCAACTCATCCGCGTCGCCCTCTGTCGAGCGGAAGATTTTTAATTTGGCGTACCTAACGCCAAAACGCATTTTGCAGTCGGCTGCTTCCAGGACACCAACGGACTCCTCGTTGATTGCCAGAAGCAGGGACATGCTTGTTTTCTGGGCACATTCGTTCTTGATGATCGCCCAGTCGTGCATTGACATATTGGGGTTTTGCCGCTGTAATAGCTGGAGCACCTTCCCGTCCTCGAGCTTCAGTATGGGTAGCCAAATGCGGGCTCTCGGTCATCTTGGGATATCCCCGGCTGGTATCAGCTTAAGCCTTAAGACTTCCCATGCTTCGCTAATCTTAGCTATGCACTTGCCGAGGAGTTCCTTCGACGGCCGATCGTCGCACCTGAACACCCTGCATCCACGTACCACATTGGAGGAGTCGAAGCCAGAAGGAGAAGCATCCGCATTGGACAAGATTGTTCCATCACCATCTCTGCCAATTTGGATTCAATCTCCCCCCATTTCTCCAGGACTTTCTTCCCCCCCTTGGTTATGTCGTCAATGAGCGCCACATGTAGCTCATTCCTAGCCACTTCGCTGCATGGTCGCCTTGTGCTCGTCGATGATGGTGTAGATGTTTTGGCGACCTTCTGTCTTTTTGAAGCCGAAAACGTCACATCCTGTGACCTGTTTCGCTTCGTCGCCTTTTCTGGGAGGGAGATTTGGTACTGCTCGTACTCATCGACAACAGTTTGGTACTTGGCCTTGTCCGCCTGGTCAAACTCATGTACCGACCCTTCCGCCTCATTCTTAGCAATTTTGCTTAAGATGAAGAGAGCTTTCTGGTACCGGTTTTTCCAGGCCGCTGCCTCGGACTTTGGCTTTTTCGGTTTTGGCTTAGAGTCCTTCTTCGCCGCTACCGACATGTTTGTTTTTGTTAGTGTTGTTGTTGTTGCACTGCTTGTGCTATCAGTGGGTTCACTGTTTGCCGACGTGCTCTTGCCATCGTCGGCTTCCATGGTCTCCTGACTGGAGGCCAGCAACTCATCCTCTGAGTGCGTGGTGCAAAGCACCGGGGTGGATTTTATGTGTTTTTTTGTTTGTATTTTTTCCATCTTTTTCGTACGACTGCCCTCCCCCGAAGGCTTGGGCAGTCAAGGCTTTTTTGAGGGAAATGGCGGTCCACCGTGCCAGAGCCCTATGCCACGGTAAGGCCACCGTTACTCTCCGATGCGGCCTGGTTTCGGAGAGGCGCCGTTCGAATACAGTCTACGCGGATAACCCACTGACTACAAAACCCATCCAATAGGCACGGACACGCATAACACCCTGGATTAGGGGGGAAGTGTTTATTGACTCTCCAGTCTAGATCCGTTGTGTTCAGTAAGTGGCAGGGTCACCTCGAGCAGAATGTGACTCTTCGTCACGCACTAACGGTCTTGGTAGAGTATAGGCTAAGGATCCAACATAGGACTATATTATGCATATCACAACCCTGAGGACTACCCCTTAAACCCACTTCATGACTTAGTGACGAAACAATTTTCAAACAGAATCGATGAGTTTCCATTGCTGTGCAATAAAAGGAGACTTTGTAAGAAATCTTAGATTTTTTCTTAGTGTGGGAAGAATTCTACCCATGGGCAATGCTCAAACATTCTTGGTCCAGAGAAAATCTGTTAAAATACAAAAAACTGGCAGCACAGTTCAAATACAATGCAAAAAAAGCAAAAACGGGGTGCTTGGAAACTTTAATAAATGCAATGAACCCCTTATCGAAACCTTAAAAAAATTAGTTTGATATTAAAAAGTTACCTGGGACTATTAAACAAAATTCAATGAATTTGATCAACACCAATTCTGGCCAACCGATATTTCCAAATACTTCACGTGTAAATGGTCAAACTATTCTCTAGACTGTAATTTCTCAGAGGCTTTTGGCAACGAAAAAATTAAATTTGTAGTGGAGTGTAATAGCTCACAACTACATATGTGCTCCTTCGATAAATATGTTGAAACTGACATTTCCCAAACTGAATTTACTATTGCTCAGAATAATACAAAAGGAAAACCACCTGGACTTGACAGAATATCGTACCCAATGTTTATTATTATTTGTTATGTTTATTATGATTAATTGATCTTTTCAACAATATTTTACATTATGGCATTTACCCGAAACCGAAACAATCAAAAATAGAACTATCGGGATACCTCCCTATTTCATTACTCCCCGGTAAGGGTAAACTCATGGAAAAAATAATTGCCACAAGGCTTATGTGGTACATTAAAAGGGCTACATTTATAAACACACATCAAGTTGTATTCAAAAAGGTTGGGTACCATGGACGCTCTACTCTACTTCAACCATTATGCAACGAGAGCACTTTCATTATGTAACGAGAGCACAGTCCTAACTATAGACTTTGCTATAAGTCAGCAAAATTATTTCAAAGCAAAAATATGTAGAACACTGCATATATGCCGATGACGTCTTCATCTTCCCTAGTTGCCAAGACAATAACCTCATACGCAGTACTTTCACCGCTATTCTTGAAGACCTATCTAAACGGTCAAATATTTCTGGAGTGAATGTAGCGTTTAACAAATGCAGCACCCTACATATTTGCAATAAGAAATCATGTGCCGGTTTTGATAAAAGCTTTCGTAATGCAATCATTCAAAGCGCAAATACGTTGAAAATCTTAGGCATAATCATAGACAGTAAATATACTTTTAAGGCACACTGTGATACAATAGGAAAAGCTTTGACATAAGACTGAATATTATCAAATTCCTTTCTTCTAAATTCTGTCGAACCCATCCTAAAACCTTACTCAACATCACAAGGTCACTTATCTTGTCAAAAGCCTACGCACATTCCCAACAACACCTACGAAAATATTCTAGCTGAGGCAAGAATGCCGTCAATAGACGAAAGAATTCAATATGCCACCCTACGTTTAATACCAAAATTATGGTCCGGATTCAGCCCTATCCTTCACAAAGTGATCACAAAATGTTCAAATCACGAACGACCGATAAAAATTCATCGTGCCATCGATAAATGTATCCGATTTGTAAAACAAGAACAATTAATTATTAACCCTATCAAAAGATCTTATAATCTATATCCATCTTGGATGCTCAGTGACTCATCCTTTACACTCGACCTGTTAAAATACTCAAAAAAGGACACTGCAGCGCTACCTATCAGCAAATTTTCCTGGAACATAAATCAAGATTGGAAAAATCGTGGCAATACATATATACCGACGGTTCAAAGAGTATTGATGGGACGTCTTTCGCTGTAGTAAACAATAATGGTGATCTATCAAGCATTGGTCTACTCGGCTACCATTGCTCTGCATTCACTGCAGAGCTAACAGCAATCTACAAGGCAATTACCCAATCAGACAAAGCCAGGGGTAAATTTATAATTTACTCAGACAGTCAAGCAAGTATCAATTATATTCGCAATTTATCCAAAGGAAGTGATACATTTTTAAAATCCGAGATAAACTTAAAAAATTCAACAAAAAAATCAAAATAATGTGGATTCCCAGCCATTCCGGTATTCGCGCAAACGAATATGCTGACTCAATGGCCAATATTGCCCGAAGGACTCCCGCTTACACTTTCAGCACCATCGAAAAAAATACATACACCCCTATATATATGAATAATATATGCTCCAAATACAAAACAGATCTTGGGCTGACTACGTACACCATTATGCTTCAATGAACCCATTGAGATTTTGCCCTAACTACCCAACACATCTCAATAGGTCCGAGATCCGTCCATTCATTCTCCTCAGACACAGGGCACATCAGAATTAGCCACGAACACCTGCTAAATGGATCATGCACGCCAAATCACCATTTCTGCAATAAACAATCAGTTTCAATAATCCACTTATTGAACGAATGCCTGCACTTCCATATGGCGAGGAACAATCTTCTTTCGGACAAAATCCCCAGCGAGCTCCTAAATAACCCTTCAACCGATAATATAAAAAAATTGTACTGTTTCATAAAAAACACTAATTTAATTAATTTCATTTGAAAATACTAACAAAGTACAACTACCACACAACATGTATTAAAAGTAAAAACACTAGTTGTTACAGATTGTCTAAGAAAATATGTCAATGCAGCCCTGTTTTATATTATTCTTGATTCCTTTTATTCTATGTTTCGTTTTTGATTATACTATCTACGAGTACATGTTTCTCTTTTTTTTTGGGGGGGGGGGAGGGTTTCCAGTTTGGTTGAGTTTAGAATGCACGCGGAATAAGTATTAGATGAAAGTTGTTAAAAATTAAGTGAACAGTAAACGTGTTAAATACAAACAATCTCTTGGTTTTTTTTATTTGGACAATTTCCCCAAACACTAGTATAGCATATTTATTACATGAGAACTGAAAACCACAGTCGCTAGTGCTCCGCTTCCAAATTGTACACAAATTTATTTTTGTACAAATTATATTAAAAATAATAATAATAAAATTAGGAAATATAGGCCGGTCGCCGTAAAAGCGGTATGAGAGTACAAGAATAAGTTAACCAGGTTGGCACGTAAGGAATATAGGTATATAAGGAAGCACTACAACTCATGATGGAAGCGTATCAGCGAATTAAAGAATAGATTCGCATCCGCTTTGGGAACAAGAAGGCCTTGTTTCGTGTTTATTAGATCACCCGATGCGTTCATCGAGATACCCTGCAAGGCGGCAGCTGGTGGAAAACTAGTGTTTTTGGTAGACTCAAGAGCGGACACCAGCCTTGTTAAATCTAGTGTTCTACGAAAAGGACTGGTCATTCATGAAACGAATGTGAAGACTCCTAACGGTGCCTTTGGGTGTTGTATTAGGAGACTAGTCTCAGTTAGGGTGAACCACCGCACGGTCAGGGACGTAAATTTAAGACCGTAGTAAAACTGGAAAACGAAGGTATTCCGGCTGATGGTATACCCGGCCAGGAAAACCTTTTGGGCCGCAGCATTCTGAATGCAGTAAGTAAAGATTTATCATTTTTCGGTGAGAATAAGAATAGGATTCTAACACTTCCATTAAAGTCGCGTCGCGAAGGAACCGTAAATGGGGTTAATAATAGTATTTAGGAAATGGTAGGTGCGGGGACAACGAGAGTAATTACTCTCCTTGTAAACACGAGACTTCGGACGGTTTTTTGCACAACTAGCAGATAGCGGAGGGTGTATATATGGGAGAGACCAGAACGCACGTTGACATGGGGACGGTGTACGCTTGCATATTAAATGCATCAGAAGAGGACTATTATATAGATAAGGATTTTAGGCCTAAGTTTACTAGTTATGATAATTTTAAGGGAGACGTCCTCCATAGAAGTCATATGTACACCATTCCGTGACATATTTTTGCTGGAAGGAGACCAGCTAACATACACAATCGAGATAGAACATGAACTACCAACAAGGGCGGATTAGCCGCCAATTAAGCAGAAGCAATACAGATTACTACAAGCTCACAAAGATGAGGTAAATAGACAAGTTCAGGGAATGTATAAGGATAATATATTTTGACGAACTACATCGCCTTGGAATTCACCATTTATTTTTGTGCCTAAGAAGGGGGGAGCTCAAGGTCAGAAGAGGTGGAGAAGAGTCGTTGATTTTAAGAAATTGAACGACGCCACTATCAAGCAGGTGTTTCCGACGAGGACCACTGAACAATGTGCTAACAGGCTTGCAAGTATTAGATTGTTTTGTGTATCTAGATGATATCTAATCTATGGAAAGAACTTACAGTAGCATTCGCAACGCTTGTGCAAGGTGCTCCGGAAATTACAAGAACACAATTTTAAATTATATACAGTGAAGTGTCAATTATTACTATTACTATTATTATTCGGCAGTCGAGCCACCTCTAGATCGGTTCGTTTCGGATTCGGCAGTTGAGCGTCGTCTAGATCGGTTCGTTTCGTCGCACCTACGAGAAAAAATTCAGTTAAGTTTAAGAAAAGTGTAGAACGCCAAAAAAAAACAACAAAAATCAATTTAAAACCTTCGAAATATTGAGTGATCCAACTAATTGCCTTCTCAAGGATTGAATATTATTTTAAAAAATTAAAGCAAAACATTTGTGCTATTAACAAACTTAAATGGAAGACGAAGGAACCGCTTGATATGTTCGTTCTGACATTCGACTCTTCTGAAGATGTGAAGAAAATTCACGAAATCAAAAACATTTTAAATACAATTGTAAAGATTGAACCAATAAAATCATCTAACTTAATTCCCCAGTGCAAAAGTTGCCAATCATCACAATCACAAAAAATTTCTGAGGGAAACCTCCACGATGCGTCAAATGTGCTGGCAAACATATATCTTCAGAGTGCCAAAAGCCAATAGCTGATAAACCCAAATGCTGCAATTGTGGTGAGTCGCACCCAGCAAATTATCGTGGCTGTGTAATTGCGAAAGAATTACAAAAAATCAGATCGAAGAAGACAACTTTTGTTAAAACGAAGGATCGCGATAATAATCAATTTGCTGCGTCCAAAAATGTCCCCACCAATATTGGACCATCTACGAGTACTAAGGCAGCAATGCTCAAATAACGAAAGGCTCTGCCCCCAATTTTGCCCCACAAAGCACCGATGCGCTGTCAATAATCTTGGCAAAGCTAGACTGCCAGGAAAAAATGTTCAAAACATTGGAATTGCGCTTGGAGCACAAAATGCAATTTTTAAATTATGACTGATTGTCTAAGACTAATTTTATAAAACGCAAATGGTTTAGCCAAACACAAAAATGAGCTGGAAGTCGTGCTTAACAATGAAGATATTGATATATGCTTAATTGCTGAAACTCATTTTACTAAGCAATCGCATATGTCCTTTAAAAAATACGCGCTTTACCATACAATACATCCTGACAATTTTGCAAGGGGTGGTAGCGCAGTCATAATCAAAAGCTCCATTAAACATCACTTGGAGGACCAAAACAGCACAAATGAGTTTCAAACCACATCCGTTTCCGTTGAAACTTCCAAACAACCACTGGTTCTAACTGCTCTATATAGTCCACCTAGCCACCAGTTGAAATATGAAGACTATTTTTCTCTTTTTAATCGTTTCCATGATCGTTTTATAATTGGAGGCGACTTCATCGCAAAACATACGTTTTGGGGCTCAAGGCTCACCACGACAAACAGAAGAGAATTATTCAAAGCCATAGAGCGTACATGTTGTAATTCAATTCCAACTGGTAAACCAACATATTGGCCATCGGATACTAGCAAAGTACCAGACTTAATTGACTTCTTTGTCTACAAAAACATTCCTGCAGCGCATTTAACTATCACTGAAGGATTTAATTTGAGTTCTGACCATTCACCGGTGCAATTGCTAAATTCCCAAACCCCAGCACTAAATCCAAGCACATGAACGTTAGTAAATGCTTGTACTGACTGGAATTACTTTCAAGTGCAGCTAGAACAATTAGCCAAGTTTGATTCTATTGTTACCAGTGAGCAACTTGATGATGCTGTACTCCACTTTATACACCAAATACAGATGGCAGCGTGGAATAGTACGCCCACACTAAGACTTGTTCTGCACGGGAAAAATTATCCACCTTTTATTAAGAGCTTAATTGCAGAGAAACGGAAGCTACGGAAACGTTGGCAACAAACCAGATCTCCAGCAATCAAATCGAATTTAAGCTTAGCCAGGAAACATATACACACAGCAATCATGTCATTCAATAATGACACATTTAATCGATTTCTGATGGATCTTACAGCTGACAAGACCACAGAGTACGCTTTGATATTGACTCAACGATACACTGTGGGTCAAAACAATCGCGTAAAAACCAAAGTTGTTTGCTGAACATCTTGAAAAGACCTTTCGTCCAAATGAAGGAAATGATGAAATAGTTATAAATGAAAGTTGGCTAGAGTGCGATACCCACATTACTCAAGTAACTCCCAAAGAAGGTGGTAAGCAAATTCATAAAATGAAACTAAAAAAAGCGCCAGGAAACTAAAAAAGTGGCAGTTCTTCGTAAACTGTCCAATAATTGCGTCTCTTATCTGTCTGATTTAATTAATAATTGCTTCAGGTTGAGGCATGTTCCTATATATTGGAAATTCGAAGAGGTAATCATGGTACCCAAGCCTGGGAAATCACTCAACGACGTATCACCGTATAGGCCAATATCCTTACTGCCAGCATTGTCAAAACGATTTGAAAAATTGCTTTTAGCGCGCTTAATGCCAATAATTGAGAATAAAAACTTGATTCACATTGTAACGACTCTTTTTATCGTGATGTGTGTGTATATAGTTGCGTAGCGACTCTGTTACCTGTAGTGTGGGCCAAAATTTCCCACAGAAGATTTTAGTCCTCACAACATACGACCTACCAACAGCAAATCAGCAAATCAGCAACTAACCGCAACATTTGCGGACGATACTGGTGTTCTGGCTACAGGTAACACTATCGAAGACGCGACAGCTAAGCTACAAGAGGCTGTAAATTGTATTGCTTCATGGGCTAAGAAATGGCGCATTAAGTTAAACAAAACCAAACCAGCGCATATAGTTTTTTCACTGAAATATACACCTTACAAACCGATTTTCATGGATGAGTTAATAATCCCACATGTCAACGAAGCCAAATACCTGGGTATTACACTCGACGCCAAATTGCGCTGGAAAGCTCACGTAAAGGAAAAAGGAGAGGAGCTTGACCTGAAATTCAACAAATTGTACCACCTTATTGGCAGACACTCTACCCTGTCAATTCACAACAAACTAATGGTGTATAAACAAATACTGAAGCCGACCTGGAGCTATGGCAAACAATTTTGGGGATGTGCTAGTGAAATATACATTGCCACTATCCAACGTTTTCAAAATAAAGTGCTGCGATGTATTGTTAATGCACATACTATGTTAGAAATAGCGATCTCCATCGTGATCTTGGCATGCCACCTGTCACTGATGTGACAAAAAAATTTACAATTTCTCACAAACAGCGAAAACGCACGTCAACGTTGCAGCATCCAGTTTACTTCTGACGACTTCGCAGCGTAGGCGGCTAAAACGGAAAACAGTCTCAGACCTAATGGAATTCGAGTAGCCGATATTTTATTTATATGTTATATGTTAGCATGTACATAAAATACTTAACGGTTTTCTTTTAATTTGTTTAACTTATTCGAACAAAATTGCTAGTTAGTATTACCTGTATTTACTAGGTGCAATTATAAAACTTTTCTGTATATGGTATAAGATTCGTTAAAAAAAAAAATAAAAAAATAAAAAAAAAAATTATTACGAAGTGACGTGGTTTATTTAGGTCATTGTTGATCAGAGGCAGGAGCACTGCCTGATCCTCAGAAAGTGGAATGGGTGAGGAATATTCCAATCCAAAGGAACAGAAGAGAAGTGTAAGCATTCCTAGGACTAGCGAACTATTATAGAAAGCTCGTAGAAGGACTAGACGGATTTGCATTGTCAAACAATAAGTTGGCACTTAAAGAAGCAAAGTACGAATGGACAGAGATCTGGCAACAAGCATTCGAGAGCTTCGATTTTGGCGTACTCAGACTTTGAAGAAGCTTTTTTGTTGACCATCGATGCTAGCAATGAAACATTGGGGGCAGTTTTGTCGCAAGGGGAATTCGGAAAGGATCGACCATTCGCATTCGCAAGCAGGGCGCTTAGCGATACGGAGAATAAATACTCCACGAGAGAGAAGGAATTTTAAACCATAGTGTGGGCTAAGAAAAATTTCAGGGCATTTCTGTTAGGGCGGCCTTCTGTGTATGTTTTTGAAATCATATGCAGGCCTGAGAAGAAAAATTAGAATGCAGATGCACTTCGCAGAGTGCCACAAAAGTAAAAGATATCGGGAGTTCAAACTAGAGCAAAGGCAAAGGCCAATAGGGAGAAGCAGCAGAAATAGAAGAAGCGAATGACGAAAGAGACAAACTGTCAGCCAGAAGAGTAGATCGACTGAACAGTAAAGATGACATAGCAAAGGTACTGAAGGGTTTCCATGTTTCACCTTTAGGTGGACACCGGGGGTCTAGGAGAGCCTACGAGTGAATCAGATGGGTATATGCCTGGAAAGGAATACTCAGAGACATAAAAAATTATGTAAAGAGTTGCCCAAAATGTCAGGCCAACAACAGTTCGAGGTGTTAACTGACACAACGAAATAACCATTTGATAAAGTTCACAGGGATATTGTAGGTATTTTACCTGAGACAGTTTCGGGTAATAAGTTCATCTTGACATTCCAAGATGATTTTTCAAAGTATATGGCATGCGTAGCTATACTGGTTCAGAGGCGAGTATGGTAGCCAAAGCATTTTTTGACTAAATTATAGCGCATTGCAGCTTACCGAAATTGTTGGTGAGCAAGAACGGTTTGATTTTCGTGTCAAAATAATTCTCTGAGTCGTGTAAAATGTTAGGGATTAGGAAATTACACATTACTCCTTACCATTCGCAAGCAAATGGTTCGCTAGCACGAAGTTATAGACATCTGGCAGAACACTTTCGTCAAAGAGAATGGCTCTAACTGGCAGCAGTGGTAGACTGCGGAAATGCATGTACGTAAGAATACTGTACATGTATCAACCAAGCAAACTCCGTTTAGAACATTCTACGAGTTTGATTTCAATATACCAGCAAATTTAGAATGCCATTGTGCGCCAGTATACAATGCTGATGACACAAATAAAGTGGAAAAATATCAGCTACAGCAAGCGCATGAATTGGTTGGAGAAAGCCAAGATCGTACTACACGAGTAGCCAGAGAAGCCTACAACAAGGTACTAAACCCAGTAGTCTTTCATGTGGGTGACCGAGTACTAATGAAGAACCGTACTAGGAAAAATAATTTTCTCCTGTGTGGTTATGGCCATACACGGTGGCAGAAATCCGCAGCCCAGTTACCACGGTGGTAACGATTAAAAGCAAACAAAACTCCACAATAACTTACTAAAGTTTGTCCATTTAAAAATCCATTTATTAAATAACATGTGTGTGTGTTTGTAATGTATTAAGTATATGAAATCAGCATTTTATTAACAAGCATAAAATAGCGTCAATTCTATTTTGAAAGTCAAGTCCAGCGTAAAATTGAACCATATTGACTTAGGTCGTTTATAAATTACATAATGTGAATATGCCAGCAAACATTGCAGCTACAATGCAGTAATAAGAAGAATGAGAAGAGAGAGAATGATTCAAAAATATTAATTGTTGAAAGTATTGGATTAGAAAGAAGTACAAAGGAAATACTTGAATATAAGTAAGAATAGCTAATTTGAAGTTCTAAGAAAGGGAAAAATCGCGACGGAAATAAAATAAACTAATATATGGTTACAAACAGTACATACAAAACAGAGTACGTTATTGTACAAAGTAAATGCATTACACGGGTGAAATTTCACTCCTCTTTCCCAGTGTATATCACTATATTAATATTAAGTAAAATCTTTTGTACGTTGAAAGGGAAAGGCGAGAGAAATAAAATTCAAGTAGATGCAATCAAAAGTGCCTGAAATATATCTTTGGGATCATATACGAGTAAATTACTAGGTGTTAGAGGATACTGTCGTTTATATGTATATACACACCAGGCGATAACAAATTTAAAACATATTAGGTGCAATGAAAAATTTTGTCTTACAATTGATATTTCTTTCACTTAAACGGGTTTATTTGGAATATTCTCGCTTATGTCAGATGCAGAAAAAATTTGCTCACGATTAAAAAAAAGGCATTTATAAAGAAACGACAAAATAATAAAAAAACAATTTCGATGTATTAAAATTGTAGAATAAAATATAAAATACATTTTATTCAAGTAAGAAAAAAAATGTTTTTTTCAAAAATTATAAAATTAAAATTAATGTAAAAGTAAAATTGAAATCAAATGTAGTTTTTAAAGTAGTTTTTAAATATATAATAAATGAAAAATTGGTAAAGTGAAAGACTCATATGTATAGGTTACTTATATTTTTTGGCTTTAAGGCGTTATTGGGCAGAGAAGAATATATTGGTGGATCATCATATGCAACATGGACTGAAAAGGAGCGTACTGCAGTGTCAAAGCGAGCGTGAGGTAAACCAACGTCCCTGAGAACGGTGAACAATTGATTGAGGGCAATAGAAGTTAGCGTAATGGAAGTTAGCGAACAAAAAGGTTAACTGAAGAAGACGATGAAGGAAAAGTAGAACAAGTACAATAAAGAAACGAACGGAAAACGATGTCTAACACGTGCATGAAACTGGCCAAACGGCACAATTTTTAACGATCCTGTCTGAGAACAATTTTTGCTGAAATTTAGATGAAAATTCATTTTCGCGGCAAAGGAGTGGAGGGGTTACTAACTCCCCATGCGCGATATGCCTGCGAACTGAGGCCTATGAAACAATGAAGATGGTACCAGAAATATTTAATTGATTGCATAGCCGGACAAACCTTTACGGAAACGTCAAAATTTGTGTTTTCAGCAAGGAAGGTATCAAGGTATCAGCCATTATTTCATACGCTAGTGTGCATGCTTTCTGATTCCCGTTCAGATAATGTTATATAAATTCCAATGTTCCTCCGTATATAAAGTAAAAGGCAGCTATAACAACAATCATAGCTTCAACTTTCAACATTAATTTCAAGTCGCAAACAGAATAATCTCCTGGCGTAAACTTCATACTAACTACGAACAGATCCAGCATTACCTAGCCAAGCTTCATTGGCTAACTTCTCAACGTGTTTTCCAATTTGAAAATCTCCACCGACACTTAGTACCGAAGATTACCTTGACTTCGTCTGAAGCGCAACTACTCGCATAAACTTAGATCATCTTCCACTTCTTCCACAAACTGTAGAGCAGACATCAAAATGTTTAAAAATTCAACTACTAACACGACATAAAAGACAATTGGCGAGCAAAACACACATCCAATTGCAACTCACTGCATATTTCCAGACGCAACTCGACACCCACACTTTTAGCTTATGCAGAATGCATTTTGTCAACTTGCAGTTTGCATTTGCTAGCTCAGCAAATTTAACAGCTGCTGGCCGAATGGAAGTGAAATAATTTGCAAAACTTAGCTTTAAGTTTAGTTCAAAAACCACATCAAAGCAATAAAGATATACTCTTTCAAAAGAAATCTTTGCTGTTTTCTTTTAACCCCTATGGGAGAAAAAACTTAACTCGCGCGCAATTTTATACTTACTGTTCCAGAAAGATGGGAGGGGTAAGCAGAATTCATCGAGGGATTCCAGCACATCAGGAGAAGGAGGATGCAGAAGTATTGTAAGAATAGAGTATAGGAATAAATTATAACACAGAAATAAAAACAAAAAGAAAAGAAAACGGAAAATACAAAAAGAAGAAAAAACTAAAAGAGGCCAATAATATAAAAAAGAGTAAAAATAAAAAAAATAATAGATTTTCAAAAAAAGTACCAATATAGAAAAAAATTATAATGATAATAAAGCAATACACAAAAACAATCAAAACAAAAAAAAAAAGGAAAGATAATAAAGAAACAATAGAAAATACAACAAACAATAGGAACACAAAGCATGGCAAAAATTGGTTTTGGTGAGGGTAGATCACTAGAGATTACGATAAAATACTAACTATGAGGTAGTGGAACTACCCACCTAGAAAGAGGCGAAGCATGTTGTGAGTCACACTCAGAATGTTCACTAAACCCCAGCAGCGCTTAGATATATTATTAATAAAATAATAAATCCATAGCCCTAAAGCGCACGTATAATTTTATAAAATATTTATTATTAAGTAAAAATCGATTGCATGCTTTTAGGTGCGCACATTTGACAATTGAACTGCAATGAACTTTCACTACTGAATGGTCAGCATTTTCCAAAACTGTGCCAGTCAATAGTGGCCTTGGTAAACAATGGCAGAAAGTGCAAACCAAAGAGTAGGGCAATTAAAAACTAAGACACAACAACGATTGTAATAAAATATAAGCAGGACGCTTTTACAATAAATAGAAGATTCTAACAAACAGTGGACTCAGGCAGCTTTTTAGCGCCCAGTTAACGTCGCCCTCAGTGCATCGGTACAAGGATAAAGTTTTATCCATATACATTAGGCAAAAACAGATACGCCCCAACATTAAAGCCGCAGCCGGCAGGAACCGGCCACCATATCAGGATATATTTTGTGGATACGTCACAAAACTCTACATTAGCAGTAATAAAGCAGTATGGAGAATCTTATCAATAACAATCTATGACCAACACCCAACAGTTGCTTATTTGACAGTTCACCTTGAATATGGACAGCGCGTGTACTTCACAAGAGTACTATGCAAGAGCATTGTCACTACCGCCAACAACGCTAACTATATTTTTCTCATTGAGTAAGGATGTCATATTTAGAAATACGCTACTTTACTCTATAATACCAAAATATACCACATGGAATTCTTAAGCGAACAACTTTCCACGACATAAGCAAGGTAAAGCAGTTAAAGGACACACCAATTTATATTCGACCGACGCGCTAGGCCTTCTATATACTGTTCACCCAAACAGTGAAGAATGCTTTTACTTCCTGTCAATCAATATACGTGAGTCGACATCCTTCCAAGAATTAAGAACAGTAAGAAGGCCAACTAAGTGCAAAATATCTTGAAGCTTGTGAAGAATAAAATCTTCTTGAAAACGGCTGCTCACTTGGCTCGCTAATACATCGAATACTCCTCAACCACAGCAAATACGCACTTTATATGCAATCTTATTGACAACTTGCTTCCAATCCAATCCAAAAGATCTTTGAGAAAAATGGCTAACAAAGCACTGGTATAATTTGGAATTGCTACGTCGAATCGATCAGCAAACGAACTTTGATGTACATCAATCGTGATTTGCTACAAGAAACACACTTTGATATCGACGAGTTGTATACTTTTGTTTAAACGAATCTTGTGATATTGGTTATTGAACTACACATCAGAATTATGCATGCAATCACAAGCCAAAGCGGCGAATTGTATTTTCTAGATGCGCCCGGAGGCACCGCAAAAACTTTTCTGCTTTCACTTGGCAACCATTTGATCACCAAAAATTTCCACTAGTTATCGCATCATTGGGAATTACGGAAACTCTTTTGGATGGTGGCCGAACACCGCAATCAGCACTGAAATTGACATTGAAATTGCAAATGACTGAGACACCAACATGCAATGTAAAAGAAAATTCAGGAAGAAGTATAGTTCTCCAAGCCTGTCAACTCATTATAAGGGACTAATGTACTATGGCGCACAAAAAAGTATTTGAATTGCTTCATCGTAAATTAAAAGTTTTCAGAGGAACAAAACAGCTCTTCGTCGGCTGACTCATTTTATTGTCGGGTGATTTTCGACATACCCTAACAATTATTCCACGTTCAACAGCCGCTGATGAGCTTATAGCGCGATTTTCAGAAACTGACTTTGAAGACATCCGTTGAACGTTTCGCAAAACAATTGTTGGATATTGGGAATGGGAAAATGTCAATCGATGCATCCCCACAATGTATCACATTGGCAGAAAACTTCTGCCAAAGACGAAGTGATTAACAAAGTTTCGCAAATATCGCAAATATTTACAAAAATCATCATACTTAGTAAACATTGCACTGCGCTGCAGTGTCCAAATTGAATTTTATTTTTTTATTGTCTACTAAGATTTCTTCGTACCAGTTGTTCTTTTCGTCTTAGTTGGTTTCTGATAACTTGACTGTTAAAACGAATAAATCCCTATCTGGTGCAGAATCACTGCTGATTTTGTTGCTCTCATGGAACCTATTAACCTGTTTGTCTCTGCTATTGCGTTGTCGACGGAAGCATTTATGAGAAAAGTGCCCTTTTTTATTGCAACTTTCACACTTGTTGTTGTATGCTGTACATTTACCACTTTTATGTAAGAAACCGCTTCTTTTACACTCATAGGCACGATAATGATTATTAAAATCGTTTATTTTCGATGACCTCTGATCTCTATATTTTTCTTGAGCGTACTTTTTTTATTGATTTCATCTGGTTTAATTAATTCTCGTAACTGTTTCATCGCCATCTCCCTTGCTCAACATACTTTTATGGCCATTTCCATGTCAATGTCACCCTCTGAAAACAGTTTCTCCCTAACTGAGTCGTTTCTGATGTTTAACACTTTTTTGTCACGAAGTAGTGAGTCTTCCAGAGTACCAAATGAACATTTTTGTGCTTGATTTTTAATTTTTGTAAAAAATTCTTCGAAAGACTCACCTTTATTTTGAAACAGGGTGTTAAATGTGTACCTCTCGAAGGTTACGCTTGTTTTTGTTGCAAAGTATTCCTCAAATTTTTGTTCCATGACCATTATGTCCCTCTGCTGGACTAATGATAAACCAAATGAATTGAAAATATTAATGGCGTCTGATCAAATCACATAAATGTGGCCACTTGAATTTCCCCTGATTTCTTGTCGAGTTGTGCTGCTGTGGAGAACCATTTGTACTACTGCATCCAATTTTTCCACGATGTAGACACATTGTTCCCAGTCATTTGAAGAACCTTTGGAGGCTTTACAAAATTTCCACTGGACGTGGCTGCTTGTTGTTCGTCTGGCATTATTTATGATTATTTTATTTTGTTCTATTTTTTGTAAACAATATTTCTTATATTTTACACTAATTGCTGTTTACTTTTAAGCTATCAATTAATTAGATTTACCCCGCATCTGACACCATGTCGTGAAGTGAATAGAACGAGTTGTTAACGCCAACTTGGGTTTATTATATATCGTTATAACGTAGGAAAGTACATGAACTTATACATAGGTATGTTTACATGTATGTGTGAACATGTATGTGTAATATGTATATGACAAAAGCCATTTGATTAATTGAGACGTACCAACGCAAACCGGGAATTCGTTTCGTTCAAATAAATTTCACATGCTTAACCCACCAACACATGAAAGAAGACATTAAGGTACCTCACAAGATTCCAAAATTTTCTACAATCAATATCTTGTCCTCCATGGAAATATCAAATCAAATCTCACTAAATTCTTCGATTGAATGCCGGACGAAATCAAAGATTCAATTCTCAATTGGATGGCATTACGAAAACTGTCAACGAATTTATTAAAAATATTGGGATAATTCTGCTGTATCAGTTGGATAGATGAAATTCCATATACCATGATATTATTGCGAGCAAGTCGAAAAAAAGTCCAAGGGCCAGCGAACGAGACCTTGATATACTTAAAAATGAGACTTGATTACGAAGAGATTTCAATATCTTCTATAGAAGGCTTTTATAACGAATTCCACGAGATACAAGCAGTCCTGAGTTAAATGAGAAAAAAAAGTCTTTGTATATTCCTGTACATATGTGCTTTAATGCATTTCTATCTTACATTAAGGTACACTGGGTGCTACTTATGTGCCACGAAACCGGATACACTAGCGGGAGCGTTTGTTTTTGTGTAAAATGACAGAATATATCACTGTATAAACTCCATTTTATACACAACTTTCAGTTAAAATTTAATTATGAAATAAAATGGTTATAATTTATAACTCAATTATACCTCTTCAGCTTACACCCCATGTTACATTAGGCAATGGAATCTAATCGAACTCAAACGTTCAAAGCACTTTTTTGCGTTCAAGTTCCTGAAAGAAAAATTAATAATGTTTAGAAGTAGGATACTTGCGTGATCTGGGCTGGGAACAGCTGAGTCACAACTGAATACCAGTCATAATCCTCTAAGCGTGTAGGTAACAATATGGCGCCCAACTGAAAAAAAAATCAAATGATAATGAGGTCGTTCAAAAATAAAACTCTATTTATTGTTCTTCAATCCAAAAGAAATTTTTACAATTTTAAGTTGAAAAGTTCTCCTTCCTACTAAGCTACTTTGGAGGAATTTGAGGAACCTTGGAGTGCGTAGTAGTAATAGTAGAGTCTGCAAGTTGGATCCTAGCCTATGTTTCCCCGGGATCATGTGGCTCGCTTTCTCCGCCTGCTCTTGGAATGTTTAGTTCCGCCACGTCTAGATTTCAGTTCTGCTCTGTCTGCGAGGCTGATGTTGGGCGATATCTGATGAGGGTTAAGTCAAATGCAATTGGTGAGGATGGCTCGCCGGTTAAGTTTCTTAAGATTATATTACCATTTATTCTTAGTCCATTACCCCACATAATTAATCATTGCTTTACGACTCCGTGCTTTCCTAGTGTTTGAGAGGTTAGTATCGTTATGCCAGGAGCTAAGAAATTCTCTGCTTTGGAGCCAGGTGATCTTAGACCTATTAGTATTTTACCTTCTCTATCAAAAGTTTGTGAATCACTTACGGCTGAGCAAATTTCTGATTACTTTCATCAAAACAATCTTTTCTCTCCATTGCAGTCTGGTTTTAGATCCGGGTACAGTTGTGCGACTGCTATGCTTAAGGTTATGGATGATGTTCGGTTAATGTATCATCAAAGTCGTGTTACTTTTCTATATCTCCTGTATTTCTCTAAAGCTTTTGATAGCGTTAATCATTCTTTGCTCTGTTTCAAAATAAAGCGGTACTATGGGTTTTGTGACAGTGCAGTTGGTCTTATACATAGTTATTTAACAATGAGAATTCAGCGAGTAAAGTTAGCCAATATGTATTCTAATTATAGAAATGTTTTTTCGGGTGTTCCACAGGGATCGATTCTTGGCCTACTCCTATTAACTATATTTACAAATGACATTTTCTTGGCGAGTAAATACGTAAATATACATGCATATCCAGATGATCTACAGATTTATCTTTCTCGGCTCATGGAGTTTATTGATGACTTGAGTCTTAGAATGATTGAAGATCTAAATTATATATTGGATTGGTCAAAAAGAAATGGACTTTTCCTAAATCCCTTAAAGTCCTATGTTTTACCAATCTCGAAGAAGAAAAACTTCCTTTAATGTCTATTGGTGGTGCACAGCTGAAGTTCGTTGAAAGTTCATGTAGTTTGGGCTTCCATATTAATTATTCTTTCACGTGCCCTGATCAAGTAAATAGTATAATATATACAGTTACAGATGTCTGTAGAGTTTACACCTGTCGAGACTAAGAGAATGTTGGTTAAGCAGCTGATTGTACCGATAATTTGTTATTCAGAGCTTCTATATAGTAAGTTGGATTCAAACTCTCTACATAAAATACAAGTTGTATTTAACTATGCCACACGATATGTCTATGGATTACGTAGGTTTGAACATGTATATATAACTTCCTGGAAGACAAGTGTTCTTGGATGCAGTATTGAGAACTACTTACGGATGAGAAATTGTATTTTTCTACACAAGCTAATTATCACAGACAATTAAATAATGGCCCATGCCAACTTCTCGTTTGTGATTATATCGGTATAGCCCCCTGATCGCAACCTTTTGGTGTGCTAAGTGTTAAACCAATCATCCGTGAACCCCGGAATATGCGTGTCTAGGAGCAGTTGCAGTCCTCTCTCGAATAGCCTAGACCTGGAGAAAATCTTACATAGTCTTGCTGACTCCTTGGCAGTTTTGATAGAGGAGTAGAAGGCTCTCCACCCTTTATTGTCATGTGACATGAAAGTTCATAATTCCACCATGGCGAAAATATTTGGTTTGAATATTTAATCGAACAACTGGTTCCGAAAGCTGATGCCATCGCGCCCTTTTACCGTCCTATATTTATTTCCACCTCATCCGCCGAGACAATTTCGGTGTTAGGTGCCCTACCCATACTCTTACGGACTATGCTGGGAACCCGCTGCCAGTTGGTCTATATTAGATTACGATATGGTTGAGGTGCCTCTGCTCGAATATTTCTTTCAAATAGTATCCACGAGTGATCAAATAAAAAAATCTTTCTTTGGATACTCTCCATTTTTCCACCCTTATTTTAAAAAGAAATGTAACATCCAACACTTCCTCCCACCTCACAAAGCTATCTTTGCTAGGGTTTTTATTGCTAGCACTGTCTTGGCTAGGCTAGGTTATGTTAGGATATATGGCTGTCCTAAGACTCACTTAGGCCTATTCAAGGCCCATTGTGGCCACTAGAGCTTTTTCCCCTACAACACCGGATCCTCCTTAAACCATCCTGTGAATTTGAGAAAAGTAGCCACATTCGTTAGCTTAAACGGGGAAACCTCCTCAATGCTGTCAAGAAATGCGAATCCAACAGTGGATCGGAGGTCCATACCCCATTTTATCCCTACTATCTTGCTACAAGACTAGAGTGCTATTGCTGCTTTTCTTACTCTATCCTCAGCTTCCTGTCCAAAATCAGTCCAGGCCTTATCATTAAAAGACAGTAATTCCATTCACTTTAGGGGCCTTACCTCTGGTATTCTTTCTACAAAATAGTACCAGCTCTGTTTTGTTGGCATTTACGGCTAAACCACAAGATTCTGACCATAGATTTGGGTCATTTAATGTGCTCTGCATGACTTCGCAAAGCATAGTGGGGAATTTACACCTTACCTAGATTGCAATATCGTCCGCATAGGCAACAACGTGCATTCTTCTCTTCTCTGAGCTCTTTAACAGTTTATTCATTGTCAGTTCCCAAGAAAGAGGAGACAGCACGCCGCCTTGAGGGGTGCCCCTGCTGATAGATGTTCGCATCCTCGAGGCACCCAATGCTGAATTCACAAACCGGAATATAAGAATTTGTTCGATGAAAACAATCAGCGCCCCGGGGATACCCAACTCCGTCGGTGCACCTGGGCGGGATATTATTAAAAGCGTCCTGAATGTCTAGAAAAGCTACCAATGTGTATTCTTTGTTTTCTATTGATTTCTCAATTACTGTCACTAAGGAATTCAAGGCTGTTTCTGTCGATTTACCTTTACAGTACGCGTATTGTGAAATCGCTATTGGGATGAGGTTATTTTTTCCCTGATGCATGTTTCTATTAATCTCTCTAGAGTTTTCTATAGAAAAGAAGAAAGACTGATAGGCTGAAATCTTTTGGACTAATATGGCAGCTTTTCCCCTCTTTTGGGATAAATACTGCTTTGACTTCCATCCAAAGTGAAAATCGCTATAATGTAGTTTATAGAATTCAGCAATTCAGCTGGGAAGATTCTATCTGGTCCCGTCGACTTAAATGGTTTAAAGGTTTTTACGGCCCACGTGATACTATACTCCGAAATGATATTTAGAACTTCGGACTTTGCCCTAGTGTTATGTGTAGTTTCCATTATACCCTTTGTTGGATTTTAAGGAAAGTGCGTATTTAATAACAGATTTAGAGACTCCTCACTTTATACTGTCCAGCTGTTGTCGGGTTTCTGGAGTTAACCAAATGTCTTGGCTAAAGAAGAAGAAGATGTCTGGACAAGATATTTGTATTCTATCTGACAGCCAAGTAGATTTGCTCCTCCTGGATTTGGCTATTATCACCTCAAAAGCCGTCAAGAGCTGCCGCAAATCTTTAGACGAGATAACTAAGCAGACCCGTCTGCATCTATGCTGGCTTCCCACTGGGTACTCCCATTAGTTTCCTGGGGATTGCCTCTAACGACTTCTGCACGAGTTGCATGGAAGGAGGTGCATTTTCCTGGGTGACCACTTTCTGGAGACTTGGGCAGATATTTCAAATAAAAGTATTAGCTCCATAAACTGATCCATCAAAAGTTCCAAACGGCTGGATCTTTCAATGGATGGTACCTGTGTCTAATGCGGTATTACAAAGGGTCAATAATGGCCTAGGTACCTAATTATCTTTTTTAAATTCACTTAAATTTTTCATTACATCTAATTATCTCACTTAAATTTAATTATAGCCTGGTATGTATATACTCATAAACGATTATATCCTCCCCCACCCTGTAATCTGCTCGTATCCGACTACGTACATACTTTCCAGGTGCCCCCGGGTCTTATGCATATTTTCTTAAAATTTCATAGCAACCCCCCCCCCCCCCCGCAATTTCTACTTAAACGTGTATTTCTATATAGTCTACCTAACTGCAAGACTATTCAATCTTCTTTATTAAAATGTAGTCCCGCACACTCGTTCCTTAGCATTTCTAATATAATAATATAATAATAATATAATATAATAAAATCACGATCTTTCTTAATATGTTCCAGAACTTCTTTATAGTTTTTTTTATATACACAGATACCCACTTACACGTATGTATTGCCATATACTCGTTTCATAGCCAGTAATGAATTTTTCACTTCATATTACAACGCTATAATTTGCGGCATGAATATATACATATGCGAATGTGTGAATACATGCATATGATACGCTGTTCATGCTTATTATTATTATTATATATATATATATATATATATATATATATATATATATATATATATATATATATATATATATATATATATATATATATATATATACAGTTTGTCAACTAATTGTTTGCAAAATTAAAAATGTGATGAATTTTTTACTTTAATATTGATTTCAAGCAAGAAATGCATATATTTAATAAGAAAAAATATTAAACTTTAATATTTGCCCAAACATCAAAAAATTGATTAAGTAATTACAAAAAGATCCGTTTCTGCAGCAAAAGAAAAAACAATAGCCATTTCATAGTGTCAATTAATTGTTGCAAAATTCAAGAAACATACAAATAAACTAATAAACTAACAGTAAATATAAATAAATTCTTAGTGTGACTACTATTAGCATCAATAACGGCTTGCAACCTTATTGGGATAGACACAATAATTTTTGTATATCGTGTTATTCAGGCGCCTTTTCCAATTCCTTCCTCATAACTCTTATTAGAAGCGTTTTTATTAGTTGGAACCCGATTTGCAACTGTTTTTTTAATGTATGCCCATAAATTTTCGTTACGTTCATATCAGGGTTTTGCGCTGGAGTGGCTATGATTGTATGTATGCAATTATATATCATCCAGGTCCCACAAAAGAGCGATTTGTGCTTAGAGTCATTGTCCTGATACACTTTGAAGTTTAACTGTTTGGGATTTTGTGGGCCATTCAAGACGAAATTCTGATCACTTTTTTCAATTCGTTTTGAAGAATGTTTAAGTATCACTTCTTTGTCATGATATAGGTGAAAAGTGCTGAAAACCCATAAATACTCCACCAAAATAGTTCGTTAAAGGCCGTTGCTCTCTTCAATGAATGTTTAAAAGAGAATGCTATTGCAATTCTTTCTAAGCCAATGGAGTACTGGAGAGATATAACTTTCTCCGATGAAACAAAAATTATATTGTACTATCACGATGGATCCAAAAAAGTTTGGCGGAAACCGCAAACAGCACTGCAGCAGAAGAATATGTTCCCCACTAGGGAGTTTGGAAAGTTATCGGTGATGGTATGGGAATAGATTTTAATGGAAGGCGTTGGCGAATTAAGAATTTTCACCAATATGCTGACGAAGAAGTGTTACTTAAACAATTTTCAAAACGAATTGAAAAATAGTGTTCACAATTCTGGCTTCATTGGCCCCAAAATCCCGAAAAGTAAAAATTCAAAGTGTATCAGGACAATGAGCCTAAGCACAAATCGCCCCTATATACAGTCAAAGGCACACCACGACAAAGCCCTGATTTGAATCCCATCGAGAATGTATGGGCATACATTAAAAAAACAGTTGCAAAACGGGTTCCAACTAATAAAAACACTTCTAATAAGAGTTATGAGGAAGGAATGGGAAAAGGTGCCCGAATAAGACGATATACAAAAACTTATTGCATCTATACCAAAAAGGTTGTAAGCCGTTATTGATTCTATTGGTAGTCACATTTAGTATTCAAGTATTTACTATTAGTTTAAAAGCTTAGTTTTATGATCCATGAATTTTATTTATATATATATATATATATATATATATATATATATATATATATATATATATATATATATATATACATATATATATATATATATATATATATATATATATATATATATACATATATATATATATATATATATATATATATATATATATATATATATATATATATATATATATATATATATATATATATATATATATATATATATATATATATATATATATATATATATATATATATATATATATATATATATATTAGCTGACCCGGCAAACGTTGTTTTGCCATGTATGTATATTATTTCTAGGAATCGTTTTTTTAGTTCAATAAAAAAAACTATCTACTACAAGTGTGCGGGGATTTACTTATAATCGAAAGCGTTGTAGACAATAAAAGTATGCTTTATTTTGGTTAATAAATTAATCTTTGTCAAAGTAACAAATATATCTTAAATTACAATTCTCGCTAGCTATCTAATCATTCAAAATAATTTTTTCTATCAATTATGGCAGTTGAAAAAAATAAAGATTAATCTCTCAGCGCAATAGAGTGTACAAAGTTCTTGGTTAGTCCGTCTTTAGCCAACACAAACAAACTGGATGGTTTTCCCACGCGAGAACATGCCACATATAGTTGTCCGTTGGAAAAGCATGGTGTTTCCAAATCTAAGCCACATACAGACAATGTCTGGCCTTGTGACTTATTGATCGTCATAGCAAATGTCAATCTAACTGGGAATTGAATGCGTTTGAACTCAATTGGCACATCTGTAGGAATCATAGGGATTCGTGGCAACAACACATTTTCGCCTTGAAACTTTCCATTCAAAATGATGGCTTCAACAACGTCTTTCATTAATTTTTTAATGAATAATCGTGCACCATTACACAGCCGTGGTGGGTTCAAGTTACGAAGCAGAATGATCGGAGATCCAACCTTCAATTGTAAATGGTGTGGTGGCATGCCTGGCAAATCCAATGAATTTAAAAACTCAATTGGATAATTCACATTTTCGTTGGTATCGCAAACTGTATCGATAGATTTGTATGACACCAAGTTCCCAGGCAATAACTGTTGTATCTTTAAATTTAACCCATTAACGTCCACATTTTTTGCTGCCAAAATCGCTCTTTCTGCCAGCCAATTATTATTTTCCTATTGTGTGTGTACATCGGGAAATATGTGATCTATGAGAGTATTTTGCGAGTCGATGATTGTGCAGAAGTCCGTCGGTAATTTTATGCATCCAGTATTTTCATGTACAGCAACTTTCCCATCGCCAATATCTAACAGTTGTTTAGAGAGAGATTCGGCGGATGGATCCTGAAGCATTTGAACGCGCATGTTCACCGTCAGTTGTACTTTTTCAACATTACGCCATAGTCGCGATGATTTTAAGGAAGCGTTGATTTCATCAGCGTACGTAGAACGTGGAATAACGGGAAGTGTTTGTCTAAAATCACCTGAAAGGAGTAACAAAGTGCCACGAAATAGTTTATCGTTGTTTTTTATATCCTTTAATGTCCTATCCAATGCCGCAAGCGAATATTTGTGTGCCATAATTCATCCCAGATAATAATTTTACATTGTTTCAGCACTGTGGCCATAGACGATTGTTTTTTTATGTTGCACACTGCATCTGGATTATTTTGAATATTCAAAGGCAGCTTAAATGCTGAATGAGCTATTCTGCCTCCATCTAATAAAGTTGCTGCACTGCCAGAAGATGCAACGGCCAATGCGATGCCATTTTTTGATCGTATCTCGGCAAGAAGTAGCGAAATAAGGAACGTTTTGCCAGTTCCACCTGGTGCATCCAAAAAAAAGAATCCTCCTTGTCCTGCAGAAACTGCCAGCATAATGCGGTCGTAAATAATTTTTTGTTCATCATTTAGTAATGGAATAATGCGACTAACAATGCCTGCCATTTCCACAGTATTGTACTGTAGTTCACGATTCATATCTGTGTTGAGTAAATCAGATGCACTTCGATTCGGTGAGCTCATACCGAAATGACTGATTGGTAAATTCGCAATAGCAATGCAAAGATCCTCGATAGCAATCAATGATTCATTGTACATTGCATCACTGAATGATAACGTTAGATCGTTGTACCTTGTACGATATCGATACAAAATGTCATCAGTCATTGAATCTTTGTGATTATCCCACAACATTTGCACTCGGGCCGGGAAACATGTAGTCAGTACTATAGCAAATAGTAGACGAATTTGTGTTCCTGTGCAGTTTAATGCTGCTTCAGCAAGCATACTGTCCCATTGATTGTCGTCTTCTAGCAAGCCTAGTGCAAGGCATGCATATTTATACGTTGGATACTGTTGTCCATCTACCTTGAGTATATCTTGAAATGACAATGGTCCGGTGACATTAACCAACAGCAGTCGTAGATAAAAACACTCAATCTCCCTTGGATTGACTGTATATACACGACCCAAAGTATTTGATTTAAATAAACCGGGGCACGCATCAACTGGTGTCCCTTGCTTGCGGGGCATCCATTTTTTCGATTGAGCCCATGTAAAATATTGTGGAACATCAGAATAGAGCATTGTTTGTGCGAAGGCACCAAATGCATCCGCACGATTGCACAGTTCAAAAAATTCGTTAAGCGCAGTTTTTGGGGGATCTATAGCACGATCAAGCGCAGTATCGTCCGTGAAATATACGCGCTGGCCATATAGCGTTTTCAAGATGGACTGCTAAATGGATAACTGCTGGATCCCGTTCATGAATTGGGAAACCGAAAATACGCCAGACAGCTTCATTGGAACTGATATACCGGCCAATTTGGTAATTCGTAATTTCATCATTTTGATTCAACGGAGGAGCATTTACATAAGTATTTTCAATTCTAAATACAGCCATATTACTTCCTTTGTGAGCATATTTGCCAATATATTTGATACTCTTCACCGAACTGTATGACTCAACATTAATATGAGCATTGAATGTTTTGCTCAGCAGAGGTGAATATGGTACCACTCAACGATTGTCAATGTCGATGTCTGCGTTACTGATAGTTTTAATGAACGATTGTCCGGCATTTTCAGTACTTCTTCGACGATATATTGGATATCCGTCAACATGTGTTACCGTATCGTTTGTGAAATCTTTAGGAAAACGCTTTATACATTTTCCGTCTACCATGCAAGGTGATGAAGGATTCAGATTTCCGCACGGACCTTAAATCATGTTTGTAGTAACAATATCAAATAGTAATTGATCAGTAGACGGATCTGGAATCTCTGCAGAAATTAAATTATCGATGTCTTCAGCACGTATTTTGTCGACGAACCAAATTAAAATGTGAGCATGAGGTAATCCACGCTTTTGCTACTTAACTGAATACATCCAACAACGTGTGGGGCCAAATACATGCAATTTTGTAATAAAGCTGATTAAAGACTTTAATTTTTGTTTGAACACAAGTGCTGTAATGTCATGACGATGTATTGCATTTTGTCCTGGTAATAGCAACGATGTAATTTCCTGCCATTTTGGATTACATGTAAAAGTAATGAAAAGACACGGTCGTCCATATTCACGCACGAAAGTCATAGCATCCTGTATATCTGTATGTGACGTGGACTACCTACGTACGATGATGGTAAGATAACAGAGTTACCAATTTCGGCAGTGTCAGCGTTGTTCGCAATAGCATCTCGCAAGTGAATATATTCTTCCGCACGCAGCTTCTGTTGTTTATATCGCAAGTATCGTAGTCGTTCACTCTCTATCTTCACATACATGTCGACCATAAATTGTTGGCAAAGCTCACGACATCGTAAAATGATATTGTCTCGGCCGCGTCTAATCATCAAACGATACGAATAAAAATCCTTCGAGCTAACGTTCTTATTTGTTTCGGCTCCTGTAATAATATATGCTTAAATTAATTGAAGATTCTTAAATAATAATTAATTATGTTTTTAATAATGAATGAATTACCTGTTACGGGATCTCGTTGTTTAATGTTTACGCAATATCCGTCTTGTCCCTTCCAGAAAATTATTGGATATTGGAGAGCGTCATATGAACGGTGGGTATCACTAATGAACTGAAGATTATTTCTTCTTCGAATCACGATTTGTCGCATAGCTGTATGGTCGCCAACCATGATTCCAGCAACGTCGTCAACAACAGGTGCGTTGAATCTACGTATATGCTCTCCAGCTGGTGTTCTATCAGGATTGATGACAATAGCATGATTGTCACTTTGTAGCTTGTGCATGTGTGATTTGAATAATTTCAATAATTCATTATGCTCATTTAACAGAGCGTCCAGCTAGCTAACGATACGCCTGGCAAAAAGTGAATTGAGATTATGGTAGTCGCAACGTGCATCCACACGATTGGCGAGTGCTCGTTCGGAGTCCTCGCCACCCATAAAGTAAATTTGTAAAAATTTATGAGATTCGTTTGGCATTAGCAGCAATGAGCCCACTTTGTGATAAACTTGTCCTTTGTTTTTGAACGTGGAATTAAATTGTTGACCGTTTGCAGCAATATTGTTAACAATTTCTGTTGCTCCAAACAACGTCATTTGAAAACATGAATTGAATGTGCGAATTGACTTTAGGAAAAGGCTAGCATCTGGACCTGTACCGATAAGTAAACCGTGCAATGGTTCAGGTGGTGTTTCAATTTCTGTTAGTTTTACTTTTCCTGATGAGCAACACATCCCAACTGGTTAATTTTTAAATTTAAGTGCATAACAATGTGGGCATTCCTTATCCAAAGTACCAATAACCACTTTGGAATGAGCGTTATATTCAAAATCAGGCTCATATTGGAATGCTAGTCGAAGAAATAATTCTGATGTAAATGCTCGAAGAACTTGTTGGCGTTGTTGGTCAATTCCTCTACGTCTGTCTACTATGAATCTACGCGTTTCTCTTCGTTCTAATTGCCTTTGTTGATTTCGTTCATCTCGCGCCTCTTGCGATTGTGATTCACGTAACTGCGCCATGCTTGCACGCACATCTGCATTCTTTTCTTGGATTTGTTCGCCAGACCTTCGTGCTCGTATATCTCGCGCGACTCTAGAATTGATTGTTTGACGACTCAAATTGGCCCCTTTGCGTATTTTTGGCATTGCTGACTGTAACGTAGCAATGTCGGGTTGAATTATAACTGATTTTAAATTATTTCGAATATTGTAAAAAAAAATGAAATTCTAATATTTGTTGTCAGAAAAATTTTATATTATCAAAAAATGTTATAAATGCGAAGTGGCCGAAAGCTGCACAGTGATTAAGACCTTAACATTTAGGGGGATGAAAACTAGATATTGTCCGATTTTCAGACCTACAGAATATGCACACAAAATTTCAAGAGAATCGGTCAAGCCGTTTCGGAGGTGTTTAACTGCTAACACCGCGACACGATAATTTTATATATTAGATATGTCATCATCAGAAGTGGGATAAAATGGAATTGAATCGTTATACAGGAGGTGGACGCAGAGGTAGTCATGCCAATTTTGGACTTGCTGGTGTCATTGGACGCATATGGAGCGCAAGGTAATGACCGAAATCAGCAAGAGAATGGGGAACAAACGAGAGACGACGCACGAGTGAGGACGCAGCTCGAGTTGCAGGTTAGCGCACTATGAGAGGCAGTGGGAATGATAACTGCGTAGTTGCAAACTCTACGTCCAATTTGTCCGAATGTTCCAGAACCATGTACAGCCTGCAGCCGTCACAACGCATCAGTGGATGCGACACATATTTCGTCACAGAGCGCAATCACACAAGCGCCAGTAGTAAGCTCGCCATAAGCAACATGGAATGGTTAACCGACGACACATGCGTCACCAACTTCGTATTCGATTTCGGCGCAACGGAATTTTCCACTCGTTTTGCAGTCGTATGCGTGTGCTTTGCCGACTTCGCAGCCGCTGCTTTCGTCGAATGCTATATTACAATCGTCGTCACCACACACCGCTCAGCAAGCAGCGCAGCATCAAAATGCTTTTTCATATATGAATCAGGGTATGCCGTCTACACAGACAATTATGCAAGCAACGGATGACAGTTGTACAAATATAGCTAGAGGTAAATATACACATATACCAAGTGAAGCAGCAGCAATTCTGCCTGAATTCAACCCGATTGCCAGCACGATTTGTCAATACAGTTTGTTGAAAGAGTTGAGCAGTTGAGAACAATGTATCATTGGGAAGATACGTTCGTGATTTTTGCTGTTCTCAGTAGGCTGAGAGGATTGGCAAAACAATGGGCGGATGCTCAGCCAGCATTCCGGGAATGGAACGACTTCGTTGTAGCATTTTTGACAGACTTTCCATATGTAAGAAACTCTGCTGATTGTCAGATTCGTATGATGAATACTAAAATAGGTAAAGGAGAGAAACTTATTGAATTTTATTATAAAATGTTGGCAATAGGCCGGAGGGACAATATCGATGATAGGTCAATAATTCAGTATATTGTGAATGGGTTGGCCGACGATAATTTGCGTAAGACTTTAAGTGCAATGAAATTTGCAAAGTGTGGTGATTTTCTAGAATCATTGATAAATATATCGACGAATTATGAGAATTGATATAGCAGATTAAATGAAATGAATCAAAGAAGTGTGCAGCAGGTGTCAAAGGTTTCAGTTGATGCGAAAAAGAGTTCAGCCGGCTTAATTTGTTTTAATTGCAGGGAAAAGGGGCATATTGCGAAGAACTGTGAAAAACCCAAGAGGAAACCCAAAGTATAACAAAGTGAACGGGTATATCAAGTAGCTAGCGATGAGGGTGAAGAAAGTGTAGACACTGAAACGACAGTTAACCAGATTGAAAAAAAAAATATTTGCAAGGAACTGTGTAAACAAATTACGATCTTGGGTGCGAAGGAAATTAAGTGTAAAGCACTCATCGATTCGGGTAGTAGCAGATCTTTGGTGAAGCGGACAATTGCAACAGAGTGTGGCTTGTGTGTCATCCCATTGCTGGTGGTGAAATTATTTGCAACGGATAGGTAATAGTGCCTATAAGATTTGATGAATTGTACGTGTGGTTGAATTGAATGGACACGACGCACTTGTTGGAATTGACGTGCTCTCAAAAGGTAAAGTAGTTATTGAGGGTGGCACATGCAGGGTAATGGCAATTAGCAGTCGTGAGTTAGACATAGGCAGTGAGCTACAAAATGATGTCAAGGGAACGCTAGTTCATTTAGTGCACAGATATGCAATTTGTTTTGGTGAAAAGTTACCTGAGCTGGGAATGTCACGGCTATTTAAGATGGATATAAGGTTAACGTCACAGAGACCAATAGCAAAGAAACCGTACAGCATTCCAATTCCGAAGTAACGAGTTGTGGAAGAAATAGTTGAAGAGCTGCTGCAGTTAGGAATTATTCGAAGATCAACATCTTTATATGTATCTCCTATCGTTCTTGTACGAAAACAAAATGGTGAAGACTGGCTATGCGTTGATTTTCTCAAACTTAACGCTATAACAGAGAAGCAGCCGTGGCTAATGCCCACAGTTGATGGTGTTTTAGCAACATTATCAGGTAAAAGGTACTTCACTACGCTAGACCTTATGTCGGGTTATTATCAAATTGAATTAGAGGAAGAGGCGAAAGAGTTTACAGCATTTGTTACGCACAATGGACACCTTGAGTTCAATAGAATGCCATTTGGTCTGCGTAACCATGCGCCTGTCAAAGGATGATGTCGCAATTAGTGGCACCCTTGAATAAAGTCGTAATTAGTTATGTAGATGAAGTGGTTATAGCGACAGATACTGAGGAGGATAATTTATTTTATTTGGAAGCATTTTTGAAAATAATCCAAAAAGAGGGGTTGACGTTAAGATTATCTAAGTGTACGTTTTTAAGGCGTAATGTAACATTCTTAGGGCATCAGGTGGACATGAATGGAATACGACCAGGAGTTTTTTAAACAGTAGCCATAGAGAAATATCCGACACCACATAATCAGCTAGAGATCAGACGTTTCTTGGGGTTGACTGGGTTCTTCCGCAAGTTCGTTCCCGGATATGCATTAATCGCTAAACCACTCACTCAGCTTACGAAGAAGAACGCAGAATTTTCTTGGGACTCCAAATGCGAGGAAGCATACCAGCAGTTGATTAAAATTATTATTAATGCTCCAGTTCTGGCAATTTACGATGTTTCGAAGGAACATGAACTGAACACTGACGCATCAAGTGTGGGTATAGCTGCAATTCTGTTGCAACGAGAGGCAACTGACCTGAAAGCGATTGCGTACTATAGTCGAGCATATACGCCAGAGGAGAAGAATTGCCATGCATACGAGCTGGAAGTGCTTGCTGTCGTTGAAGCATGCGAACCTTTTTAAAATGTTTCTGATGGATTAGTGTTTTACAATCGTTACCGATTGTGAAGCGATGACCACGGCGAAGATGTCAAAACCAATGGTTCCAAGGGTAGCGCGTTGGCTTCTTAGATTGTTGGAGTACGAAAGCACCATAGTTCATCGTGCTGGGTTATCGATGGGCCATGTCGACGCCATGAGTCGCGCCCCGGTTGAAGGAGCAGAGCAAGTTGAAGATATTAGTGCGAAGATATTGACGTTATCAGTTGACTGGATAGGATCAATGCAACTACAGAATAATAAAATAAAAAAAATTGTAAAGAATTTGCTAAGCAGCGGCGACACTGGACGGCGAACCGAAATCAGCTCCGAATATTGTTTGAAGAATAATCGATTATTTCGAAAAGGTGAAAACGATCGTCGATTATTAGTCATACCGAAAGGTATGCGATGGCGTATACTTAAGCTATGCCATGATGATGTAGGTCATCCTGGGGTCGATGGAACCATTAAGAGAGTGCTGCTCAACTTTTGGTTCCCACGTTTAAGAAACTTTGTTAAGGGTTTCATTAAATCCTACATCGTGCGCTGTTATAATCGAGAACCGAGGCGTAAGGAGTGTGAGCTCTACGGGATGGACATCCCACAGTTTCCATTTCAAATCATCTGGGGCCATTTGTCAAAAGTCGATGTGGTTACGAATACGTTTTTGCCATTGTGGACGCTCTCACAAGGTATACCGTGGTGGTATCAACTCGATCAACGAAAACTAAACCGGTAGTAGATGCACTAAATCGGTTGAATCTTAGTTTTGGGCTGCCTCAACGCATAGTAACGGATCGCGGAACAGCGTTCACGTCAACGGCTTTTAGTACCTACTGCGAATCATATAGCATTCAGCATATAAAGGTAGCAGTGCGAACACCTCGTTCAAATGGTTTAGCAGAGCGAGTAAACCAGGCTATTTTGGCGTTCTTGCGGACATCATCTAACGATGCGAAAGATTGGGATACACATATTCGCCTGTTACAGTGGTCATTGAATACTAAAGTGAATGCGACAACAAAGTTGTCACCGATCGACCTGATCTACGACTTCCCACTTCGCGATTTGAGTGGAAATAAGATGTTAGCAGCGCTCCAATATGATGACGAGCAACTATATATGAATGGACGGCGAGGGGAAGCTATCCGAAACATTGAGGCAGCAAGGGCCAAATGGAAGACCAAGCTCGATGCCCGCTACAGTAAACCAGTGCCGTATGAAGAGGGGTCACTAGTTCTATTAGAAGCAACACCCACAAGCACAGGCGAGTCCAGGAAACTACAACCCAAGTACAAGGGCCCATACATCGTGAAGAAGGCGCTAAGATTCGATCGATACGTTATCGAAGATGTTGACGTTCTCAGCGACGATACAGTACAATCGCCACGGTTGATAAGATGAAACCGTGGTGTGCCTTGTTCCCCGAAGTAGACGACGATGATGGTGTTGAAGATGACTTAGATCCACGAAAACTCGGGACGAGTTGATCTCAGGAGAGGCCGAGCTATCAACACACTGTTTCTCCCTATGGCAAGTCCGCTTGTTCATGATATATTGCGTCTCATATTCTTTATTCCCTATTCTTTATTCATGTATTTACTTGTGTTAATTTTTTTTATTTTGTACTTTATATACTTACTAGCTGACCCGGTCCGCGTTGCTGGCCCTAAGCAAACATTAGTGTTGTATTACCACATGATTTAAATAGAGCTTTTAACGAAGTTTACGGCCTTTAAATAAAAATCCATGGAATACCTATCATAAAGTTTTTTCACAGAATAACTTACATATGGTGTAGATATGGACTCAATCAAAAAAGAAACACATGTATTTAAGGCAAATTGGAAATTATATTTATTTATTACTTTATCTTAAGGTCAGCGGATAAACAATGTTTTTTGTTTTTTTATTTGGTGTAAGAACGTATAAATTTTTGGCGTGCCAACTCGGGACCAAGCCACATACAAATGGCCGTGTGAAAAACATGAATTTTCAAAAATTAAGCCAGCAATAGTCAATGGTCGGCCTTGTGCTTTGTTTATGGTAATAGCAAAGGCAAGACGCAAAGGAAATTGAAGCCGCTTGAATTGGAATGTTAAATCGTTGGAAATCATCGGAATTCGTGGAATAAGTACGTCTTCGCCTTTCAATTTGCCACCAATGATTGTTGCCTCGATTAAATTTGGTGAACAGTTTTTGATGGTCAATCTGGTTCCGTTGCATAAGTTTGGTGCATTTAAGTTGCGAATAAGAATTACCGGTGATCCAACCTTTAATGTTAGTACATGCGGTGGCATTCCGGGTGGTTCTAATGAATTCAAAAATTCAGTGGGATAATTGACGGCTTGTTCTTCATCCATTACTGTGTCGATCGATTTGTATTTGATTATTTTGACGGGCAGTTTCAATTGCTCATTGAGCTTGTTGACATCATCACTTTTTGGTGCCAAAATTGCACGTTCGCACAGCCAATCCGGATTTTTGTAGGAGGTTGTTAGACTAGGGAATACCTTGTCGACAACGGCTTGAATATTCATTTACAGAAGTTAGGCGGCAACGAAATCTCGTTCGTGGCGCGATCAATTGGAATTTTTCCATTTCCGATGTCCAAAAGTTGTTTTGAGAATGTTTGGGCAGACGGGTCTTGCAACAAATGCACACGCATGTTCGTGGATAGCGTGACTTTCTCGACTCGGTTCCAAAGATATGAAGTTTTCAAGCATGCGTTCAGCTCATCTGTGGGCATTGATCTTGGAATAACGGGCAAAGTTTGGCGGAAATCACCAGCAAGAAGAATAAGAGCGCCTCCCATCGGTTGGTTGTTTCCTCGAAAATCACGTAGAGTCTGGTCAAGCGCTCGAGCAATTTCTTATGGGTCATTGTGCATTCGTCCCAAATGAAAATTTTGCACGTTTTAAAGATTGTGGCCATGCCGGAGTTTTTGCTGATGTTGCAAGTTGGTGTTTCTGCCTGGTTCAAATTCAATGGAAGTTTCAGTGCTGAGTGAGCAGTGCGTCCGCCGTTCAATAGCGTTGATTCAATTCCCGCTGATGCCACTGCGAGTGCAATCCAATTCTGCATTCGAACCGACGCTAATATTAAATTGATGAGGAATATTTTGCCTGTTCCTCCTGGTGCATCGAGGAAAAAAAGTCCGCCATTTCCGTTTGTTACCCGTTGAATGATTTTTGCGTAAGCAGTTTTTTGATCATCAACCAACCGTCTTGTTTGAGTTTCCACATATTGTTGTTGCTGGTTGACATCGAAGTGCTGTTCTCGCACCAGGTCTCTGTCTTGAACACTGTTTATGTCCCGTATCAGAGCCGGCATTTCAAGTTGAATAAGAACTTTGTTGTTGATGGATATGCACATGTCCTCAATCAGCAGTAGAGTTTGGTTGAAAATCTCGTCCGAATACTCCTGGTTAGGATAAGTTGCGCGTGATTGCCTGAGAATGTCTTCACATAAGCTTTCGCGATGCGTTTCCCACAGTTCTCGTGGATTAGATGGTGAACATGTTGTTAAAATTATCGCAAACAAAGTGCGTATTTGTTTTGGGTGTTCCAATGCTGATCACTTTCAAGCAGGCCCAATCGGAAACACGCTTCTCTATAAGTCTGACATTCATTTCCATGGATGGTTTTCAAGGCGGCGAATGATGTTGGACCTTTGATCGTATGCAATAACAATCGCAAATAATAGCATTCAGCATTATTCGGATGAACGGTGTAGACACGTCCCAAAGCATGAGAAGAATGCACACCAGCATATTCTGCGACAATCGCACCATGCTTTCTTCTCATGAACTTCTCCGACGACATGTTCCAAGTGTAATATTTGAGAATTTCAGGATATATTAAAGTCTTGGCGAAATTGTCGGTTGCACACAATTCAAAGAAAGCGGTGAGAGTGGTGTGTGGCGACAGTTCGGCTCTATTTTCAGCATTTCGCTCGGTGAAATAAACACGCTGGCCATTTTCCAAATGAACAGCTAGATGTTGAACTGTTGGATATCGCTCGTGGATGTTGAATGAAAGTATACGCCAAACTGCTTCATTGCTGCTGATGTAACGCCCCATCTGGAATTGCTTGATTTCGTCAGTTTGATTGGCAAGCCCGAATAGTGCCATGTCGCTGCCTTTGTTGACGTATTTGCAAATATATTTGGTCGACTTCACCGAATTACAGTACTCAACATTGATGTGGGCATCAAACATTTTTGAAAGCAGCGGTGAGTAGGGCACGATCCATCTGTTATTGACGTCAACATCTACATTGCGCATTTTAATTGTACTTGTGTATCCACCGTCATCCACCTTTCTTCGCCTATACAGAGGATATCCATCGCCTCCTGTTTGAGTTTCTTGCAGCAGCTCGCGTGGATAGCGCTTTGTACACTTGCCTTCTTTCATGCATGGTGAATTTGTGTTCAGTTCACCGCAAGGCCCGTGGATCATGTGTTTTCGGATTGATTCAAATAGAACCGGATCTGCTGTGGGATTCGGGAGTTCTGCGGAAGTCACGTCATCAATTTGTGTTGGCATGATTTTTTGTTTTAGCCAGACTAAAATATGGGCGTGTGGCAGGCCTCGCTTCTGCCATTCAACCGCGTACATCCAGCACTGAGTTTCGCCAAATATGTGATTTTTGGTGATGACATCCATCATTGTCAACTTTTGTTTGAATACTCGGGCGAGAATATCGTGTCTATGTGTTGAACTTTGACCGGTAAATAAAAGGTCGGTGATGTCTTTTCATGCTGGATTGCATGTGAAAGTGATGAAGAGGTCTGGCTGTCCATACTTGCGCACGCATGTCATAGCATCTTGAGCGTACTGATGCATGTGTCGCGGACTGCCTGTGTATGTCGCTGGCAAGATCACCATTTGTCCGATATTTGCAGCGCTTCCATCATTGGCGATCGCATCACGCATGTGGACATATTCTTCGACGCGTAGCTTTTGCTGATTCAACCGAATGAAGAGCAGACGTTCACTTTCAATTTTTGCATACATGTCGACAATGAATTGATGGAAGACTTCACGACATTTCAGCAAATAATTACATTCATTTGGCCTGATCATAAGGCGATAGGCATTAAAGTCCATACAGGAAACTTTTTTTGTCGACTCTCCATTTGAGTTGGGGCTCATCTGCATTACGTTGAAATGATATCCATCCTCACCCCGTGGAAAAAGCACTGGATATTGTAGTGCATCATACGATCGATGAGTTTCCGCAATGCGTTAAACCCTTGCACACCGGCGATGGATGATGATATCGCGTCGCTCGAAGTCTGTGCCGACTATCACAACTGCGACGTCACCTATCACCGGTGCATTGAAGCGCCGCTCATGCTCACCAGCCGGTGTCTTGTCAGCTCTTATCACAACCGTATAATCATCTGCCGGCATCTGGTCTAGGGCTATTTAGAATAGACGGATGAGGCTGTTGTGTTCGTGTAACATAGCTTGAAGACTCGAAACGATTTCCCGTCTAACTTCAGTACTGATTGCGCAACGCTGTTCAACGTCTGTAGCTTCATTGCCAGTGAAATAAATTTGGAGAAGTGGGAACAACGATCCAATTCTCTGGTATATTTGGCCTTGCACTTTGAAGGTGGGCATGTAACCGGCGTTGTTGATGATATTAATTGCTCCGAAGGACGTCATTTGAAAGCATGAGCTGTACTTTCGGATGTTTTGAAGGAAGTGCTCGGAAATCGGATTGGCTCTAGAAATATAACTTTGTAGGGATTCAGGCGGCTCAATCATTGGTGGCAAAGCAACTTTACCGTTCGAACAACACATTCCCGGGGATTCCTTAGTGAACTTCAGAGCACGACAATGTAAGCAAACTTTGTCCATTGCGCCAATCACTACGTCCTTGTGATTGCGGTAGTCATCGTCCCTATTGTAGTGAAATGTCGCCAACTTTAAATCGATTCTTTCTCTTGATCGAGTCATTCGGGAGCGATTGGCAGCAAGTCTTTCGACATGCTGTTGGGGTGTCTCAGCAGCTCTAGATGAAGATGCACTTTCACGCATTTGCTGAAGCGGTGATTCGCGTTCTCTTTCCGTTTCTGCAGCTCTAGACGTAGATGCCCTTTCGCGATTTTCCTGAAGACGTGATTCGCGTTCCTCAGCTGATTCAGCGGCTCTTGTTTCCCTCTGCTTCCGTGTTGCGGTGGTTTTTTTAGCAATGGCTGTTTTTTTTGGTGGCATTTTAGTAAACTGTAATCGTGCAAAAGGAACAATGATGTACTTTCGGATGTTTTGAAAGAAGTGTAAAATAAATATATGTATATGTCATTGGTGGTACAATATGAAAATTAGATTTTGCCACACGCCTCCGCCCACAGACCGAAAATCAAAAATCAGACTTCACAGTGTCACCGGCCTGAACATTTTGAAGATTCCCTGAAAATTTCATCAAAATCGGCCCAGTCGTTTTGGAGTCCATACGTTACATACATACACACATCCTGTTTTATATATATAGATTCTTTACTGAGAGAAGAGTCAGTCGTTGATTTGCAATAAACAAGGAAAGTCAACTTGACATCTGTCTAGTAGTGACAGATATATATATATATATATATATATATATATATATATATATATATATATATATATATATATATATATATATATATATATATATAAAGGGTGTCCCAACAAGAGCGCAAACCGGGAAATGACTGATGCAGCAATTGAATTGTTTCTCTGGCTGTATGACATGTGGCGCCGTCTTGTTGGAACCACATGCCCTCCACATTCATTTCTTCAATTCGAGGCAAGAAAAAACTGGTTATCATTTCACGATAGCGAACACCATTGATTGTTTGCACTTGACCTACCTCATTTTCATAAAAAAAAGGTCCAATGATTCCTCCAGCCCAAAAACCACACCACACAGTGACACGTTGAGGATGCATTAGCTTCTCGTGAATCACTCGACGATTTTCCTCACCCCAAATGCGACAATTCTGCCTTTTGACGAAGCCATCAAGATGGAAATGGGCCTCGTCACTGAAGATGATTTTAGCGGCAAAATCAGCATTTTCATGTTGTCTCTCAAATACCCAATTAACGAACTCCCTTCGCTGTCCATGGTCAGCTGGCTTCAGTTCCTGAATCAATTGAACTTTGTATGCATGAAGATGCAAATCTTTCGTCAAAATTCGCTGCATAGTGGATTTGGAGACCCCAATTTGCTGAGCTCGGTGTCGAATTGAGGTGGATGGAGTTTGAGCGACATCATCACGTACAGCTGCGACATTTTCGGTCGATCGACCTGGTCGATGGCGCGTTGTTTTCTTTACATCACTAACAGACCCAGTTTCGGCAAATTTATCCATTAATCTCTTTACAGTTGACTCTTTTGGAGCATTATTCTGACCCCAAATTGATCGCAATTTGCGAACTGTAGCCGCAAAACTTTCAGCATTTTGGTAAAACAATTTCACAATGAGAATGCGTTGTTCATTCGTGTAGTGCTCCATTTTTACTAACCTCGTACCTTCTACTAGCAAACAATAACAATTGTTCAAATGTCAAACAATGACACTTCGAATGTTGTCAGATTTAAAAATTGCGTTCTTGTTGGGACACCCTTTATATATATATATATATATATATATATATATATATATATATATATATATATATATATATATATATATATATATATATATATATATATATATATATATATATATATTTATATATATATATAATGCACAATGAAACATCTGAAAAAATTTTAAGGACATTCACCAAAAGCTGGGCTACAAAAGTTCCTTTGTTTGTAACCCAATCCACTCGCAGCTTATTTTACGATTTCCATCAGACTAAGGCTTGTTCATCTCGTAGACCTCCTAGGATGATCTCCACAATATATGAGTGCATGTAACATGACAACAAAGGGACTGATGTACCATCCTCTGATTAACCACAGAAAACCTCTGTACATATGTATATATATATATATATATATATATATATATATATATATATATATATATATATATATACATATATATATATATATATATATATATATATATATATATATATATATATATATATATTTATATATATATATATATATATATATATATATATATATATATATATATATATATATATATATATATATATATATATATATATATATATATATGTATATGTATATATTAGACACCTGCAACGGTTCATTCATATTGCGTTTCAAGACATTGTATTAAAACGCAGTGAGATGCTCTGCACAACAGTAACTCTGCGTTTGAACGAAATAGTTTGTAAACAAAGAGGAAGAGCGACACACACTACACTACATTAAAGAGAGCGAGGAACGTTTGCCTTTATTAGTCATTGTATTTTGCACTAAAATTGCAATTCACTCGAAAGGCAATTGATTCGAAAGACAATTGCACCGAATTCAGTATTGACTTTGTACTTGAAGCTTTAAATAGATATAAAATCTAGGCTTATGTAATTAAAACACAGCAGATTGAATTAAAAAATATCTTTTTCAAATTTGTGTATTAATTATGTATTATTACAAAATATAAATAAATGTTACTCTGCTATATTACTATATATTATATAGTTAAAGAAAATAAATTTGAATTATCGAACTAATTTTATTTTATTCGTTATTATAGATTTCAATTTAAGAAAATAATTATATTTATACAAATATAAAAATATTTATATTTATACTACTTCGAATTTTTGATTTAATTGCCGAAAAATTAAATTCCACACAGCTGCCTTGAACATCGCTCAAGATAACTACAATATAACAAATAATATTATATACTTAAAATTTAATTATTATTATTATTATTACTTGAAAAACAATAACTTAATTAATATTTAAATTATAAGGGGAGCACTAGCTGCCACGGCCTTCGATAAAAAAAATAAACTTACGTCTCTCTCCATTGCACTTTTAGTTTGAGTAAAAGAAAAAATAAAAAAAAAGTCAAATAAAACGCGAACAATGGATCGAGCGAGACATTCGAATGATATATGTCATTATTGGCATTTTGTTGTGTTCTAACTGTTGTTTCTCTCTTGATTCGAAAGGCAATGAAAATAAGCACAAGACAGGCAGTTCATGCTTAAAAAGACAAGAGCGAATTTCATTGCTTGTCAACTCTTCTGATCAATTGCTGTTGAGTGAATGTTGATCGTCTACTAAACCGAATCAAAGCTAACATCGTAAATTGCAATGTGTCACACTGTGTGCAAAGAAAATCGAATGAGCTTGTGCAGGCCTCTAGTATATATATATATATATATATATATATATATATATATATATATATATATATATATATATTTTTATATATATATATATATATATATATATATATATATATATATATAATATATATATATATATATATATATATATATATAAATATATATATATATAAATATATATATATATATATATATATATATATATATATATATATATATATATATATAAAGAAATTAAAAACGCAGATAAGGTATCAGCCACCACAACGGAAAGATCACAACTCATGGGCTGATACCAATGAAGAAAATGCAACTGCATTAGCTAAATACTTTGAAGAAGTCCTATCAAATGACGAAGATTACATATATTGAAACATGCAATGACTTTAATATAGACATTACAACCAAAATAAAGAAAAGAAACACAACAGAAATAATTAATTGCATTAAAAAACGAATAAACCACAAAAAAGCACCAGGATACGATATGTTGACAGGAAAAGCTCTCGCTGAGCTACCTACTATAGGTTATAACTACTTAAGGAATGTTATCAACTCAATGTTCCGACTACAATTTTTTCCCAAAGTATGGAAAGTTGCTGAAATTATTGCACTACCGAAGCAGGGAAAAGATGCTACAACTGCTTCGTCCTATAGACCAATTAGCCTACTTTCCATAATCTCTAAAGTTGCTGAAAAACTATTACATGATAGACTAAGCCAGATCCTTGACAATAAAAGCATTATTCCAAATCATCAATTCGGCTTCTGAAAACGACATTCAACAATTCAACAGATACACCGTATAACAAACAAAATTGAAACAGACATAGAATAAAAGCGGAAATGCGTTGCTGTATTCTTGGACATTGCAAAAGCATTTGACAAAGTGTGGCATAAAGGTCTGCTGGTTAAACTGAAGACGATGCTGCCACTTGACTACTTTTTGATTGTTGAAAGTTATCTTAGTGATCGTTACTTTTACGTCAAATGTAATTAAGAGTGTTCGTCTAATCATCTTACAACAGCTGGAGTTCCTCAAGGGAGTGTTTTAGGACCACTGCTATATGCCATATTTACCTTCTTCCAAAAGAACTGAATACCACAATTGCTACCTTTGCTGACGACCCAATCCTCTTAGCATCTGACAAAAATCTAAATACTGCGACTGCAAATCTGCAGATATACACAGAGAATGTTAAGGAATGGTTTGATAAATGGTGCTTGAAAATTATTGAAGATAAGACTACAAATATTTTTTACAACTAAAACAAAATTTAGCCCAATACCTATTAAAATAAACAATAAAGATATAAAAATAGGGTCTACTACTAAATACCTTGGTATACACATGGACTCAAAGCTAAATTGGCACTACCACATCAAACAAAAAGCGAAACAAATATAAGAAAAATTTAGGCAACTATATTGGTTAATGTGTAAGCAATCTAAACTCACAATTAACAACAAGTTGCTGTTATACAAGTGTACTATAAAGCCAATTCGGACGTACGGACTCCAAGTATGGGGAACGGCAAAGCGGTCACACATAGAAAAACTTCAAAGACAGCAATCTAGATTATTAAGAGCTATCATAAAATCTGGCTGGTACACAACAAATGAAAACATACACCGCAAACTAAATATGACAAGAATTGACGAAGAAATAAAAAAGATATCCACAAAACACTACGACACACTGCATGGGCATAATAACGAAGAAATAAACGAATTGCTACATCTAGAAGAAACCACCATGCGCCGTTTAAAGAGAACTCGACCAAATGACCTAATGAAGTAGGAAATCCAGACTACACATAAAAGTAATAGTATTATAAACGTAAATGTAAATAATTATCATAAACATAATTTTGATCATAAATTGTTATAATATAATTATAACTTTGAACTATGAATAAATTGTTATAATATAAATATAACTTTGAACTATTATAATTAATGTAAATAATTTTTGTTGTATCACTTCTTGGCACTGGCCAAAATGTGTTTTTTAATATTAATTTCCAAACAAATTGTGAAATCATGTATGTACTAAGTGTCAATATAATAGTGACAGATGTATGAAATAACGGGAAAAAATTTAAAAAAAAAAAAAAAAAAAAAAATATATATATATATATATATATATATATATATATATATATTTATATATATATATATATATATATATATATATATATATATATATATATATATATATATATATACGAGGTGTGATCAAAAAATAAAGTATTTATTTATCCATCAACAACTATCTTGTCCCCTTTAAAGTAATTCCCCTCAGATATAATACACTTATGCCAGCATTTTTTTCAATCCTCGAAACACTTCTGAAACGTTTTTTTTGGTATCGCCTACAGCTCCTGTTTCGATTTTTCATTTATCTCCTCAATCGTAGCAAAACGATTTCCTTTCATCGGTGTCTTCCATTTTGGAAAGAGGAAAAATTCAGCGGGGGCCAAGTCCGGTGAATACGGTGGTTGAGGCATGATAACGGTTTTGTTTTTGGCCAAAAACAGCTCCTGAGCGATGTCCATGCGACGTTGTTTTTCCTCAAAATTTAGCAATTTTGGAACAATCTTCGCTGCCGCTCGTTTCATGCTTAAAACATCCGTACAAATTGCTTGGCATGAGCCGAACGATATGCCAACATCATCAGCAACCTCTCTGATAATGATTCGACGATTATCCAAAATCATTTTCTTCACTGCGTCAATGTTTTCATCGGTTGTTGACGTGCTCGGGCGACCAGGACGAGCATCGTCATTGACATCTTCTCGGCCTTCCTTAAACCGGTTATACCACAATTGAACTTGTGTTCTGCTCATAGTAGACTCGCCAAAGGCCACAGTCAACATTTCAAATGTCCTTGCGCATTTAATTTCATTTTTTACACAAAACTGAATGCAGTTTCTTTGATCCATTTTTTCGAATAGTACAAAATCGAAGAGCACACCAAAACACGACTAACCTTTTTATCTGTCAAAAACAAACTGACAATCCAAAATGGTTGGTATTGCCAACATATATAACAGACATGTGTACCAACATAAAAAAAAAAAAAATGCGAACATCACACATACGTAACTCACGAAAAGATGAAAATAACGGTTATCTTGTGATCACACCTCGTATATATATATATGTATATATATATATATATATATATATATATATATATATATATATATCTATATATATATATATATATATATATATATATATATATATATATATATATATATATATATATATATATATATATATATATATATATATATACAGTTTGTCAAGAAAGTGTTTTGACACGGTAAAAAATTTGTGAATTTGATTTCTCCCCTTCATAATTTAGTATTTCTTTATTGTTTTGATTAATTTTTTTGATTCATTTCTTTTAAGCAATGTATTTACTAAACAGTAACAAAAAAAAATATAAATATTTAACTTAAGATACTAAAAACAAAAACAAAACTAGTAAAATAATTTGCTGTCAAGAAAGTGTTTTTACAATTCTCTTTGGAACTAATTTGGAACTAATTTAGCTGCGCAATACATTTACCGTTGTGAAATTGATGCTTCACTATGCTTTGTGCGCAGTTTAGACGCAAATTAATCAAAAATAGTTTTTCTTTGCTCATCGAATGCAGCATTTTTAGCAAAATTATTTTGGATTTAAGATGCCTGGTAAAATAACGTCATTTGATATTATTCAATTGCTTTACTATAGCCACAACATCCGAAAAAGTGTCCAAAAATTGTCCGAGATGCTTTATTTGACCAGACAAACTATTTATAATATTTAAAATCGCGTAAAAAAGGAAAATAGTCGGTTGCCAAAACATTCGGACTTCCATTCGCACAAAATATCAGATAGGTAAGGAAAGTTGGCGAAAAGCCGCTGATTTCTACGAGAAGCCTTTCAAGTCAACTCAAAGAAGATTGTGATACTGCGGTTACCCTCGAAACAGTAGGGCCTGATAAAGTACCAGTATATGTCAAGAGTTGCTCGAAAAAAACCAATGCTTTCAACACAACACATTGAAGAAGGATTGTCTTTCGCTAGGATGTACTTTGCCAAACCGAATGACTATTGGGATGACGCTATATTTTGCGATAAGACCAAAATAATGCTTTACTGTAATGGTGGGCATAATAGAGTGTGGCGACAACCGTTAAAAGCATTGGAAAATCGAAATATATTATATTCCAATATTTAAATTCGGCAAACTTTCTGTCATAGTATCGGGGTGCATATCCAGTAAAGGAGTAAGAGAACCAGATTTCGTAGAGAATAAAATGGATGCACAACAATATTTGAATATATTCCAACGTTATATGGTAAACAGCGCAGATCGTTGTGGGTTCAATATTGATAGCAATCCGTAATTCAAATATTACCAAGATAATTACCCAAAACATAAGGTGCATATGGTAAGGATCTGGGTTCTTTATAATTACAAAAAAGTGTTAGGTACGGCAGCTCAGAGGCCACACTTGAAAAATTGTCGAACATTTAAGAAAAAAGGGGGGAGAGGCGATCAAAAAGTGGAGCAGAGCTCAAAATTGCAATACTAGAGGAATGAAAAAATTACCAAGCGAATACGATGTGCAGCAGTTGATTTATTCCATGAGGAGAATGCTACAGGTCATTATAAATGCTACAGGGGGGCATACAAAATATTAAAACCCTTTATAATGCTAATTTTTATTTCTTTATCTGATTTTTATAAACAAGTTCTGTTTCGTAAAAACACTTTCTTGACAGCAAATTTTTTTGACTATTTTTGTTTTTGTTAATGTTAAAGAGCGAATCTACACCTACAATTGCGCCAGCCAGTAAGTTAGTCACGCCAGCCCCACAAGCAAACGAAAAAACAACAAAAATTATTCTAATTAACTCCACATCTGGAGGATCGCTTAAAATTACACCCCCAGTGAATTGTCCGGAAAAAAAAAAATTCAAGTGGGATTGGACAGATATATAACCGTGCTAAAACGGGGAGACGAAGCCCAAAATCTTCGAAGATCGCTTCAATGGCAAAAGTACCAAAAGATGGAAATGCAGACATCCCAAGTTCCCAAAATCGTTTCGCAATTTTAGAAGATGATACGAATGATTCTAACACTCTGAAAAGGTCGAGTAAACCACCCCCGATTTATTTGAGGGAGCATAACTTTAACGAGCTAATTCTTTATTAGCTTAATATCATTAATTGGTTCCCATAAAATGTGGAAATATTTTAGAAACGAAAATCCAGGTAAACCAGGAACATGATTACCGTAAAATTGTGTCAGATTTTGAAGAACAAAACAAAAATTTCTTCACTTACCAGCTAAAAAGCGCTAAGGGTCTACAGATTGTTGTAAATTGACTCCTGCGTGGCTCCAGAGGAGGTGAAGGGGGCTTGCAAATCAATGGCTTCAAAGTTAAAAATGTTACGAACATAAGAAACAGAGAAAGAGTCCCACAATCACTATTTCGGGTGGAACTAGAACCAGGTGATATGAAACTGAAGAAGAACGAACCTCACCCAATTTATAACCTAAAATCTTTGTTGCACCGTAGAGTTACTGTAGAAGACCCGCATAAACGTGCAATGCCTGAACTGCCAAGAATTTGGCCATACTAAGACTTACTGCAAGTTACCCTCCGTTTGCGTAGTGTATGGACTAAACAACAAATATGGACTATTGAACAAACACATAGACTTGTAAACGCAGTTAGAAAAGCGTTCGAAGAAAAGAAATATTGTTCTGCCCTCTTCATTGACGTTTCCTACGCTTTTGATAAAGTATGGCATGAAGGTTTAATTTTGAAATTAAAGCAAAACTCGCAAACACTCATAAGCTATTTATAAACTATTTAACTGGACGAAAATGGATCATCAAAGAAGGTAATTTTCTGAGCACACCTCAACCGATTCAAGCCGGAGTTCCCCCCAAGGCAGTATTTTGGGTCCTATCTTATCTTTGATATACGCCTCTGATATGCCAATAAGCAATAATATCCACGTATCAACATTCGCTGATGATACAGCTTTCTTAAGCGTCCACGAAAACCCTCAAGAAGCATCCCGCAAATTACAAGAATATATATCTCAGTTGGAAAAATGGCTACAAGAACGCAGGTTAAAGGTGAACAAAAATGTGTACATATTACATTCACATTGCGCAGGGAAACAGGCCCGCCTATCCATATCAACACCCAGACTATACCCAGACTATACACAGCGAGTTTAAATACCTCGGTATTCATCTTGATCGCCGATTAACATGGAAAACCCACATAGAAGCAAAGTTGATCCAAATGAAACTAAAAACAGTTCAAATTAACTGGCTTATTGGGAGAAATTCCCCACTAAGCCTAGACTGTAAACTTGTACTATACAACTCGATTCTAAAACCAATATAATGCTACGGGATTCAGCTATGGAGTACTGCCTCAGCTTCAAATATAGAAATAAAATCCTTCGATTGTTATGTCAAAAATTCGTGCATTCACAAAGATCTAAACATCCCGATGGTAAAAAATGTGTTTTCAAAACATGTGACAACGTATATAAATAAGCTTGAGTTCCACCCACATCCACTGGCCCGCAATATTCTAAATTATAGAGGTCACACTCGGCTGAGAAGGAGGGACACCATTGTTCTCAGCCGATTAGTTGAGACAGAAGCAATCGTAGAAACTATATTTTTTCGTCTAGCATTGGCTGGACTTAATAATAAACAGTTTTAGAGTTAAGATTTGATTATTTATTGTTAGTCCAATTTATATTGACGATACAACAAATAATAAATAAGAAAAAAAATATTAAGAAAAAGAAAAAAAAAAAATATATATATATATATATATATATATAATATATATATATATATATATATATATATATATATATATATATATATATATATATATATATATATATATATATATATATATATATATAATATAATAAATATATATATATATATATATATATATATATATATATATATATTTATATTATTTATATTATATATTATATTATAACTACATTGCGCTATGCGCTAGTCATACTTGACGATTGTCCTCCACCAGAAATTGGCCTCCAAGAGCCAGCTGCTCTTGAATTTTAATTACGATAACGTTGATTGTTTTGCCTATATTTTTCTCACTTATTAAAATTACAGCAGTAGCAGCTATTGTAAAGAGTGCAACAAAGTTGCGATATCTTTTCTGAAATCAACAGAGCAAGAAAGTTGCGAAACCTCTTGGGAAGTTAGTAGGTGCTTTATAAGTTATATTTAAGTTAAGTCTGACTTAAGTTTGGTTGGATGGTTGGTTGTTCCGGCGATGATCCCTCTTCCAATTAGCGCAAGTGCGCCGTTTCGATACCGCTCTGTGGATTATATTGCAATTGGAGTATGGTTGTGTGCCGCCCCTTATAGCCAGTTAGAGAGTTTTATAACCGAGAGAATTTCCTCTATCTTGCAGTCCGCGATCTCTTCAATGTTTTGCAAAAATAGTTTGCATTGTGTTTTCCTTCTTCATCTACCCAGGGCCGGGCAGGCACATATGAACTGTTCCACGGTTTCCTTTTCTACATAGTTTCCGTGGCTCCGACAACTGGTATTGAACATTATTCCAATTATTGCCGCTTGTTCCCCAGCCAGTGACCTGAGACGACTGCGGTAAGCCTAGCCACATCACAAATACCTCTGTTTATTAAGTCTGTAGATTTATTTTTGTTGTAGTCCGGCCAGAGTGCTCTACTGTTTTCAACCTCCTCCATCGGCTGTTTGCATTCACCAAGAATTCTTTGCCTATCCCCCTCTTCATTGAACCAATTAGCACACGAACCGGAGTCACGTCATGTTCATCAAGAGCGGATCCCCCTCGGACAGGCTCATCTGCTCTCTCTATCCACATGTCCCGGCACCCACATCAATCTTACATTGATCCGACGAGCTAGTGCAGTAAAGACCTCCCTGCATTCCCATACTAGTTTCATCGCTGACGCCAGTGCTTTGATAGCAGCCAGACTCTTTGATATTGTTGCTATTTTTATACCCTTTACCTTTAAAAAAGGTAAATAGGGTATACTAATTTTGTGCTTTTGAGAGGGGTTGCAATTTCGAGAAGGAGGCGTGGTAGGTATGGACATATATATACAGATAGGATCAGAATCACTTTCTGTCTGTCTGTGCGTCTGTCCGTCTGTCGCCATTTTTTTTCTACACCGTTAGAGCTATATTAATGAAATTTTGCAAAAATGTAGCCTGCACAAAGATACAGAACCAGATAGCTATATGTGCCGATTTGGACAAAGACCACGCGTACCTCTCATAAAAGGAACTTTTTTCACATTTTTTGTAAAATCCTCATAATCCGCCACTTTACTACCTCCCTCGTTTAGTTCTTTGATAACGCCATCCAAGGCACATATCCATAATAGGGGAGGTAGTAGCACTCCCTGTGGGGTACCTCTTTTCACATATTTATTTAGGCGGCTACTACCAAGCTTTACGACCCTTGTTTTAGCATTACATTAATCTACCCACGAACAGCTTAATCCGTCCATTCCAACGTTTTCCAGCGATGTGTTTACCGCTTCTGTTTGGATATTGTTAAAAGTACCTTCTACGAGTATGTCCACAAAGACTGCCAGTGAATATTGTTTGTATTTGATGGACCTTCTCACTACCTAATGAAGTTCGATTTCACTTTCAGGTAATCGTGTTGGGCATCGGAAAGCTTATGCACTACTTCCTTATATGGAGGTCAGGTAGTCTTTCGAGGGCCTTGAGAACAAACGAAGTCAGGCTTATTGGCCGAAAGTCCTATACCGATTCATGACCTCTTCTTCCTTCCATTGAGATAAACACGACCTTTGCTCATCTCCAGCTGCAAGGAACGTAGTTAAGTGCAAGGCAGGCCTTAAACATGATTTTAAGCCAAGGTTTTACCCATTCCTGCGTCCAGGTGATTTGTAGGGCCCATGCCAACTTCTCGTTTGTGATTATATCGGTATAGCCCCCTGAGCGCAACCTTCTGGTGTGCTCAGGGTTAAACCAGTCATCCGTGAACCCCGGAATGTGCGTGTCTAGGAGCAGTTGCAGTGTCTCCTTCGAACACGTTGTCCATGAGCTGTCCGCTCTTCTAATATTTGTAGGGAGGTTTGTATCCACCCTAGACAAAATCTTACCTAGTCTTGCTGATTCCTTGGTAGTTTCAATAGAGGAGCAGAAGGCCATCCGCCCTTTATTATTAAAATTTCTGATTGGTTTTTTATATTGCCTTCAACTATCCTTGTAGTCCTGCCAGTTACCCGAAGAATAGCTAGAGTTAAACGTTTTTCTAACCTCAGCCCTGATATATGAAAGTTCATCATTCCACCATAGTTGGAACTATTTTTTTTAATATTTATTCGGACAAGTGCTTTTGAAAGCTGCTCCCACCGGGTACCTTTAACCGTCCGATATTTGTTTCCACCTACAAAAGGTTGTTGTAGTGGCAGAATTTAAACAGGAAGTCAGGAAAATTTGATTTTCTTTTTGTGCCCAGATTTACGGCAACAAATATATTTAGGCATTCATTTTTGAAGGGCATTCTATTGAACTCCTGACGTCCTGGGAGTGGAATTGGAAGGCAAAGAGGAGACAGCGAAACCCAATACAGATGACGGAAAAGGGTGGAAGGAGGTCAAGCATGGGCTGACCACAGAGCGCGCAGTAATAAAAGGATTCAGAGCCTATTTGCAACACGGGTTTAGGATGGACCAAGTTGGAAAAGCATACGATACAGTTGGCTTAAGCCACAGTGACCATTAAGGATGGGCACTATCCACTGTCACCCGCTATGCAGGAAATCGTTTACGCTGAAATCGATAAAATTTTTGCTTTGGGGATAATCGAAGAATGCCACAGTGCGTTGAGAATCCGTATGACCATTGTGAGAAAACCCGGGAAAAATAAGTTTTGTCTGACCCCCGAAAGTTAAATCAGCGAACAATTGAAGACGCCTATCCGCGCAGAACATTGAGGGGATTATAAGCCTATTAGGTCATACCCATTTAATTAGTAGCGTAGATCTGGAGTATGCGTTTTGATAGGTGGAGTTAGAGAAAGAGAGTAGAGCATGCACGGATTTTGCTGTCCCGGGGAGGCTACTATACGAACTTGCAGTGATGCCGTTTGGCTTATGTAACGCAGAACAACGCTTGTGCCGACTGATGGAGAAAGTGGTACATCAACGATTAAGGGAGCATGTATTTATGTATTTAGACGATTTATTAATAATCGCGGACGACTTCGACACCCTCCTACGTATTCTGGGTTAGGTAGTAGAATATCGAAAGAAAGCGAACTTGTCCATTGGATTAAAGAAATCTAAGTTCTGCTTCGGGCAGCTCCGATACATAGGTTTCATTGTGGGAGGAGCAGTACTGAATACCGACCCGGAAAACTTAGAGGCTATAACGAAAAGTCTAATTCCGAGAAACTCTAGGGAGGTTCGACGGTTTTTAGAAACAGCGGGGTGCTACAGGCGTTTTATCAAGGACTTTGCGGAATTATCTGCGCCCATCAGTATTTTGTTGGAAAAGGGGAAGATGTTCCAGATGACTTCCATGGCTTCCCAAGCGTTCGAAAAATTGAAGTTAGCATTAACAACGGCACCAGTGCTTCAAAACTCAGTATTTTTAAGGAGATGTTGGATTCAATTGGAATTGGGGCTGTGTTTTTCCAGAAGGAAGAAAATGGAAGCGAAAGGCCCCTGGCTTTCTTCTCTCAAAAACTGAACCAATTCCAAAGAAATTATAGCTATATGGCTATAAAAAAGTACGGGCCCTATATAGAATGGATGCCTTTCTCTATCATTACTGACCACGCAAGTTTAAAATAGCTCATGTCAATGTAGGACATGAGCCGTTGAGTAGCCCGGTGGTCGCTGAAGTTGCAAGATTTCGACCTTGAGATAGAGGACAGGAAATGAGCCGACAATGTAGATGTCGTGCTTGGGTTTGACACCACGGCGTTCACATCGGCGCCACATCCCGACTTTATCGAAGCCAAGACCCAGAATCAGGAGAAATTACCAGATATATAGGTGGCTGAAGGGTATGTATTCAAGCGAACAGAGGCTAGTCAAGGAGATAGCAACATAATGGAACAGTGCTGGAAATTCTGGGTGCCGGAGGAAGTAATCTCCGCATTAGTAGAGAACGCGCATAAGCTAGAGACTGCCGCTCATGGAGGAATAGCCAACATAGTGTATACGAGTAGATTAAGGCAGTTTTATTACGGCTGGGTATGGTGGGTCAAGTCCGCAACTATGTGCAAGGTTGTGTCACATGTAAGGAAGTGAATCCTGCGAATGTGTTAATGAGACCAAGAGGTGGTGAAAGAGGTACCGTCTCAGAAGTTATATACTGATTTTTTTAAAGTACCAGTGTATATAATAATAGTTGTGGATAATTTAACCAAACTAGTTTTTTATGGCGTTACGTGAGACAACAACACGGACGGTGATCGAGTTTTTGGTGCACGTGGTGTTCCATAGATTCGGGGTACCAGAGGTGATACACTCATATAATGGGAAGCAGTTTGTGGTCATAGAATTCGATAAGATGATAGGGAACTGTGGGATATCTTATATAAAGACCGCGACGTACTCGCCGCAGTCGAGCAGATCGGAGGGAGTAAATCAGACGGCACTCTCAGTTATAAGAGCGTATCCGGAAAATGACCAAAGAGAATGGGATCGGCGTTTGTTTGAAATAGAGTGTGCTATACGGAGTACGGTGCACCGAGAAACACTCCTTATTTCGTATGATTCGGTCAGCACATGTTCACATGCTGGCTAGGAAGTTGAATGCTTTTTCAAGGCATTGTCGGATTGAAAGGCGACAGAGAGATATTTTGTTGCTTTGAACCGAAAGGACATGAGGGACAATATTTACGCGGTATACGAGAAAGGTGCTCGACAGTATAACAAACCGGCCGGATAAGTTAAGTTTTGCGTAGGGCAGAAAGTGTATAACTGGAGCTTTGTGTTAAGTTAGTAGTAGTAGTAGTAGTGGTTCGTTACTTTAATAAAAGTGTCAACGCAAAGTTCTGCAGGAAATTTATTAAATGCCGAGTGGGGAAGGTGTTAGGAAATAGCCTGTACGAGCTGTAAACGTTCAAAAGGAAATCTTGAAGGGTATCCCACGCTAAGGACATTAAACAGTAGCGGGTCGATGTGTGTCGGTATTAAAAGGTCGCCATTAGGTGTGCTTCACGAGAAGGAATTAAGGAAATGGTATAAGTATGGTAAGGTATGGTATAAGAAATGGACCTGTCATTTAGAAGCGATAGAATAATAGGCTGCTGAGTTGAGACTAAGGAATCTGAAAGAACTGTGCATTAGTAGATGTTTCATAGTATAGAATAAATATATTGCTTTAGTTACGACACAATACGTTTGCAGGTTATCGCTGTCGTGTGTGGTATTATTTACTTATTGCTCTTCGAGTCTTATACCTGGAAAGAGAAAATAAATATAAGTTTTTAGGGTAAAAGGTGTTTCAAGAATTTTAATGAGCCAGCAAGTTTAAATATGAGAGTAGTTGCCGTGTTCGTCTATGGTGGTAAGAGTAGGGGAATGTCTCGAAAAGGTATAAGAAGTGATTTAAAGGTAAAGTTAAAGGTAACAATCTTAACAAAGAAAAAAAAGGGAACTTCTGAAACTTTGCAAGTAATATGAAAATATATAAGGAAAAATACTTCATTGCGGTAACTTACAACGCATACCTGCGAAGGTATGATCAGACCAAGTTACTCACTTTGGAGTCGTCTCGTTTGGATCTTACCTAATAAGAAAGGTGCAAATTGGTTGGAAAAATTTCGACTGGTTATTGACTATCGTAAATGGACCCTTAAACTAAAAACTATTTCAGACCATTATCATTTATTTAACAATACTGACATATTTGATAATACTAAACACTAGATCTTGCTAGTGGATTTCATGAGATAGATCTGAAATTTTCTGAGAATATCTGGAAAAAATCAATAAAAAATTACCCTATACCAAACAAACAAAAGGAAATTAAAAGTTTCCTAGGATTGGTGGTTTATTCCACGAAATTTATAAACGATTTCTCAGAATTAGTTAGGCCCTTCACATAAGGTTTAAAATGGGTGCTCGCACTAGGGAATATTATATCAATCTGAATCGAATTATTCTACAATAGAGAAAGTGCTATTTAATGGGCTACAAAATATTTGGACATAGATCTCAAATACTGATGAAACGAACGAATTTCAAACTCATTAGATGTAAACTAAAACTGGAGCAGTTTGATCATTTACATAAGAGGGAAATGCAATATTAATGCGGATACACTATGTTGAAACTGAAATCTAAGTAGATTGTGCGCTGTGAAAAATGAAAATATTAAGAAGAAGAAAAATCAGTCAGAATAACCTGAAAAAATATATAGTAGTATAGAATTTTGTAACCGTTTGTTTGTCGAGAATTCTCCATACAAAGCCAAATTGCAATGCATCGTCGTAGCAACAGAAGAAGTAACATGCAACGGAATGGCAGTTAATGCTGGCAGTCAGCTGATTCAAATTCAGCTCATTCAGAGCAAATTGGCACGCCTGCGTGTCGAGAACATGTACCACCTGCGCTACTTGTGGAAATATTTTCTGTTGATAAGGTCATCTAGGCAATAAAAAAGTTTTCACCATACAAATTCCCAAGTCCGGACGGTATCATGCCTATAATGATGCAAAAGATATAGGGACCCATAATGGCCGAGTTACGAGAAATTTTCACTGCGTGTATTTCTGTAAATTATATACCAAATAGGTGGAGGAAACCCTTAGTGGTTTTCATTCCGAAGACTTGAAGAAAGGTAGATTAATTGGCCAAAGATTTCAGACCGATTAGTCTTTCTTTGTAACGATTACGATTCCTCGAAGAGATTACATAGTGCTAGAGCCGGCATGTAGGGCGCAGAAGGGGTGCAAGCTGTCCAATAACATATCAACTTATTCCGACAGCCAAGCAGCAATAAAAACACTAGCGTCGCTGTAAGCTGCTCGAGCTCTACAACGAAGAATTAATTAGAATAATGCATAATACTTAAGATTACATTAAAAACTTTTAGTTCTTTAGATTCAGAAGTAAAGGATTGACTATCTTTCTCTTTTAGTTACTTTATTATTTTTGTGTGGTGAATTGTTTCAGCATTTTGAATTTTAACTTCTTAATTGATCAGTTCTTTCATAACTAAAATTAATAAAGCATTTTTATTATTAAAATAAAATGTACACACATACACGAATATATTCCAACCGAGAGGCCCAATTTTCAACCACTTTTTGCAGCAATTGGGGCCGTATGCCAGCAATAACGCGCCGAATATTCTCTTCCAAGGCGTCAATCGTCTCGGTCTTATCTGCGTAGACAAGCGACTTCACATAACCCCACAAAAAATAGTCTAACGGTATAAATCGCACGATCTTGGAGGCCACGCCACAGGTCCACGACGGGAGATAATGCGCTCACCAAAAGTTTCCTTCAATAAATTGATTGTTTCGTTGTCTGTATGGCATGTAGCGCCGTCTTGTTGGAACCAAAGGTCGTACACATCAACAATATCCATTTCAGGTACGAAAAAGTCATTAATGATGGCTCCCCATTGACTGTAATAGAATGGCCGGCTTCATTTTGAAGAAATATGGACCAATGATTCCCTCTGCCCATAGAGCTCACCAAACAGTGAATTTTTGAGTATGTAACCGCGTCTCAACAATGGCTTGTGGATTATCGTCACTCCAAATGCCACAATTTTGCTTATTAACGTACACATTACACCAAAAGTGAGCTTCATCGCTGAACAAAATTTTTTGTGAAAATCGGGATCGGTGGCTATCTCGTTTTGAACCCATTCACGTGCGACGCGCTTGATGGTCGTTCGGCTTCAATTCTTGCACGAGTAGGATTTTGTACGCCCGAAAACCAAGATCCTTCTGCAAATCTTCCATAAAATGGATGGGCACAGCTCCAATTGTTGCGCGCGATGGTGGATGGCCTCAATCTACTCTTCTTCGATACTCTGCTCCACAGCAGCAATAGCTTCTTCGGTGCGCACTGTACGGCGTCTCTGAGGATGCGCATTACCCACTAGAGTAAACGTGGTGCGAAACTGATCCATGGGTGCTCGAATTACCGACTCTGCTGGGCGATTATGTCGACCGAATATTGGACGCAGCGCACGATGGGTCGCGCGAACCGAAATAATATTTTGGTAATAAATTTGCACGATTTGAAAACGTTATTCAGGAGGAAGTCTATTCATTATGAAATGGGAAACCAAACTGAGCATAAATGAAGAGACAGCTGTCAAAAGGACCAACTCCGAAAAAAGTATTGCCAGACTGAAAACCACACGTCTAAAAAAAACACGTTTTATGTTACATTTACAACCAGCCGAAGTTGTTAACAAATTTGGATAGGACTATACTTGAGTACTGCCCGCGACTCTCTAAAAAGGAATTCTTAAATATTTGAGTTTCAAACGAACGGAGGCTGGGCAATCACAAAGAAAGTGGACGACTGTTTCTTTCTCCTGTGGGCCTTTGCAGCTCCTGTATTGAATGGAATGCCCATTTTTTCAACGTGTCTGCCGATAGTCCAATGACACTTACATACAGCTATAAGGTTGCTAATTGTGTGTAAATATTAGTTCGAACATTTTATTTTAATAATAAAAATGCTTTATTTATTTTAGTTATGAAAGAACTGATCAATTAAGAAGTTAAAATTCAAAATGCTGAAACAATTCACCACACAAAAATAATAAAGTAACTAAAAGAGAAAGATAGTCAATCCTTTACTTCTGAATCTAAAGAACTAAAAGTTTTTAATGTAATCTTAAGTATTATGCATTATTCTAATTAATTCTTCGTTGTAGAGCTCGAGCAGCTTACAGCGACGCTAGTGTTTTTATTGCTGATTGGCTGTCGGAATAAGTTGATATGTTATTGGACAGCTTGCACCCCTTCTGCGCCCTACATGCCGGCTCTAGCACTATGTAATCTCTTCGAGGAATCGTAATCGTTACAAAGAAAGACTAATCGGTCTGAAATCTTTGGCCAATTAATCTACCTTTCTTCAAGTCTTCGGAATGAAAACCACTAATTGTTTCCTCCACCTATTTGGTATATAATTTACAGAAATACACGCAGTGAAAATTTCTCGTAACTCGGCCATTATGGGTCCCTATATCTTTTGCATCATTATAGGCATGATACCGTCCGGACTTGGGAATTTGTATGGTGAAAACTTTTTTATTGCCTAGATGACCTTATCAACAGAAAATATTTCCACAAGTAGCGCAGCTGGTACATGTTCTCGACACGCAGGCGTGCCAATTTGCTCTGAATGAGCTGAATTTAAATCAGCTGACTGCCAGCATTAACTGCCATTCCGTTGCATGTTACTTCTTCTGTTGCTACGACGATGCATTGCAATTTGGCTTTGTATGGAGAATTCTCGACAAACAAACGGTTACAAAATTCTATACTACTATACATTTTTTTCAGGTTATTCTGACTGATTTTTCTTCTTCTTAATATTTTCATTTTTCACAGCGCACAATCTACTTAGATTTCAGTTTCAACATAGTGTATCCGCATTAATATTGCATTTCCCTCTTATGTAAATGATCAAACTGCTCCAGTTTCAGTTTACATCTAACGAGTTTGAAATTCGTTCGTTTCATCAGTATTTGAGATCTTGTCCAAATATCTTGTAGCCCATAAAATAGCACTTTCTCTATTGTAGAATAATTCGATTCAGATTGATATAATATTCGATAATGTTATGTTCCCTAGTGCGAGCACCCATTTTAAACCTTATGTGAAGGGCCTAACTAATTCTGAGAGATCGTTTATAAATTTCGTGGAATAAACCACCAATCCTAGGAAACTTTTAATTTCCTTTTGTTTGTTTGGTATAGGGTAATTTTTTATTGATTTTTTCCAGATATTCTCAGAAAATTTCAGATCTATCTCATGAAATCCACTAGCAAGATCTAGTGTTTAGTATTATCAAATATGTCAGTATTGTTAAATAAATGATAATGGTCTGAAATAGTTTTTAGTTTAAGGGTCCATTTACGATAGTCAATAACCAGTCGAAATTTTTCCAACCAATTTGCACCTTTCTTATTAGGTAAGATCCAAACGAGACGACTCCAAAGTGAGTAACTTGGTCTGATCATACCTTCGCAGGTATGCGTTGTAAGTTACCGCAATGAAGTATTTTTCCTTATATATTTTCATATTACTTGCAAAGTTTCAGAAGTTCCCTTTTTTTTCTTTGTTAAGATTGTTACCTTTAACTTTACCTTTAAATCACTTCTTATACCTTTTCGAGACATTCCCCTACTCTTACCACCATAGACGAACACGGCAACTACTCTCATATTTAAACTTGCTGGCTCATTAAAATTCTTGAAACACCTTTTACCCTAAAAACTTATATTTATTTTCTCTTTCCAGGTATAAGACTCGAAGAGCAATAAGTAAATAATACCACACACGACAGCGATAACCTGCAAACGTATTGTGTCGTAACTAAAGCAATATATTTATTCTATACTATGAAACATCTACTAATGCACAGTTCTTTCAGATTCCTTAGTCTCAACTCAGCAGCCTATTATTCTATCGCTTCTAAATGACAGGTCCATTTCTTATACCATACCTTACCATACTTATACCATTTCCTTAATTCCTTCTCGTGAAGCACACCTAATGGCGACCTTTTAATACCGACACACATCGACCCGCTACTGTTTAATGTCCTTAGCGTGGGATACCCTTCAAGATTTCCTTTTGAACGTTTACAGCTCGTACAGGCTATTTCCTAACACCTTCCCCACTCGGCATTTAATAAATTTCCTGCAGAACTTTGCGTTGACACTTTTATTAAAGTAACGAACCACTACTACTACTACTACTAACTTAACACAAAGCTCCAGTTATACACTTTCTGCCCTACGCAAAACTTAACTTATCCGGCCGGTTTGTTATACTGTCGAGCACCTTTCTCGTATACCGCGTAAATATTGTCCCTCATGTCCTTTCGGTTCAAAGCAACAAAATATCTCTCTGTCGCCTTTCAATCCGACAATGCCTTGAAAAAGCATTCAACTTCCTAGCCAGCATGTGAACATGTGCTGACCGAATCATACGAAATAAGGAGTGTTTCTCGGTGCACCGTACTCCGTATAGCACACTCTATTTCAAACAAACGCCGATCCCATTCTCTTTGGTCATTTTCCGGATACGCTCTTATAACTGAGAGTGCCGTCTGATTTACTCCCTCCGATCTGCTCGACTGCGGCGAGTACGTCGCGGTCTTTATATAAGATATCCCACAGTTCCCTATCATCTTATCGAATTCTATGACCACAAACTGCTTCCCATTATATGAGTGTATCACCTCTGGTACCCCGAATCTATGGAACACCACGTGCACCAAAAACTCGATCACCGTCCGTGTTGTTGTCTCACGTAACGCCATAAAAAACTAGTTTGGTTAAATTATCCACAACTATTATTATATACACTGGTACTTTAAAAAAATCAGTATATAACTTCTGAGACGGTACCTCTTTCACCACCTCTTGGTCTCATTAACACATTCGCAGGATTCACTTCCTTACATGTGACACAACCTTGCACATAGTTGCGGACTTGACCCACCATACCCAGCCGTAATAAAACTGCCTTAATCTACTCGTATACACTATGTTGGCTATTCCTCCATGAGCGGCAGTCTCTAGCTTGTGCGCGTTCTCTACTAATGCGGAGATTACTTCCTCCGGCACCCAGAATTTCCAGCACTGTTCCATTATGTTGCTATCTCCTTGACTAGCCTCTGTTCGCTTGAATACATACCCTTCAGCCACCTATATATCTGGTAATTTCTCCTGATTCTGGGTCTTGGCTTCGATAAAGTCGGGATGTGGCGCCGATGTGAACGCCGTGGTGTCAAACCCAAGCACGACATCTACATTGTCGGCTCATTTCCTGTCCTCTATCTCAAGGTCGAAATCTTGCAACTTCAGCGACCACCGGGCTAGTCAACGGCTCATGTCCTACATTGACATGAGCTATTTTAAAATTGCGTGGTCAGTAATGATAGAGAAAGGCATCCATTCTATATAGGGCCCGTACTTTTTTATAGCCATATAGCTATAATTTCTTTGGAATTGGTTCAGTTTTTGAGAGAAGAAAGCCAGGGGCCTTTCGCTTCCATTTTCTTCCTTCTGGAAAAACACAGCCCCAATTCCAATTGAATCCAACATCTCCTTAAAAATACTGAGTTTTGAAGCACTGGTGCCGTTGTTAATGCTAACTTCAATTTTTCGAACGCTTGGGAAGCCATGGAAGTCATCTGGAACATCTTCCCCTTTTCCAACAAAATACTGATGGGCGCAGATAATTCCGCAAAGTCCTTGATAAAACGCCTGTAGCACCCCGCTGTTTCTAAAAACCGTCGAACCTCCCTAGAGTTTCTCGGAATTAGACTTTTCGTTATGGCCTCTAAGTTTTCCGGGTCGGTATTCAGTACTGCTCCTCCCACAATGAAACCTATGTATCGGAGCTGCCCGAAGCAGAACTTAGATTTCTTTAATCCAATGGACAAGTTCGCTTTCTTTCGATATTCTACTACCTAACCCAGAATACGTAGGAGGGTGTCGAAGTCGTCCGCGATTATTAATAAATCGTCTAAATACATAAATACATGCTCCCTTAATCGTTGATGTACCACTTTCTCCATCAGTCGGCACAAGCGTTGTTCTGCGTTACATAAGCCAAACGGCATCACTGCAAGTTCGTATAGTAGCCTCCCCGGGACAGCAAAATCCGTGCATGCTCTACTCTCTTTCTCTAACTCCACCTATCAAAACGCATACTCCAGATCTACGCTACTAATGAAATGGGTATGACCTAATAGGCTTATAATCCCCTCAATGTTCTGCGCGGATAGGCGTCTTCAATTGTTCGCTGATTTAACTTTCGGGGGTCAGACAAAACTTATTTTTCCCGGGTTTTCTCACAATGGTCATACGGATTCTCAACGCACTGTGGCATTCTTCGATTATCCCCAAAGCAAAAATTTTATCGATTTCAGCGTAAACGATTTCCTGCATAGCGGGTGACAGTGGATAGTGCCCATCCTTAATGGTCACTGTGGCTTAAGCCAACTGTATCGTATGCTTTTCCAACTTGGTCCATCCTAAACCCGTGTTGCAAATAGGCTCTGAATCCTTTTATTACTGCGCGCTCTGTGGTCAGCCCATGCTTGACCTCCTTCCACCCTTTTCCGTCATCTGTATTGGGTTTCGCTGTCTCCTCTTTGCCTTCCAATTCCACTCCCAGGACGTCAGGAGTTCAATAGAATGCCCTTCAAAAATGAATGCCTAAATATATTTGTTGCCGTAAATCTGGGCACAAAAAGAAAATCAAATTTTCCTGACTTCCTGTTTAAATTCTGCCACTACAACAACCTTTTGTAGGTGGAAACAAATATCGGACGGTTAAAGGTACCCGGTGGGAGCAGCTTTCAAAAGCACTTGTCCGAATAAATATTAAAAAAAATAGTTCCAACTATGGTGGAATGATGAACTTTCATATATCAGGGCTGAGGTTAGAAAAACGTTTAACTCTAGCTATTCTTCGGGTAACTGGCAGGACTACAAGGATAGTTGAAGGCAATATAAAAAACCAATCAGAAATTTTAATAATAAAGGGCGGATGGCCTTCTGCTCCTCTATTGAAACTACCAAGGAATCAGCAAGACTAGGTAAGATTTTGTCTAGGGTGGATACAAACCTCCCTACAAATATTAGAAGAGCGGACAGCTCATGGACAACGTGTTCGAAGGAGACACTGCAACTGCTCCTAGACACGCACATTCCGGGGTTCACGGATGACTGGTTTAACCCTGAGCACACCAGAAGGTTGCGCTCAGGGGGCTATACCGATATAATCACAAACGAGAAGTTGGCATGGGCCCTACAAATCACCTGGACGCAGGAATGGGTAAAACCTTGGCTTAAAATCATGTTTAAGGCCTGCCTTGCACTTAACTACGTTCCTTGCAGCTGGAGATGAGCAAAGGTCGTGTTTATCTCAATGGAAGGAAGAAGAGGTCATGAATCGGTATAGGACTTTCGGCCAATAAGCCTGACTTCGTTTGTTCTCAAGGCCCTCGAAAGACTACCTGACCTCCATATAAGGAAGTAGTGCATAAGCTTTCCGATGCCCAACACGATTACCTGAAAGTGAAATCGAACTTCATTAGGTAGTGAGAAGGTCCATCAAATACAAACAATATTCACTGGCAGTCTTTGTGGACATACTCGTAGAAGGTACTTTTAACAATATCCAAACAGAAGCGGTAAACACATCGCTGGAAAACGTTGGAATGGACGGATTAAGCTGTTCGTGGGTAGATTAATGTAATGCTAAAACAAGGGTCGTAAAGCTTGGTAGTAGCCGCCTAAATAAATATGTGAAAAGAGGTACCCCACAGGGAGTGCTACTACCTCCCCTATTATGGATATGTGCCTTGGATGGCGTTATCAAAGAACTAAACGAGGGAGGTAGTAAAGTGGCGGATTATGAGGATTTTACAAAAAATGTGAAAAAAGTTCCTTTTATGAGAGGTACGCGTGGTCTTTGTCCAAATCGGCACATATAGCTATCTGGTTCTGTATCTTTGTGCAGGCTACATTTTTGCAAAATTTCATTAATATAGCTCTAACGGTGTAGAAAAAAAATGGCGACAGACGGACAGACGCACAGACAGACAGAAAGTGATTCTGATCCTATCTGTATATATATGTCCATACCTACCACGCCTCCTTCTCGAAATTGCAACCCCTCTCAAAAGCACAAAATTAGTATACCCTATTTACCTTTTTTAAAGGTAAAGGGTATAAAAATAGCAACAATATCAAAGAGTCTGGCTGCTATCAAAGCACTGGCGTCAGCGATGAAACTAGTATGGGAATGCAGGGAGGTCTTTACTGCACTAGCTCGTCGGATCAATGTAAGATTGATGTGGGTGCCGGGACATGTGGATAGAGAGAGTAGATGAGCCTGTCCGAGGGGGATCCGCTCTTGATGAACATGACGTGACTCCGGTTCGTGTGCTAATTGGTTCAATGAAGAGGGGGATAGGCAAAGAATTCTTGGTGAATGCAAACAGCCGATGGAGGAGGTTGAAAACAGTAGAGCACTCTGGCCGGACTACAACAAAAATAAATCTACAGACTTAATAAACAGAGGTCTTTGTGATGTGGCTAGGCAAATGTTCAATACCAGTTGTCGGAGCCACGGAAACTATGTAGAAAAGGAAACCGTGGAACAGTTCCTATGTGCCTGCCCGGCCCTGGGTAGATGAAGAAGGAAAACACAATGCAAACTATTTTTGCAAAACATTGAAGAGATCGCGGACTGCAAGATAGAGGAAATTCTCTCGGTTATAAAACTCTCTAACTGGCTATAAGGGGCGGCACACAACCATACTCCAATTGCAATATAATCCACAGAGCGGTATCGAAACGGCGCACTTGCGCTAATTGGAAGAGTTATCATCGCCGGAACAACCAACCATCCAACCAAACTTAAGTCAGACTTAACTTAAATATAACTTATAAAGCACCTACTAACTTCACAAGAGGTTTCGCAACTTTCTTGCTCTGTTGATTTCAGAAAAGATATCGCAACTTTGTTGCACTCTTTACAATAGCTGCTACTGCTGTAATTTTAATAAGTGAGAAAAATATAGGCAAAACAATCAACGTTATCGTAATTAAAATTCAAGAGCAGCTGGCTCTTGGTGGCCAATTTCTGGTGGAGGACAATCGTCAGGTATGACTAGCGCATAGCGCAATGTAGTTATAATATAATGTAGTTATAATATAATTATATATATGTGAATGCACGAATTTTTGACATAACAATCGAAGGATTTTATTTCTATATTTGAAGCTGAGGCAGTACTCCATAGCTGAATCCCGTAGCATTATATTGGTTTTAGAATCGAGTTGTATAGTACAAGTTTACAGTCTAGGCTTAGTGGGGAATTTCTCCCAATAAGCCAGTTAATTTGAACTGTTTTTAGTTTCATTTGGATCAACTTTGCTTCTATGTGGGTTTTCCATGTTAATCGGCGATCAAGATGAATACCGAGGTATTTAAACTCGCTGTGTATAGTCTGGGTATAGTCTGGGTGTTGATATGGATAGGCGGGCCTGGTTCCCTGCGCAATGTGAATGTAATATGTACACATTTTTGTTCACCTGTAACCTGCGTTGTTGTAGCCATTTTTCCAACTGAGATATATATTCTTGTAATTTGCGGGATGCTTCTTGAGGGTTTTCGTGGACGCTTAAGAAAGCTGTATCATCAGCGAATGTTGATACGTGGATATTATTGCTTATTGGCATATCAGAGGCGTATATCAAAGATAAGATAGGACCCAAAATACTGCCTTGGGGGGGAACTCCGGCTTGAATCGGTTGAGGTGTGCTCAGAAAATTACCTTCTTTGATGATCAATTTTCGTCCAGTTAAATAGTTTATAAATAGCTTATGAGTGTTTGCGAGTTTTGCTTTAATTTCAAAATTAAACCTTCATGCCATACTTTATCAAAAGCGTAGGAAACGTCAATGAAGAGGGCAGAACAATATTTCTTTTCTTCGAACGCTTTTCTAACTGCGTTTACAAGTCTATGTGTTTGTTCAATAGTCCATATTTGTTGTTTAGTCCATACACTACGCAAACGGAGGGTAACTTGCAGTAAGTCTTAGTATGGCCAAATTCTTGGCAGTTCAGGCATTGCACGGGTCCTGCACGTTTATGCGGGTCTTCTACAGTAACTCTACGGTGCAACAAAGATTTTAGGTTATAAATTGGGTGAGGTTCGTTCTTCTTCAGTTTCATATCACCTGGTTCTAGTTCCACCCGAAATAGTGATTGTGGGACTCTTTCTCTGTTTCTTATGTTCGTAACATTTTTAACTTTGAAGCCATTGATTTGCAAGCCCCCTTCACCTCCTCTGGAGCCACGCAGGAGTCAATTTACAACAATCTGTAGACCCTTAGCGCTTTTTAGCTGGTAAGTGAAGAAATTTTTGTTTTGTTCTTCAAAATCTGACACAATTTTACGGTAATCATGTTCCTGGTTTACCTGGATTTTCGTTTCTAAAATATTTCCACATTTTATGGGAACCAATTAATGATATTAAGCTAATAAAGAATTAGCTCGTTAAAGTTACGCTCCCTCAAATAAATCGGGGGTGGTTTACTCGACCTTTTCAGAGTGTTAGAATCATTCGTATCATCTTCTGAAATTGCGAAACGATTTTGGGAACTTGGGATGTCTGTATTTCCATCTTTTGGTACTTTTGCCATTGAAGCGATCTTCGAAGATTTTGGGCTTCGTCTCCCCGTTTTAGCACGGTTATATATCTGTCCAATCCCACTTGAATTTTTGTATTTTCCGGACAATTCACTGGGGGTGTAATTTTAAGCGATCCTCCAGATGTGGAGTTAATTAGAATAATTTTTGTTGTTTTTTCGTTTGCTTGTGGGGCTGGCGTGACTAACTTACTGGCTGGCGCAATTGTAGGTGTAGATTCGCTCTTTAACATTAACAAAAACAAAAATAGTCAAAAAAATTTGCTGTCAAGAAAGTGTTTTTACAAATCAGAACTTCTTTATAAAAATCAGATAAAGAAATGAAAATTACCATTATAAAGGGTTTTATTAATTTGTATGCCCCCCTGTAGCATATATAATGACTTTTAGCATTCTCCTCATGGAATAAATCAACTTCTGCACATCGTATTCGCTTGGTATTTTTTTTCATTCCTCTAGTATTGCAATTTTGAGCTCTGCTCCACCTTTTGATTGCCTCTCGCTCCCTTTTTTCTTAAATGTTCGACAATTTTTCAAGTGTGGCCTCTGAGCTGCCGTACCTAACACTTTTTTGTAATTATAAAGAACCCAGATCCTTACCATATGCACCTTATGTTTTGTGTAATTATCTTGGTAATATTTGAATTACGGATTGCTATCAATATTGAACCCACAACGATCTGCGCTGTTTACCATATAACGTTGGAATATATTCAAATATTGTTGTGCATCCATTTTATTCTCTACGAAATCTGGTTCTCTTACTCCTTTACTGGATATGCACCCCGATACTATGACAGAAAGTTTGCCGAATTTAAATATTGGAATATAATATATTTCGATTTTCCAATGCTTTTAACGGTTGTCGCCACACTCTATTATGCCCACCATTACAGTAAAGCATTATTTTGGTCTTATCGCAAAATATAGCGTCATCCCAATAGTCATTCGGTTTGGCAAAGTACATCCTAGCGAAAGACAATCCTTCTTCAATGTGTTGTGTTGAAAGCATTGGTTTTTTTCGAGCAACTCTTGACATATACTGGTACTTTATCAGGCCATACTGTTTCGAGGGTAACCGCAGTATCACAATCTTCTTTGAGTTGACTTGAAAGGCTTCTCGTAGAAATCTGCGGATTTTCGCCAACTTTCCTTACCTATCTGATATTTTGTGCGAATGGAAGTCCGAATGTTTTGGCAACGGACTATTTTCCTTTTTTACGCGATTTTAAATATTATAAATAGTTTGTCTGGTCAAAGAAATTATCTCGGACAATTTTTGGACACTTTTTCGGATGTTGTGGCTATAGTAAAGCAATTGAATCCTATCAAATGACGTTATTTTACCAGGCATCTTAAATTCAAAATAATTTTGCTAAAAATGCTGCATTCGATGAGCAAAGAAAAACTATTTTTGATTAATTTGCGTCTAAACTGCGCACAAAGCATAGTGAAGCATCAATTTCACAACGGTAAATGTATTGCGCAGCTAAATTAGTTCCAAATTAGTTCCAAAGAGAATTGTAAAAACACTTTCTTGACAGCAAATTATTTTACTAGTTTTGTTTTTGTTAGGTTTTTAGTATCTTAAGTTAAATATTTATATTTTTTTTTGTTACTGTTTAGTAAATACATTGATTAAAAGAAATGAATCAAAAAAATTAATCAAAACAATAAAGAAATACTAAATTATGAAGGGGAGAAATCAAATTCACAAATTTTATACCGTGTCAAAACACTTTCGTGACAAACTTATATATATATATATATATATATATATATATATATATATATATATATATATATATATATATATATATATATATATATATATATATATATATATATATATATATATATACATATATATATATATACGAGGTGTGATCAAAAGATAACCGTTATTTTCATCTTTTCGTGAGTTACGTATGTTCGATGTTCGCATTTTTTTTTTTATGTTGGTACACCTGTCTGTTATATATGTTGGCAATACCAACCATTTTGGATTGTCAGTTTTTTTTTGACAGATAAAAAGGTTAGTCGTGTTTTGGTGTGCTCTTCGATTTTGTACTATTCGAAAAAATGGATCAAAGAAACTGTATTCAGTTTTGTGTAAAAAATGAAATTAAATACGCAAGGACATTTGAAATGTTGACTGTGGCCTTTGGCGAGTCTACTATGAGCAGAACACAAGTTCAATTGTGGTATAACTGGTTTAAGGAAGGCCGAGAAGATGTCAATGACGATGCTCGTCTGGTCGCCCGAGCACTTCAGCAACCGATGAAAACATTGACGCAGTGAAGAAAATGATTTTGGATAATCGTCGACTCACTATCAGAGAGGTTGCTGATGATGTTGGCATATCGTTCGGCTCATGCCAAGCAATTTTTACGGATGTTTTAGGCATGAAACGAGCGGCAGCGAAGATTGTTCCAAAATTGCTAAATTTTTAGCAAAAATGACGTCGCATCGACATCGCTCAGGAGCTGTTTTTGGCCAAAAACAAATCCGTTATCATGCCTCAACCACCGTATTTACCGGACTTGGCCCCCGCTGACTTTTTCCTCTTTCCAAAATTGAACACACCGGTGAAAGGAAATCGTTTTGCTACGATTGAGAAGATAAAAGAAAAATCGAAACAGGAGCTGTTGGCGATACCAAAAAAAGCGTTTCAGAAGTGTTTCGAGGATTGGAAAAAACGCTGGCATAAGTGTATTATTTCTGAGGGGAATAACTTTGAAGGGGACAAGATAGTTGTTGATGAATAAATAAATACTTTATTTTTTGATCACACCTCGTATATATATATATATATATATATATATATATATATATTTATATATATATATATATATATATATATATTTATATATATATATATATATATATATATATATATATATATATATATATATATTTGTTTTTTAAATTTTTTTCCTGTTATTTCATACATCTGTCACTATTATATTGACACTTAGTACATGATTTCAGAACTTGTTTGGAAATTAATATTAAAAAACACATTTTGGCCAGTGCCAAGAAGTGATACAACAAAAATTATTTACATTAATTATAATAGTTCACTATAATTATATTATAACAATTTATGATCAAAATTATGTTTATGATAATTATTTACATTTATGTTTATAATACTATTACTATTATGTGTAGTCTGGATTTCCTACTTCATTAGGTCATTTGGTCGAGTTCTCTTTAAACGGCGCATGGTGGTTTCTTCTAGATGTAGGAACTCGTTTATTTCTCCGTTATTATGCCCATGCAGTGTATAGTAGTGTTTTGTGGATATCTTTTTTATTTCTTCGTCAATTCTTGTCATATTTAGTTTGCGGTGTATGTCTTCATTTGTTGTGTACCAGCCAGATTTTATGATAGCTCTTAATATTCTAGATTGCTGTCTTTGAAGTTTTTCTATGTGTGACCGCTTTGCCGTTCCCCATACTTGGAGTCCGTACGTCCGAATTGGCTTTATAGTACACTTGTATAACAGCAACTTGTTGTTAATTGTGAGTTTAGATTGCTTACACATTAACCAATATAGTTGCCTAAATTTTTCTTATATTTGTTTCGCTTTTTGTTTGATGTGGTAGTGCCAATTTAGCTTTGAGTCCATGTGTATACCAAGGTATTTAGTAGTAGACCCTATTTTTATATCTTTATTGTTTATTTTAATAGGTATTGGGTTAAATTTTGTTTTAGTTGTAAAAAATATTTGTACAGTCTTATCTTCATTAATTTTCAAGCACCATTTATCAAACCATTCCTTAACATTCTCTGTGTATATCTGCAGATTTGCAGTCGCAGTATTTAGATTTTTGTCAGATATTAAGAGGATTGTGTCGTCAGCAAAGGTAGCAATTGTGGTATTCAGTTATTTTGGAAGAAGGTAAATATGGCATATAGCAGTGGTCCTAAAACACTCCCTTGAGGAACTCCAGCTGTTGATGAATAAACGAACACTCTTCATTATATTTGACGTAAAAGTAACGATCATTAAGATAACTTTCAACAATCAAATAGTAGTCAAGTGGCAGCATCGTCTTCAGTTTATGCAGCAGTCCTTTATGCCATACTTTGTCAAATGCTTTTGCAATGTCCAAGAATACAGCAACGCATTTCCGCTTATATTCTATGTCTGTTTCAATTTTGTTTGTTATACGGTGTATCTGTTGAATTGTTGAATGTCGTTTTCAGAAGCCGAATTGATGATTTGGTATAATGCTTTTATTGTCAAGGATCTGGCTTAGTCTATCATGTAATAGTTTTTCAGCAACTTTAGAGATTATGGAAAGTAGGCTAATTGGTCTATAGGACGAAGCTGTTGTAGTATCTTTTCACTGCTTCGGTAGTGCAATAATTTCAGCAACTTTCCATACTTTGGGAAAAATTGTAGTCGGAACATTGAGTTGATAACATTCCTTAAGTAGTTATAACCTATAGTAGGTAGCTCAGCGAGAGCTTTTCCTGTCAACATATCGTATCCTGGTGCTTTTTTGTGGTTTATTCGTTTTTTAATGCAATTAATTATTTCTGTTGTGTTTGTTTTCTTTATTTTGGTTGTAATGTCTATATTTAAGTCATTCCATGTTTCAATATATGTATCTTCGTCATTTGATAGGACTTTTTCAAAGTATTTAGCCAATGCAGTTGCTTTTTCTTCATTGGTATCAGCCCATGAGTTGTGATCTTTCCGTAGTGGTGGCTGATACCTTATCTGAGTTTTTAATTTCTTTATATATATATATATATATATATATATATATATATATATATATATATTTATATATATATATATATATATATATATATATATATATATATTTATATATATATATATATATATATATATATATATATATATATATATATATATATATTTATATATATATATATATATATATATATATATAAATATATATATATATATATATATATATATATATACTAGAGGCCTGCACAAGCTCATTCGATTTTCTTTGCACACAGTGTGACACATTGCAATTTACGATCAACATTCACTCAACAGCAATTGATCAGAAGAGTTGTCAAGCAATGAAATTCGCTCTTGTCTTTTTAAGCATGAACTGCCTGTCTTGTGTTTATTTTCATTGCCTTTCGAATCAAGAGAGAAACAACAGTTAGAACACAACAAAATGCCAATAATGACATATATCAATCGAAGGTCTCGCTCGATCCATTGTTCGCGTTTTATTTGACTTTTTTTTGTTTTTAGTTGCAATGGAGGGAGACGTAAGTTTATATTTTTTATAGAAGGACCTGGCAGCTAGTGCTCGCTCCCCTTATAATTTAAATAATAATTAAGTTATTGTTTTTCAAGTAATAATAATAATAATAATTAAATTTTAAGTATATAATATTATTTGTTATATTGTAGTTATCTTTAAATAGCTCAGTACTAATGAACGATGTTCAAGGTAGCTGTGTGGAATTTAATTTTTCGGCAATTGAATCAAAAATTCTAAGTAGTATAAATATAAATATTTTTATATTTGAATAAATATAATTATTTTCTTAAATTGAAATCTATAATAACGAATAAATTAAAATTAGTTCGATAATTCAAATTTATTTTCTTTAACTATGTAACATATAGTAATATAACAGAGTAAGATTTATTTATATTTTGTAAAAATACATAATTAATACACAAATTTGAAAAAGATATTTTTTCATTCAATCTGCTGTGTTTTAATTACATAAGCGTAGAATTTATATCTATTTAAAGCTTCAAGTACAAAGTCAATACTGAATTCGGTGCAATTGTCTTTCGAATCAATTGCCTTTCGAGTGAATTGCAATTTTAGTGCAAAATACAATGACTAATAAAGGCAAACGTTCCTCGCTCTCTTTAATGTAGTGTAATGTGTGTCGCTCTTCCTCTTTGTTTACAAACTATTTCGTTCAAACGCAGAGTTACTGTTGTGCAGAGCATCTCACTGCGTTTTAATACAATGTCTTGAAACGCAATATGAATGAACCGATGCAGGTATCTAATATATACATATACATATATATATATATATATATATATATATATATATATATATATATATATATATATATATATATATATATATATATATATATATATATATATATATATATATATATATATATATATATATATATATATATATATATATATATACATATGTACAGAGGTTTTCTGTGGTTAATCAGAGGATGGTACATCAGTCCCTTTGTTGTCATGTTACATACACTCATATATTGTGGAGATCATCCTAGGAGGTCTACGAGATGAACAAGCCTTAGTCTGATGGAAATCGTAAAATAAGCTGCGAGTGGATTGGGTTACAAACAAAGGAACTTTTGTAGCCCAGCTTTTGGTGAATGTCCTTAAAATTTTTTCAGATGTTTCATTGTGCATTATATAATATATATATATATATATATATATATATATATATATATATATATATATATATATATATATATATATATATATATACATATATATTGTGCGTTATATATATATATATATATATATATATATATATATATATATATATATATATATATATATATATATATATATCTGTCACTACTAGACAGATGTCAAGTTGACTTTCCTTGTTTATTGCAAATCAACGACTGACTCTTCTCTCAGCAAAGAATCTATATATATAAAACAGGATGTGTGTATGTATGTAACGTATGGACTCCAAAACGACTGGGCCGATTTTGATGAAATTCAGGGAATCTTCAAAATGTTCAGGCGGGTGACACTGTGAATTCTGATTTTTGATTTGCGGTCTGTGGGCGGAGGCGCGTGGCAAAATCTAATTTTCATATTGTACCACCAATGACATATACATATATTTATTTTACACTTCTTTCAAAACATCCGAAAGTACATCATTGTTCCTTTTGCACGATTACAGTTTACTAAAATGCCACAAAAAAAAACAGCCATTGCTAAAAAAACCACCGCAACACGGAAGCAGAGGGAAACAGAGAAGAGAACGCGAATCACGGCTTCAGCAAATGCGTGACAGTGCATCTTCATCTAGAGCTGCTGAGACACCCCAACAGCATGTCGAAAGACTTGCTGCCAATCGCTCCCGAATGACTCGATCAAGAGAAAGAATCGATTTAAAGTTGGCGACATTTCACTACAATAGGGACGATGACTACCGCAATCACAAGGACGTAGTGATTGGCGCAATGGACAAAGTTTGCTTACATTGTCGTGCTCTGAAGTTCACTAAGGAATCCCCGGGAATGTGTTGTTCGAACGGTAAAGTTGCTTTGCCACCAATGATTGAGCCGCCTGAATCCCTACAAAGTTATATTTCTAGAGCCAATCCGATTTCCGAGCACTTCCTTCAAAACATCCGAAAGTACAGCTCATGCTTTCAAATGACGTCCTTCGGAGCAATTAATATCATCAACAACGCCGGTTACATGCCCACCTTCAAAGTGCAAGGCCAAATATACCAGAGAATTGGATCGTTGTTCCCACTTCTCCAAATTTATTTCACTGGCAATGAAGCTACAGACGTTGAACAGCGTTGCGCAATCAGTACTGAAGTTAGACGGGAAATCGTTTCGAGTCTTCAAGCTATGTTACACGAACACAACAGCCTCATCCGTCTATTCTAAATAGCCCTAGACCAGATGCCGGCAGATGATTATACGGTTGTGATAAGAGCTGACAAGACACCGGCTGGTGAGCATGAGCGGCGCTTCAATGCACCGGTGATAGGTGACGTCGCAGTTGTGATAGTCGGCACAGACTTCGAGCGACGCGATATCATCATCCATCGCCGGTGTGCAAGGGTTTAACGCATTGCGGAAACTCATCGATCGTATGATGCACTACAATATCCAGTGCTTTTTCCACGGGGTGAGGATGGATATCATTTCAACGTAATGCAGATGAGCCCCAACTCAAATGGAGAGTCGACAAAAAAAGTTTCCTGTATGGACTTTAATGCCTATCGCCTTATGATCAGGCCAAATGAATGTAATTATTTGCTGAAATGTCGTGAAGTCTTCCATCAATTCATTGTCGACATGTATGCAAAAATTGAAAGTGAACGTCTGCTCTTCATTCGGTTGAATCAGCAAAAGCTACGCGTCGAAGAATATGTCCACATGCGTGATGCGATCGCCAATGATGGAAGCGCTGCAAATATCGGACAAATGGTGATCTTGCCAGCGACATACACAGGCAGTCCGCGACACATGCATCAGTACGCTCAAGATGCTATGACATGCGTGCGCAAGTATGGACAGCCAGACCTCTTCATCACTTTCACATGCAATCCAGCATGAAAAGACATCACCGACCTTTTATTTACCGGTCAAAGTTCAACACATAGACACGATATTCTCGCCCGAGTATTCAAACAAAAGTTGACAATGATGGATGTCATCACCAAAAATCACATATTTGGCGAAACTCAGTGCTGGATGTACGCGGTTGAATGGCAGAAGCGAGGCCTGCCACACGCCCATATTTTAGTCTGGCTAAAACAAAAAATCATGCCAACACAAATTGATGACGTGACTTCCGCAGAACTCCCGAATCCCACAGCAGATCCGGTTCTATTTGAATCAATCCGAAAACACATGATCTACGGGCCTTGCGGTGAACTGAATACAAATTCACCATGCATGAAAGAAGGCAAGTGTACAAAGCGCTATCCACGCGAGCTGCTGCAAGAAACTTAAACAGGAGGCGATGGATATCCTCTGTATAGGCGAAGAAAGGTGGATGACGGTGGATACACAAGTACAATTAAAATGCGCAATGTAGATGTTGACGTCAATAACAGATGGATCGTGCCCTACTCACCGCTGCTTTCAAAAATGTTTGATGCCCACATCAATGTTGAGTACTGTAATTCGGTGAAGTCGACCAAATATATTTGCAAATACGTCAACAAAGGCAGCGACATGGCACTATTCGGGCTTGCCAATCAAACTGACGAAATCAAGCAATTCCAGATGGGGCGTTACATCAGCAGCAATGAAGCAGTTTGGCGTATACTTTCATTCAACATCCACGAGCGATATCCAACAGTTCAACATCTAGCTGTTCATTTGGAAAATGGCCAGCGTGTTTATTTCACCGAGCGAAATGCTGAAAATAGAGCCGAACTGTCGCCACACACCACTCTCACCGCTTTCTTTGAATTGTGTGCAACCGACAATTTCGCCAAGACTTTAATATATCCTGAAATTCTCAAATATTACACTTGGAACATGTCGTCGGAGAAGTTCATGAGAAGAAAGCATGGTGCGATTGTCGCAGAATATGCTGGTGTGCATTCTTCTCATGCTTTGGGACGTGTCTACACCGTTCATCCGAATAATGCTGAATGCTATTATTTGCGATTGTTATTGCATACGATCAAAGGTCCAACATCATTCGCCGCCTTGAAAACCATCCATGGAAATGAATGTCAGACTTATAGAGAAGCGTGTTTCCGATTGGGCCTGCTTGAAAGTGATCAGCATTGGAACACCCAAAACAAATACGCACTTTGTTTGCGATAATTTTAACAACATGTTCACCATCTAATCCACGAGAACTGTGGGAAACGCATCGCGAAAGCTTATGTGAAGACATTCTCAGGCAATCACGCGCAACTTATCCTAACCAGGAGTATTCGGACGAGATTTTCAACCAAACTCTACTGCTGATTGAGGACATGTGCATATCCATCAACAACAAAGTTCTTATTCAACTTGAAATGCCGGCTCTGATACGGGACATAAACAGTGTTCAAGACAGAGACCTGGTGCGAGAACAGCACTTCGATGTCAACCAGCAACAACAATATGTGGAAACTCAAACAAGACGGTTGGTTGATGATCAAAAAACTGCTTACGCAAAAATCATTCAACGGGTAACAAACGGAAATGGCGGACTTTTTTTCCTCGATGCACCAGGAGGAACAGGCAAAATATTCCTCATCAATTTAATATTAGCGTCGGTTCGAATGCAGAATTGGATTGCACTCGCAGTGGCATCAGCGGGAATTGAATCAACGCTATTGAACGGCGGACGCACTGCTCACTCAGCACTGAAACTTCCATTGAATTTGAACCAGGCAGAAACACCAACTTGCAACATCAGCAAAAACTCCGGCATGGCCACAATCTTTAAAACGTGCAAAATTTTCATTTGGGACGAATGCACAATGACCCATAAGAAATTGCTCGAGCGCTTGACCAGACTCTACGTGATTTTCGAGGAAACAACCAACCGATGGGAGGCGCTCTTATTCTTCTTGCTGGTGATTTCCGCCAAACTTTGCCCGTTATTCCAAGATCAATGCCCACAGATGAGCTGAACGCATGCTTGAAAACTTCATATCTTTGGAACCGAGTCGAGAAAGTCACGCTATCCACGAACATGCGTGTGCATTTGTTGCAAGACCCGTCTGCCCAAACATTCTCAAAACAACTTTTGGACATCGGAAATGGAAAAATTCCAATTGATCGCGCCACGAACGAGATTTCGTTGCCGCCTAACTTCTGTAAATGAATATTCAAGCCGTTGTCGACAAGGTATTCCCTAGTCTAACAACCTCCTACAAAAATCCGGATTGGCTGTGCGAACGTGCAATTTTGGCACCAAAAAGTGATGATGTCAACAAGCTCAATGAGCAATTGAAACTGCCCGTCAAAATAATCAAATACAAATCGATCGACACAGTAATGGATGAAGAACAAGCCGTCAATTATCCCACTGAATTTTTGAATTCATTAGAACCACCCGGAATGCCACCGCATGTACTAACATTAAAGGTTGGATCACCGGTAATTCTTATTCGCAACTTAAATGCACCAAACTTATGCAACGGAACCAGATTGACCATCAAAAACTGTTCACCAAATTTAATCGAGGCAACAATCATTGGTGGCAAATTGAAAGGCGAAGACGTACTTATTCCACGAATTCCGATGATTTCCAACGATTTAACATTCCAATTCAAGCGGCTTCAATTCCCTTTGCGTCTTGCCTTTGCTATTACCATAAACAAAGCACAAGGACAACCATTGACTATTGCTGGCTTAATTTTTGAAAATTCATGTTTTTCACACGGCCATTTGTATGTGGCTTGGTCCCGAGTTGGCACGCCAAAAAATTTATACGTTCTTACACCAAATAAAAAAACAAAAAACATTGTTTATCCGCTGACCTTAAGATAAAGTAACAAATAAATATAATTTCCAATTTGCCTTAAATACATGTGTTTCTTTTTTGATTGAGCCCATATCTACACCATATGTAAGTTATTCTGTGAAAAAACTTTATGATAGGTATTCCATGGATTTTTATTTACAGGCCGTAAATTTCGTTAAAAGCTCTATTTAAATCATGTGGTAATACAACACTAATGTTTGCTTAGGGCCAGCAACGCGGACCGGGTCAGCTAGTAAGTATATAAAGTACAAAATAAAAAAAATTAACACAAGTAAATACATGAATAAAGAATAGGGAATAAAGAATATGAGACGCAATATATCATGAACAAGCGGACTTGCCATAGGGAGAAACAGTGTGTTGATAGCTCGGCCTCTCCTGAGATCAACTCGTCCCGAGTTTTCGTGGATCTAAGTCATCTTCAACACCATCATCGTCGTCTACTTCGGGGAACAAGGCACACCACGGTTTCATCTTATCAACCGTGGCGATTGTACTGTATCGTCGCTGAGAACGTCAACATATTCGATAACGTATCGATCGAATCTTAGCGCCTTCTTCACGATGTATGGGCCCTTGTACTTGGGTTGTAGTTTCCTGGACTCGCCTGTGCTTGTGGGTGTTGCTTCTAATAGAACTAGTGACCCCTCTTCATACGGCACTGGTTTACTGTAGCGGGCATCGAGCTTGGTCTTCCATTTGGCCCTTGCTGCCTCAATGTTTCGGATAGCTTCCCCTCGCCGTCCATTCATATATAGTTGCTCGTCATCATATTGGAGCGCTGCTAACATCTTATTTCCACTCAAATCGCGAAGTGGGAAGTCGTAGATCAGGTCGATCGGTGACAACTTTGTTGTCGCATTCACTTTAGTATTCAATGACCACTGTAACAGGCGAATATGTGTATCCCAATCTTTCGCATCGTTAGATAATGTCCGCAAGAACGCCAAAATAGCCTGGTTTACTCGCTCTGCTAAACCATTTGAACGAGGTGTTCGCACTGCTACCTTTATATGCTGAATGCTATATGATTCGCAGTAGGTACTAAAAGCCGTTGACGTGAACGCTGTTCCGCGATCCGTTACTATGCGTTGAGGCAGCCCAAAACTAAGATTCAACCGATTTAGTGCATCTACTACCGGTTTAGTTTTCGTTGATCGAGTTGATACCACCACGGTATACCTTGTGAGAGCGTCCACAATGGCAAAAACGTATTCGTAACCACATCGACTTTTGACAAATGGCCCCAGATGATTTGAAATGGAAACTGTGGGATGTCCATCCCGTAGAGCTCACACTCCTTACGCCTCGGTTCTCGATTATAACAGCGCACGATGTAGGATTTAATGAAACCCTTAACAAAGTCTCTTAAACGTGGGAACCAAAAGTTGAGCAGCACTCTCTTAATGGTTCCATCGACCCCAGGATGACCTACATCATCATGGCATAGCTTAAGTATACGCCATCGCATACCTTTCGGTATGACTAATAATCGACGATCGTTTTCACCTTTTCGAAATAATCGATTATTCTTCAAACAATATTCGGAGCTGATTTCGGTTCGCCGTCCAGTGTCGCCGCTGCTTAGCAAATTCTTTACAATTTTTTTTATTTTATTATTCTGTAGTTGCATTGATCCTATCCAGTCAACTGATAACGTCAATATCTTCGCACTAATATCTTCAACTTGCTCTGCTCCTTCAACCGGGGCGCGACTCATGGCGTCGACATGGCCCATCGATAACCCAGCACGATGAACTATGGTGCTTTCGTACTCCAACAATCTAAGAAGCCAACGCGCTACCCTTGGAACCATTGGTTTTGACATCTTCGCCGTGGTCATCGCTTCACAATCGGTAACGATTGTAAAACTCTAATCCATCAGAAACATTTTAAAAAGGTTCGCATGCTTCAACGACAGCAAGCACTTCCAGCTCGTATGCATGGCAATTCTTCTCCTCTGGCGTATATGCTCGACTATAGTACGCAATCGCTTTCAGGTCAGTTGCCTCTCGTTGCAACAGAATTGCAGCTATACCCACACTTGATGCGTCAGTGTTCAGTTCATGTTCCTTCGAAACATCGTAAATTGCCAGAACTGGAGCATTAATAATAATTTTAATCAACTGCTGGTATGCTTCCTCGCATTTGGAGTCCCAAGAAAATTCTGCGTTCTTCTTCGTAAGCTGAGTGAGTGGTTTAGCGATTAATGCATATCCGGGAACGAACTTGCGGAAGAACCCAGTCAACCCCAAGAAACGTCTGATCTCTAGCTGATTATGTGGTGTCGGATATTTCTCTATGGCTACTGTTTAAAAAACTCCTGGTCGTATTCCATTCATGTCCACCTGATGCCCTAAGAATGTTACATTACGCCTTAAAAACGTACACTTAGATAATCTTAACGTCAACCCCTCTTTTTGGATTATTTTCAAAAATGCTTCCAAATAAAATAAATTATCCTCCTCAGTATCTGTCGCTATAACCACTTCATCTACATAACTAATTACGACTTTATTCAAGGGTGCCACTAATTGCGACATCATCCTTTGACAGGCGCATGGAGCGTTACGCAGACCAAATGGCATTCTATTGAACTCAAGGTGTCCATTGTGCGTAACAAATGCTGTAAACTCTTTCGCCTCTTCCTCTAATTCAATTTGATAATAACCCGACATAAGGTCTAGCGTAGTGAAGTACCTTTTACCTGATAATGTTGCTAAAACACCATCAACTGTGGGCATTAGCCACGGCTGCTTCTCTGTTATAGCGTTAAGTTCGCGAAAATCAACGCATAGCCAGTCTTCACCATTTTGTTTTCGTACAAGAACGATAGGAGATACATATAAAGATGTTGATCTTCGAATAATTCCTAACTGCAGCAGCTCTTCAACTATTTCTTCCACAACTCGTTACTTCGGAATTGGAATGCTGTACGGTTTCTTTGCTATTGGTCTCTGTGACGTTAACCTTATATCCATCTTAAATAGCCGTGACATTCCCAGCTCAGGTAACTTTTCACCAAAACAAATTGCATATCTGTGCACTAAATGAACTAGCGTTCCCTTGACATCATTTTGTAGCTCACTGCCTATGTCTAACTCACGACTGCTAATTGCCATTACCCTGCATGTGCCACCCTCAATAACTACTTTACCTTTTGAGAGCACGTCAATTCCAACAAGTGCGTCGTGTCCATTCAATTCAACCACACGTACAATTCATCAAATCTTATAGGCACTATTACCTATCCGTTGCAAATAATTGCACCACCAGCAATGGGATGACACACAAGCCACACTCTGTTGCAATTGCCCGCTTCACCAAAGATCTGCTACTACCCGAATCGATGAGTGCTTTACACTTAATTTCCTTTGCACCCAAGATCGTAATTTGTTTACACAGTTCCTTGCAAATATTTTTTTTTTCAATCTGGTTAACTGTCGTTTCAGTGTCTACACTTTCTTCACCCTCATCTCTAGCTACTTGATATACCCGTTCACTTTGTTATACTTTGGGTTTCCTCTTGGGTTTTTCACAGTTCTTCGCAATATGCCCCTTTTCCCTGCAATTAAAACAAATTAAGCCGGCTGAACTCTTTTTCGCATCAACTGAAACCTTTGACACCTGCTGCACACTTCTTTGATTCATTTCATTTAATCTGCTATATCAATTCTCATAATTCGTCGATATATTTATCAATGATTCTAGAAAATCACCACACTTTGCAAATTTCATTGCACTTAAAGTCTTACGCAAATTATCGTCGGCCAACCCATTCACAATATACTGAATTATTGACCTATCATCGATATTGTCCCTCCGGCCTATTGCCAACATTTTATAATAAAATTCAATAAGTTTCTCTCCTTTACCTATTTTAGTATTCATCATACGAATCTGACAATCAGCAGAGTTTCTTACATATGGAAAGTCTGTCAAAAATGCTACAACGAAGTCGTTCCATTCCCGGAATGCTGGCTGAGCATCCGCCCATTGTTTTGCCAATCCTCTCAGCCTACTGAGAACAGCAAAAATCACGAACGTATCTTCCCAATGATACATTGTTCTCAACTGCTCAACTCTTTCAACAAACTGTATTGACGAATCGTGCTGGCAATCGGGTTGAATTCAGGCAGAATTGCTGCTGCTTCACTTGGTATATGTGTATATTTACCTCTAGCTATATTTGTACAACTGTCATCCGTTGCTTGCATAATTGTCTGTGTAGACGGCATACCCTGATTCATATATGAAAAAGCATTTTGATGCTGCGCTGCTTGCTGAGCGGTGTGTGGTGACGACGATTGTAATATAGCATTCGACGAAAGCAGCGGCTGCGAAGTCGGCAAAGCACACGCATACGACTGCAAAACGAGTGGAAAATTCCGTTGCGCCGAAATCGAATACGAAGTTGGTGACGCATGTGTCGTCGGTTAACCATTCCATGTTGCTTGTGGCGAGCTTACTCCGAACGAGCACTCGCCAATCGTGTGGATGCACGTTGCGATTACCATAATCTCAATTCACTTTTTGCCAGGCGTATCGTTAGCTAGCTGGACGCTCTGTTAAATGAGCATAATGAATTATTGAAATTATTCAAATCACACATGCACAAGCTACAAAGTGACAATCATGCTATTGTCATCAATCCTGATAGAACACCAGCTGGAGAGCATATACGTAGATTCAACGCACCTGTTGTTGACGACGTTGCTGGAATCATGGTTGGCGACCATACAGCTATGCGACAAATCGTGATTCGAAGAAGAAATAATCTTCAGTTCATTAGTGATACCCACCGTTCATATGACGCTCTCCAATATCCAATAATTTTCTGGAAGGGACAAGACGGATATTGCGTAAACATTAAACAACGAGATCCCGTAACAGGTAATTCATTCATTATTAAAAACATAATTAATTATTATTTAAGAATCTTCAATTAATTTAAGCATATATTATTACAGGAGCCGAAACAAATAAGAACGTTAGCTCGAAGGATTTTTATTCGTATCGTTTGATGATTAGACGCGGCCGAGACAATATCATTTTACGATGTCGTGAGCTTTGCCAACAATTTATGGTCGACATGTATGTGAAGATAGAGAGTGAACGACTACGATACTTGCGATATAAACAACAGAAGCTGCGTGCGGAAGAATATATTCACTTGCGAGATGCTATTGCGAACAACGCTGACACTGCCGAAATTGGTAACTCTGTTATCTTACCATCATCGTACGTAGGTAGTCCACGTCACATACAGATATACAGGATGCTATGACTTTCGTGCGTGAATATGGACGACCGTGTCTTTTCATTACTTTTACATGTAATCCAAAATGGCAGGAAATTACATCGTTGCTATTACCAGGACAAAATGCAATACATCGTCATGACATTACAGCACTTGTGTTCAAACAAAAATTATAGTCTTTAATCAGCTTTATTACAAAATTGCATGTATTTGGCCCCACACGTTGTTGGATGTATTCAGTTAAGTAGCAAAAGCGTGGATTACCTCATGCTCACATTTTAATTTGGTTCGTCGACAAAATACGTGCTGAAGACATCGATAATTTAATTTCTGCAGAGATTCCAGATCCGTCTACTGATCAATTACTATTTGATATTGTTACTACAAACATGATTTAAGGTCCGTGCGGAAATCTGAATCCTTCATCACCTTGCATGGTAGACGGAAAATGTATAAAGCGTTTTCCTAAAGATTTCACAAACGATACGGTAACACATGTTGACGGATATCCAATATATCGTCGAAGAAGTACTGAAAATGCCGGACAATCGTTCATTAAAACTATCAGTAACGCAGACATCGACATTGACAATCGTTGAGTGGTACCATATTCACCTCTGCTGAGCAAAACATTCAATGCTCATATTAATGTTGAGTCATGCAGTTCGGTGAAGAGTATCAAATATATTGGCAAATATGCTCACAAAGGAAGTAATATGGCTGTATTTAGAATTGAAAATACTAATGTAAATGCTCCTCCGTTGAATCAAAATGATGAAATTACGAATTACCAAATTGGCCGGTATATCAGTTCCAATGAAGCTGTCTGGCGTATTTTCGGTTTCCCAATTCATGAACGGGATCCAGCAGTTATCCATTTAGCAGTCCATCTTGAAAACGCTATATGGCCAGCGCGTATATTTCACGGACGATACTGCGCTTGATCGTGCTATAGATCCCCCAAAAACTGCGCTTAACGAATTTTTTGAACTGTGCAATCGTGCGGATGCATTTGGTGCCTTCGCACAAACAATGCTCTATTCTGATGTTCCACAATATTTTACATGGGCTCAATCGAAAAAATGCATGCACCGCAAGCAAGGGACACCAGTTGATGCGTGCCCCGGTTTATTTAAATCAAATACTTTGGGTCGTGTATATACAGTCAATCCAAGGGAGATTGAGTGTTTTTATCTACGACTGCTGTTGGTTAATGTCACCGGACCATTGTCATTTCAAGATATACTCAAGGTAGATGGACAACAGTATCCAACGTATAAATATGCATGCCTTGCACTAGGCTTGCTAGAAGACGACAATCAATGGGACAGTATGCTTGCTGAAGCAGCATTAAACTGCACAGGAACACAAATTCGTCTACTATTTGCTATAGTACTGACTACATGTTTCCCGGCCCGAGTGCAAATGTTGTGGGATAATCACAAAGATTCAATGACTGATGACATTTTGTATCGATATCGTACAAGGTACAACGATCTAACGTTATCATTCAGTGATGCAATGTACAATGAATCATTGATTGCTATCGAGGATCTTTGCATTGCTATTGCGAATTTACCAATCAGTCATTTCGGTATGAGCTCACCGAATCGAAGTGCATCTGATTTACTCAACACAGATATGAATCGTGAACTACAGTACAATACTGTGGAAATGGCAGGCATTGTTAGTCGCATTATTCCATTACTAAATGATGAACAAAAAATTATTTACGACCGCATTATGCTGGCAGTTTCTGCAGGACAAGGAGGACTCTTTTTTTTGGATGCACCAGGTGGAACTGGCAAAACGTTCCTTATTTCGCTACTTCTTGCCGAGATACGATCAAAAAATTGCATCGCATTGGCCGTTGCATCTTCTGGCAGTGCAGCAACTTTATTAGATGGAGGCAGAATAGCTCATTCAGCATTTAAGCTGCCTTTGAATATTCAAAATAATCCAGATGCAGTGTGCAACATAAAAAAACAATCGTCTATGGCCACAGTGCTGAAACAATGTAAAATTATTATCAGGGATGAATTATGGCACACAAACATTCTCTTGCGGCATTGGATAGGACATTAAAGGATATAAAAAACAACGATAAACTATTTGGTGGCACTTTGTTACTCCTTTCAGGTGATTTTAGACAAACACTTCCCGTTATTCCACGTTCTACGTACGCTGATGAAATCAACGCTTCCTTAAAATCATCGCGACTATGGCGTAATGTTGAAAAAGTACAACTGACGGTGAACATGCGCGTTCAAATGCTTCAGGATCCATCCGCCGAATCTCTCTCTAAACAACTGTTAGATATTGGCGATGGGAAAGTTGCTGTACATGAAAATACTGGATGCATAAAATTACCGACGGACTTCTGCACAATCATCGACTCGCAAAATACTCTCATAGATCACATATTTCCCGATGTACACACACAATAGGAAAATAATAATTGGCTGGCAGAAAGAGCGATTTTGGCAGCAAAAAATGTGGACGTTAATGGGTTAAATTTAAGGATACAACAGTTATTGCCTGGGAACTTGGTGTCATACAAATCTATCGATACAGTTTGCGATACCAACGAAAATGTGAATTATCCAATTGAGTTTTTAAATTCATTGGATTTGCCAGGCATGCCACCACACCATTTACAATTGAAGGTTGGATCTCCGATCATTCTGCTTCGTAACTTGAACCCACCACGGCTGTGTAATGGTGCACGATTATTCATTAAAAAATTAATGAAAGACGTTGTTGAAGCCATCATTTTGAATGGAAAGTTTCAAGGCGAAAATGTGTTGTTGCCACGAATCCCTATGATTCCTACAGATGTGCCAATTGAGTTCAAACGCATTCAATTCCCAGTTAGATTGACATTTGCTATGACGATCAATAAGTCACAAGGCCAGACATTGTCTGTATGTGGCTTAGATTTGGAAACACCATGCTTTTCCAACGGACAACTATATGTGGCATGTTCTCGCGTGGGAAAACCATCCAGTTTGTTTGTGTTGGCTAAAGACGGACTAACCAAGAACTTTGTACACTCTATTGCGCTGAGAGATTAATCTTTATTTTTTTCAACTGCCATAATTGATAGGAAAAATTATTTTGAATGATTAGATAGCTAGCGAGAATTGTAATTTAAGATATATTTGTTACTTTGAGAAAGATTAATTTATTAACCAAAATAAAGCATACTTTTATTGTCTACAACGCTTTCGATTATAAGTAAATCCCCGCACACTTGTAGTAGATAGTTTTTTTTATTGAACTAAAAAAACGATTCCTAGAAATAATATACATGGCAAAACAACGTTTGCCGGGTCAGCTAATATATATATATATATATATATATATATATATATATATATATATATATATATATATATATATATATATATATATATATATATATATATATATATATATATATATATATATATATATATATATATATATATATATATATATATGTATATATATATATATATATATATATATATATATATATATATACATATATATATATATATATATATATATATATATATATATATATATATATGTATATATATATATATATATATATATATATATATATATATATATATATATATATATATATATATATATATATATATATATATATATATATATATATATATATATATATAAATAAAGTTCATGGATCATAAAACTAAGCTTTTAAACTAATAGTAAATACTTGAATACTAAATGTGACTACCAATAGAATCAATAACAGCTTACAACCTTTTTGGTATAGATGCAATAAGTTTTTGTATATCGTCTTATTCGGGCACCTTTTCCCATTCCTTCCTCATAACTCTTATTAGAAGTGTTTTTATTAGTTGGAACCCGTTTTGCAACTGTTTTTTTAATGTATGCCCATACATTCTCGATGGGATTCAAATCAGGGCTTTGTCGTGGTGTGCCTTTGACTGTATATAGGGAATTATATACCATCCAGGTCCTGCACAAGAGCGATTTGTGCTTAGGCTCATTGTCCTGATACACTTTGAATTTTTACTTTTCGGGATTTTGGGGCCAATGAAGCCAGAATTGTGAACACTATTTTTCAATTCGTTTTGAAAATTGTTTAAGTAACACTTCTTCGTCAGCATATTGGTGAAAATTCTTAATTCGCCAACGCCTTCCATTAAAATCTATTCCCATACCATCACCGATAACTTTCCAAACTCCCTAGTGGGGAACATATTCTTCTGCTGCAGTGCTGTTTGCGGTTTCCGCCAAACTTTTTTGGATCCATCGTGATAGTACAATATAATTTTTGTTTCATCGGAGAAAGTTATATCTCTCCAGTACTCCATTGGCTTAGAAAGAATTGCAATAGCATTCTCTTTTAAACATTCATTGAAGAGAGCAACGGCCTTTAACGAACTATTTTGGTGGAGTATTTATGGGTTTTCAGCACTTTTCACCTATATCATGACAAAGAAGTGGTACTTAAACATTCTTCAAAACGAATTGAAAAAAGTGATCAGAATTTCGTCTTGAATGGCCCACAAAATCCCAAACAGTTAAACTTCAAAGTGTATCAGGACAATGACTCTAAGCACAAATCGCTCTTTTGTGGGACCTGGATGATATATAATTGCATACATACAATCATAGCCACTCCAGCGCAAAACCCTGATATGAACGTAACGAAAATTTATGGGCATACATTAAAAAAACAGTTGCGAATCGGGTTCCAACTAATAAAAACGCTTCTAATAAGAGTTATGAGGAAGGAATTGGAAAAGGCGCCTGAATAACACGATATACAAAAATTATTGTGTCTATCCCAATAAGGTTGCAAGCCGTTATTGATGTTAATAGTAGTCACACTAAGAATTTATTTATATTTACTGTTAGTTTATTAATTTATTTGTATGTTTCTTGAATTTTGCAACAATTAATTGACACTATGAAATGGCTATTGTTTTTTCTTTTGCTGCAGAAACGGATCTTTTTGTAATTACTTAATCAATTTTTTGATGTTTGGGCAAATATTAAAGTTTAATATTTTTTCTTATTAAATATATGCATTTCTTGTTTGAAATCAATATTAAAGTAAAAAATTCATCACATTTTTAATTTTGCAAACAATTAGTTGACAAACTGTATATATATATATATATATATATATATATATATATATAATAATAAGCATGAACAGCGTATCATATGCATGTATTCACACATTCGCATATGTATATATTCATGCCGCAAATTATAGCGTTGTAATATGAAGTGAAAAACTCATTACTGGCTATGAAACGAGTATATGGCAATTCTTACGTGTAAGTGGGTATCTGTGTATATAAAAAAAACTATAAAGAAGTTCTGGAACATATTAAGAAAGATCGTGATTTTATTATATTATATTATTATTATATTATTATATTAGAAATGCTAAGGAACGAGTGTGCGGGACTACATTTTAATAAAGAAGATTGAATAGTCTTGCAGTTAGGTAGACTATATAGAAATACACGTTTAAGTAGAAATTGCGGGGGGGGGGGGGGGGTTGCTATGAAATTTTAAGAAAATATGCATAAGACCCGGGGGCACCTGGAAAGTATGTACGTAGTCGGATACGAGCAGATTACAGGGTGGGGGAGGATATAATCGTTTATGAGTATATACATACCAGGCTATAATTAAATTTAAGTGAGATAATTAGATGCAATGAAAAATTTAAGTGAATTTAAAAAAGATAATTAGGTACCTAGGCCATTATTGACCCTTTGTAATACCGCATTAGACACAGGTACCATCCATTGAAAGATCCAGCCGTTTGGAACTTTTGATGGATCAGTTTATGGAGCTAATACTTTTATTTGAAATATCTGCCCAAGTCTCCAGAAAGTGGTCACCCAGGAAAATGCACCTCCTTCCATGCAACTCGTGCAGAAGTCGTTAGAGGCAATCCCCAGGAAACTAATGGGAGTACCCAGTGGGAAGCCAGCATAGATGCAGACGGGTCTGCTTAGTTATCTCGTCTAAAGATTTGCGGCAGCTCTTGACGGCTTTTGAGGTGATAATAGCCAAATCCAGGAGGAGCAAATCTACTTGGCTGTCAGATAGAATACAAATATCTTGTCCAGACATCTTCTTCTTCTTTAGCCAAGATATTTGGTTAACTCCAGAAACCCGACAACAGCTGGACAGTATAAAGTGAGGAGTCTCTAAATCTGTTATAAAATACGCACTTTCCTTAAAATCCAACAAAGGGTATAATGGAAACTACACATAACACTAGGGCAAAGTCCGAAGTTCTAAATATCATTTCGGAGTATAGTATCACGTGGGCCGTAAAAACCTTTAAACCATTTAAGTCGACGGGACCAGATAGAATCTTCCCAGCTGAATTGCTGAATTCTATAAACTACATTATAGCGATTTTCACTTTGGATGGAAGTCAAAGCAGTATTTATCCCAAAAGAGGGGAAAAGCTGCCATATTAGTCCAAAAGATTTCAGCCTATCAGTCTTTCTTCTTTTCTATAGAAAACTCTAGAGAGATTAATAGAAACATGCATCAGGGAAAAAATAACCTCATCCCAATAGCGATTTCACAATATGCGTACTGTAAAGGTAAATCGACAGAAACAGCCTTGAATTCCTTAGTGACAGTAATTGAGAAATCAATAGAAAACAAAGAATACACATTGGTAGCTTTTCTAGACATTCAGGACGCTTTTAATAATATCCCGCCCAGGTGCACCGACGGAGTTGGGTATCCCCGGGGCGCTGATTGTTTTCATCGAACAAATTCTTATATTCCGGTTTGTGAATTCAGCATTGGGTGCCTCGAGGATGCGAACATCTATCAGCAGGGGCACCCCTCAAGGCGGCGTGCTGTCTCCTCTTTCTTGGGAACTGACAATGAATAAACTGTTAAAGAGCTCAGAGAAGAGAAGAATGCACGTTGTTGCCTATGCGGACGATATTGCAATCTAGGTAAGGTGTAAATTCCCCACTATGCTTTGCGAAGTCATGCAGAGCACATTAAATGACCTAAATCTATGGTCAGAATCTTGTGGTTTAGCCGTAAATGCCAACAAAACAGAGCTGGTACTATTTTGTAGAAAGAATACCAGAGGTAAGGCCCCTAAAGTGAATGGAATTACTGTCTTTTAATGATAAGGCCTGGACTGATTTTGGACAGGAAGCTGAGGATAGAGTAAGAAAAGCAGCAATAGCACTCTAGTCTTGTAGCAAGATAGTAGGGATAAAATGGGGTATGGACCTCCGATCCACTGTTGGATTCGCATTTCTTGACAGCATTGAGGAGGTTTCCCCGTTTAAGCTAACGAATGTGGCTACTTTTCTCAAATTCACAGGATGGTTCAAGGAGGTCCGGTGTTGTAGGGGAAAAAGCTCTAGTGGCCACAATGGGCCTTGAATAGGCCTAAGTGAGTCTTAGGACAGCCATATATCCTAACATAACCTAGCCTAGCCAAGACAGTGCTAGCAATAAAAACCCTAGCAAAGATAGCTTTGTGAGGTGGGAGGAAGTGTTGGATGTTACATATCTTTTTAAAATAAGGGTGGAAAAATGGAGAGTATCCAAAGAAAGATTTTTTTATTTGATCACTCGTGGATACTATTTGAAAGAAATATTCGAGCAGAGGCACCTCAACCATATCGTAATCTAATATAGACCAACTGGCAGCGGGTTCCCAGCATAGTCCGTAAGAGTATGGGTAGGGCACCTAACACCGAAATTGTCTCGGCGGATGAGGTGGAAATAAATATAAGACGGTAAAAGGGCGCGATGGCATCAGCTTTCGGAACCAGTTGTCCGATTAAATATTCAAACCAAATATTTTCGCCATGGTGGAATTATGAACTTTCATGTCACATGACAATAAAGGGTGGAGAGCCTTCTACTCCTCTATCAAAACTGCCAAGGAGTCAGCAAGACTATGTAAGATTTTGTCCAGGTCTAGGCTATTCGAGAGAGGAATACAACTGCTCCTAGACACGCATATTCCGGGGTTCACGGATGATTGGTTTAACACTTAGCACACCAAAAGGTTGCGATCAGGGGGCTATACCGATATAATCACAAACGAGAAGTTGGCATGGGCCATTATTTAATTGTCTGTGATAATTAGCTTGTGTAGAAAAATACAATTTCTCATCCGTAAGTAGTTCTCAATACTGCATCCAAGAACACTTGTCTTCCAGGAAGTTATATATACATGTTCAAACCTACGTAATCCATAGACATATCGTGTGGCATAGTTAAATACAACTTGTATTTTATGTAGAGAGTTTGAATCCAACTTACTATATAGAAGCTCTGAATAACAAATTATCGGTACAATCAGCTGCTTAACCAACATTCTCCACCATTCTCAACCAACTTCGAGATTGGTAAAACATAGGACTTTAAGGGATTTAGGAAAAGTCCATTTCTTTTTGACCAATCCAATATATAATTTAGATCTTCAATCATTCTAAGACTCAAGTCATCAATAAACTCCATGAGCCGAGAAAGATAAATCTGTAGATCATCTGGATATGCATGTATATTTACGTATTTACTCGCCAAGAAAATGTCATTTGTAAATATAGTTAATAGGAGTAGGCCAAGAATCGATCCCTGTGGAACACCCGAAAAAACATTTCTATAATTAGAATACATATTGGCTAACTTTACTCGCTGAATTCTCATTGTTAAATAACTATGTATAAGACCAACTGCACTGTCACAAAACCCATAGTACCGCTTTATTTTGAAACAGAGCAAAGAATGATTAACGCTATCAAAAGCTTTAGAGAAATACAGGAGATATAGAAAAGTAACACGACTTTGATGATACATTAACCGAACATCATCCATAACCTTAAGCATAGCAGTCGCACAACTGTACCCGGATCTAAAACCAGACTGCAATGGAGAGAAAAGATTGTTTTGATGAAAGTAATCAGAAATTTGCTCAGCCGTAAGTGATTCACAAACTTTTGATAGAGAAGGTAAAATACTAATAGGTCTAAGATCACCTGGCTCCAAAGCAGAGAATTTCTTAGCTCCTGGCATAACGATACTAACCTCTCAAACACTAGGAAAGCACGGAGTCGTAAAGCAATGATTAATTATGTGGGGTAATGGACTAAGAATAAATGGTAATATAATCTTAAGAAACTTAACCGGCGAGCCATCCTCACCAATTGCATTTGACTTAACCCTCATCAGATATCGCCCAACATCAGCCTCGCAGACAGAGCAGAACTGAAATCTAGACGTGGCGGAACTAAACATTCCAAGAGCAGGCGGAGAAAGCGAGCCACATGATCCCGGGGAAACATAGGCTAGGATCCAACTTGCAGACTCTACTATTACTACTACGCACTCCAAGGTTCCTCAAATTCCTCCAAAGTAGCTTAGTAGGAAGGAGAACTTTTCAACTTAAAATTGTAAAAATTTATTTTGGATTGAAGAACAATAAATAGAGTTTTATTTCTGAACGACCTCATTATCATTTAATTTTTTTTTCAGTTGGGCGCCATATTGTTACCTACACGCTTAGAGGATTATGACTGGTATTCAGTTGTGACTCAGCTGTTCCCAGCCCAGATCACGCAAGTATCCTACTTCTAAACATTATTAATTTTTCTTTCAGGAACTTGAACGCAAAAACGTGCTTTGAACGTTTGAGTTCGATTAGATTCCATTGCCTAATGTAACATGGGGTGTAAGCTGAAGAGGTATAATTGAGTTATAAATTATAACCATTTTATTTCATAATTAAATTTTAACTGAAAGTTGTGTATAAAATGGAGTTTATACAGTGATATATTCTGTCCTTTTACACAAAAACAAACGCTCCCGCTAGTGTATCCGGTTTCGTGGCACATAAGTAGCACCCAGTGTACCTTAATGTAAGATAGAAATGCATTAAAGCACATATGTACAGGAATATACAAAGACTTTTTTTTCTCATTTAACTCAGGACCGCTTGTATCTCGTGGAATTCGTTATAAAAGCGTTCTATAGAAGATATTGAAATCTCTTCGTAATGAAGTCTCATTTTTAAGTATATCAAGGTCTCGTTCGCTGGCCCTTGGACTTTTTTTCGACTTGCTCGCAATAATATCATGGTATATGGAATTTCATCTATCCAACTGATACAGCAGAATTATCCCAATATTTTTAATAAATTCGTTGACAGTTTTCGTAATGCCATCCAATTGAGAATTGAATCTTTGATTTCGTCCGGCATTGAATCGAAGAATTTAGTGAGATTTGATTTGATATTTCCATGGAGGACAAGATATTGATTGTAGAAAATTTTGGAATCTTGTGAGGTACCTTAATGTCTTCTTTCATGTGTTGGTGGGTTAAGCATGTGAAATTCATTTGAACGAAACGAATTCCCGGTTTGCGTTGGTACGTCTCAATTAATCAAATGGCTTTTGTCATATACATATTACACATACATGTTCACACATACATGTAAACATACCTATGTATAAGTTCATGTACTTTCCTACGTTATAACGATATATAATAAACCCAAGTTGGCGTTAACAACTCGTTCTATTCAAGTTATTCCACACATTTTTGAAAACTGCAAAAGTAACGGCGTCCGAAGCATTGGCAATTGACCACAGTGCTTTCTTGATGTTCAATGCCATCTTAAATTTTTCTCTGTTGCTTGACGTGACTAGTTTTTGCACGACAGTTTTGCGATAATGGCACTTAAAGCTCCATATTGCACCCTAATCCATCGGTTGGATCAAAGGCGTACAATTCGGTGGTAAATATTTCACAATAACGTTTTCAGCCATAAAATCCTGTACGTTTGGATGTGCCGGGCAGTTGTCCAATAGCAGAAGGATTGTACTGTCATCTTTTAAACCGATTTTCTTAAAATGCTCTCTCACTTCTGGTACAAAATTATTGTTAAACCATTCTAAAAATATTTGCTTTGTATTGGCCTTATAAATTACGGGAAGCTTATGGACATTTTTTACGGCTCTTGGACGAGCACTTTTTCCAATAACTATCGCTTTGTTTTTGGGTGTACCAGCAGCATTAGCGCAAACTAATGTGGTTAGTCTCTCCTTTGATACCTTATATCTATCTATGAAATTTTCATTATGGCAAGCCAAACTGCTCTCAGGCAAACACTTCCAAAAGAGTCAGGTTTCATCTCCATTGTAAATTTGCTCATTAGAGAGTTTTTCCTTTGATATGAATTCATTTAATTCTTCGATAAACATTGTGGCAGCTACATAATCAGCTGATGATTTTTCTCCTTCAGTCTTAAGCTTCTGAATTCCGTGTCGCTTTTTAAAATTTTGTAACCAGCCGTGAGAATATACACACTCTGAATTTAAATTTAATTTTGAGTGGAATATTTTAGCCTTTTCCATTATCATAAGTCCAGAAATTGGAGTTCCTTTAAATCGCTCTTGCCGGAATCATTCATAAACAGCGAAATCCACTTTTGGTTCTTCAGCAGTCTTTTGTTTGTATCCCCACGCTGTATTTTTGTGATAGAATTTTAACACTCACATTGTTTTTTGAATGCTCAGTAATTATCTTAATTTTGTCTTCAATAGTTAATACTTTTTTTGTCTTTTTACCGCTGATAAGGATGCCATTATAAAAATAAACACTAACAATCCGAACTTCTTAAATTTCTAAATTAAACTAAATTAAATACCAAAGAGTAACAAGAGATGGGGACCGTTGCACCAACTAAAGCAAGTGTGTATATACACGTGTTACTGATGATATGCAAACAAGGGAATTTCCCTTCTTCGTTTTTTCATATTGTGTTTGATTGTTCAAAAATAACCGAAAAAAAATTCGTATTATCCCGGATAATAGAGGTAATCACGGTTAATAGATGCAAAAAAAAAATGTTGAATTTTCTTTTTCTTTCACGGGTAATTGATGTTACCGGTTAATCGAATCACGGATAATCGAGATTCACCTGTATATCATTTTTTAATTATTTATTCACATAACTTAGAATAAAGTTTCTTAATAATATTACATTTTTTTCTGCACATATACAACAATTTTTTGAATTTTTAATGATTTTCTTATGATATTTACAAGTATCTATATTAATATCTGCTTCATATAAAATTTTCATATTTGGACAATTCAAGTCATCTAAATTATATATAAGATTAATTTTATCACCAATCATATCTTTAACCCATTTCGATTTTTCATAACCTTTCACATATACGAGCACAATGAAGTTTGATTCTTGCCTTTCTAAATAATCCTCCAAATTATGTAACATTGAATCACCATCGTTCCATTGTAATCTGCGATGATTATTATATAACCAATTATTTGTAGTTTTTTCCTTTGATGTTAATCTATCAAATTCAAATGGTGATCGAATCACAAAAGTTTTAATTATTGAATTTAAACCGGATATACTTATTTCTTTTGGTACAAAGGTATTTTAATTAATATAAAAACCTTGTACATCTACAACTATTATTTTATAATTACTCATGTTTGTACTCTCTCAATACTTTAATGTGTAAGTATGTAATTGACCCTCTTATTTTTTTTAGTTTTGAATATTCAAATCACACAAAACCTCCTAAACAAAGTAATGATTGCAACAATTTAAGTGGAACAATGTAATTGCAAGAAAATTATTTAAAATGCATATACCTGAACCAATAATCAGAATTAATAAATATGCATATACTTGAACAATTAAAACGAGATTATAATTACTAAATATGCATATACTTGAACTAATGAATATGCATAAAATTGAACAATTAAAACGAGTACACAATTAATAAAATTACATAGTTTTGTCATATTACTCACCTTTCACTCAATTTAAAAGTGAAGTGAATTATCTCAGTAAGATGAGATCTGTGCACAGAGAAAAAAAATAATGTTTTCACATTAAATCCTATAAAGTATGGGATCAATTTCAATAGCCAAGTTACTTTGCCACGAAATTTTAGCAATGGAAAACCGAATTTATTTTGATCATAACAAATTTGTTATATATTTAAAAGAAACATTTTTAAGTGATCCGGTTGATCTTCGTAACGAAATGAAAGAAAAATGGCAACATCCGCTATTCTTAGAGAGCCTACAAGAATGTGTTGAAATTGATATAAAAGATTATTTAGAGTTTCTTGATATATATCTCCCTCCAGAAAATATGAAACCGAAATTTGAATTTAAATTGCTAATATTTGATAGACTTAAATGTTATGCTCTACTTGAAATTGAAGTAAAACAAATGATGAAGTTTCATGAAACATATAGCATACTCGTATGTCACTCAAATTCTCATGCAATGGTGAAAATATCATCAATTAAAGTTTACATTTATAAACAAATTGGAAGACTCATACAAAGAAATACAAGGTAAAAATTTTTTTCTTTAAAAATATATAGTTTTTGAAATAAAAATTTTTTTTCTTTTCATATGGAACTTGAATGAGCATAATAAGAGAAAAAATTATTTATTTATTTATTTATTAATAATCTAATTACAATTAAAATTATAATTAAACAAAAGCACTAGCTGCCAGGGCTATCGGCTTATGTTAACATTTATATTTTACTGATTAGGTTAATTAGAGAAAAATATTGGAAAATTATTTTGACGTTGGATTCTGACGGAATAGCAAGAAACTCAGTTCGATTATTATCATGGAAAATGGAGTCCCGGATTGATGATAGTGATGAAAATTGAGTAAGGATGTGGGAAATAGTTAGTGGATAGCTATTGCAAAAGTGACATAATGGTTGCAGCACTTTAGTTATAATATGCAGATGTGTAATTTTAGTGTGACCTAGCCTCAATCGGATGAAGCATTTACAGATACTAGTTGTAGATGTAGCGGGAAGGTTTATGTTGTTGCAGTGGGGGTTGACGGTTTTGTATGGGTGGCTGTAATTTTCCCAATCTTGCTTGATATTACGAAGAATTTGGGAACAGGCCATTTTGCTCGTGGATTTATTGGAGAGTGCCATATAAGTGTGCAAAGGTAACTTAGCTGCAAACTTCGCAGAGGCGTCAGCTTGTTCGTTCCCGAGAATTCCCACGTGACCAGGAACCCACATTAGCTTCACTTTATTGCTCATTTTGATCAGAAATTGCTGTAGTAAATTTATTAAGTTAATCTTATTATCAATGTTTTTTGATGCCGTAAAGATTGATAGGCTGTCTGTACATATAATAAACTTTCCTTTTTTACTTTTTACAACATGTAAATATGATAGAAGCATTTGCAACTCTGCATCGAAAATTGAAGCGAATGGAGGAAGCAGACCATTAGATAGCGTATTGCTATCTGAATCAACAACTGCAAAGTTGACAGCGTTTTCAATTTTGGATCCATCGGCGAAAAGAAATTTCCAGTTTTGTTGTTTAAAAGGCTCGATGGTATCTAGATATATTTGCCGATAAACATTGCTTGAAGTATTTTCCTTTCTAAATTTGGTCATTTGGTTGATAAAAGATTTGTTGGCCAGTAACCATGGTGGGAATTTGGGTTTCGGAGATAGCACTGATTTAATTTGAAGCCCAAGTTCATTTGACTTATTTAAAATATTTGCTATAGCAGATGTCATTAACAGTGGGCGTTTCCGTGCTTTTAACAAGTGAATTTCTTTGAAGAGAATTTCCGGAGGATTGTAGCAAATTGTAGGGATAAGGCGACAACTAAGATACTGATATCTATCTTCCAGTGAGAAAAATCCGCCTTCAGCAAGTATATTCCTAGTTGAAGTTGTTTTGAATGCTCTAAGACTGGAACGTATAGCTGCGTGGAGCTTTTAACTTATCCATATTCGATTTGGCGCATTTTCCGTATATTTGCAATCCGTAGTCAATTTTAGATAATATGGTTAATTTAGTTATGTTTAATAAAGTGTTAGTGTGTACATGGCTTTTAATAGAGGCTAAATATTTAACAATATTTACTCTGGCAGCTAAGTTGTTCCTTAAACTAATACAATGGTATTTAAAACTATTTTTATTCTCAAAAACTAAACCTAGAATCTTAAGGTAATTTATACTTTTAATTGAATTGTTATTAAAAGAGATATTAACGTTATTGCAATTTATTTTGCGGCAAATATGTAGTTAGTTTTTTAGTTAGTTTTTTTCAAATTATATTTTAGCTCCTGATTGATTAGACCAATTGCTAATTGATTTCAGTACATCTGAAAAGATTTTCTCTATTTCATTCGTGCTCTTTGTGTTGCAAATAATATACAAGTCATCTGCATAAAGGCAATGCAATACATTTTTGTGCAGTTTTAAGATATCACTTTTCCTTTTCAAAGTCAAATGATAATATAGAAATATGATTTTTGGTGGAACTGGCTTTACAAGTTAAATGATCGATGTATAATAAGACCAGGCTTAAATCCAACTTGGGATATATTCAGTGAATTTGTGGAAGTGAGAAACCACATTAGTCTTTTGGAAACCATTTTCTCCAACAGCTTACCTATACAAGGTAATAAAGAAGTAGGTCTATAACTGGAAATCTGGTCAACAGTTTTTAATGGCTTTTTAATTGGTATGATTATTGCTGTTTTAAGGCTTTGAGGAATTGTTCCAGATTTAAATATATTGTTGTAGAGAGCAAGAATTCTTTCTTTAAGTACCGGTGGACAATAACGCAACATCTGATAAGTTATCTTATCAAACCCTGGCGAAGATCCTTTTACATGATTCTGGACAGCTGAAAATTCATTGACGCTAAAATCTACCTCAAGAAATTTCGCTTTGTTACTGCCGCACGTGGGGGTTTCTGCTGCAAAGACAACACGTTTTTGTTGTCTGAATTGAGTTGGAAATTCGGAGTTTTGTGAACATTGAGAATAATATTCGGCAAATTTGGAAGAAATTAGTAGAGGGTCCGAAATAGTTGAAAGGTTGTGTTGAATTGATTTTATGGATAATGAAGTGTATTTACCAGTCAATAATCTTATATTATGCCAAATGATTGCTCTGGGAGTATTTGGATTAAGTCTTTCGGTAAATTTAGCAAATGAATTTCTTTTTGATTTCCTGTTTTCTTTGTTAAACAATGCATTCTTTTTTCTGTATTCTATGAGATGAGTAACTGAATTTGATTTTCGGAATTTATACCAAGCTGTTTGCTTCTCCTTTCGAAGCAAATTTAGTTCGGCAGACCACCAAGGAACACTTTGTCGAGCTTTCCTTGATTTACAAAGGGGGGTTGAATTATTTGCTGCAGACGAATTAATTTTTGTATTAAGGCGGCCTCTCTGTTTACATTTTGGGAAGCGGGATATTTAGCTTCAAGAAATAGTATTTCATTATGAAATTTGTCCCAGTTTGCTCGGTTACAGTTGAATTCGACCGGTGAGGAAGTTATTGGGTCACTGTGGTTAGAGAATTTAAATGAAGTTAAAATCGGAAAATGGTCACTATTATGGAGGTCGTTCAATATCATCCAGTTAGCGAGCAGCATTAACTGGGGAGAACATAAAGTTAGGTCCACATTTGTGAGACTGCCATGTGTGGAAAAGTGTGTAGGAGATCCATCATTGAGAATGACCATGTCGGATGATAGGACAAAATCTTCTGTGATTTGTCCTCTTAAATTGTGACTAGGGGAACCCCAAAGTGGACTCCAACCATTTAGATCGCCTAGAAGTATAATAGGGGTATTAATATTGGATATAAGTTTAATAAGGTCGCTACAATTAATGGATTGACAAGGGGGAATATATATAGAGAAAAACAGTAATTGGGAAATTTATATTTATTTCAATAGCCACAAAAATTAGGTTGGATTGAATTTGAATAAGTTTGTGAGGAATGCTATGATGCACGAGAATACTAGCACCTTGTTTCGAAGTGCTATTACATGGAAGATTGTAAAAATAACTTTGATATTGTTTGGGAGAAAATACAGTACCATTAAACTGAATGTGGGTTTCTTGAAGGCATAGGATGTGTGGTTTGTATGTATTTTATAGTATTTCTAAATCTATATAATTGTTGTGGTAGCCTTTCATATTCCACTGTAGAATATTAAGCTCCATTGAATTAGCGATTAATAATCTGTACTTTGTAGCTTTTTAAGAAATATAAATAAATAAATAAAGAGATTATTTTATATGGAAGGTGTATTTTGTTTAATATGGCAATACCTTGTTTATTGAAGTCAATAAACGGTAGGTTGTGAAAGAGAGAGATTGATAATAATTGAATATCATTGTAATTGTTTAACAAACAATTTATATTCCAATGCAGTATTGTTACCATATCAGAAAAATATTCGTTAAAAACTGTAAGTGAAAGACTGACGGGTGGGAAAACTAAAGAAAGAGAAAGGAGAGCGCTTACAACCAGAATGAGTAGTCAGCATGGCTGAGTATCGCCTGTCGAAAAATAACTGAAATTAGTTTTGCGCTCCTTTACTCTTCTTTTTTTACTAAACTGTGTGGAGAGATCTATGTTGGTACGAGAATGTTCTAGTTCTTTGGAGAAAGGTAGGAAAGAGGAAGTTTCAATATTTTGTTTTTTAACAAGACGGGAAATAGCTGTGGTAGAATTATTGTGGTTAGTGTTGTTGTTGGTGATGTTTGCTCGGTGTGTTGATGATTATTTTTGTTGTTGGCAGAAGAGGAATGGGTGTTAACTATAGAAGTAGGTGAGTTTGGAATGTATGGAGTGTTTTTTCCGCTATTTTCTTTTGGTGTATTATTTGTAGAATTGATATTTGAATTGCTGTTGTCAACGGAGATTTGTTCCATATGGTAATTGTTTGAACTTGAAATGTTGTTGGTATTGTGTTGCTGATTACTAGTTCAGTTTTTTGTTATATTGGAAAAGGAGAGAGAAGACTCATTGAGAGCAGGAGGTATATGCATTCTATGAATCTTGATTGCTTCATGCATGCTACATTTCTTGTCTGTTTTTGTTCTCTTCATTTGGACGAATTTCGGGCATGATCTGTTGGAGGCAGAGTGGCTACCTGAACAATTTGCACAAAGCGTACGTGACCATGGTGATGGGGTATGAGGTGGGAGTGCACAAGAATCACATACTGGTGTTTTATTGCAGGGTTTTGCTGTGTGCCCAATAATTTGACAACTTCTACATCTGATTGGGTTTGGATAATATGGCCTGACTTTAGTAGTGTACCATGAGACTTCTACTTTTTCTGGTAAATGGAAGAAGTCGAATGTGAGCAATACAACACCACTAGCAACTGTGTGACCATCAATATGTTTGAGAAATTTGTATGCTGAAATGACAGCCTGGTCACTGAGATTCTCAACAATTTCTATCTCAGGTATATCATTGAGGCAAGGTGCATAAATGGTGCCCTTGGAATGGTTGAGGTTGTGGTGCAATTCGATTTTTACATCGCAAACTCCAATTAATTTTGTTGTTGAAAGGAATTTTTTTGCAATTAAATTGTTTTTAACAAATAGCAAGAGGCTACCGTCTCTTAAGTTTGGTATTTCTATTTTTTCGGTGGATATATTCTTTAAAGGCTTGTGGACGGCGAAGCAGGAATACTTGTTGAGGGGTTTGTTCAAATTTATTGCGCTGGCCACAAGGTATTTAGGATTATCTTTTTTTATTGCCGGTAAAGATGGGAATATTTCTTTAGTTATGGACTCCGTCGTTTTTTCCGTTTTGCTTTGGGACTTGGAGATAACAGAGCAAACCGGTTATCTCCAAGAGTGGGTCCCTCACGGGACATATTGGCTCCTTTTTTATACAAAAAAAAAACAGAGTGATGCGCTTTTCTTCGGATTAGAACGATAAAATATATTTTACAAAACACGTGGGAGAAAAGGAGAAAACACGCGAAGAGAACGCTAAGAGAACGAGAAAAAAAATTACCGATACCACTATAGAGCACAACCGTACGCGATGAGTGTCAGTCGATGACTGAAGAGAAAAAATACTTTATATGATGTAAGCAAAAAAATTTCTCATTCTCTATTTTCTTTTTTTCCTAAAATAACATTGACTTTTCAGAACACAAAACCTCCAAAACAAAAAAATTATTGCAACAATGTAAGTGCAACAATGTAGTTGCTAGAAAAATTATTTAAAATGCACATACGAGATCAGAATTAATAATTATGCATATAATTGAAGAATTAAAACGAGATTAGAAATAATAAAATTGCAATTTTTTAAATCATATTACACACCTTGAATAAAATGTTCTTTTATTCAAACTTACTACCGACTATTAAAAATAATGTTCCACATTTTCATATAAAATACTGGGGAGAATTATATTTCGATTAATATTGTAAAATAACAACAATAAAAAGTCACACGAAATGGATTGACAGACTTTATTGGAATATCTCATTACTGCCAGAGCCTTTCTAGAACAGTTCCGACAGGTGTGTTGGGATGAACCCGACATCCAAGCTCAAATGGAAGAGCTAATCTTTAACAACGAGAAGGATTTAAATATCTAGCTCCGGAACGAAATTGAAGCGCTGGCAGACAATTTAAATGAATATTGTCAAGATCACAATTTTGAGGTAACTTTTTTTCCTTATCTAATTTCTTTATATATTTTCTGTTTACTTATTATTATTATTTATTAATCTTTTTTCTCTTTTTTAACAGGTGATACATCTAGAATAATATATTTCGATTTAGATAATAATTAGAATTTAATAATTATAATTAGAATTATAGGATACTTATAATTAGAATTTTAGGATACTTATTATTAGAATTAAAGAAAATATTAAATAAATAAATAATTAAAATAAATAAATAAATAATTCAAACAAAACAAAATCTTTTTACTCTATTTCATCATACCTACATCATACCTACATCATACCTACATACATACCTACATATATACATATAATGCAAAACACACGGCGAACTTAACTTCTATTTGACACAGATGCTTAGTGGCCACGGGTGCTTCAAGGAATACTTGCACAAATACAAATACGATGTTGACCCGTTTTGTCCAAGTTGCCCGGGAGAGCAGGAAAGCGCGCAGCATATACTTTTTCATTGCCCGCGATTTAACGAGAACAGAAACAACTTGAGCGCTATCTTAGGAGAACAACCAGCAGTGGCTAATCTGGTAGCGCATATGTGTGAAACCGAGACTAAATGGGAGGCAGTTTGTTCTACAGTATCCATTATGATGATAACTCTGTGGAACACTGAACGCGCCCGAACAGCAGCACGCCTAAGCCAGCGCAGTGCTGAGGAAAACCTTAATAGGGATGTTTCAACAAGTAGGACTGAAAATGGACAGACCTAAGACTGACGATTTAGCGGTAACGCTCGTAACGGCCTCTCGACGTATTACCTAACGGTGAGGTCCCGAGAGGATAATCCGTCCGGACATCGGGGTGATTTTAGTGGGTTAAGGCCCCACATTACAAGGGTTTTTGACTCCTTTACACCTCGTAAAAAAAAAACATATAATGCAAAAATAAAAAACATTCACACAAAACATATATACAACACACCACTTGCCATATTTTCAAACCACACACACAGACACATCACCCAACAGGTACGTGTCTAAAAACTTATATTTTACTTGCAGATCTAATTTAGTTGTTTATTAGTGCCAGTTGCGGCACTAAAAAAATATTTTTGCACTACCGAATCCCGAATCCTTTAACTTAAATATATATATATATATACGAGGTGTGATCAAAAAAGAACCGTTATTGTGTGATCAAAAAATAAAGTATTTATTTATTCATCAACAACTATCTTGTCCCCTTTAAAGTAATTCCCCTCAGATATAACACACTTATACCAGCATTTTTTTCAATCTTCGAAACACTTCTGAAACGCTTTTTTTGGTATCGCCTACAGCTCCTGTTTCGATTTTTCATTTATCTCCTCAATCGTAGCAAAAAGCTTTCCTTTCATCGGTGTCTTCAGTTTTGGAAAGAGGAAAAAGTCAGCGGGGGCCAAGTCCGGTGAATACGGTGGTTGAGGCATGATAACGGTTTTGTTTTTGGCCAAAAACAGCTCCTGAGCGATGTCCATGCGACGTTGTTTTTGCTCAAAATTTAGCAATTTTGGAACAATCTTCGCTGCCGCACGTTTCGAGCCTAAAACATCCGTAAAAATTGCTTGGCATGAGCCGAATGATATGCCAACATCATCAGCAACCTCTCTGATAGTCCAGATTTAGCTCCTAGTGACTTTTTCCTGTTTCAAAACTTGAAAAAATGGCTCGCAGGAAAAAGATTCATTCAGTGATAACCGAAACTAATGCGGATTTTGAGGGGTTCCCGAAATCGTATTATTCAGATGGTATAAAAAAGTTGGAATATCGTCTTACTAAGTGTGTCGAAGTAAAAAGAGACTATGTTGAGAAATAAATGGTTTTTGAAAAAAAAAAATATTTTTTTCCTACCTCAATATCAATCCGCCCTATATATATATATATATATATATATATATATATATATATATATATATATATATATATATATATATATATATATATATATATATATATATATATATATATATATATATATATATATATATATATATATATATATATATATATATATATATATATTTATATATATATATATATATATATATATATTTATCTATTTATTTTTATTAATATATTTTATATTTAATGGGCTACTATACTTATTACAAAGGCGAATACACCTACTAATAAGTTCATTTGAGTCAAAATTAGATTTATAAAATTCATCAACTAAAAATTTGTTGTTTCTAAGAATTCCAGGAGCTTCATACAATGCAATATGATTTGATAGCTGTATACATTAAATTTTACCTGCTAATATGTTACACAACAAACAACTCAAACACAAACAAAAAACACAAACAAAATGAAGTTTACAATTCTCCTATCTTTCAAAAATTGAAGACCTAAAAGCTTCCGTCTACTATCGTAAGAAGATCCTTCCGGCCAATACTTTTTTTTTGCGCGTATCTTGTTATATTCTTTTGGACTCTTTCGATGTGAATTGAAGGGCTCCAAATAAGTCCATTATGCTCTGAACTAGCGAGATATAAAGTGCCTTTACTGGGTCTTTGAAAGTTTGAGAATTTCTTTTAATAAAGCCAAGCATGGATTATGACTTCGAGACCATATAATCGTAATGAGAGTTGAAACTAAAATTTGAGATAAAGATGACACCCAAGACTTTCATATCTTTTCAACGTCCCAGCACACAATTATTCAGTCTATATTCTTAAAAAGTAGAGTTTGTTGATTTGGTGCAAGTAACTTCACAACAATTATTGATGTTAAACTTCAAATTGTTCGATTCGCACTATCCATGAAAAGTTGATGAGTCATCTGCTAACTTATAACAATCTGATAGCTGTGAAATTTCAAGAAACACCTTAACGTCATCAGCGATCATTACACATTTTGAAAATTTATAACAATGGGATAAATTATTTATGAAAACACACCAGACAAGGCGTCTATAGCAATGTCAGAGAAAATAGCACCGATCTTAACGAATAATTTTCTATTGGTTAGGAAACTATTCAAGAATTTTATCAGATTACCTGATAAGCCAAATTTTTTCAATATTGTAAGAATAATGCTGTGATGAACCTTATCAAATACTTTTGCAATGACTACGTTGTCTGTGCCCCAACCTTCAACTCGGATCGAATGGTAATGTTGAGGTCGACGACATCAACATTATTATTCAAAAATATCTTGCACCAGCAATAAAGTAAATGAAATAAAAACCACTTACACCGCAAATCCGAAATGAAAGATTATTGCTTTGCTGGAAATTATACACTTTAAAGAAACAATAAACAAATAAGTCAATAGCCTCAGCACATGGAGGGTCAACGTAGTTGAACGTTTCCGCTGCTTGTGCTTAGAAAGCATTTTTATATGAACAGAAATAAATGTATTTGAAAAATATAGTTAGTCTTAAGAACACACTCGATAGACAAGGTTTAATAAATCAAATCTTAGAATTAAAAAACTGAAGTTTTAATTGAGATCGATTTAAGATCCAAAGATCATATATCACGTATCTGGCGCAGTCAACGGAGAACCTAATTTTTCCAGCTAAAGCTAGAAAAATATAATAATAACTGCCATAAAAGACTTTGGCGGTATTACTGAGCTTTTCAGACTAAATAAAGCAGACTAAATAAAGTGAATTAAATACAGTGAATCAAATAAGGTGTGGCATTAGTGGCGTTAAATACCTTTTTTTCACAAAACTACCTCTACGGTATTCGTCAACAATTATAAGAAGGCAGAGAATTTTCGATAACAACCGGGGTTTGAACATGGAGCATGAACAAGTCATCAGAAGACAAGAGGAGATGACTAACCAACTGCAACAGCAGCTGGAACAAATGCAAACACAGTTGCAGCAACAACAACAACTATTGCAACCAGAACAACAACAAGAACGACATTCGGAGACGTAATAAAAAAGTTAAGGGACCTTTAGAGTAAGTAATTTGAGAGAATTATTGGAATACGCTAGGCAGGCAAAATTTGAGATGAATCAAATATAAAGCTATGACGAGGATAAACCCCAGTGATATAGGCCAGAATTTGTAGATAGGGATATAGTCAGTATTGTCATTGACAAAATCCATTTACCCGTTAGATCACATTCCGACAAACAATGTACATTAAATGAATTAGCTACAAAATATTCGCTGATAGAAGCATTAGACAATTATAGAATCAGCCATGAAAAATATAGAAAAAATAATTTAAAACAATTTAATACTAACTCATATCAACGAAGGAACATTAAAGTAACATGAGCCAAATTCAAAAATATAAGAACGTTAACAATATTAACCAAAAAAGATTAACAAATACTACCCAAACCAATAACTTTAGAAAGGGCGAAAACCAACCACACCAATACCAATTTACCAGAAGTGGTCAGAGCCGTAGGAAAATAGCTCAGGTCAGACACGAAACTCACACAGGAGCGTCGATACGCAAAGACCAATCACAACCAACGACCCTGTATACATAGAGGTAGATACCATTGAAAAAAATACGGATGGTGAGGTAAATTTTTTAGCATTGCCTTAAGAGCGGCACTATCGATAGTGACTGTTTCCATTGGCAAGCAAAATATAAGATGCTTGGTTGACATAGGATCAACAATCAGCATTCTAAATCACGATTCTTTAAAAGAAAACTACCCACTAACAGTACTAATAAAACCATGTTACTATAAAACCCTTAACGGGCTCAAGGAAGTAAAATAGGCAGTTACGACCCCATTTCCGCTGGAGTCTCACTGCGAAGGAACGCTTCAGTGGAAGGTCATACATTTTTCCAACAAAAATTTTTCTGGCATAATTGGGCAAAATTTTCTAACGGCATTAAAAGTGAAAATAAACAATGAACAAAAGTTTGGTGAAATATTGGGTAATAAACTGTATTTCGAAGAATACGAATACCCGGAATATATGCACCATATATGCACACTGCAATCTAAAGAAGGCAGTAGTATCCACTAACACTTTAATTTGAGCCATATGAATCATGAAAGAAAAACTTCAGACCTTATGTGTTTGGCAGGGAATTTGACCTCGAAAGTGACCATCATCCACTTAAGTGGTTGATGACAAAGTGTTCAGGAAAGGATATAAGTCCAAGGCTTCAGCGATGGTTAATAGATTTAGCGGTATACAACTTTCCACTAAATTATATTAAAGACAAAAACAACTATATAGCAGATTTCTTGAGCAGAATTCAGGACGACGAGATAAATCTTGGGCATGAAGAAACTCATGGCGGAGAGACGCAGGAAACACAGACTGTAAACCCACAGGGAGAAGACATAAATCAGAACATACCTGCTACAGAGGAGAACGATAATGACTCAATAGAGGTACAAACAGTTCATTCCCAGGAGGAGGACGTGGGATACAGCATACCAAATCCTGGAGACAGTTGTCAATAGATTTAAAACACAAATTGTTTTTGTCGAAGAAAAGGAAAACCCGATAACAATATCTTTTGGAAAGAAACGAATTTTCATAGAAAAAAGAGACTTAAATAACAACCAGGCCCTAAACATCTTATGTAGGGAAATAGTAAAAGGTAAGGTAGGAATATACCCACACCTTGACGATCACGAATACTACAAACTCCAAAAAATAATAGAAACCGAATACAGAACGAACGCTAACATCAAATTTGTAAAATGCACTAACTTTGCGAACGACATTGAAAGCCAGGACGAACTGGACAAACAAATTGCACTCTTTCATAAAAACGCAAGCGGCCATTGTGGCATTGTGGCCGCTTACGAGAAGTTGAAGAAGAAAATTTACAATCCAACGCTTAAAACTAGCATACATAGGATAATAAAGAATTGCCATATATGTTCGGTCGGCAAGTATGATCGACATCCCATAAAAAACAGATTCGCAAACACCGAGACTCCAAAGACAACGAACGAGATTGTCCATATTGATACTTATGTTAATAGTAAACAATCCTTTATAGTATTTAGCGACAAATTCTCAAAGCACGTAGTTTGGCTTCCACTTCCTGATAGAAATAATACGACAATAGTGGACCATATTCAACAATTTCTAGCGATAAAAGGCAATGTTAAGTAATCCGTTTTCGACAACGAATTCAATTCCACAAACGTACGGGAATTCTTAGAAGGAGAAGGCATAGAATATCATGCCACAAAGCCAAATAGTCACACGGGAAATAGTGATGTGGAAAGGCTCAATGACACTTTAACAGAGAAAATAAGAACCCTTAATATAGAGAATAAAATACCTATAATGTCCCAGATGAACAAGGCAGAAAGATTCTACAACGATACATTCCATAGCACAATTAAATGCACAGCGTCAGAAGTCCAAAACCACCTAGTGAAACATGAACCTATCCTCAACAGGTTAATTAAACTAGTACAAATAGAAAAAGCAAACAGAACTAAATAAAATTACCAAGAACAAAGAGAAGAAGGGTTTATTAAAAACTACAGAAATTTAAGACACAAAGAAACACCAAAATTTAGGAAAGCACAATTGAGAAATATCCACACTATTAACATTAAACGACCTAATAAATTTTCAGGTTATCGTCATAATACTACTACTTTTAGGTATATCCCCGATATCAGCAATGGTGAAGATCACTCCCATCCAATCTGAAGTAGAATTCACAACACTGGAAGCATCAACAGTTGAAATTATTGACAAAACCGATATTATAGACCCATTAGAATTAATAGCAGTGGTAAACAGTATAGAGAAAAATATAGAAAGCATATCAGGAGAAAATAGACATCAACTTAATGTCGAAATCGCAACACTGCGTTCGAAAATACGATCACTGACCCCCATGATAGACAGAAACGTGGATTGTTGAATGTTGTCGGTACGTCATATAAATGTTTATTTGGCATAATGGACGACGAAGACCGAGAAAACATTCTCGAACATTTGAAACTTAACCAGATCAATAGTCACCAAGCCATAGAAACCACAAATAAACAAGTTAATATTAACACTAACTCGAAAAAAATCGAAAAAAATAAAACAATATGTCAACACCATTCGAACCCACGACAATGATATTAGGAGTAATATAATGTTCCACGATCAAATTATAAAACTAAAATTTTTACAAGATAAGATAGACGATATACTCGACACGATAGCATCTACTAGGTATAACTTACTATATCCATCAATACTAACCACCGAAGAAATAGACAAATATAACATTGACTTTTATAAAATTAAATTAATCAAAATAGGGGTAATGTTCCATAACGATGCACTCATATTTGCAATCAAAATACCAAGTAACTTCATACAAACCAAAATAATTCTAATAGCACCCATTACTAACAGCCAAAACTTCAGAATAACTAGTTAGCGAATACGAGCAAATAGTAAGCATACAGAATAAATGATATACATACCAACAAGAAAAAACTTGAAAGAACTAAAATTAAGCAAACATTGTATCTTCTCTAACAACTGTAAATTAATATATGATGTAAAACCGCAAATAAAGACCAATGACTGTGAAGATGAAAAATACTAGTGCAAGTATTTTCATCACACACACACACACCTAAAAAGCGTATAATGCATCAAAGATGTGCATTTAGCATAGAGGTCTGGTGCTTAAAAAATAACTCACCCTGAAGAATGCTAAAACCAAAAGTTACCTCCCACCCTAGATCACTCAAAACGCATTCACACTCACTAGCATAGAAATTCCACCAACAATAAGAGGAGAACATAAGCGGAAAAAAACCCAGCTCTCATACCAATCGCGCCAATTAAAACCACGGCGAAAACAGGAGCGCTTACTCAGTACCTAATAATGTACATAGTACATTAATACTGATACAAGCGGCGAATTGAGCTGTTTTGAATTTAACGGCTTTTCAACGAAACCAATACACGAGTGAGAGGAGAAGCACATGAGATTTGGCGATGGATCGGTCGCGTCGAGAACAAAAAGAATGATTAATTATTTTGAATGTAACGGCTTCTCCACGGAAAGAATACACGAGTGAGAGGAGAAGCACACGAGATTTGGCGATGGATCGGTCGCTTCGAGAACAAGAAGAATGATTAATTATTTTGAATGTAACGGCTTTTTAAAATTTAACGGTTCCTATACAACAACACTTCATAGAGGCCATACTCTGCGGCTGATCTATAAAAGCAGCCACCACCAAGAACTAGGGGTCTTTTCTGAAGCAACAGTCAACGAAGTTACATACTTCTACCATCTTCGATATCAGCAGCAATGAAAGGTATACTTAAATGCTATTTATAATTGCATACATACATAGACAGAGCCAGGAGTTTATGGTTTTCACCGACTCTTCCTGGGACTTGCATACTAACATAGACAGAGCCAGGAGTTTATGGTTTTCACCGACTCTTCCTGGGACTTGCATATTAACTAAGATAGAGCCAGGAGTTTATGGTTTTCACCGACTCTTCCTGGGACTTGCATACTAACATAGACAGAGAGGGGCCAAGTCCGGTGAATTCGGTGGTTGAGGCATGATAACGGTTTTGTTTTTGGCCAAAAACAGCTCCTGAGCGATGTCCATGCGACGTTGTTTTTGCTAAAAATTTAGCAATTTTGGAACAATCTTCGCTGCCGCACGTTTCGAGCCTAAAACATCCGTAAAAATTGCTTGGCATGAGCCGAACGATATGCCAACATCATCAGCAACCTCTCTGATAGTCCAAATTTAGCTCCTAGTGACTTTTTCCTGTTTCAAAACTTGAAAAAATGGCTCGCAGGAAAAAGATTCATTCAGTGATAACCGAAACTAATGCGGATTTTGAGGGGTTCCCGAAATCGTATTATTCAGATGGTATAAAAAAGTTGGAATATCGTCTTACTAAGTGTGTCGAAGTAAAAGAAGACTATGTTGAGAAATAAATGGTTTTTGAAAAAAAAAAATGTTTTTTTCCTACTTAGGTAGCTTCAATATCAATATATATATATATATATATATATATATATATATATATATATATATATATATATATATATATATATATATATATATATATATATATATATATATATATATATATATATATATATATATATATATATATATATATATATATATATATATATATATATATATATATATATATATATATATATATATATATATATATATATATATATATATATATATATATATATATATATATATATATATATATATATATATATATATATATATATATATATATATATATATATATATATATATATATATATATATATATATATATATATATATATATATATATATATATATATATATATATATATATATATATATATATATATATATATATATATATATATATATATATATATATATATATATATATATATATATATATATATATATATATATATATATATATATATATATATATATATATATATATATATATATATATATATATATATATATATATATATATATTTATCTATTGATTTTTATTTATATATTTTATATTTAATGGGCTACTATACTTATTACAAAGGCGAATACACCTACTAATAAGTTCATTTGAGTCATAATTAGATTTATAAAATTCATGAACTAAAAATTTGTTGTTTCTAAGAATTCCAGGGGCTTCATATAATGCAATATGATTTGATAGCTGTATACATTAAATTTACCTACTAATATATGTTACACAAACAAAATGAAGTTTACAATTCTCCTATCTTTCAAAAATTGAAGACCTAAAAGCTTCCGTCTACTATCGTAAGAAGATCCTTCCGGCCAATACTTTTTTTTGCGCGTATCTTGTTATATTCTTTTGGACTCTTTCGATGTGATTTCGAACATACGTAACTCACGAAAAGATGAAAATAACGATTATCTTTTGATCACACCTCGTACATACATATATATATTTAAATCAATAAAGAATATCTATATATTGGAAACCTCTTATTCGAGCTTAGAAATATTTTCTGTAAACGAACCTGGCACCCGCTGAGTTTTACCCCAGCGAATGAGAATGAGTCGTTACAAGACGATGGCATAATTTTATTGAGAAATAATAAAGAAACATTTGTCAGACAAAAATGTGGTCTATTGGAAACAGAAAATTTTGGAAAAAACAACAATTTAATAGAATTCGCAAACTTTTTAATTATCATAGAAGATGAGAATATCTACAATAACAAAGAAACTTATATACAAAAATTTATTGAAACTAAACCAAAAGAACAATTTAATTTCACTAACGAATTAACCTTTGAGGAAATAGTAACAAAACAGTTGGAAAATATTGAAAAAATTAAAGAACTAAAAATACATACACAAGTGTCAAATATATCAACCGTAGCAATAGTTTGTATCGTAATTGTGCTAATAATAACGTATAAAGTCAAAAATAGAAATGTAAACATAAGTATAAAAAATAATGTAAAGAAAGAAAGGATCCAGGAGAATCCTTTAACAAAAGAGGGAGGAGTTACGTACCCTCAACCTAACCTTCAACTCGGATCGAATGGTAATGTTGAGGTCGAATGGTATCTTGCACCAGCAATAAAGTAAATGAAATAACAACCACTTACACTAGCAGATCCGAAATGAAAAAAAAACACTTTAAAGAAACAATAAACAAATAAGGCAATAGCCTCAGCATATGCAGCGTGAACTTCGTTGAACGTTTCCGCAGAAATAAATGTATTTAAAAAATATAGTTAGTCTTAAGAACACACTCGATAGACAAGGTTTAATAAATCAAATCTTAGAATTAAAAAACTGAAGTTTTAATTGAGATCGATTTAAGATCCAAAGATCATATATCACGTATCTGGCGCAGTCAACGGAGAACCTAATTTTTCCAGCTAAAGCTAGAAAAATATAATAATAACTGCCATAAAAGACTTTGGCGGTATTACTGAGCTTTTCAGACTAAATAAAGCAGACTAAATAAAGTGAATTAAATACAGTGAATCAAATAAGGTGTGACATTAGTGGCGTTAAATACCTTTTTTTCACAAAACTACCTCTACGGTATTCGTCAACAATTATAAGAAGGCAGAGAATTTTCGATAACAACCGGGGTTTGAACATGGAGCATGAACAAGTCATCAGAAGACAAGAGGAGATGACTAACCAACTGCAACAGCAGCTGGAACAAATGCAAACACAGTTGCAGCAACAACAACAACTATTGCAACCAGAACAACAACAAGAACGACATTCGGAGACGTAATAAAAAAGTTAAGGGACCTTTAGAGTAAGTAATTTGAGAGAATTATTGGAATACGCTAGGCAGGCAAAATTTGAGATGAATCAAATATAAAGCTATGACGAGGATAAACCCCAGTGATATAGGCCAGAATGTGTAGATAGGGATATAGTCAGTATTGTCATTGACAAAATCGATTTACCCGTTAGATCACATTCCGACAAACAATGTACATTAAATGAATTAGCTACAAAATATTCGCTGATAGAAGCATTAGACAATTATAGAATCAGCCATGAAAAATATAGAAAAAATAATTTAAAACAATTTAATACTAACTCATATCAACGAAGGAACATTAAAGTAACATGAGCCAAATTCAAAAATATAAGAACGTTAACAATATTAACCAAAAAAGATTAACAAATACTACCCAAACCAATAACTTTAGAAAGGGTGAAAACCAACCACACCAATACCAATTTACCAGAAGTGGTCAGAGCCGTAGGAAAATAGCTCAGGTCAGACACGAAACTCACACAGGAGCGTCGATACGCAAAGACCAATCACAACCAACGACCCTGTATACATAGAGGTAGATACCATTGAAGAAAATACGGATGGTGAGGTAAATTTTTTAGCATTGCCTTAAGAGCGGCACTATCGATAGTGACTGTTTCCATTGGCAAGCAAAATATAAGATGCTTGGTTGACATAGGATCAACAATCAGCATTCTAAATCACGATTCTTTAAAAGAAAACTACCCACTAACAGTACTAACAAAACCATGTTACTATAAAACCCTTAACGGGCTCAAGGAAGTAAAATAGGCAGTTACGACCCCATTTCGGCAGGAGTCTCACTGCGAAGGAACGCTTCAGTGGAAGGTCATAAATTTTTCTAACAAAAATTTTTCTGGCATAATTGGGCAAAATTTTCTAACGGCATTAAAAGTGAAAATAAACAATGAACAAAAGTTTGGTGAAATATTGGGTAATAAACTGTATTTCGAAGAATACGAATACCCGTGATATATGCACCATATATGCACACTGCAATCTAAAGAAGGCAGTAGTATCCACTAACACTTTAATTTGAGCCATATGAATCATGAAAGAAAAAAAAGCAACCTTAAGGCTGCTCACCGATTTCGAGGACTTATTTTTCTAGGATGGAGACATTCTTTCTTCAACGGACGAAGTGACTCATGAAATAGTTACTACAACAGATAGACCATTATATTCAAAAATATACAGATACCCACAAGTCCACGAGGTGGAAATCGAACGGCAAATTAGAGAAATGCTTGACCAAAACATCATAAAGGAAAGTAACTCCCCGAATAACAGTCCGTTGTGGATAGTGGAGAAGAAATTGGACAACTCGGAAAAAAAGAAATATAGAATCGTCATAGACTATAGAAAACTAAATGAGTTCACAAGAGACGACAAATACCATATCCCAAATCTAAACGCACTATTGGACAAATTTGGTAGGGCTCAGTACTTTACTACACTTGACCTCGCTAAGGGGTTTCATAAAATCACAGTGAAGAAAGAAGCCAGACACAAAACAGCATTTTCTACACCCTCAGGACACTTCGAATTTGTCCGTAAGCCGTTTGGGCTGAAAAATGCCCCATTAACCTTTCAAAGGATGATGAACAAAGTCCTCAAAGATCAAATAAATAAAACATGTGTCGTCTATATGGACGACATACTGGTTTTCAGCACTTCACTAGTCGAACACATTACTAATTTAAGGAGCATATTCAAAGCTCTAAGAAACGCCAAACTAAAAATTCAGATAGACAAATGTAACATCCTAAAGAGGGAGACGCAATTCCTTGGACATCTACTGACAAACCAAGGAGTTAAACCAAACACCCAAAAAGTATCAATAATTCAAAATTTAAAAATCCCAACCACACCAAAGAAAATCAAAGCATTTCTTGGAATGACAGGGTTCTATCGAAAATTTGTAAAGGACTATTCAAAAATAGCCTACCGAATGACCCGTTATCTGAAAAAAGGTCAAACAATTGGGGCTCAAAAAACCCCTCTCGTTGTCGGTTATTATCATTTTCGGTACTGTGAAGTAATGTAGCACCTTTGCCAATTTGCTTCGTAAATGGATAGCTGACCTATTTCTAATCAGGAAGAGCGTTGCGAATTTTGAAAATTTATCTATGCAGCTTAGAAATTTTTTGCCTTGCAATTCATAGATATCGACATGCACTATTTCACAAGGAAATGTAGGTACAGGCGTATTTTGAAAATGAGGCTTTACAAGATGCCTGTCGCGTGGCGGTATATCTTCTAAAAAGTCTGCTCATAAGTGGGAAGTAGTATTTTTCATGTGTTTGTTCTCTATTTTCACGAGAATTCCTAAGAGCTCTTTTATGTTCTTCATCTACTATTTGGCAAACACGATCCGTATTGGCAACGTCTTCTACCAGCCTTTGCGTAATTCGTATACGGTACAAGGAAAAGTTGTTTAGGTAAGTGTTCTGAAGTAATTGCAGGTATTGTAATGGAATTTTTATTCCATTGATTTAAGAAGGATTAAGGATACTTTTTAATAATGATATCAAGCTGTGTTTATCGATCGTTTCCATAGAAGCGTAATGGCGGTTATAACCGGGATGTGGGTTCTCATTACAATGCAAATTCTTTCCAAACCTAATTACTATCTGATTTCTATAGACATTTAGTGGGGCTTCAACATGTGGAATTAAATCACTATTATCCTGCTCGGCACTATGCATTGTTGCTGCAGGTGAACTTGTGTTAGGACAACCGTCACTAGCTGTATCGGTCTCGGAATTGGATTCAGTTTCGGAACAATTGTGTCCTTTGAGCAGACTCTGAACCATCCAAGGGGTTTAATTCTGTTTTCAGTCGAGAAAACGGACCAACAACTAAATTAGACCTGCCAGGTTTGTAAATTAGTTCACAGTTTTATTCTTCAATTCTCACTTTCCATCGCTTTAGATTTGCATTGAAATTTTACCTAAAGTATATGTGAGAGGTTCGTGATCTGTATAAATGCGAATTCTCTTTGCCCCGTACAAATAGGAACGTAGATTATCTAAGGACCACACTATCGCCAACATCTGTTTTTCATTTGTAGCATAATTTTCTTCTGTTTTTTTCCAAGAACGTGGTTCACCCTACGATAGAACAGATCCAATAGCATAATTCGAAGCATCGATAGTATTATTTAAAGCCTGTTCGAAATCTGGGAAATCCAAAAGCTCAGAAGATATTAATGTTGTATTTAAGTCATTAAATGCTGAAAGCGCTTCACTATCTAGGGTTATGAGCACATTTTTGGATTGGTTAGCTTTAACTTGGGCTTTAACTAGGACGTTATTTCAAGAAATGTTTTCAGATCCTTAAGATTTTCGGGAGGTAGGTTTGTTTGATAGCAGCAACCTTTTTTGATCTGCTCTTAATGTTAAAATGCCTTACGATGTAAAAACGTATCCCAGGAATTCAACTTCTGTTTTCAGGAAGTGCATCTTCTCCAAGTCTATTTTAAGATGCACATTCTGTAATTCTGAAAACACTGTCTCAACGTTATTTAGGTGATCGTCAATGTCATTACCAAAAACTATGATGTCATCAATATACACATAGCAAATGTTGCCTATATGTGGTTTTAGCACATCGTCTATCATTCTTTGGAATATAGCGGGTACGTTTTTCAAACCAAATGGAAGACGGAGAAATTCATATTTTCCATTCATCGTGGAAAGTGGTGTTTTCTCTATGTCTGTAGTTTTCATGGGAATTTGGTGAAAACCAGAAGTCAATTCTATTTCGCTTTCCCTAGACTTGCAAGAGTGGAATTAATATCAGGGATTGGATATGCATCACCAATAGTGACTGAATTAAGAAGTTTATACTCAATTACCATTCTATATTGTTTCTCCTCGGTTTCTTGGGTACCACCCATATTGAAGATTTGCTCTGACTTTTAGATGGTCGAATAATCCCCTCAGATAACAACTCGTTTACCTGCTTTACTACTTTATCCCTCATGCAAGCTGGGTATGGGTAGATTTTAGCAAAAATGGGATCACATATTTTCGTTTTAATTTCATCCCTAACAGATATTTTTAACAACTCCATTCCACAGATCGCCCCAAACAAAGATCGATATTTAGAGAGTAAGTCACTCAACCTTGACTTTACGTCACCAGGAATGTTTTAATGAAGTACAAAATTCACTTCTTTAGATATCTTACTTTTAAGAGGAATTTTCACATCATGACTCAGGATAAGAAGGTTTTGCTTCCTGTCAATGATTGCTCGTATTATTCGTATCTCGTATATTTCTCGTAAAGTGTCGTCGCCTATTATTCCATCGAATGACTCCAAACCAGGCAACACATAGAAAGTTAATGGTGAAAGTTAAGGGTTTCGAAGAACTTTCCCTCTAATTTTTTTATTAATTATTATCTTTCCAGCAGCTGAGCTGACTGAAAAGGATTTTTGCAGTTTTATTGCATTTTCAGCTAGAAGTGGTCGAAAAAATTATTGTTGGCATTTTAACTTTGTTCCATGCCTAGTAATATATTCTAGGGGTGTGATTATAGTGACTTATGTAATTTAGATTCTGAACTTCTAGACAAGCGGAATACGCTTCAGCAATGTAGAAACTTCCCCATTAAGGCCTCTAATGAAAACGTCCAGCGCGCGATTGCGATAGGTTTCCACTAGAGCCTCAACCGTTTATTCACTATGCGAATCAGTTTCAAGCTTGTTTTTTATCAAGGAGAATATGTAATGCATCGCTGCATAAAATTCATCAATATTACTGCCCTTTGCTGGTGTTCAAGGGTGCGAATATCCCTTTTATCGACATAGTGTAACGAGAAAATCTTTTTTATCGAGACCCAATCGTTATCAAACATATTATATGAAATAAGCGCAGAGTGACTTCGTTTTGATTATTTCGAGATCTCTTACTATGCTCTCGATAGAGCATCCTGACACGTATACAATAGGATTCCCGTCGAATACTTGCAGCTCTTTGACGAAGTCGGTAACCGACGGATGTCTCGGCGTCAGATTCAGTCCAGAGGTCAGAATCGCACCGTTTGTGGAGTTGTTGCAACGGACTGCAAATTGGACACTTCAACCCGACCAAGACGCGCTTCCACTGTATTTAGTCTTTACACTTTTTTTTTGTAACTTTTTTACATTTTTATATTCCTTAAAATTTTATTAATTTTAGGCCGCCCGAATCCTTTTGAGATTTAATTTGGCTTTACTTTTTGTTGGTTTTTTACTTGTATATCTCGTAGTAATTTTGATTTGTTATTAATTTATAGCAAACTAGAGAGACTCGTAAGTTTCGCAGTTTTATTTATTTTTTCTTATAAAATCAGGTCCCTGCTTGGGCGCCAGTTAAAGGATTCGGGATTCTGTCCTGTATAAAATATATTTTTGAGTGCATCAACCGACACTAATAAATCACTAAAGGTTTAAAACGTTATAAAAATTATACTTTGTGGAGCGTTCCACTGCAGGAATGTGCTGAGCTAGCGGCTGGCACATATCCGCACCATGCATGCGCATACTTGTATATTTGCTGGGCGGCGCGTGTGCAGTGTCAGCCATTTCGTATAAGTCACATTGAGATAGATTTCACAATGTGGAGTTATTAATAAAGTGCGGCGTGTTATTTTATATATATATATATATATATATATATATATATATATATATATATATATATATATATATATATATATATATATATATATACTCGTATATATATATATCTATGAATATGTATATATATATATATATATATATATATATATATATATATATATATCTATGAATATATATATATATATATATATATATATATATATATATATATAAATATTGTTGCGAAATTGCTCCCCTGACAATTTACTCTAACTCTCTTTACTCGGATTCGTACCATTGGATCGTGTAGTAATCAAACAATCGCAGTTTAAATCAAAATAATTACCTTTATTTTACTATTGCTATTTACGCAATTATTATTAGGCTTCAAGTTTACTTTATTACAATTTGCACTTTATTTAATAATTCATTTATGACTTCTTAATTATAATTACAAATATTGTTGCATCGATTAAAATTCGCGATGTACACACTGCTTTTCAAATGTTTTTGGCTTCGAACTGATGGCAGCTTACTTACTTTTCGAGTGGTTCAAGTAGAAAATTCTAGACTGCTCCATACATTATTAAAGATGTTTCTGGATCATTCTCGAATTTTACCTACACTTCGAAAGGGGTTTTTGAGTAAGCTTTTATTTTCGAGAGCATACTATACACCATTATCTACTCATTGAAAGAAGTTTGGATCTGCTTGGATTGTGTCTTGGTTTAAATACATAGGGTGGTGAAGCCATTCTCAAACTCCAGATGAGACCCTAAGAGTATGCAATTCCGTTTCACAGAACTCCGCTTAATCTTGTTGGTCCCGAATAAGGATAGTAATGCAACTTCTATAAAAGCCTCTCCAGTTGAACGAATTTCATTTTGCTCCTGACATTTCTCGCCAACTGGATACGGTATACTACATCGTTTATCCACTTTATCACGCCTTCCCAGTGTGCTTTCAGCTTTGGCCATAATCCCTTTTTCTTTTGCGGATTTTGAAGCATAGCTAGCTGCCCTTCCTGAAATCCCTTGTAGTTTGCTCGTTCATCATATCTGACTTTCATTTTATCACTAATTAGGTGTGTAGGATTTCTGCTGTTTCTATGAACTGCATTCAACTGATATCTTTTTCAGGTATACAACCGCTGCATGGAACTACTGTAGATGTCCATTATTCCGCAAGATCGTCGGGTACCTTTTTGTTAGCTCGAATCTTGCTTTCCGTGTCTCGCGGTTGCCTCTCATAGTTTACAATTACTGAGATTGCCTGGCAATTTCCAATTACTTTCCTTTCGCTATACTTTTAGCGGTATTTGAAATATTCACCACATTTTCTGGTACGATTTGGCTCTTGTGCTTCCCAACATCTCCGCCCAGTTTGGCCCGTATAAATTCCACTGACTTCAGTCCGCTGCGATACAATGACTTGTTTAACATCCCCACACTTATCCTCAACAAAGAATAACGGTATTTCGGTGTTCGCACATTTCAGCACTCGGCTTTTGCAATCTAGAGTGAATCCATTCCGTATCATAAAATCGAAACCTAACATTACTTCATCCACAATATCCGCAACTACAAACTCTTGCGTCACTGTTGTGGTACCGATAGTGATTTTCTGTGTAACTTTTCCAAGTACCGGTGCATCATCTCCAGTTGCCGTACTCAAATTTATTCCCAGAGGCGGCTCGATTCCCTGAACGAGAACCCTTCTGATTATGGAATATGATGCACCCGTATCCAATGTTACCACAATTTTTCTTCCGTTTATTACACTGTTGACAGTTAGGCTGTTGATTTTCGGTGCTATATGAGAAATGAAGATTCTTAGGCCATATGTTGTGGGAGTCCGTTCATTTGCCGGCTTGACAATCTTTTCCGATTCCCTATTTCGGACTTTGTCTTGCTTTGGCAATCTTACCAGAGGGTGTGTTGCATAACGTTTCCGTCTCAACTGACAATCAAGAGCCATGTGTCCGACCTCACCGCAGGTAAAGCATCTGCCCGGTACGTTGGTACTTGGTACGTTTTCGACTCTTAACTGACGGGCTCTGCATTCTGACCGACACACCAATGCTGCTATCCCTGATGCCAAGGCTCTAGCTACTGTCTCCATATATGTAGCTTTCGGATTTGTTATTGCTGAAAGCTTTACCTACGCATCGCGTATGCCATATACGAAGGTGGCGATCATACACCTCTCAGCCTCCTGGGTAGGCAAGATGAGCCAACCATTCGACTTCAGCCGCAAACTGTTGTAGAGACTCACCACGCTTCTGTACTCATGTTCCTAGTTCTACTTGGTACATCTGCTCCCGATGTTTACTACCATATTTGCGCTGAACGGCATTCATCAAGCTTTCATCAAGCTCACATTCCGAGATAGTTTGAAGCACAGCAGAGGCAGCAGCTTTAAACGAAACTGTTAATGCAGCCACTTTTTGCGAGCACTCCAACCATTTGCTTTAGCGGTAGACTCAAACTCCATTCTGAAGACGCTAAATGTCGTGGTTCCATCATAGGTAGAAGGCTTCAGTATTATTGAAGATAAAGCTGGCACAGGCAATGCACCTTCCTTTAGTAGGGGAATTCTTTGCTCTATTTGTTGCTTATATTCGTTCTGAAAGATTCTTGCCGTGTCTCAATTTCTCAAACTTTCCTGTCTACCATCTCGGACATTTCTTTCATCTGCTGTGAGTTTTGTTCCACTAGTAGAGCAAATCACGTTTCAGTCTGCTGTAACTGTTCTTTGACAGCTTGAGCATTTTGTTGTAACTGCTGCGTCTTCTCATATCGCTGGTGCATCCTCTCTTCGGCTGCTTGAGAATTTTGTTGTGAAATGCATCTGTATTACCCCGAAAAGTGCACTCATGTCAAAGTTACCAGTAGTAGTTCCAAGGGTTGTTTCTTCCTCTCGCGATATCGTTTGCTCTTCAAATTTGAATTCATGTTTATCGACGTCTATACCCTGCTCCTCTAAAGCACTTCATAACCGCACCTGTAGCTCCGCTTTAAGCTCTTGTTTTTTTTTGCATTGTATTTATTTATTCATTTATCACTTTATTACTTCTTAATCACAATTACAAATATTGCTGCTTCTCCTAAATGCAAGATGTACACACTGTTACGGTTTCTTTTCAACTGTTTTTGACTTCGAACTGCTGGCAGCTTATATACTATTCGAGTTGTTCAAGTAAAAAATTCGAGACTATTCCGTAGACTATTAATAAAATTTCAGGATTATTCTCGACTTTTATTAAGCTTTTATTTTCTAGAACATTCTCTACACCATTATCTACACCTTGAATGAGGTTCTGCATGGATTGTGTCTTGGCTTAAATACATAGGGTGGTGCAATCATTCTCAAATTCATTGCAATGACGTTTCAATATATATGTATATGTATATGTATATGTATATGTATATGTTTATGTATATATAAGTATATATATATATATATGTATGTATGTATGCATATATATATATATATATATATATATATATATATATATATATATATATATATATTTTTTTTTTTTTTTTTTTTTTTTGTATTGGTTCGGAGGTGGAAATCTGCAAACAGACACTGGGCGCTCTCGCACCAGTAGTGTGGGGTTCTTACCCACTAAAACCACCTCCTCAGACGCCTCCCAGACGGTACATAGCCGTTAAGCAATACTTCGTCTGGGAGTGGGTTGGTCAACGGACCCCTCCTATTGATTCCCTGAATGTCGTCGCCACTCCAAGTGGCGGAGGTCTCGCATAATTGCGGCCGAGGTGTCACACACCACGTCCCATTTCTCCGGGCACGCGAGTATATAGTGCGGTGTCACAGGTTCTCCGCAGACTCTTTGCAGTACCGCTCTGGCACCGCTGTATTGTGGACATGAAAAGAGGACATGTTCCACGTCCTCTGGCTCCGTGCCTCCAGAATTATCGCAGCAGGGGGATTCCTCCAGAAGGAATCTGTGTAGGTACGCCCGGAAACCTCCGTGCCCGGTCAGCAGCTGTGTGACGTGATAGTTCACCTCGCCATGCGACCTATCCATCCAGCGTTGGAGATCAGGGATCAACCTCCTCGTCCAACAGCCCTTTTCGGATGCATCCCATCGGGCTTGCCACTCCTGTATGGTGCTTTGCCTAATGCCTGCTACCCGATCTTCCGCACTCAGCTCATGCGTGCTTTCGCCGTAGTATAGGCTCCACGCCTCCTTGGCCAGCAGGTCCAGCGGGATCATACCGGCTATCACCAGCGCGGCGTCTGCAGACACAGTACGGTGTGCTGAGATCGTGCGGAGCGCATATCTCCTATACGCCGCCGCTATGGTGCGAACGTAGGCCTTTACGCTCGACTTCTCAGCCCATATGGGCGCTCCATACAGGATTATGGATTTGACGACCCCTGAGATGAGCCGTCTTTTCCAGTGCCGTGGCACTCCGAGGTTTGGCATTATCCGGCAGAGCTGGGAACAGGACCGCGCTGCCTTCTCACCTAATCGCCGAAAGTGCTCCATGAACGTCAGTCTTGCGTCAATCCAGACGCCTAGGTATTTGAGATGTGGGATCGTGGTAATGGTGCAGTCACCAACCCTTATCTCCACCACCTCCTGTACCTTTCGACCTGACACAAGGATAGCCTCTTCCAACAGTGGCCACTGTGTGATTGGCCTCTGCTATTACCTCCTCCAGGTGTTTCGCCGTGATCACTAGCGCTATGTCGTCCGCATATCCGATTATTTCAACGTAATCGGGCACCCGTATGCGGAGAAAGCAATCGTACATAACGCTCCAGAGAAGTGGCCCCAGTACAGACCCCTGGGGAACTCCTCCGGTGATCTTGTACGTTTCTACACCTCTATCGGACTCGTATAATAGCATCCTGTCGCTAAAATAACTAGTGATGATTCGCCTTAGATAGATGGGAACTTTGAACTCTGGTTCTGCTATGCGCGCCCAGCTGGCCGAGTTAAAAGCGTTCTTGACGTCGAGGGTGACCACGAGGCAATACCTCTTGGCACCCCCCTTCCATCTCTGGCCCTGAATCGCCTCCTTCGCCGTTTGGACGAGTTCGTCAATGGCGTCCACGCTGGATCTGGCCTTTCGGAAGCCATATTGGCGCCTCGTCAGTCCTCCAGCATCCACTATCGCCTCGTCGATCCGGTCGCATATAATCCGCTCCAGGACCTTCCCAACATGCACAGGGGACGGTAGGCCGATGGGTCCTCTGCTGGCTTATCGGCTTTAGGTATCAATACCAACCGCTGCCTTTTCCACCGTTTCGGGAAGACTCCTTCCCTAAGACAGGCGTCGTAAGGTGACCTCAGTGTTTCTGGGTGTAGTGCAGCTGCGGTTTTCAGCACTCGGTTGGGAATTCCATCTGGGCCAGGTGCCTTCAGGTCCCCAAATTTTCCAACCGCCCGCAACACCTCTTCTGTCATTACACGGGCCACGGGCCTATCCTCCGCCGTTGTTTGTTCCTTTCCAAGTCAAAGCAAATGGCATTGTGGTCGCTGTGGGTGTACGCGGAACTCACAATCCACCTGGCTCCTCTAACTAAACCGCTGCTGAGGAACGTAAGGTCGATCACAGAACGTAAGTCGTCTCTCTCGCGTTCATGACGACTACGTCAAGGGCCGCAAACGCGTCCATGAGGATATGACCTCTCGGTGTGGTGTCGGCGCAACCCCATTCAGTTGCCCATGCTCAGCTTTCAGAAGGGCTGCGGCTGCCTGGGGTGACAGACTGTTCACCGCTGTCTGTGTTCCACCGTACGCTTTCCTGAGGGACCTGATTGCATCCACGGGAGGTCTCTCCGATAGATTGGCTGTACACAGCGCCTCGTGGACATCTTCCACCGTGATGACTTCGTCCAGGTCTTTCACCTCCACTAGTTTCCTACGTGAGCTTACGCACCTCCACACTGGTTCCCAGAACAGTCGCCACCGACTCATGATACTGGGGTGTCTTTGGATCTGCCGCCACGCTCAACTCCAGCAGCAGTTCACCCTTGGCCGTCTTTCGGATCCTGCGGACTCTCTCTCCCAGCTCTGACAGCTGCGGGTCCCTCTTGATCTTGCGGAGGATGTCCGCGTAGCTCACCGTGCCAGTTTCCCTGATGACGATGGCATCGGGGCGCGCTGGCTTATGCTTCGGGCCCTTCCGCATCGCTTGGGGTCTGGAATGAACTGGTTGTCCACAGGAGGGCCGCAAACCTGCACCTCCTTGTCCACTTTCTCCGTCCGTCCTTCAGTCTGAACTGCCCTGTCGGCTTGCACCAGCTGTGGCACTCTCGCAGCCGTACCTGCGTCCATCTCCTCGACGATCTGCAAGCAGACATCCCGGATTTTGGATGCCTTCCGCTTGATGTCGGCATGTACATAGTGCCTTGGCACAAGGAATGCTATGAGTGCTTCAATTTGCCACTCCAGCACCACCTTTTTGCCTTTGGAAATGACCTCATCGGGAGGGATGACCGCCATTGCCGTCGGATCGGCCTTCATGCCCATATATATATCACTCGCTGAAGCTCACTGGTGTCTGCCAGTGTGTTTCTCCGCATCACCGTCTTTCTTATTACCGGAGGAGGGGTCCTCTGAATAGTAGACCTCCTGCCGAAGGGGTCCTTCATCACACCGTCGTCTTTGTTTATTTTTTTGGTATTGTTGGTATTCATTTATTGTTTGGGTCCCCGCTCAGGACCGTTATCTTTGATCCCATGTTATCTTTGCCGCAGCAGGGAGCCCATGCGAGGGTTGACACAAGTCCTTATGGGCGCTTATGTTCAGAGCCAGACCAGCGCTAGTCGGGAATGTTACATCCGAGCCTGCACTGCCAATTTAATGGTGACGAGCATCGAGCGTTTCCTGAGACCTGCTATGGTTTTAGTGGGACGGGGCGATTGTGGCATTAAACTACCAGCCATTACTGTAAGATTTCACTCTTACTTACTGAGGTGGCAGCATACCGCAATCGTCAGCCCACAAGCATCAGCTTATTTTCTATGTTTCCGGTATGCCATAATCGAGGCCTTACCGGTCTCGGCCTTGATTTGAGGTACAACAGATCCCACGATGTCCCTTTGTGATCCCACGATGGTCCCTCGCTGTTCCATCGTTGATCCCTCTTTGTCCCCCGTTGCCCAGACAGCCGCCTCATGAGGGGGTCATCGCTATCTCTGGGTGCGTTGCTCACTTCAGCTGGCCATCAGCGGGTGCTGGTGTGCCATGGCCCGGGGCCGCCACGTGGAGGCAGTGAGTCTTCTTGAGGGTGTCCCACACCAGGATCGCTCTAGCCCCTCCCAGTGAGGGGCAATTAGATGCTTTGCCTGGCTGGTTCCCCCCTGACCCCGCATGTATATGGATACGTATATGTGTATGTATATTAATATATGTAAATGAATATGTATATATACGAGTATGTATATACGAGTATATATGTATATGTATTATATGCATATGTAAATGTATATATATATATATATATATATATATATATATATATATATATATATATATATATATATATATATTTATATATATATATATATATATATATATATATATATATTTATTTATTTTTATTTATATATTTATTTCAGGCTACTAATAATGAAATCTTTCATACTATCAATACAAATTTAAATAAATAATATAAAGAGGCTTAACCTAAAACAATTTTCATCTATATTAAAATTTAATGAGCTACTATACTTACTACAAAGGCGAATACACCTACTGATACGTTCATTTGAGTCGTAATTAGATTTATAAAATTCATTAACGAAAACTTTGTTATTTCTAAGAATTCTATGGGCTTCATACAATTCCAAATGATTTGATATGAAATTTTCTATTCTCCTATCTTTCAAGGATTGAAAACCTAAAAGCTTCCGTCTACTATCGTAAGAAGGTAATCCTTCCGTCAAATACATTTTTTTTGCGCGTATCTTGTTATATTCTTTTGGACCCCTTCGATGCTATTTGAATTTTCGTCATTAAAAGGGCTCCAAATAATTCCATTATGCTCCGAACTAGCGAGACATAAAGTGACTTTACTGGGTCTTGAAAATTTTGAGAATTTCTTTTAATAACGCCAAGCATGGAGTAGGACTTTGAGGCGATATAATCATAATGAGAGTTGAAACCAAAATTTGATCTAAAATGACACACAAGACTTCCAGCTCTTTTTTACGTCCCAACACACAACTATTCAGTCTATATTCATAAAAAGTCGAGTTTGTTGATCTGGTGTAAGTAACTATACAGAATTTATTGATGTTCAACTTCAAATTGTTGGTTCGCACCATCCATGAAAATTTTGTAAGTCATCTTCTAGCTTATAACAATTTGATAGCTGTGAAATATCAAGCGAACATTAGACATTTTGAAAATTTAAAACAATGAGGTATGTAAATTAAAATATAATAAAAGAGGACCAATATGAGTCCCCTATGGTACACCAGACAAGGCATCTATAGCAATATCAGCTCCGATTAAATGAATAAAAGTATATGTTAATGTATATGTGTATATGGCTATGTGTATGTATATAATTATATACATATACGAGTACATATTCATACATACGAGTATATATAATATATGTATATGGATTTGTATATATACGAGTATATGTATATGTATATGAATTTTTGTATATATATACGATTACATATACAAAAACAACTCCATAGACATATACATACATATATATATATATATATATATATATATATATATATATATATATATATATATATATATATATATATATATATATATATATATATATATATATATATATATATATATATATATATATATATATATATATATATATATATATATATATATATATATATATATATATATATATATATATATATATATATATATATATATATATATATATATATATATATATATATATATATATATATATATATATATATATATATATATATATATATATATATATATATATATATATATTTAGTTTAAGGTACACTCTACTGACCCCAAATTTATTGGTTGACGCCAATTTGTGATCACTTCCTTTTTCCTCAGAGAAAACACTCCATTTTATTATTAAATGTAATTTATTAAAGTAAAAGTTTATTTTTGAAGCGTCTTATTTCATGCGCCCTTATCACTAGCAGTGTAACTTAAGGACTAAAAAACAAAACAAAATAACTAATTCAATTGACATTCGCTCGCTTGACTGCGAGGGGTTGCCAACTATGAATAACAATGCAGGTTACAGAAATACCAAATCCTACATTCGGCCATTTCTGACCTACATTCGACCCGAATGTTCGGTCCACGGTTTCATAAACTCCACAACCGTCGTTGTTTTACCCGGTCCTTCCGAGCCACCAACCCTCTCAACTTCGTATCTACCATGCTTATGACATCCAATCACCTTATAAGGACCATGAAATTTCGGTCTCAATTTCAAACCTGAACCATATTGGGTTCGTTTTATAGCAACAAGATCGTTCACTGTATACGAAGTCTCGGGAATTCTTTTCTTGTTAAAAGTTTTGCAATTTTCCTGCTGTAACTTTAAAATGTTTTCTCTCGCTTCTAACCTTTCGGAATCACGCTGTTCTGTTAGCTCAGAAACAACTTCATCTTCTAACATTTTCCTCAAGTCTGGGTAATCTTTGCTTCTCATATCGACACCCGTTAACAGTCTAAATGGCGAAAACTTTGTACTTCTTGGCGGTGTACTTTTTATGATTTGCTGTATTCTACTAAGGTGCTGATACCAGTTTTTCGGTTTCTCTACGCATAATTTGGCTAACATGGGAACGACAATGCGGTGTATCCTTTCTACTTGACCATTTCCACGTGGTACACCAGTGGCAATAAGTAAATGTTGGATACTCTCCGATTTACAATAATCCTCAAATTCACGAGAAGGTGAAAGCACTACCCCTGTCAGTTATTATCAACTCTGGGTTTCCAAATACACTAGCTTGCTTGCTTAGTCGGTCTAAAACTTCTTGACTGCCGGTACTCTTAGTTGGGTACAACCAGACAAACTTCGAAAATCCATCCACCACGACTAAAATATGATTATATTGTTTATGGGTGGCCTCCATAGGTCCAACGTGATCTAAGTGGTAAATGACCAAAGGCTTATCCGGCTTATCAATGGGATTAAGAAATCCTTCTTTTCGACCTCGTTTAGCCTCCGAAACAATACACTCAACACAACTTCTGGCGACTCTGTCTACCTTGCTACTCGCGTTCTGAATATAGAAATTCTTTTCTAAAAGATCGAGAGTCTTCTTTGTCGCAAAATGTCCTTGCCTATGAGATAACTGAATAACGTCTTTCTCCATAGCTGATGGGATTACTATAAGTTCCTTGTCTGGATTCTTATATAAAATATCAAACTTTATAAAATAATCTTCATATGAGCCGTTTTCTAAAATTTTCCTAACAGCCTTTATCCATTCATCTTGTAACTGAGCTTCTTTGATTTGATGCCTCAAAGAGTCTTCTACCATCAAGCAACAAACTCGGCTCAGGGCGTCTACATGCCTCATTTTGGATCCTGAGCTATGCTCAATCTCATACTCAAATTCTTGTAAAAAGAGCGCCCATCTTGAAACTCTGACTGGCATGTCCTTTTTCTTCATCGTCATTGCAAACGCGTCACAATCTGTAACTATTTTAATTTTCCTACCCATAACATATACCCTCCATTTTCGTAAAGCTTCTATGACTGCTAATACCTCTAACTCATAGGATGTATATTTCTGTTCGGCAAGTGTTGTTTTTCTACTCAAATATTCAACGGGATGCAATTGCTGGTCATCTCGATCAGCTTGCAGTAACACTGCACCATACCCGTACATACTAGCGTCCGCATGAACTTCAGTCACCGCTCCAGGATTAAATAACTTTAATACTGGTGTTTTAACCAAAGCATTTCTCAACAGTTCAACAGCTAATCTCTGCTCATCTCCCATTATAAATTCGACATTTTTTCTCAAAAGATCTGAAAGTGGTTTAGGTACAAACGCAAAATCTGGCACGAATCTTCTAAAATACGAGGCTAGGCCTCGTACTTTAGTTCCGTTACTGGTAATGGAAAATTCGCTATTGCGTTCGTTTTACAGGCTGACGGTAATATACTAGAATTTTCGATCTCATAACCCAAAAATGTTATCTTTTTCTTCAGAAACTGGCATTTTTCCCATTTAATTTTAATTCCATTACTTTCGGCTACTTTCAAAACTCTACCCAATTTTTCTGTACCTTCTTCTTCTGTCGACGATGGAATGACCATGTCATCCACATAAATTATAACAGTTCCATCATTTATCAATTCTCGGAAAACAGAAGAAATGTATCTACAGAACACTGCAGGTGAATTCGAAATTCCAAACGGCACGAATAAAAATTCGAACTGGCCTTTCGCCGTGACGAAAGATGTGTATTTTTGCGATTCTGGTGCGACCGGCACATGGAAAAAACCGTTTCTTAAATCCAACGTCGTATAAATCTTTGCCTCTTGTAACTTTTGTACAACTTCATCAATTAGTGCCATGGGAAAATTGTCTCGTACAATTTTCTCATTCAACTGGCGATAATCACAACAAAGTCTCTTTGTCCCATCCTTTTTACCTACTAAAACTACTGGCGATGAAAACTCCGAGAAACTTACTCTTACTATTCCGTCCGCTAGCCATTCGTCAACTTGGCTGTCAACTAGTTGCTGATCTGGTATAGAAAGTCTTCGGGGTCTGTGACTAATTGGTGTCTCATCAGTAAGGACAATTTTCATTTCCACTGGGTGAAAATCAGGTTTTTTAGGATTATATTGAGCAACAAAGGACAATATCAAATTTTTAAACTTTACACTTATACTCGATAAATCTAGGTCTATATTTTCGTCCTTCTCGACGATCATTGTGCTCATCATTTTACAAAATTCATCCTCTTCAATTTTGTCTCCGACGTTACTGTACTCTTTTCCAGTATAAGCAAACAAGTCATCCGGTTTCTCTTCGCGGTTAGCGCTACGACTCGATTCCACTGATTTGCTTGTTACTTCACCCATAACTTTTTTGCTAAATGTGGCCCCTTCTTTTCCTATCACCATATTTACATATTCAAAGATATCATTTCCGATGACCGCTGAGTAAAGTATGTCACCGTCTCTGACAACATGGAATGATATTGGCAAAAGAATACCATCCAAATTTACTTCGACAGTAAAACTTTCTATTGTGGTAATGTCTTTTGCACCAATGCCCACTAAAGTTTTGGTTTCTTTACTCAATTCTATGTCATCCAATAATAGTAGAACATCACGCCTAATAGCACAAATATCACTACCGGTGTCTACAATTACCGATACCTCTCTACCGTTAATCAAAATATCTTTAAAAACTCGATTTGATGGAAAAAGTATTTGCGATATATAATCTGAAGTTAACGTGTGAACATTTCCGACTGAATTTTTCTTCTCGTCACTGCCATTTTCTTTTTTGCCACGCACCTTACATTCAAACGACTTGTGTCCAACTTGTTTGCACTTAAAACACCTGACTTCGTTACTCGTACAAGCATTTGCTAAATGCGATGTATCGCCACATTTATAACATTTTCGCAGTTTTTTCTCATCAACTTTATCACCACTTTTGTTGAAATTATTTTTAATCTGGCTAAAACTTGTAGGGTGGTTTGTCGACTTGCCTACTTGATTTACCTTTTCGTAAACCCGCAATTTCTCTTTCAATTCGACCAAATTTGTGGCCTGATAAAGCATTGATTTATTTGATCTGGAATCCGCGATTCCCTCGACAAAATATTCTATAAGGCTTTCATCGTCTAGTCTTATCTGACTACCGATTTCTTGCAAACTATACAGATATTCCCTAAAAGATTCATTTAAACGTTTTTTACGATTTCTCAAAACTTTATGCACTTCCAAAGCTGACAATTTTCTTCCAAACTCGTCTTTTAAACCATCTTTAAGAGATTCCCAAGTTTTTATGCTAGGCTGACTCCTGATAAAAATTTTTGCAGCCCCTTTCAAAAGCTGTTTTGCGTAAATAAATTTCTGAATACCGCTCCATGTAACCGTAGATGCGCAATCTTCGAATTCTTGAATCCATGTTGCTATTTCTGGCAACCCTTCTCCCGAAAAATGTGAAACTGAATCCGAGATATCTCGTAAAGTGAATACAGAACCCCTTTCCGGCACACCGTTGGCCACACTATAAACTGATTCATTGTCATCGTCATCATTTGGGTCACTTTCCAAAGGCTCGATATGGAAGTGAGAAAGTGGTCGCTCCCGAAGAACCGGTTTATTCCCAACTCGCGGCAAATTTAACTCAGCCAATTTATTTTTCAAACTTTCTACGTTTAAGGCAAATATTTCCTCTCTATTCATTTTTACAAGCGAATGTCAACTTTCACAAAGATACAAAATACTTTTCAACAATATATTTTTAATTATTGATATACAATATTAATCAAAAATTCCAACTTTAATTTTACTCGACAATTTTTTTTTGAAATTTCACAAAAAATTTTCCTTCTCAAAATTATACCAAATTTTAATTATACAAATTTTATTTTTCAATTCGAATTTTACGTTTGTTTAAATTTTCTTGACAACACACAGTATATTCTTATTAAATAATTCAATTTGAAATTTACAGGGCAATACAAAATTATTTTCCAATTGAAAATTCTTTTCTATATTTCATTTTAAGTTTACCAATTAGAATCAAAATTAATGTTTGATAAGAACTGAATTGATGTACAAGGACTGTCAACAACACAATAGATCAGTGCTCCTCAAACTTAAAATCTAATTAGATATACATACGCAGCAGCTGCAATTTTAATAAATACTTTTCCCCTCTTCACGGCAATTCACTGGTTATTATTTCGCTCTCTAGCTATATATCCACACACACAGATTGATGTTTATGACTTTTCGTGTTGTTTTTGTTTTTAACTCGTTACAACTCTCGTTTCTTTTTGATTTATGCACACAACCACACAGTCTCAAACAACCACCATTTGGAATTGTTTTTTTTTTCCAAATTTTATTTTCTCTGTTGTCACACAGGCGTTTGATTTGTTTTTTTTTATTTTTTTCTCTAACAACCACCACTTGGAATTGTTTTTGTGGTTTTGTCGGTTATTTTTCAAATTGTGTTTTCTCTGTTGCCACTCAGGCGTTTGATTGCTTACTTTTTTTCTTTTAACTCTCACTCTCAGAGTTATACATTTTTTTTCTAGATCGTTTTGTCTTCTTTAGCACACAACTGTTTGCAATTTTCTAGAAGTTTTGTTTTATTCTTTTTTGTTCCAGTTTTTTTTAATGGATTTGTTCCCCTTTTTCTCACAAATTTCAGTTATTTATTTTGTTCACACAGCAAATTAAATTATTTGAATTTTTTCCAAAAGGTTTGTTCCAAGCCACTCAGGCTATCATATATCAGTAAATTATTTAAATTTTGTCAAAATATTTTTGTTTTGAAGCCACTCAGGCTACAACACAGCAACAAATTATTTAAATTTCTGTACAAATGTTTGTTTCTAAGCCACTCAGGCTATCACACAGCAACAAATTATTTAAATTTTTAGCAAAATATTTGTTTTTAAGCCACTCAGGCTATCACACACCAACAAATTATTTAAATTTTTACAAAAATATTTGTTTTTAAGCCACTCAGGCTATCACACAGCAACAAATTATTTAAATTTTTCCTTTCCAACAAGCACCACACAGGTTACTGTTTCTGTTTTTTTTTCTTCCAAAAAATTCAAAGCCAAAACCATTTAGGTTGTTTCAAAATCTTTCCACTGTTTATTTTTTTTTGTTTTTTGGAACGTTTGTCTCCGTTAGTTTATTCAAAAAAAAAAAAAACACCCACACACTCAATTGTTTTGCCGCTGTTGCATTTTTTCTACTGTTTGTTGGCACGTTTGTCTACGTCAATCCCGGTTGAGCCCCCAATTTGTAGTTTAAGGTACACTCTACTGACCCCAAATTTATTGGTTGACGCCAATTTGTGATCACTTCCTTTTTCCTCAGAGAAAACACTCCATTTTATTATTAAATGTAATTTATAAAAGTAAATGTTTATTTTTGAAGCGTCTTATTTCATCACTAGCAGTGTAACTTAAAGACTAAAAAACAAAACAAAATAACTAATTCAATTGACATTCGCTCGCTTGACTGCGAGGGGTTGCCAACTATGAATAACAATGCAGGGTACAGAAATACCAAATCCTACATATATATATATATATATATATATATATATATATATATATATATATATATATAAATATATATATATATATATATATATATATATATATATATATATATATATATATATATAAATATATATATATATATATATATATATATATATATATATATATATATATATATATATATATATATATATATATATATATATATATATATATATATATATATATATATATATATATATATATGGGGGTTTAGTTTGTTTTAATTGAAAAGTACTTTATTATTTTAAATTATAGAGATAAATTCAATGTTAATGTAAATAAGAATTTGTTTGAAAACTGAAATATATTAATTAAATGAAACTCTTCACGTCTTTTGCTCTGCGTCTTCACGTCTTTAATCGTCCGCGTCTCGGTTAGAACTCCCTCTCCTCTCTTGCGTACTCGTTGTTCACGGATTTTGTGACGGTGAAAGAGTTGCCATATGTGTGGCAGATGAAAATCCCACATCTCGGCCATTCTGCTATAAATTCGTCTCGAATTCATCTTCCTGATGCATTCCCTAGGGCTTCATGTATTCTGCGCATGTTGTCGTATCCCTCGGTCCCTCTGTGTCGGTTGCTTGTCTAACGTCGTAGGTATCATTTGACTTTGCTCTTACGACTTCATATGGACCCAAAAACTTCGCCTTAAGTTTTAGACCAGGCCCAAATTGGGTTCTTTTTATAGCGACGAGGTCACCAGCTTTGTACTTATTGGGTTTTTTCCTTCTCAAATTATACACCTTCCGATTTTCGTCCTGAATGTTCATGATTTGTTGATTTGCATGTTTTTTCTTCTCATCTCTTTCTTCAGAAAAATTTTTTATCATCTCTTCCTCAATCAATTTGGTTATATGTAGCTGTTCAGATGTTCGCATTTTAATCCCAATGAGGAGTTCAAATGGAGTCGTTGCTATACTTCTTGAAAATGATGAGTTCATCGCCTGTTGAACTTTGTCCAGATGCTTATACCACTTTGTTGGATCGGCAGAACTTAGTTTAGCTAAAATTGACGTTATGATTGCGTTCATCCGCTCGATCTGTCCGTTGGCTCTTGGTAGTCCAGTTGTTATGACACGATGTTGAATTTGCTCAGCCTCACAGTAGTTTTTAAACTCATCGGACGTAAATGCTGTTCCACGATCCGAAATTATGCGGACAGGGTTTCCAAAAACAGCACTTTGGACCTTTAACTTTGCAATAACTTCTGCCGACGTTGTACTCTTAGTAGCATATAGCCAACAAAACTTTGTAAAGGCATCTACCACCGCAAATATGTGCCTATATTGCTTGTTGGTAGATTCCAATGGCCCAAGATGATCCACATGGTAGGTGTGTAGAGGCTCGTCGTGCTTCTCAATTGGGTGCAGTTCGCCTTCCTGTTTTCCCCGTTTTCTGTTAGCAATGATGCACTGGATACAATTATCTATGTGGTACCTTATTTTTTCGTCCATTTTCGACATGTAGTATTCTCGACGGAGTAGTTCTTTGATTTTTTTCACTGAGAAATGACCTTTTTCGTGCGACTTTCTTATCAATTCTCGCTGCATAGCCTTCGGCACGACAACAACTTCGCAATCGTTAACGAGTTTGTGCAGAATACCACATTTCAAAATATAACCATCATACTCGTCTTGTTGTTGAAGAATGTGGATTATCGGACTTAATTCATCGTCGGTTTTTTGAGCATTTTTAATTCTTGTTATAACTCCATCTTCTGTTACCATCATGACAGGGTATCTACTGAGAAAATCTACATGCTTTATCCGTGTACCAGATCGATGCTCGACTTCGTAATCGTATTCTTGAAGGAGCAGTACCCATCTGGCTACTCTTGTAGAAATATCCTTTTTCTCCATGGTCTTCACAAACGCGTTACAGTCTGTAACAATCTTAAAACGCAATCCAAGTAGATATACCCGAAATTTTTTCACTGCTTCTACAACGGCCAGTATTTCTAGTTCATAGCTGCTATATTTTCTTTCGGCATCAGAGGTCTTACGACTCATATAGTAGACTGGGTGTAGGTTTTCATCCTGATTTGATTTCTGCATTAAGATTTCGCCATATCCGTCGATCGAAGCATCCGTGTGTAGTTCTGTGTGATGATTCTGGTTGAAAATGTTCAGTACGGGATTTTTACATAAAATTCTCTTTAGACCTTCAAACGCTTTCATCTGTGCTTCACCCATTTCAAATTTGGCTCCCTTCTTAGTTAGGTCAGACAGCGGTTTAGCGACAAGTGAGTAATCTGGAACGAATTTTCTGAGATATCCAGAAAGTCCTAAAAAACTTTGTAACTGTTTTAGACACATTGGAGCTGGGAATTTCGTAACTGCTCTTATCTTCTCAGTCGTTGAAGATATTTTGCCATCCTCAATAACATAGCCCAAAAATTCGATTTTCTTCTTCAAGAACTTGCATTTTTTAAGATTTAGTTCCAATCCATACTCACGGCAGAGGTCGATGATTGTAACTAAGTTTGTGACCGCTTCATCTTCGTTGGATCCAGGAATTATGATGTCGTCTACGTATGGCATTGCTATTCCCTTGCGGGTGGATTCACGGAAAATTGCGATGATATAGCGTTGGAACATGGTAGGGGAGTTGGTTAAACCAAATGGGACTCGTTTAAATTGGTATTGACCGCTGTGAGTTACAAAGGATGTAAACTTGCGACTGTGTTCCGCGACGGGCACGTGAAAAAATCCATTTGTCAAGTCGAGTGTACTAAATACTTTGGCGTTTTGGAGACGATCCAGCTGATCCTCTATCAGCGGCAGAGGAAAACGGTCTTTCATAATAACCTTATTTATTCGACGATAGTCTATACATAGTCTGGAATTTCCGTCACGTTTCTTCACTAATACGACCGGACTGCTAAACTCGGATTCTGAATTCTCAATGATTCCCTCTCTTAGCCATTGATCAACTTGGTCATCCACTAAAGCTCGTTCCGTCAATGGAAGTCTTCGAGAACGCGATGAGATTGGTGTATCGTTTTCCAAAACTATGTTCATCTCGATGTTAACAATCTTCTTCTTTTCAGGTCTATAGTTTCCAATGAGATCCATTACTTTGTCCTTCGCATTTTTGCTGGCTGTTTCATCTATATCCAGTTGCGACTCATCATCAACTATTCCAATTCGCATCAGCTGGTATTCTGCGTCTTTAAGTTCAATCTTCTTGATAGCCACACCAGTTGGCCGTATGGTAACTTCAGCCTGAGTGAAAAAACATTCCCCAATTATTAAATCAACGGTAATGGCATCTTGTGGCACCACCACGAGGTTCATCATATGCCTCGCCATCAACCACCATACGTTCGTCGAACTGTCCCATAGGTTTGATTCTAGTACGCCCGAAACCGATCAGATAAAAGTTTGCTTGTTGAAGTGTTGCGCCACGAATGTTGTTAAAAACGTTCTCAGTCATTATGTTAAATTTGCTACCCGTATCTAACAGGGCCAAATATTCACGGTCGTTTATTGTCACCATTTTGTTCATCATATCGCTTTTTGGTTCTAAAAATCGAGTATTTGTTTGTCTTTCGTTGTTCGCAGTACAATTTGTTGATAGATGACCGAATTGGTTACAACGGAAACACTTAGTGCCTTTATTTTTGTCTTTACACTCAAAGGATTTATGGCCTTTGCCACCACAATTATAGCATTGTACATTATTCTTCGCCACACCGCGGTCACTATTGTCTTTTTTCACTTCAACTTTCCGTTGAGATATTTTCGACACGTTCTCACTCTTCGATTTTTCACGATATGTCTCATAGCATGACAATTTATCTTTAAATTCTCGAATATTTTTCGCGCCGTATAAAATCGATTTATTAATGTTCAAGTCCTCGATACCGTCGATTACATATTGTATTATTGAACTTTCCTCGATCGAACCTCTCGATGCAATCTCTTTAATGCTAAAAAAGTATTCAAAAACGCTTTCACTCTTTCTCATTTTCCTCTCCGTAAGTTCTTTGTGTATTTTTGCACTATCGGTTTTTCTTGAAAATTCCTCAATCAGAGCTGACCTTAATTTTTTCCACGACGTCAGGCCTCTCTCACTTTGTACAAATAATTTTGCCAAGCCACTCAATGATTTTTTCGCGAACACAAACATTTGAAAATCATCCCACTGCATTATTGCAGCTGTCTCCTCAAACTCAGCCACCCATACGTCAGCAGGTAAATTGTTAGTACCATCAAAACGTCGCACAGAGTCTTCTACGTCTCGAAAATTAAGAGCGAATCGTGGTGCTATTTTGTGCTGTCCTCTATGCTCATCGTTGTCAGCTGAGAAAAAACTCTCGTTGTGTCGAACTTGCTCGTTTACTGCTACACTCCGCCGTTGTTGTATGACATCAATTTTCCTATTATCCATTGCACACTTGTATTCTTCGTCATTAACGTCTTCGTCATCATTTTCGTTTTCCTCCTCGTCGACGTCTTCAACATTGGATGAAAGCAAACTACCCTTCTTTAAATTTTTGAATATGTGCCACTTCAAATCTTCTGCGGTGTATTTTATGCCCAGCAGGTTGCAAATTGAAATTAAATCTGCCGTCGCCAAATGTGCTGCAACAAACTTTGCCTTTTTTCCATACGCATCATCGGTCTCGTTAAATTCAAAGCCTTCAAACTCTCTCAACCGATGCCTGTTCGTGCTATCTCCTTCGCTCTCAAAAACGAATTTGTGGAGAGCAGTAATGTTTGCCTTTCTGCCTCTCCGAAGGTTCTCGCGAACACACTCAAACATACCCAAACGAAACATTCCGTGTAACTTAATTATGCGCGTCCAATATAGTTATTACGTTAGCTTGTGCGCTTGCGGTTTCTCGAAGCAGTAGCACTAAGGAGAATTTTGCTATCGTTCACTACACAATGCTTTATCAGCCCAAAACTTTTGTTGTAATTGTTCTTCTTGTTTCTTTTTGTTTGTTCAATTGTCTAGGATCCCGGTTGAGCCCCCAAAATATGGAGGTTTAGTTTGTTTTAATTGAAAAGTACTTTATTATTTTAAATTATAGAGATAAATTCAATGTTAATGTAAATAAGAATTTGTTTGAAAACTGAAATATATTAATTAAATGAAACTCTTCACGTCTTTTGCTCTGCGTCTTCACGTCTTTAATCGTCCGCGTCTCGGTTAGAACTCCCTCTCCTCTCTTGCGTACTCGTTGTTCACGGATTTTGTGACGGTGAAAGAGTTGCCATATGTGTGGCAGATGAAAATCCCACATATATATATATATATATATATATATATATATATATATATATATATATATATATATATATATACAGTTTTGTGAAAAATAATAAGGACAGTTGTATTCACCGCCTTTGGTGTTTACGAATTCATGTAAAATGAAAGAATTTGTGATAAAAGAGAGTTGTTTTGCAATGCTTGTAAACGACATTAACAAATCCCGTTACAATTTGCGTTTCTTTTTCTTTCGTTTTGATAACAAATTATTTTCTTTGTAAAGTGCGCGATTTCTGTAGTGAAAAATAATAAGGACAGTTTTTCGTTTTGGTAAAAATACAATAATAAAAATTAAAAATACTGTTTTTTTGTAAGTAAATGAGTAAAACAAATTCATAGCTTCACATTAACTGCTAAATAAATTGCAATTTTGTAACTTTTTAGGTAAATATGGGTAGAAATACGCATTGCGACCACGCTACTCGAAATAATATTAAAAATTTAAGAAAAGGCGGACATTCGTACAGAAAAATTGCACAAATGCTCGGTATTTCAAAAACGATGGTCGAAAATGCTATTAAATGGATTCCCAAGGATGAAACCCGAGGTAGAAAACCAAAAATTACACCTACTATAAAAAGAAGTATCATTCGATGCGTAAAAAAAGACCCATTTATCACATCTAAAAAAATATATATATATATATGTATATATATATATATATATATATATATATATATATATATATATATATATATATATATATATATATATATATATATATATATTATATATTATATATATATATATATATATATATATATATATATATATATATATATATATATATATATATATATATATATTATTATACATATTGAAACGTTTATTTTTTTTTTTTTATTAAACCATTTATTTGTTATTGTATCTTACTCCATGGGAAAGATATGCTCTTTGCCTATTGCTTGGAGCTATTTGGGTTCTACTAGTTCATATATAATATAATTTTAAAACGAAGAGGGAAACAACAAAACAAGATTAGTTTGTAAATAAGTTTAGAAACATGGTTTCTTTAGACTTGAAGCAGAATTCTCCTTGAGTAGACTTCTTGCAAGTATGTTCGGATTATTTTGCAGGCGATTCAGGTATTTCTGCCTTAATTCTACGATTTCTTCTTTTATAGGGGATATATGTATATCGTTGTGAATGTTTTTATTCCTAATAAACCATGGTGCGCCGGTAATTCTTCTTAGGATTTTCGACTATACCCTTTGGATAAGTTCTAGATTTAAGGTGCTCGCACTACCCCAAAGTTGCACCCCATATGGGATTTATTATTTATCTTACTTGAAATTTTTTAATTTTCTTTGGTTGGCTCATCATTAAGTGCGGCAAACCTGTTGTGGTACATTGAGTTAGTAGGTTGATCAATTTCATTTCTTTTATATATTTTTGTTGATTTATTATTTTTTGGGGGGCTTAGTTTCCGTTTAATTTGAATATACTGATCCGTGCCTGTTTGTATAGTTGGAGACTGAGCCGAAATTGTCGTATTTGTTATATTTGTTGTTTTTGGATGTTTATCAGACGATATTGAGCTTAGCAAGCGTGTGCTAACTGTATTTGCATGAGAATGCATTTGTGTGTTTTGGTAGGTGCGAGAGTGGCTGCTTTATACTCTTAATTCTTTAGCTTCTTGCGCGGAATTATCATTGAGAGAGTTTTGTTCACTTACCGTCTGATTTGACATAGGCGTCGTTTGCTCTAGTTGAGCAGTAGTTTGTTGTTCCGTGTTTTCTGCAGGGGCGCCTGCTGCTAACGTTTGCTGAGTTGGTATGCTTAAATGCGCATGCGCTGTTAACTCATGAGAGGACAACTCCGTTGGTTTCAGTGAAGTTTTTGGTATACTGCTTATTGCTGATGCAGAAGGACGCGCGGGGGTGAGACATCGATCCCTTGCTAGAGGTGAAGAGCGCAAAATGCTCATGTATAATTTGTTATTGTTTTTTGTTTTGTTATTACCACTATTTGGAGTTTTGCCTATTATTAATTTTGATTTTTGGTTTACACATTAATTTAAGCAAAGGTGCAATCTCAAATCAGTGGTAGAGTCACTATCTCGGCGATTTGCGTGATCACTTTAGGTGTTTATAATTTGTATTATTTTTATTATTTTAATTTTTATATTTGCTTTTTTTATGAAACTATGCGGAATGTTTTAAAAACACATCCGCACAGTATGAAATCACAATGTAATATTCAAACGTGATTGCATATCAGTGAAACGGGATTGCATACTTTTAGGATCCCATCTAGAGTTTGAGAATGAGTGCACTACCTTGTGTGTGTAAGTCAAGACACGAACTATTCGTATAAAAGTTTACTTAAGCACACCCTGTCGGTGGTGTAAAATAATAAAAGCTTCGTTTGAGGTGTATATCAAGTTCTAGAAACATCCAGAAACTTCTAGTATATTCTAGAAGTTTCTACCTCAACCATTCGAAACTATAAAAGCACAAGACTTGGCAAAGTCGAAGACATCCGAATAGAGATCGTAATAGTGTGTACATCGTGCATTCAAATCGAAGCAGTAGTATTTGTGATTGTGAGTTTTTAAAGTGATGAAATTCATTATTAAATAAAGTAACTAATGAATTTTAAAAAAAAATGCAAATTGTAACAAAGTAATCTTTAAGCCTAATATTAAGTTTGTAAATTGCAATAATTAAATAAAGTTAGTTATTTTAATTTAACCATCGATTGTTTAATTACTACACGATCAAGTGGTACGAATCCGAGTAGAGAGAGTTAGAGTAAATTGTCAGGAGGGCAATTTCGTAACAGAATAAATTGTCAAGGGGGCAATTTCGTAACAATTGGTGTCAGAAGTGGGAACGTGTATCTCTGATAAACAATGGTTAAATTTGAAAAACTGAGATTGAGCAGCTCAAGAAGGAGCTTCAGCGCTTAAATTAGCAAACACAAGGGCTTAAAGCGGAGCTGCAGGTGAGACTAAGAAGCGCTTTGGAGGAGCAGGGTATAGATGTGGATGAGCATGAATTCCAATGTGAAGAGCCAACGACATCTTGACACAAAGGAACACAGCAAGAAACTAAAACGGGTAACTTTGACATGAGCGCACTCAACGGTGTAATACAATCCTTCAAACAGGATATGCAGCAGCAATTACAACAAAATGCTCAATGTTCGTTTTTGATGACTTCGTTTTCCATTAACCGAGGTAATGCCAAAAGCATTAATCCATTACGTGTTTGAACAAGACTTTATTCTTCAGTACCTAGTTTTCATATTGTGTGAGCTCCAAAATTTTTCTGATCGCCACGAAATATTCGTCTGTCGCTTGTGCTTTACGTCAGCGAGAACATATTTCATCGTTAGTTAACGCTATACTTACTGGCGCTCTGCTCAGAGCGTCCACATGTCTCATAGAGGTACCTTTTCTGTCTTGAATCGTATTTTGGAAGTCCTGTAGATAAATTAACCATCTTCTTATTGCTGGTGATGAGTCGCTTTTACTTGTAGCGCTTTTAAATGCTTGACAATCAGTTATTAATTTAAATTTCCTTCCGAGCAAATATAACTAACTATTACAAAAGTTAGGCCTTTGCTACTTTTCAATTGGTTCGTGTAATAGTTTTTTTGTTATCGTCGAGGTAATTAGCAATAGAGCGAGAATTTTCTTCGTTATATATTTGGATTTTAGTCTCGTAAGTCTTGTATGTCACCATTTTTGAGCGAGATTATATGAAAATTATTCTTGCCTATTAGGCGAGCAATATTTTAAACCAGAACGTTTGAACTTTTTTCACGCAAGTAGATTGGCGGCGGTGTAATGATTTTTTTAGATGAATTCATTTTACTTGAAATTATTTCATTTTCTTTGGTTGGCTCATCATTAACTGCGGCAAACCTGTTGTGGTACATTGAGTTAGTAGGTTGATCAATTTCATTTCTTTTATATATTTTTGTTGATTTATTATTTTTTGGGGGGCTTAGTTTCCGTTAAATTTGAATATACCGATCCATGCCTGTTTGTATAGTTGCAGACTGAGCCGAAAATTGTCGTATTTGTTATATTTGTTGTTTTTGGATGTTTATCAGACGATATTGAGCTTAGCAAGCGTGTGTTATCTGTATTTGCATGAGAATGCATTTGTGTGTTTGGGTAGGTGCGAGAGTGGCTACTTTCTACTCTTAATTCTATAGCTTCTTGCGCGGAATTATCATTGAGAGAGTTTTGTTCACTTACCGTCTGATTTCACATAGGCGTCGTTTGCTCTAGTTGAGCAGTAGTTTGTTGTTCCATGTTTGCTGCAGGGGCTCCTGCTGCTAACGTTTGCTGAGTTGGTATGCTTAAATGTGCATGCGCTGTCAACTCATGAGAGGACAACTCCGTTGGTTTCAGTGAAGTTTTTGGTATACTGCTTATTGCTGATGCAGAAGAACGCGCGGGGGTGAGACATTGATCTCTTGCTAGAGGTGGAGAGCGCAAAATGCTCATGTATAATTTGTTTTTGTTTTTTGTTTTGTTATTTTACACTATTTGGACTTTTGCCTATTATTAATTTTGATTTTTGGTTTACACATTAATTTAAGCAAAGGTGCAATCTCAAACCAGTGGTAGAGTCACTATCTCGGCGATTTGCGTGATCACTTTAGGTGTTTATAATATGTATTATTTTTATTATTTTAATTTTTATGTTTGTTTTTTTTATGAAACCGTTCCACATGGTTTAAAAACACATCCACACAGTATGAAATCACAGTATGAAATCACAATGTAATATTCAAACGTGATTGCATATCAGTGAAACGGGATTGCATACTTTTAGGAGAGCTACGAACACGGGTACAGGAGAGTGGTGAGTCTCTACAACAGTTTGCGGCGGAAGTGGAGCGGTTGGCTCATCTTGCCTACCCAGGAGAGATTACTGAGAGGTGTATGATGGACACATTCGTATATGGCATTCGCGATGCGAATATAAAGCGTTCTGCGATAACTAGTCCGAAAGCTACATATATGGAGACAGTAGCTAGCGCTTTGTCATCAGAGACAGCAGCCTTGGTGTGCCAGCCAGTATACAGAGCCCGTTAGGTACAAGTCGAAAGCGGACAAAGTTTCACGGGCAAATGCTTTACCTGCGGAGAGGTTGGACACATGGCTCGTAATTGTCAGTCGAGACGAAAACGTTCTAGATCATGCTCACCGGTAAGACTGCCAAAGCAAGTCAGATTCCAAAATAGGGAATCAGAAAATGTTGATAAGCCGTCGACAAACTTGATGGAGTCAGTCTCGAGGGGCTTGATCTGACTCCTACAACATGTAGCCCCAGATTCTTTGTTTCTCAGATGGGACGGAAAATCAATAGCCTAATTGTCGACAGCGTAGCAAATGGAAGAAAAATCGTGGTACCATTGGATACGGGTGCATCACATTCTATAATTAGAAGGGATCTCGTTCGGGGAATCGAGCCGCTTCTGGGAATAAGATTGCGGCAACTTGTGGGAACTGGAGATGATGCACCGGTACTAGGAAAAGTTACACGGAAAATCACTATCGGCACCACAACAGTGACGCACGAGTTTGTAGTTGCGGATATTGTGGACGATTTAATCTTAGGTGTGGATTTTATGATTCGGAAAGGATTCACCCTAGATTTGAAAACCAAATGTTGAAATATCCGAACACCGAAAGACCGTAATCCGTTGGTGAGGATAATTATGGTGGTATCGAGGAGCCATTGTATCGCAGCGGACAAAAATCCCAGCAAAGTCAGAGGCAATTATATTTACCGAAATTGACGGAGATGTTGAGAAGAACAACTTATGGGTTGTGGAGACTGACGCAAAATTTGCACTGGATGACATCATAATTGGAAAAACCCTAGTAGAAGAACAGCAGAACAGAATAGTGCCAGTAAGAGTGGTCAATCTTGCAAATTTCGCTAGAACCATAGAGAAAGGACAGATAATTGGAAATTGCCAGGCAATTTCTGCAATTGTAAACTGTGAGAGCCAGCTGCGAGAAACAAAAATTAAGATACCAGCTGATAAAATGGTACTCGACGATCTCACGAAAGAATGGAGCAAATATTTATCCACAGAGCAGAGAAAGACTGCCAGCCAACTTTTGGAAAGACATTGGTCAGTGTTTGCTGAAAAGGGTAAAAACGAAGGTAGAAGAAAGATGGTGAAACACACAATCAACACTGGTGATGCCAAATCCATCCGTCAAGCATCAAGAAGAGTACCTCTGGCGAAGAGAGAAGAGGTGAATGTGTTGCTGAAGGAAATGCATCAGAACAACAAATATGTTCTCGTCGCAAGCGACTATTTCAATAAATAGCCAGAAGCTAAGACCGTTGCAGATGCATTTATCAATAATTGGGTCTGCAGATTCGGAGCTCTTCTTGAGTTGCACTCGGATCAAGGCAGAAATTTCGAGTCAACGATATTCAGGGAAATGAGTGAATTGATGGGCATACGCAAAACTCGTACAAACCCCTTTGCACCCGCGATCCGATGGAATGGTTGAAAAATTTAATTGTACGCTTGAGGAACACCTAAGGAAAGTCGTGGACAGAAACCAGAAAGATTGGGACCAACACATACCACTGCTCTTAATGGCATACCGATCGGCAACTCACGATACAACATCTACAGCACCAGCTAAGGCTATTTTCGGTTGTGACATAAGATTACCTACAGATCTGAAATTCGGCGCCTACTCATCTACGGAAGTTATGTAGTGGACAAACAGAGACAGTTGAATGAAATTCACGAAAAGATCAGAAAGCGCACACAACTGATGAGTGATAAAATGAAATCCAGATATAATGTACGAGGAAACTCCAAGGGATTTCATTAAGGGCAGCTAGTTATGCTTCATAATCCGCAAGGGAAGAAGGGATTATCGCCAAAACTGCAAACACACTGGGGTGGGCCTTATAAGGTGATAAAGCGGCTGAACGATGTAGTATACCGCATCCAGTTGGCGAGAAAACTCAGGAGCAAAATGAAAGTCGTTCATTTGTAGAGGCTATCTCCTTTTAAAGGTTGCAGTAGTATCCTTGTTCGGGACGAACAAGATTAAGCAGAGGGCAGTGAAACGTGATTGCATATCAGTGACACGGGATTGGATACTTTTAGGATCCCATCTGGAGTTTGAGAATGAGTGCACCACCCTGTGTGTGTAAGTCAAGACACAATCCATTCGAATAAAAGTTTCTTTCGTTGTAGAGATTGTGGTGTAAAGAAATATCTCGAAAGTAAGAACTTCCTGTATAAAATTATAGATAGATCCAGAAACTTCTAGTATATTGTAGAAGTTTCTACCTCAACCATTCGAAACTATAAAAGCACAAGACTGTGCAAAGTCGAAGACATTCGAACAGAGCTCGTAATAGTGTGTACATCGTGCATTCAAATCGAAGCAGTAATATTTGTGATTGTGATTTTGTAAAGTGATGAAATTCATTATTAAATAAAGTGACTAATGAATTGCAAAATAAAATGCAAATTGTAACAAAGTAATCTTTAAGCCTAATATTAAGTTTGTAGATTGCAATAATTAAATAAAGTTAGTTATTTTAATTTAATCAGCGATTGTTTAATTACTACACGATCAAGTGGTACGAATCCGAGTAGAGAGAGTTAGAGTAAATTGTCAGGAGGGCAATTTCGTAACAGAATAAATTGTCAAGAGGGCAATTTCGTAAAAATATATAAGATACACAAACGAAATCGAGTTTACAATTCTCCAATCTTTCAAGGATTGAAGACCTAAAAGCTTCTGTCTACTGTCGTAAGAAGGTAATCCTTCCGGCCAATACACATTTTTTGCGCGTATTGTTGGGGACCGTATTTATTTGTCCTGGGGGAGGTCCTCTTGCGGCTTGTCCTGGCCGCCTCGTGTATCTGAAAACCTAAACTCAATCTTTAGAAATAAACACTACATCACTTTAGTTTAAAACAACAAGAAGATTTATTCTTAAAATACTAATTCTTATATACTATTTCCATACAATACTCTCAGTCTGTGAACTGACCTTTCTGGTGTTCCAGTTCCGCACCTATTAATTAGTGTCAGTTGGTCAAGCCAACTGACCTACTGTAAAAGTGTCGATGGTGCATTCTAAATTTCAATGCCCTTCGTCGACTCGACTGCGGAACTGTAACACCTAATACTTGCACCCTAAAAATATGTGCTTTCTTACTTAACTTAATTGCTTAACGCTAACCACACCAAATGTGTAGTATAGTAGTTAGGTGTCGGTGCTGTGAGTCAACTACTCGCAGGCAGCTTGATTCTAAGTCATAAGAGTATCTTGTTATATTCTTTTGGACTCCTTCGATGCGATTTGAATGTTCGTCATAAAAAGGGCTCCAAATAATTCCATTATGCTCTGAACTAGCGAGACATAAAGTGACTTTACTGGGTCTTTGAGAATTTCTTTTAATAAAGCCAAGCCTGGAGTGGGACTTTGAGACCATATAATCATAATGAGAGTTGAAACTAAAATTTGACCTAAAGATGACACCCAAGACTTTCATCTCTTTTTTACGTCCCAGCACACAATTATTCAGTCTCTATTCATAAAAAGTAGACTTTGTTGATCTGGTGTAAGTAACTACACAGCATTTATTGATGTTCAACTTCAAATTGTTCGGTTTGCACCAACCATGAAAATTTTCTAGCTTATAACAATTTGATAACTGTGAAATTTCAAGCGAACATTACATATATTGAAAATTTAAAACAATGAGGTAAATCATTTATTTTAATAACTTGAATGCATATTCACTGAATGTTCAACAGCCACTCCTTTATTCATTTATGTATTCTTACATTGTATTCTTAAATATAATTTGACATAAGTCTTATGCGAGAAGTCGCTAGGTGGCGTTTTACTTAAGGTGTAATTACAGAGCCATACTCTACAACTCCCCACTAAAGCTTTGATCATATAAGCCACAATTATCAAAATTCTACATAGCTACTCAAAATTAATTCATACAATTCAGTACAGCTTATTAACTATTTTAACAAAGTATATACAAGTTTAATAAATGGTAACTCCAACATTATTCGTTATAGTTGATACATTCTAAATTTCGTAATCTCCTGGTTCCCACTGTTTCTGTTTCATTGGGTACACACACCTCACCATCCTTTTTCGCGGGTTGGTGCTTCGGTATCTTTACTTGGCAAATCTGTCGTAGCTACCTGCTCTGTTTCTGTCTTGTCCGCTTCTGTTTCGTTAAGTTCCGGGTTACCATTTGAACACCCGGGTAGTATTTGATCTACATGTCGTTTAATGCATCTTTTATTTCGAGCTAATATACACTGATATAATCGCGAACCAGTACGTTTAGCTGCCGTCGCTTGCTGCCAATCCATCTTGTTTGGGTTAGTATAATCAAGAACGAAAACGTTTGACCCCTCTTCAAAACTTACTTTCCTATTACCTTTTTGGTTTTTACACATTCGACAAGAGGCTTTCACAAATCTTATTTCGAACTAGAGGGGGTTTAAGCAAACTTAAACGGTTTCTTAATTCTCTTCCTAACATCAGCTTTGCTGGCGATTCTCCGTTGGAACAATGCTTCGTACATCGATAATCGAATAAAAAATCGTTAAAAACTTTATTTAAATTCCTTACATTACTCGTGAGGTTTGCGTATATTGACTTTTTAAAAGTTTTTACAAAATTTTCGGCCTGAGCATTAGTTGCAGGATGACCGGGAGCCGTTAGGCAATGCTTAATATGATTCGATGACAAAAATTTTTTAAATTCATTCGACGTAAATTGGGTACCATTGTCACTTACCAAAGTTTCTATTAAACCGAATCTACTAAACAATTCGCGCAATTTAGCTATAGTAAAATCTGTTGTCATTTCCTTAGTTTTAAAAACCTCAGCCCACTTTGAAAAGGAATCAATAATAACGAGAAAATAAAAATTCTGAACAGGTCCGGCATAGTCTATCCGTGACCAAGGGAATTTGGTAGGAGTCCATGGAATCAGGGTGCATTTTTCGGGACTAGCTTAGGCCACCAGACATATGAACGGGCTAAAGCTTTTGTCTTGTTAATTCCAAAATGGGAACGATGCAATTCTTGCAATACCTTGCAGCGCAATTTGGAAGGAATGATCACTCTGTATCCCCATAATAGACAAACATACTCAACTGACAACTCGTTCTCTCTAGCACAGAAAGCACTGTACTCATTTCCTTTAAATGCCTTTAATTCTCCCCTATAAATCGCTTCTACAACTCTCGATAAAACTGGATCGTTTCTAGTAGCATTCGCTATGTTTTGAAAATTCAAGCACAATTCATTATTGGTATGAATAAAATTGACGTAATCGCAATGATCCTCACCGCTTACGGTTTCATGCTGTGGTAGGCGTGACAAAAACTCAGCAGAATTTGATACACCTTTTATGTATTCAATTTTGTAATTGTACCCTGACAAAATTAAGGCCCAGCGCTACATTCGCGCAGCCGCCATTACAGGTGTACCTTTGTGCTCTCCAAAAATTGAAAGAAGGGGCTTGTGGTCTGTCTGTAGTATAAAGCGGTCACCCAAGGGGTAATGCTTTCACTTGGTAACGCAGAAAATTATAGACAATGCTTCTTTTTGAATCGTACTGTAATTCTTTTCTGCTTTTGTCAACGCTCTAGAAATAAAGACAATTGGCTTCTGAACTCCATTTGGAAAAGAATGAGCCAGAATTCCACCCACTGCTACATTAGATGCGTCCGTGGACAAAATTATAGGGATTTTGGGATTAAAATGTGTCAACACCAGGTCTTGCTTTAACATCTCATAGGAATTTTGGCATGTCTTCGTCCATCTAAATTACACGTTGTTTTTAAGCAAGGGGCCATCTTATGTGCAAAATTAGGGATAAATTTTGAGTAATAGTTTAACATGCCCACAAAAGCTCTTACTTCTGACACGTTTTGTGGTACAGGTGCTTTTAGCACTGAAGAAACCCTATCGCCGTTTTTGTGCAAACCGTTTTTATCAATCGTAAAACCCAAATGCGAAACTTTTTCTTTTAAAAACTCACATTTATTAGCATTTAGTCTTAAACCGACCGTCTCTAATTTTTGTAATACTTTTTCTAAAGTTCTGATATGTTCAGCTGTATTACCTCCGGATATAATAATGTCATCTAAGTAGCTACCCACGTTAGGTATGCCACGCAGTACAGTTTCAATAGTTTTTTGGAAAATTTCCGCTGCCGGCTTCACGCCGAGAGGCATACGCGTCATTTTGAATAGTCCAATGTGTGTATTCCACGCACACAATAATTGAGAGGACTGCTCCAAAACTAATTGGTTATAAGCGCTCGTAAGATCTAATTTCGAGAATAGCTGTCCCTGTAGCGAAGCGAAAAGCTCATCTATGCGTGGTAGCGGGTATTTAACATCTTCTAAAGATTTATTTATAGTTGTTTTATAATATCCGCAAATGCGTATATCACCATTAGGTTTCAATACGGGCACTAAAGGGGTAGCCCACTCGGAATTGTCTACCGGAACCAGAACGCCTTTATCTACTAAATCTCGCAACTGTGCTTCTATCTTAGACCTCCATGCCATTGGAATCGGTCTTCGCTTACAAAAAATCGGTTTCGCGTTGTCTAGAATACTAAGTTTTATTTTATTCCCATTGTAAGTACCTAACTCTTCCGCAAAAACATTTTTAAATTTTCTTTTTATTTCTGCGATAATATCGTGATACTGTGTTAGAAGATTTACTTGCGAAAGGCTCATACCGAATAGAGACATAAAATCGCGTCCCAAAATAGGTGGACTGCATGTTTTGCTAATAATCAAACGTAAATTTCGCGATTGGTCATGAAATTTTACAGAAACATTAAACTCACCTAAAATTTCTATGTCCGCGCCGTTATAAGCTCAAAATGTTTCTTTACACGGTCTCAATTTTTTTTGATACAAATATTTGTCAAATGTTGCTTTCGGTACGAGTGAACAGGCTGCTCCTGTATCCAAAAGAAAGTCTAGTGGTGTACGATTAACTTCGACAGTAACTGTGAATGGGGATGGTACCCGCTTAGCAGAAACACTGAAAACGGAGAAATCTGAAACCAAATTAAAATAATTTTGTTTGTTATTACCATACTTATTTACTAGAGTTTTCTCGGATACTTCCACGAAATTAACGTGCTTGCTCGTACAAATGTTTGCTAAATGTCCCAATCGTTTGCAATTATAGCACGAACTGTGTTTATATCTGCACTTGTCGCTCTCGTGCGTCTTCCACCCGCAATGCTTGCACTTCTTCTTCGTTTTATCATTGTTGTTGTTGTTGTTTTGACCACGCTGAAACGTTGATCGTTGATCTCCGCCATTTTTAACATAACCTCGATGATTTTGCTTTGCTACCAGGTTAACCTCACTTTCAACACGTTGCGCAAAAGTTTTTGCTTCTGCTGCCATAGACTTCATCAACGCCTTTTCCAATGTTAAGTTCTCCTCTTCCTCACAGAGCCGTTCAAAACTTTACCGTCCAAGCACGTCACAAATTTGTTCAACACAAACGCGTCTAATTGTGCACCAAATTTGCAGGTCTTTGCCAGTTTTTTAACGCGAGCGAACCAAACTGCTACTGACTCCTCGCGCGTTTTCTTTGCGTCGAAAAGTGCTTGCCTTTCTCGAAAAATTATAACTGGTTGAGAATAGTGTCGCTGTAACAGCGCACATATCTCCTTATATTTCTGTGCTGCTGGCAGTACGGGGTCGCACAAATCGCGAAGTAATCCATATGCTTCAATACCAACCGCTCTCAGTAATACAGAGGATTTAATTTTGTCATCTTCACATGACGTTTCCACAAAATGTGAATCGAGCAGTTCCTGCCAATTGCGCCAATTATCGACGGCTGGGCGAAATTCGCGAACTCCAGTTGCCATAGCCGTTGCTGCAATAATGGTATCATTACCTGCTCTTTGGCTAACTTCCGAATCATCATATGGCATTGTGGTTGGTGCGTGTTTACAATAAAAAAAATGTATATTAGTCCTTTATGGATTTCGAGAACACTTCAGAATCTGAATTGTAAAAAAAAAATTTGTTTTTCTCTTTTATCCTCGTCGCCACTTTAATAACCTGAGTGCATATTCACTGAATGTTCAACAGCCACTGATTTATTCTTTTATGTATTCTTACATTGTATTCTTAAATATAATTTGACATAAGTCTTATGCGAGAAGTCGCTAGGTGGCGTTTTACTTAAGGTGTAATTACAGAGCCATACTCTACAGAGATGAATTCAGTTTGTTGCACCATTCACAAAACTTCTTTCTACAGTGCATATATAGATAGATAGATATATTTAAGGGTGTTATACACTGCGACCTGATCTATCGTGATACCCCTATTTATTAGAAAGATGAGGATAGTCTCATCTATAAATCTTCTGTCAGGTTAATTTCCGACAGGAATTCATATATTTTGGAGGAATCAAGATGAGGGATCTTGCTCATATCTAAGATATATTCTCCAAAACACCTGTGTCTTTTGTCCGCAATCTGTGATCAAGTGCAGTGAGGTTTCGTCACTAAAAACTCCCGGAAGAGCTTTGGACTCTCTTAATCCCGGAAGAGTTTTCCAGGTTTGACTTCGTTTTGCATCTGTACATTTCTTCAGCAGACCTCCAATGGTAGTGGATGATAGTCCACAGAAGGGTTCAGGGCCGTTGAAGTGAGAGGCCGCAGCCTTCCTAGCTAAGCTATCAGCCTTCTCATTTCCCTTTACTCCTATGCGGCTTGATACCCACATTAGAGGTAACTTGTTCGTACTGCCTAGGGAGTTTAGCTTCCCAATCCAGTCCCACACAAGTTTAGACCTCACTAATGGTGAGCTGAGACTCTAGAGTGCTGCTTGACTAACAGATAGTATCACGATGTTTTCCCCCGATACTTCCTGTCAATGTTGATCTGGGCACATCTTTCAATAGCGTGAATTTCCGCTTGAAAAATGCTTGGAAAAGAACCCATTGGTTCCCAGTAGTTGGTTCTAGGCCCAAATACTCCTACCCCAGTTCCGTCCATTGTCTTAGAACCGTCAGTATACCATAAGAGGGAATTTTCTCTAATTTTATACGTCTCAGTTAGACCTTTCCATTCTTTTTTGCAACTCATCATTGTACAGTATTTGTGTGCAAAATTGAATTTTCTTGGCATAAAATCCTTGTGAGATTTTAGTATACCGTATTCTTGAGTAGAATTTTTACCCCATATATTTTGGGTGTAATTTGATTCTCTCGAAATAATTTCTTGTATTCTGGTAAGAGATTTCCTAGCAGTGTCTTGAATTACTAGATGTAAGGGTGTTAGATCTAGTATAACTTCCATTGCTGCTGTTGGACAGGTGCGCATAGCTCCAGTGATAACAAGGCAGGCAAGGCGTTGTACTTTACTTATTGCAGATTTCGCTCTCTTAAGTCTGAATCTATTTGACCAGGCTACAGAACCGTAGGTGATGATTGGTCTCACCATCATGGTATACATCCAGCGAACAATTTTTGGGTGACATCCCCAAGATTTACCAGCAAGCCATCTGCATATCATTAAGGATGCTGTAGCCCTCTTGGTGGTTGCTGTCAGATGAGCCTTCCACAATAACTTTTTGTCGAAAATGACTCCGAGGTATTTGGTCTCAGATCGACCTATGTACCGTTTCATATATGGTAGAGATCTTTTTCTAGTGAACGGAACAATGGTGGTCTTTGAGGCATTGATTTTCAATCCTGGTCCCCTGCACCATTCACTAGCTGCTAATAAGCCCCTCTGGATAATATCACAAAGAGTGGATTCAGATTTTCCTCTAGCTATTATCACAATATCGTCCGCATATCGTTGACATGATATGCCTAGATTTGTGAGTTTAACCAGAATATCATCAACTACTATGCTCCACAAAATGGGTCATAATACCCCACCCTGCGGACATCCTTTATTGACTTTGACTTTAACAGTTTTGTCACCTGCTTCAGCTTCAGTCAGTCTACTGTTGAGTAAAGCTCGTATCCAATTGGAAGTGGTATTATCTTTTCTTCTATTGTTAAGAGCCCTAATCATATATTCATGAGGAGTGTTGTCAAAAGCCCCCTCAATATCGAGAAAGACACAAATTGCTATTTCTTTTTTATCCAGTGCTGCCTGAATAAAATCAGTCAGATGGTATAGTGCGGTTTCAGTCGATTTTCCCGCAATATATGCAAACTGACAAGGATGTAAAGGCTCCCTTTTCAATACGGTCTCAAGGAGATGTATATTAACTATTATCTACAGTGGATAGTTGACATTTATGTCCGAATGGAAGGTACAACGCTTTATTATATTCAACAAAATGAGGCACTATGGAGGTCCGAAATTTATCATAATTTAACCGACTATTTGCAATTGCATCAAGATGATACTGATCGTGGAAATATTGGTAGAAAAGTAATATTTCCATCCTATTTTAATGGATCGTCTAGAAACTTGCACCAAAACTACCTTGATGCAATATCTATTGTGCAAAATGTTGGTAAGCTTTCATTATTTGGAATTATGACGTGCAATCCCAATTGCCTGAAATCCGCAATAGTATCGATTTAGTAGAAGCATCAAATTTTAGACCTGAAATCATTGTTCGGGTATTTAATTCTAAACTGAAAAGCTTAATTAGTTCAATCATAAATAAAGGAATATTTGGAAAAGTTGAAGCAATTATATACACGGTTGAATTCCAAAAAGGTGGCCTACCACATGCTCACATTTTGATAACTTAGGTGGAAAATGATAGAATTGCTGGGCTCAATGATATTAATAGAATTTAATGTGCTGAGATTCCGGATATTAGAACACATCCTATGTTGCATGAATATGTGTTGAAACATATGATGCGCAGACCATGTGGTTTTCTTAACCCGAACGCTGTTTGTATGAAAGATGGGAAATGTTCCAAAGATTATCGAATGACTTTCAATGAATTCACACGTGAGTCACATTTATTGATGCGTGTCATGCGCGTGGAAGTGCTTCAAATGACAATGAATGGCATGCATGTTTAAATGAAACAAAATACTTCCAAACACCGAAATAATTGCGTCAGTTATTTGGCTTCATATATGCTTTAAATGTACCAGCAAATGCGTTAGCATTGTGGAATGGGTTCAAAAACTTTCTTTGTGAGGATTTTTTGATAAAAAATGATGAGACATTGACACAATTAACCCAAAATATGAAAGGATTGCCACGTGAATTAGAGTTTGCTGAATTATTGAATAAATTGGAAATGGTCCATAATTTGGTGAATATACGATTGGAATTCCTCACGGTACAGTTGGAAGTTGGAATAATGTCATAAATTATACATATGGGGATACTGATCACTATATTATTTCTGATAATATTTTAAAGTATGCTGTCTTGGCACCTACAAATTATGATTGCGCTTTAATTAATAGTGATATTTTGAATCTTATGTCCGGTGAACATGTTGACTATTTCAGTGATGATAGAATAGTCAGTGATGATGCCAATGAAGTTAACAATTTGAATTTTTGAATTCTCTTAATGTGAACGGTTTGCCACCACATAAGTTAACTTTGATAGTTAATTGTGTTGTTTTACTCATAAAGAAAGTTTAGTGAATGGTACAAGAATGCGAGTGAAGCATTTGCATAACAATTCTATTCATTGCAAGGTATGAACTGGGATTGCAAGACAAAATCCAGTTTTGATTCCACGGATTCGTTTAACGTATTCCGGTATTATTTTGCCTTTTTTTCAAGGAACACAGTTTCCAATTATGCCTGCATTTGCAATGATAATTAATAAGTCACAAGGCCAAGTATTCGTAAGAATGCCAACTGTACGATTCTGCAAGTAGAGTTCGATCATTTGAAAGTTTGGGTTTCGATATTTCTGACCATTCTGCATAGAGACATTTAGCAAAAGACGAAATAGTTTTTACAAAGAATTTTTGTGTATACTGAACTATTGTTTCGTTAAAGGTCACTTTTGCTGTATTGCACGCATAAATGCGATTGCTTTAGATTCACGATTTCAATATTTTTACTGGCATTAGATAATAAAAGATGCTTATGTGCACAAAAGCATGAAATGTATCATTTATTCGTTCAGTCCTGTTATGTAGCTCACGTGGAAATAAGATAGAAATGCGAATGTTTCGAAAGCTTTGATACCTTTGATGCATTAGATCGACATAAGATTGATTACTCATCTGTAGACTAGCCTCCATATGCATACCGAATGCATAGTTATGGCAAAAATGCGATCGTAGCTATAGGTACACTTCAGCAATTCTTAAATGCAAGACATTCATTAGATTTGCAACTAAACTTTCTCAGTGCCAGTAGTTTTGCTTTTTAATGTCCTTTTTTTATGATTTTTTCATGTGAAGAGTCCGAATGGACTAACTCCAGCAAAGTATCCGAAATATATCAGTGTGTTTTTGAAATGGTAGTGCATGTATTTTGCTGAGCATATATGTCTTGCAATTATTACAATTGTCGCTGATAATATTCATGCCACTCACCATACCCTTCCTAGACATCTCTTATAAACTTTTATAGTTAGGTGGCCGAATCTGTTGTTCCATATTTCGTTCATATTGTTAATAGCGAAAACCTTTTCACTTGATTTCCATATTACAAACAAGTGGTTTTGTCTGTCCGCTTGTAACATAACTTCTCAATCTTTTTGACGAACAACTGCTTTATGAGTGTCGAATCTGACTGACATACCTCTGTCTGCCACTTTGCTGACAGAAATAAAATTTCCCTGCAACTCAGGAGAATACAGTACATTTTCGAATTTTAAATTGAAATTTCTAAATTGATAATGTACATCACCTTTTCCTATCGCTGTTATGTATTTGTTGCCTGCTAATGCTATCAGCTCTTTGTGCTCTTCAAACATTTCGAACATCCTCCTGTTATTGCACATGTGTGAAGTAGCACCGCTGTCCAAATACCACATACATCTGCTGTAGCGCTGTTCTTCCACTGCCAGCATCATCAGTGCTTGTTCTCTCGGTCTTCTCTGCGCAATTTTTCTCTGATCGCATTTCCTAGCAAGATATCCTGTTTCGCCACAATTATAATATTTGCCTTTGAATTCATATTTTTTGTTGCTTTTATTTCCGTCGTCTGTACATTGAATGCTTGTTGTTGTTCACTGAAGGCTTCGTCGCCATATATTACTTTTTGGCGTGCGCCACTGTTGGCACCAGCTGAGAATCCGGATACAACACCTTTTCTCTCGATTTTGAACCGATGCCAAAAACTGAAGGCGCTGACCTATCAATTCAGCGTCAGGTGGAAAAACGAATATCTTCTCGAGAATCAACGGCGGAGTAAGTGGCGGACGGCTCAAGTGAATGTCAAGGTGGGTGAGTTAGTGGTTGTGCGGGAACACAACCTAGCGCCTCAAGAATGGCGGCTTGGCAGGGTCACCGATACACACCCTGGTCCTGATGGAAAAGTGCGTGTTGTGGATGTGCGGACCGCACGTGGAATGCTAACCCCACCTATCACGAAGGTGGTGATCCTACCGGGAGAAGAGCCGCCTCCTACCAGCGGAGGGGTATAACGTACCTTGTACTTTTTTATTTTATAGCTTTTATGTTTTTTTCTTAGCTCTATTCCCTTCTTGTACTAATTCATTTTTTAATATTTTCTCAGATCTCGATCCACTCGGTGCACAAGACCCGCTACTCGCTGTCTGACGGCTGCTGCTTTTTGTTTGCCAGTTTTTTCGAGTGTGGCCGTGCTGCCACCTCCACTCCCTATGGCAGTGCCACCGGACCCAACAGCGCCTCGTCGGGCCAGGTCAACTACATTCGACCTCCCCGAGCTTCACCTCTCTGTCGCTGGCGCCACCTGGCTGCGTGGTTCCGGAAGCGCCAAACCAAGGTCAAGAGGAGACCAGGCGGGAACTATCCTGCGCTGTTCCGCCCTTTCTGGGTATTCCGAAGAGACCGGTGCAGCTACGCCCTACTCTGCAGATCATCTGCACTATATGTTAGCAGATGGGCCACCGCATTGAGGGGTGCGCAGGATTCCTGAAGCTGCGCCCTCGGGCACCAAACTACCCTCCATGATGCCTGATTGTATGAACGGGATCCGGCGTGAATATGTTCTTGTCATGCAATACTGCAAGGGGGGCGGCATGTTCACTCCGAATCCTAATGTTCAGGTGGCTTCCGCCTGGTACCTGGGGCGCCATGCTTTCGGCCTATCTCCGCGTTCCATCGTTCGGTACGGTGCGAAAGCATGTGTTGTGCGGTGGAGAGCTTGAGAACAGTCGAGGCAGGTGCATACCGTATTTGTGCGGAAGCTATCTTTAACTGTTGGTATATTTTGGCGCGGGGCTACGAAGCAGCGGCATCTGCTCTCTTTGCGCCGTTACCAGTCTGTTCTGGAGTTGCTGCAAGTGCGGATCGACGCCCAATAGTTAAAATTTAAAATACAGTTTTAAGTTATATACATATGTTATAAATATTAAAAATTAATATATAATTCTGAGCACAACATTTTGGTCCTTCGAGCCGGATAAGAATCCGGTTTTGGTAAGTGGCGATTGTTTTAATTGAATTAAAAATATTATTATTATAAATTAATAATAATTGAAATTTGATTAATACACAAATTGATTCTTTTTTGTGTTTCGGTTGGGTTTGCCGTGCGTTCGGGTGTTTGTGCTCTGTCGGCGCTGCTGACTATTAAAACCATTCCGCTGTTGTTGTCTTCGCTGCATTATCGCCGTTTTTAGGTACTGGTGGCTAATGCAGAAAGCAGAATAAGAAAAGTAGGTCAGTGGCTCGTGCAATCAACTGCTGTCTCTATTTCTTTTGTGAAGCAGGGTTGGTTACGGGTAGCAATTGTTTCCTGAGCATTGTGGGCCCTTTTGTCGTAGTGCGTTTAAACGATAAGTGTTGGGCGTGGTTTCAGTGCGGTTGCGTTCGAAGGTGTAGATAAGCCAACATTGAGCTGCGTTCGCAGGCGCATAAGTTCCGCAAAATGGTGGACTCGTATATTTCGGCGGCAGATGAACTTCTGATGTTCATAAGTCGTTTTGAACGTTGCTCACCGGACAGTCACTCCATTATATCACTTCAACTTGATGAAGGAGAATTGGATGCTCGGTGGGCTTCGATTAAAACGGCAAAAATAACTGCCATGTCCGAGGCGCGGGTCATGAAAGACGGTGAATCACTCTTAGAGTCAATCGGACAGCGGTTCGAGTCAAGCTTTGATACTTTTAAGCAGGGTCGTATTTTGATCGCGGAAGTGAGACAACGTTTAGAATAGGCAACTCCCGTTCCTACTAGAGGGGAGCCATTTTTATCATCGGCGCACAGCATCCACGTACCCCCTTGTAATATCCCTCCCTTTGAAGGGAGTTATGCTGCATGGCCAACGTTTCTTGACATGTTTACAGCACTATTCATTAACAATATGCGGCTGTCTAATGCGGAGAAATTCTACCATTTGTCCCTTAAGACCTGGGGAGAACAACATGAAATTGTCTCGACAATTCCAATTACTGAGACGGGTTTTCGGCAAGTGCGGGAAAACTTGCTGGAGGGCTACGACAACAAGCGCATCCTGATCAACAAACAATTGAAGACACTGTTGGGCCCTGACCCGGTAAGAAGAGAAGATGGTGGGGAAATTAAACGCCTACAGCGTGACATCGGTAACTGTATCGCTGCACTGACGTCTTACGGCATACTTGTGCTCCATGCGTCTGCCTGAGCTCACACTGTCCCTGTGGGAACAGACTATGGGGGGCCGCGCAGATATTCCAGAATGGAAGGTGATGGATGACTTCTTGTCATTGCGGTTTCATACACTCGAGGCGATTTCGGATCTCCGGTCGCAAGGCTCAAGTTCATCACAAATAAGAGTTCAGCCGAATCAATCGCGAACAGCACGGGTGCAAACCCATCAAGTAAGTGTTACACCGCAAGGGTGCAAAGTGTGCAGGCAGTCTGCACACTCGGTGCGAAAGTGTCTTGCGTTCCAGGCCGCCACCGTATCAGCTTGGTGGGGCTTCGTGCGCAAATACGGGTTGTGTGTGAATTGCTTGTCAGCTTCGCATAGAGTGGCAAATTACACCAGCTCCTTTTCGTGCTCACCTGTCGGGAGCGGCACCACACTCTGCTGCATACGGACTCGCCACGGGGTCGTCCAACCACTGCGACGCCAAACCCACCATCCACATCGGTGGGGGACGCTCCAATTCAAATGGTCCCTCCACCCGTACCCAAGTCTTCTTAGTACACTGCGCAGGTATCGCGCCCGGCAGATAGGCGTAAATATGGGTCAAATTTCCGGGAATGAGTCAACACACTTTTGCCTGTAAATCAAATTTCGGTTTTTGCGAACATATAGCCTTGTATATGGATTTTTGGGAGTATTAAAGATGGTGAGAGGAAATCAAGGAGTATCTGTGAGGAAGTCAAAGACCAATTTGCATTGATGGAAGGACTTAATGGACGCCGATAGACAGCGGATATGGAGCTTATGATGGAAGATAAGTAAAAAAAGAATAAAAGGATAGAATTTATGGTGGAATGATTTTTATTAAATTTGTATTTATCATTAAGTAAGTTAGAATAAAATATTGGAATAAGTTGTTGAAAAGTGCTAAGAATTATTGGGTTTTATTTGTAATTGGGATACACCATCTGTTCTGGCATTTAAGATGAATGGGGATTTTTCCTTGAGATTGGGTTGTTCAACGGGATATTTATTGGATTAGGCATAATCAATGGGACTATCGAAGGAAGTGAAGGAATTGCTGAAATCCCAGAAAGTGGTGGATAAAGAGATCCAGAGGTTGATTTCAAACTTCAAGAAGGACTGGAAGGATGTCAAAAACGTGAAGTATTATCCCAGATACATCACAGAGTTGCGAGGTTTGGTAGAAAAATTTAACAGCAACCACGCAAAATTGCTGCCGCATAAGGAGGTCTGTAGGGACGACGAGTACTTTGCGACGGCTTTTATGGAATTAAAAAGAGAACGGGCGACCAATAGGACCTCACTGAATATGGAGATATCAAAATCAGCATCAGCTGGATTTACGCTGACAGTATTGACATTGCCTCCGGAAGTTCGCTGGCCGGAATATTTAACACCAGAGGGGATAAGCCGCTGGTAAAGCCGAGATTAGTTTTTAGTGAAGAAAGGAAAGCAGAATTTTTGTTTGGCGCATCTGAAATCGGTGTCGAGCCATTTTCTCCAGGAAGTCCGGTAAATAATTAAAATCAGGGATTTCCGCAAACAGAGCCAGAAGCAGTAGCAGTGCAGCAAAGCCCCAATACTGTGGACAGTATTTCACCTGTACGAGCAAGTGGTCGAAGATTAATCAGTTTTAGTCCGTCACTGGTCAAGTACATCTCAGACCCGGGAGAAGGCAATTTGGAAACCATCCAAAAAGATAACGCTCAAGTTTTACCGGTCATAAGTAAAACAAAAATACGCAAAATGGGTATAGAGGAGATTTCAAAGACAGTGGCCAGGCTAGTACCTGTGTTTACTGGTGCAGCTTCAGAAGATTTACGGTCAGAAGTTAACAGGTTCATTCAAGGTTGTGAACTTGCAAAGCGAAGCATAAGCCCTGATGAGTTGCAGGACTTCTTCGACTGTGTTAAGCAAAGGTTATTTGGAGACGCGTACAACCTTGTGTTGCCAAAGCAATTCGCCAGTGTGGAAGAGCTTTACGGTCTTATTAGGAGAACTTATTTGAGGGAGAGAACTTTGGAGGACATAACCCATGAAATAAGAATCGGGAAGCAGCTGGCAAGAGAAGACATACGTGCCTTTGCCAGGCGTTTAGAGTCACTTCAGATGATGGCCCAGGAAATAATCAGGAATAAGTACCATGGCGTTGGAGATACAGCATTATTATACGAAGTTGACAAGTCGCTGGTAACAACTTTCGTAGTGGGCCTCCGCAACTCCGCTCAAAAGATTCATATGCTGAATAGCAGAACAAGAAATCTGGAGGAATTAGTAGAAGAAGCAATTAGAGCACAAGTCCTCGTGGAACGGAGTACAGCCAGTTTGGGGGAGATACATATATTTGAAAACAGACAGGACAGTTTAATTGGCGCTTTCATGGATAGAGAGGGAAGTAATTCCGTCGCAAACATATACAGAGGAGCGTATAATCCCGGTGTCTCCGACAGTAGAGCCGCGAATCCGAGAAATCCGTACAGAGCGTTTGTACATGTTCGTTCTGCCGTAAGCAAGGTCATACAAGGGATGAGTGCATTACATGTAAAAACACGCCCTACTGTATGGAGTGCCAAACTTATGGTCATGAGGCAAGTAGACAGTGCCAAGGAGACACAGAATGGAATCAGAGTAGAAGGCGCCCGGATCCACCCTTGAGGGACAACGGGGGTAACTTCAGTAGTCCCCGAGTTGGTTCAACGGACGGAGTTAACGAAGGGAGAAATCCTTTTAATACTGGGAGTGGTCAGCAGCGACCAAGTTGGGATTCTAGAAGTGAACCAAGGATAGGCAACAATAATGTACAGGTGTTGAGATGCTTCTCATGTGGGCGAATGGGACATCGAGCAATGGAATGCAGGGAAAGGCAATCCCAACAAAGGAACCAAGGAAACTTCCAGCGGCCCAGTCGAGGCCAGTAGACTGGAAAGCCAAAAGAAAGAAAGTCATAATTAGGCCGGAAATACGTGGGACTAGTAAGGTAGGAACTACAGTCCAGGAGAAGGAGGAGCAAGAGGCTCTCCAATATCACGAAGAGTTAGGAGGTGGATATGCGTCCATGTTGGGAACAAAACGACATGGCTTCGTTATGAGCCATCGAGATACCTTGCAAGGAATCAGCTAGTGGAAAGCTAGTGGTTTCGGTAGATTCAGGGGCGGACACCAGCCTCGTAAAATCTAGTGTTTTACGGAAGGGGCTAGATATTAATCAAATGGACTTAAGAACGCTTAATGGAGCGTTTGGAGGTTGCAGCAGGACACTGTGATCGCTCAGAATAGGGCATAGTGAAGTTAAGGGCATGAGTTTTAGAGTGCATGCAGTGGAATTGGATAGGGAAGGTATCCCGGCCGATGGGATAATTGGCCGCGATAATCCCTGGGGCCGCACCATACTGGATGCGCTAGACAAGCAGTTATCATTTTATGATAATAATAAGAATAGAATCCTTAGTCTTCCATTAAAGTCGTGGCAGGAAGGAAACATGAGTAGGCTTAAGAATCGTATGGAGGTAGTAAATGCAAGGCCAACCAGAGTAGTTACTATGCATGTAAACACGAAACTTAGGACTGTTGTTTTGCACAAGCAGCAGCTAGCGGACGACGTATATATGGGAGAGACCATAACGCACGTTGACAAGGGTAAGGTGTACGCTTGCGTACTGAATGCATCAGAAGAGGACTACTATATGGATAAGGATTTTAGGCTTAATTTCACTAGTGACGATAATTTTAAGGAACCGAATTATAGATCGGTTAATCAGATTAAATAAGTTGATATAAGAAAAAGAATGGAGAGAGTGCTAGAATCACTGAAGTTAGACCCAAGCGTAAATTCAGAAGAGAAGGCATCAATAGAAGCCATTTGTACGTCATTCCATGACATATTTTTGCTGGAAGGATACCAGCCGACGAAATACACCAGACATAGAGAATGAAATTCCTACTACCGTGGATCAACCACCAATTAACCAGCAACAGTACAGATTGCCACAAGCTCACAAAGATGAGGTAAACAGGCAAGTAGAAGGAATGTTAAAGGATAACATAATTTCATCAAGTATCTCGCCTTGGAACTCACCAATAATTTTGGTACCAAAGAAAGTAGGTGCTCAGGGTCAAAAGAAGTGGAGAATGGTCGTCAATTTTAGGAAATTGAACGACGCCACTATCAAGCAAGTGTTCCCGATTCCAAGGATAGAAGAAATTCTGGAGCAATTGGGGCTTAGTAGATATTTTTCTACACTCGATTTAGCGAGTGGCTACCACCAAGTTCTGGTGGATACCCAAGATAAGCAGAAAACCGCATTCAGCACCGGTTTAGGGCATTATGAGTTTAATAGAATGCCGTTTGGATTAACAGGAGCACCGGCTACCTTCCAACGGCTAATGAACCATGTGCTAACAGGCTTACAAGAGTTAGATTGTTTTGTGTATTTGGATTATATTGTAATTTATGGGAAGAACTTGCAGCAGCATTCGCAACGCTTGTGCAAGGTGCTCAGAAATTACGAACACGGAGAAGTGTCAATTTTTGCGAAGAGAGGTGGTTTATTTAGGCCACCGTTGCTCAGAAGCTGGAGCACTGCCCGACCCGCAGAAGGTGGAATGCGTTAAAAATTTAGCGATTGCGAGAAACAGAAAGGAAGTGCAAGCATTCCTAGGACTAGTGAACTCTTATAGAAAGTTCGTAGAAGGACTAGCCGGAATTGCGTTGCCAGTGAATAAGTTGCTACGAAAAGAGGCAAAGTTCGAATGGACAGAGAGCTGTCAGCAAGCATTAGAGAGACTAAAGGAAATAATTAGCTCGCCACCAATTTTGGCGTACCCCGATTTTGAGCAAACTTTTTTGTTGACCACTGATGCTAGCAATGAAGCATTAGGGGCAGTATTGTCACAAGGGGAAGTCGGTAATGACCGACCAATAGCATTCGCAAGCAGGGCGCTTAGCGATACGGAGAAATGATACTCCACAATAGAGAAGGAATTCCTAGCCATAGTGTGGGCTACGAAGAATTTTAGGGCATATTTGCTAGGACGCCCATTTAAGATATACACTGATCACCAGCCGTTGAGAGGCATAGCCAATTTGAAAGACCAGACGTCTAGGCTAGCCAGGTTCAGACACAAATTGTCTGAGTATGACTTTGAGATCATATACAAACCTGGGAAAAAGAATCTGAATACGGACGCACTCAGCAGAATACCGGAGGCACAGAAGGTATCAGTAGTGCAAACGAGGGCCAAAGCACGGTCAGATAAGGAAAAGGCCGAGAGAGTTCAAGGGGATAAAATTGATGCTACAGGAGATGTTAGCAATGCAGGTGACGCTGCTAATGAACAAAGAGCCAGTAGTGTGGAATGGCTGGAGGATGAAAAAGGTATCCAGGCAGTGTTAAAGGGTTTCCATGATTCACCTCTAGGTGGACACCAGGGATTCTGGAAAACCCATGACAGAATTAGGCGAGTATACGGATGGAAAGGTATGCTCAAAGACGTTAAGGAATATGTAAAGAGTTGCCCAAAATGCCAGGCCAATAAGAGCTCAAGACTAACAAAGATGCCAATGGTGTTAACTGACACACCAAAACAGCCATTTGATAAAGTTCATATGGATATTGTAGGTATTTTACCTGAGACTTTTTCGGGAAATAAATACATCTTGACGTTCCAAGACGATTTCTCAAAGTATATGACGTGCGTGGCTATACCCGATGCTGAAGCAAGTACGGTAGCCAAGGCATTCTTTGATGAAATTATAGCACGGTGCAACATACCTAAGGTTTTGATAACCGACAATGGTTCAAATTTTGTATCGAAACTATTCTCAGAAACGTGTAAAATGCTTGGAATCAAGAAATTGCATATAAAACCATATCATCCACAGGCGCATGGCTCATTGGAGCGTAGTCATCAACCTCTGGCCGAGTACTTGCGCAGTTTTGCCAAGGAAGACGGCTCGAATTGGGATCAATGGTTGACCACTGCAATGCATGTACACAACAACACTGTGCATGTATCAACGAAGCAAACTCCGTTTAGAACAAACACTCTACGGGTTTGATTTCGACTTACCAGCGAATTTGAAGCGCAAATGTGCACCAGTGTACAATGCTGATGACCCCAATAAGGTGCAAAAATATCAGTTACAGCGAGCGCACGAATTGGTCAGAGAAAACCAGGAATGTGCTAAACGGGTAGCCAGGGAAGCCTATAACAAGGTACTAAACCCAGTAACCTTTCACGTGGGTGATCAAGTACTCATGAAGAATCAGGCTAGGAGAAACAAATTCTCACCTGTTTGGATAAGTCCGTATGTAGTAGCAGAAATCCGCAACCCAGTTACAACAGTCGTAACGATTAAGGGCAATAATAAAAAGCTACATAATAATTTATTGAAATTGTTCCACATTAGACCCCACAATTAAAGACATGTGTTAACAGTGTTTTACAAGTGTAAACACAAGAATAAACACGTAAACACGTACGTGTGTATATCAGATAACACACATAGCTCCGATTTTCAAAGTCAAGGCCAGTAGAAGTGTGCCACTTAAAATCGGGCGAGTATAATTGACGTAAGAAAAATTTGCTTATTAGGCACTACTGCCGAATGAAGACAGTAGGGAAAAATATTTTTTAAATATTAAATAATAAAAAAGGGTTTCATTGGACACATTTTAAAAAATAAAATTATAAGACAGTCGTAGGTAAGTAATTTAAACTGAACGTAGAGTATATACACACATATATACGACTGTTAATGAAGTGCAATATGATGCGTAAGCAGTAGTGCCGGCACCGTTGGTGAAGTAAGTATATATGTATATATGTGTATAATGTACAGAATGAATGTACGAGGGTATATTTAATAAGTAAGTAATTTTTTAATAGGATTGGGTATGGCCAAATAAGTAAGTATGTAGGGACATATGAATAGGAAATTTTAAATTGGCAGATATATAAATGACTGCTGACAATAAATTTGTATATTGAAAACAAAGAAAAGTAAGTATATAGAGCTATACGTTGGAAAACTGGGACTCTGCAGAGATTTACATACCGCAGCGGGCTACATGTAAATATATATATATATATATATATATATATATATATATATATATATATATATATATATATATATATATATATATATATATTCGGTTTATCGCTTAGGAAATTATCGTGTGGGCAATAGTAATATATATATATATATATTGAATTAGAACAATATATTTAGTTTACCATTACAAATTAGGTAATAAGGTTGTAAATTAATTATAAAATGCTTTGAATGTATGTATGTATTCATACATGAGTAGGTTACATGATGTAGGGAAATATACTTGTTAATGGATATATACATACCGGGCTAGTAGTAAATTGAAATATATAGAGTAGTTAGATGCAATGAAAAATTGAGTCATGCAATAGACAAATGAACGGGTGTATCTTTTATATACTCGCTTACGTAAGCTGGGCAACTAGTTTTGCCCAGAATTAATGTAAACATTTTTTTTTTGTGCGGCATGTAATTTTGTTTTGTATGAATCAAATTATTATAAAATGTATATTCATTGAGAAGAATTTTAATTTTGAATGCCGCTAACAATTTAAAGAAAATTGTATCATAGTTAATTAATAATATTTGTAAAGAAAACTGTTTTTATTACTTATTTATAGTTTGGTTACTAAGACGTATTAGATATACGATATATAAATTTAAATAACACATAAAATTTACTATTTTCGTGAGCAAGAATATTAAAAATGAAATGAATGTAATAGCTAGTAAGAATAATTAAAACTCGGCTACTCCGATACATGTATAAGCGTATTGTTGTTAGATATTAAGGCGTTGGCTAACAAACTAGGACATGTGGATGGTTCAATATGGTGCAGCATGAACCTGGAAGGGTCTTCCTGCAGCGTCGAAGACAGAGTAAGATGTTAACCAACATCCAGTAGACCGGCAGATGAAATGCACGAGCAGCGGACAAAAATCTGACCAAATAAGAAGAAATAAGAAGACGTAGAAGAAGAGTGATCAGTAAGTCGCATAGGAAGAAAGACGAGATTGGCAACGATGATGTCCAGAGATAATTTTTGGTTGGAAGAAAATGAAAACGAAATTTGCTTCTGCATCCCTTGCCGATTCCTTTCTAATGTCACCATTGGCCACTTGCCAAATACCACTGTGTATGAGAACGCTGAGCATTTGTATGCACTAGCTGTGATAGTTGGATTCACTTAGCTGTTCTTTTTATTTACAGTATATACGTATAAACTATTCACAAAAATTAATTTAAATTTTTTTTTCGGGCTACGATCCTGGTGTTGTGAGTCAGAATCAAGGTACCTGCGCGTAGTTGTATCACAGTACCAACTCTTAATAGACACTACACATTTCGTGTATTGCAATTACATTTACAAGTATTACAATTAAACTAATTAAGAAAGCACATATTTTTAGGGTGGAATTTAGAATGCACCATCGACATTTTTATATCGAGTAGATCAGTTGGCTTACTGACAACTGTTTGCCTCAATTGGAACCACTGGGTACTCGTGTACGCCCGCGGATATTACCGGCAGCAAAAGGACGCTCGCCACACGGACCCCAACATTTTGGCGCAGCCGGTATTTGTGACAGAAAGGCTGCCAGCATAAATCAGCCAGTCATAAGGACCTACTGGAGGAATCCCAGGGCAAGTAACACTGATGCAGGCAGAGCATCCTCCAACAAATCCGGATGAAAACCCAGGGCAAGGAATCCTGAGAGCATCTTGTAACAGACAAGATGACATCGATCACGATAATGGAGAGTACAAGTATAATAGCGTATTATAAGATAAGTAGATACTTCTGCGACCCTGAAGGAGCCGTAGCGCTGGTCAAAGAAGTTGCAAAATGCAGGCGCGATTGCGCTGTTGGACGCAGCTTCGTATGGGCAACCATAAACCGTCAGTATGATCGGACGGTCTATGTATGTCGTCTTAGCTGTGAGGATTTTTCTGGTAGGGGATTTGTGTTTGTTTGTCGTTAGGATCATTTTGGAATACACATTTTTTACATTTAATTACACACAAATAAAAATATGAGCTTAGGGTATTAGGCAAGAAAATATCAGGAGGTGAATACAACAAGGGTTTTTGCATCAAAGTTTGGTAGTTCCGTAACTACGAGTATCGCATAAATCTTTATCTAATATTCTGCATATTTTATAATATTTAAATCACATGATTTTGAGGGGGAAAAGAGTTAAAGGACTCGTAAATAAATAATTTGTATTCGGAGTTGTGCATCTAGTAAATTGTTCGTGAACAATTTGAATTATTTTGTTTTTCTCCTCAACATTACTGACGTTAACAGAAAGAAGCAAATAGTATTGAAATTACTTTGACTAGTATTTAATCAATGTGTGTCATTTTCTGAAGGTGGACAATTCGTCATGTGAGCCATCTACTAGGGAACGGCAACTAAGGGACATGACACCTTTTCTGCAGGATAGAAAACGATTGGGAATAAGGCAAAGGGGAGGAAAGCAGAAACGCGAACGGAAGCGTTTAGCATACCCGAGAGAAGCGTTGAAGGAACAGGAGACGGTGGAGGTTCCTATCCCATGGGAACACGCTAGCAGATTGTTGCAAGAGGTGTACCGATTAGAGGAGAAGCAGCTGAAGAGACGTCAGAGGAACGTCAGATTGCCATTGGAGACTGACAACCAAGCATCAAAGTAGCCGGACGCCTCAAGATGAGACTATTGTAATTTTAGATAAATTTATATTAAACCGTTCAGTATAATGTAATAAAATATTGGGATAAGATGGTAATCAATAAACAAATTTTAACAATTATTGGGATTCATTTGCAAATAATTTTTGGGGATATGCCACCTGCTCTGGTTTTTGGATATGATAAAGGAAGCGCAGGTGTTACTGCTGATACAGGAGCAAATTGGCGAGGTGATTCAAAAGCTGGTCCGTAACTTTAGGAAAGACGGCAATTTACGTAAGGACAACACGTACCCCAAGCGGATAGCACAGTTTGCAAAATCTGAGGAGAGAGTTCAACAAGAACCACGGGTTGTTGTTACCTCACGTAGTCAAGTACGGGAAAATATTTTGCGAAAGATTATGCAGAGTATATCAATAGTCTGGTCAACGAATGGGCAGATACATTTAATTCTGGATTATAGGGACTAGGACAGCAAACAATGAGTTTAGTTTCGCCGGACGGGGAAATAAGAAACAAAATGAAATCTGTAAAGTCAGAGGTAGAACTGTTTACTGGGAAAATAGTTGACAAGTTAAAACAAAACAAAGTAAAGAAAAATACAAAAGAAAGAAAACTACAAAAGAAAATAAGCTAGACAAAAAAAATATGGAAAAAAAGAATAGAAAAGCAAAAAAAAACCGTGATAAAACCCAAAGAAGGCGATTTTAAGGAAACAATTAACACAAAATATATATATGTACTAAAGAGTTAAATAGATGCACATAATTGTTTACAGTGCAAGAAAAATATTGTAGAGATATATTAGAAGTTAGTTACACTAACTTTTTTTAGAAAGAGGGTAGGGATGTTGTGAGCTAGAATCAAGCTACCTACGCGTAGTTGACTCACAGCACCGGTTCCTATTAAATTCATTAAGAGCGCACATATTTTTAGTGTGCAAATATTGTAAATGAGCAGTATTTATGTATTAATTGTAATGTAAACTTTTAGGGCGTCACAGTTCCGCAGTCAAGCTGACGAGAGGCATTTAGAATGCACCGACGACACTTCTACTTTCAGTAGGTCAGTTGGCTTGAGCAACTGACACCAAATAACAATTGCGTAACTGAAAAACCAGAAAAGTCAAGACGTAGACTGTAATGTTTATTTGTAAATAGTATATAAGAACTAGTATTTTAAGAATAAAGCTCTTGTTGTTTTAAACCCAAAATAGTGCAGTGCTTATTTAAGAAAGTGGTTTAGTGTTTTCAGCAACGCGCCCAGCGAACCGAGACAGGACGTCTCGCGACGAGCAGCAAGGACCCCAACAACCCGGCCGATAAGCGACAATACGACGCGGTGGTACTCGAATACGTGACGTTAAATCACATGCGCAAGGTTCCACCGCCGTCAGTAACTCCTGTGCCTCATTATTACTTGCCACATCATGCAGTAATTAAGCCAGAGAGTACAACCACCAAACTTCGCGTGGTGTTCCATGCCTCACAGGCGACTTCTAACAAGGTCAGCTTGAATGACGTGTTACACACAGGGCCAGTGTTACAAGCCGATCTGACACGGCTAATAATCCAGTGGCGTATGTTTCGCTATGTCGTGAACGGGGACAGGAGGAGAGGCAGGAGGAATTTTTGTTTGGCGTATCTAAGATCGGTGTCGAGCCTTTTTCACCGGGAAGTCCTGTGCACAATAAAAATTTGGTATATCGGCCAAAAGAGCCAGAATCAGTAACAGAGAAGCAAAGCCCCAATACTGTGGACCGTAATTCGCCTGCGCGAGCAGACAGTCGAAGACTAATTAAGTTGAGTCCGTCACTGGGATTAATAACGCTAAGATAAATGGGCATTCTGGAAGTTGCTCATGTGGGAGAGGCGTTGTATGAGCTGAGAACTGAGCTGCGGCGCTTCAAAGAAGGTTGTGAGTTAGCGCAACAGAGTCTTCCGGCAGCAGACGGGGAACACTTAATAAACTGTATTAGACAAAGAACCACAGGAGATGCATTAGATTTACTAGCGCATAGCTCAGTAAGCACCTGTCGGATTTTGTTTAGATAGAACATATCTGAAACAGAAATCTTTTGACACTCTCATAAGGGAGATCCAGGAGACAACACAGAAACTCGGTGAAGACATGACAGCTTGGGGACGGAGGTTTAGATCTTTGAGGAATGCCGCTGAGACGGAAGCCAACAGGCAGTTTCCAGGAAACGTTACAGCATACAAGGCTTAAGTAGAACGAGCTATGATTTCTGTGTGCAAAGCTGGCCTAATAAATAGGGATTTAGCAAATTACACACTTAATCTAACGCAGAGGAGTACGGCAGAATTAGTGGAAGTGGTCTCTTCAGCTGATGCAGCAATCCAACAGCGAACGACAATAGGTGGAATCTGCTAGACTAATGCTCCTGCATAGGTAGGATCGGTACAGCAACGGAACACAATTGAAGTCGGTAGATTGATGGGCCAATTTCGGCAACAAAGAGACCAAGGATTCCCAGTCGAGAAATTCCAGCCAAGAAAGCCCATTTGCTCATTCTGTCGTACAAGGGATGAATGCATTACACGTAAAAACACGCCCTACTGTATGGAATGCCAAACATATGGTAATGAGGCAAGTAGATAATTCCAAGGAGACAAAAAATCACAATAGAAGGCAGACAGCTATGATGCGCCCGAATCCACCCTTGAGAGACAGCAGGGGTAACTTCAGTAGTCCCCAAGTTAATTCAACAAAAGGAATTTACCAAGGAAGAAATCCCTTCAACACTGGGAGTGGTCAGCACTGACCAAATTGTTATTCCAAAAGTGAACCGAGGATAGGCAACACCATACAAGGGTTGAAATGCTTCTCATGTGGACGAGTGGGATATCGGGCAGCGGAATGCAGGGAAAAACAAGCCCAACAAAGGGACCAGGGAAACTTCCAGCGGCCCAGTCGAGACCAGTAGACTGGAAAGCCAAAATAAAAGAAGAAAATATTAGGTCAGAAGTACGTGTGACTTGTAATGTAAGAACTACATTCCAGAAGAAGCAGGAGCAAGAGGCTGTTCAATACTACGTATCGAGTAATGTAAGAAGTATGGTTCGAGATACAGAGGAGCAAGAGTCTCTCCCTGAAAAATTTTTTGATTGCGTTTTGATTTGGGCAACTGTAATGATTCTAGTACTTAGGTTAAGTTTTAATAAGGTCAGAAAGTATAGGCCAATCGCAGCGAATGCGGTACGGAAGTGTGTAGTTAAGATAATTATGATAATTTTTAGGGAGTATAGGATCGTAAAGGATAACTGCGGTGCATGGCGGAAAAATCTGAAAGAGTTCGGAAGTAGATACGTGTCCATTTTGGAAAGAAAAGGGCGTAGTCTCGTGGTAAGCAGGATAGGTGATCGAGATACCCTTTTGGAAGACTCAGGGGCGGACTCCAATCTCGTAAAATCTAGTGTTTTTCGGAAAGGACTGGTTGTTAACCCAAAGGATGTAAGAACGCTTAACGGAGCGTTTGGATGTTGCATCAGCCGCTCAGAATAGGGCACAGTGAAGTTAAGGGCATGCATTTTATAGTACACGCAGTGGAATTGGATAGCGAAGGTATCCCGGCGGATAGGGTAATTGGGCGCGATAATCTTTGGGGCCGCACCATACTGGCAGTGTTAAAGGGTTCCATGATTCACCTCTAGGTGGACACCAGGGATTCTGGAAAACCCATGACAGAATAAGGCAAGTATACGGATGGAAAGGTATGCTCCGAGACATCAAAAAATATGTAGAGTTGCCCAAAATATCAGACCAACAAGAGTTCAAGGCTAACAAAGATGCCAATGGTGTTAACTGACATACCGAAACAACCATTTGATAAAGTTCATATGGATATCGTAGGTTTCTGAGACGGTTTCGGGAAATAAATACATCCTTACGTTTCAGGAAGATTTTTCTAAATACATGGCGTGCGTGGCTATACACGATGCTGAAGGAAGTACGGTAGCCAAAGCATTCTTTGATGAAATTACAGCACGATATAGTCTACCAAAGGTTTTGATAACCGACAATGGTTCAAATTTTTTATCGAAATTATTCTCTGAAACTTGTATAATGCTGGGAATCAAGAAATTACACATAACACTATATCATCCGAAGGCGAATGGCTCATTGGAGCCCAGTAATCGACACAGGACACGAGCTTGATGGAGCAAGCAACGGATTTGTTGGTGAAGTAAATATATATACTCGTATATATATATATATATATATATATATATATATATATATATATATACGAGTATATATATATATATATATATATATATATATATATATATATATATATATATATATATATATATATATATATATATATATATATATATATATATATATACGAGTATATATATATATATATATATATATATATATATATATATATATATATATATACGAGTATATATATATATATATATATATATATATATATATATATATATATATATATATATATATATATATATATATATATACTCGTATATGGGTATAATATACAGAATGAATGTACGAACGTATATTTAAAAAAGTAAGCACGTATAAGTAAGTATATAGGGACATACGATGAGAAATTGGGAATTTGAAGATATATACATACAGCAGCAGGATACTTATAAATATACATAGATTTTTCTATTTATCGCTTATGAAATTAGCGTGTGGGAAATTGAAAATAATATGTTTGTAAATGTTGAAGAATATATTTAACTTAACATTACAACATTAGGTAATAACTGTAGCATTTAATTATAAACAATTGAAAGTGCTTTGAATGTATGTATGTAGTCATACACGAGGGAGTTGCGGGGTGTAGGAGAATGCACTCGTTTATTGACAGATACATACCAGGCTAGAAGTAAATTTAAATATATAAAGTAATTAGATGCTATGATAAATTGAGTCATGGAATGGACATTTTTTCACATAAACGGGTTTTTCTTTTATATACTCACTTATGTAAGATGGGCACTAGTTTTGCCCAGATATAAGATACAAAATATATTTTTTTGGAGGCACATAATTTAAAATAGTAAATAATTGTTATGTAAGAATCAAATTATTGTAAAATGTATATTTATTGAGAGGAATTTAAAGTTTTAATGATACTAAAAATTTTAGAAGAAAAACTGGATAATAGTTAATTAATAATATTTGCAAAGAAAAAAGTTGCTTACTTCAAACGACTACAACAAATAAACTAATCGATGAATTTGGTTGAGATTTTAACAGCTGACGTTTGACAGATCGCAATTTCTAAAAAAAAAAGTTTTTGTGTTTGTGCTGACATCTAGCGCTAGGTAGCTTCAATATCAATCCGCCCTTGTAGATGATGACTTCGATATGCGCTATATAGATTTAAATAATACATAAAAATTAATGTTTACGTGAGGAAAAATATAAAAAATGAAAGAAATGTAATAGCCAGTAAGAATAATTCAAATTCAGTAAGACCGATACATATATAAAGGTATTGTTTTTAGCCATAAGGCGTTGGTGAACAGACAAGGACATCTGGATGGTTCTACATTATGCAGCATGAACCTGGAAGAGACTTTCTCCAGCGTCGAAGACCGGTAGATGAAATGCAAGAGCAGCGAACAAAAATCTGACTGAATAAGAAGTAAGAAGACGTAGAAGAAGGGTAATCAATAAACCGCAAAGGAACAAATACGAGATTTGAAACTATGCTCACCCGAGATAATATTTGGTTGGAAGGAAAGAACCACAAAATTAGTGGGAATTCATTTTTATATGAAAGAGTGGAAGAGCTTCTAACTTCCCATGTGCGGTATGACGACAATTTGAGAAAATGAAGATGGTACCGGCTGAATACAAGAATCTCTATCTAACAAGTAAAAAGCTGATAATACGTGATATTAATTGTAGAGCTGACAAAATGGCATGAAAACATTAACATTTACGTTGTCAGTATAGAAAATCCAACGTATCTGCCATTATTACATATTTCCGTATGTATATTGTATGTATATGTATTGTATGTATATGTAAGTATGTGTATTGTATGTATAAGGAAGAGATAATTTTAGCCAAAATCCGAAGTTGCTCCGTAATTTTAGCGAGAAACGGCTACAACAACAATAACAGCAACAACTACCATCGTTCATTTAGATTCGCAGAGTAATCTCCTGGCGCAAAAATCATTTTAACCGCAAAAAGATCAAGCACTACATAGCCAAGCTTTATCGGCTAACTTCATAACGTTTTCCTGAATTAAAAAATATCCACAGTCACTTACAAAGCGAATATTTATTCTGACTTCGTCAGAAGTGTATCTATTCGCATAAGCTTGCATCATCTTTGTACGTACGGGTCCAGAAAGAAGGGAGGGTTATGCAGAGTTCATCGAGAGACTTCACTCTCACAGTATGGGCGTTACCAGAACTAACAATTGCAGAGGACCCGATTTATAAAAGCGTAGAATAAGCTAAAGTTGTAATAAATTTGTAATTTTTTTTATATATACGCCAATGAGAAAAGAGTCAATGAAGGACCAAAATATAAAAAAGGGAAGTAAAATAATAAACAGATAGAAATAAAAGAACAAATATAGAAAATGAAAAAGCTACAAAAGAAAACAATAATTTAAAAATATAAAAAAGAAAACAATACAAAATTTAAAAAAATATAAGGACAATGATAGAAACCAAAATAAGGCGATTTAAAAAAAAATTCAATATATATATATATATATATATATATATATATATATATATATATATATATATAAATACACCCCCAATCGACAGCGGCAGCGACTGAGACGCCTACAGAGACGCTGACAGAAGCTGCGACGCCGACTGAGACGCCAACTGAGGCAGATAGGGGTATATATATACATAGAGAAGGCAGCAGTCCCCCAATCAACAGCGGCAGTGACTGAGACGCCTACAGAGACGCTGACAGAGGCTGCGACGCGACTGAGACGCAGACGGTGTCAGATAGGGGTAGATATAGGCATAGAGAAGGCAGCAGACCCCCCAATCGACAGCGGAAGCGACTGAGACGCCTACAGAGACGCTGACAGAATGATGCTTGCCTAGTCTGTAGGTGCTCATTATAAATAGTATATAAGACTTATGATTTTGCCTTGTCTGACATTCAAAAGAGAACAACACGTTGTTTGCCTTAATTGGAACCACTGCGTACTCGTGTACGTGCGCGCCTATTACCGACAGAAAAATGGCGCTCGGCACTAACGACGACGAGCACGGACCCCAACACTGGGCCCATAACATATTGGTTTTGTTAAATTTATTATATATATACAATGCGGAGCAAACTAATAATGTGTGAGCTCTATTGCAAGTTATTAAAAGGAATGAAATATGAGAAAGAGAGAACTTCGAAGTTAACTAGAGCAACTTACAAGTTGTTAAGAATGTTGCCATCAAGTTTCAACAAAAGTGAATTAAGCAAATTTAACTTGACAGCTGGTTACTATTTTGAATGATTACTATAAAGAAAAATAGTAAGAAAATGTCACTTTTCTGAAGTTCTTTGTTAAAAAGTCCAAATAATGTATAAAAAAATTTTCAGATGTCGGACGCCAAAAGACGAATTTGGAGCAAAAGTGATGAGAGGATGCTAATGAGATGTGTGCAGTGCGGGCGAGGGACTTGCGGCGCGCAAAACGCAATGCCGACATCTTTGAAGAAATTGCGAAGGCAATGGATTATAAGCATACTGCACGAGAAGTGCAAATAAAAATAAGGAACTGGACTCAAAAATAAAGGTATGGGTTTTCCACATAAAAAGTTATTTTAATGCTAATTTCATTTGTTAAATTACAGAGAGGAGAAGAAAAACATTGGGCCCTCTGGTGGCAGCCCATCGCTGTGGACGCACTTTGATGCTGTACTCAGAATAACCGCAGCAAATAGTGGTGAAAGTAGGGACTACACTGTTTCCGTTGCCAATTCAAAACGATTATTGTGTTCAGAATTCATAATACTTTTTTTAACGGAAATATATTAAATATATCTAAATATATATTTACTTAAGAAAACTTAAAGCGATTGCATTCTTAACAGCTTACGCTGTCCATCGCCAGTATCATCCTTCAAGTATAGAATTTATAAATTAAAGCCCTCAAGAAAATGAAAATTAAAATTAACAATTTCTAAAATACCTCACGTCCGACTGCGATCTCATTTTGTAGCATTGAGTTACAATTTATTATAGCATTTATGATATTTATATTATTAAATATTTTAGAAATATTAAGTTGATTTGACTTGATTGATGGGGTATACGAATGCTGTTAGTTGAATAAATATCTAGCAAAGTGGAAAAACGCCCTCAGCAGAGTTTTAACCGGCAGAGTGTGCCATTGGAGAAATTATTATTTGTGCAGATCTAAGTCGTTATTGACGTAGAGCACAGACAGAAAAAGCGATGGCTTTTTTATATCATTTAAAATATATTTCTATTTTATTTTATCTAACATAAAATATACCTTACTTTTACTAGCTACAAATTATATCTCCAGCATTACTCTCAAGTATGGAATTACCGATATTTTTGTTTGACGAATCATAATCATTGTTTATATTATGATAATTGAGTGCAAGTGCAAGTGCAAGTCATTGCACTGTCCAATATGCATGCGACGCTGCATTATAGGCAGCGCATGTCAATGCACCACCAAATATGCGTGTTTAGCGGATTTAGAATTGAGTGCAATTGCAAGGCGTTGCGGTATTGTCAGCTCGTTAGCACAGGTGAATTACTAGTGTGCTTGTGACAATGTGTGGTCGTCAGTGAACACTAGTGAGGTACTCTAAAGGGGAATTAGGATAGATTAGGTAAACCAGGTAGCTTGCGAGTTACGCAAGTTGCAAGTTCATGTAGATTTCTACATGAATGTGGTAATCTAAAGCCCAGTTCAAATTCTATTTGTCCGAGTAGACTCTCGCACATGTACCCCTGTTAATCAGTGAAAATGGTCAGGTCAAGGGTTGTTCCTGCTTCCTATTCGATTTTTTTTGGAAATTCAATATTGTGCACTGTGGGCTTGTTTTGAAATCTATCTTAGGTGTTCTATAATTCGTGTCGGCAGAGATTTCAAAATATTTTCTCCAAAATAGAGCAGTGTCTTGAGAAATTACGCAGCTTTCCGCATTCCCTAATTCTAAGAATTCATTTTGCTCCTATAATGTTAATGTATAGATTGGGTTTAAGTTTAGGTTGAAGTGGCATCAAAAAGAACGCTGCACCAATGGCCCATTGAGATTCCACGGATGGTGCGCTGGTTATGCGATGAGCGTCTATGTAGCACTTGTAGCACCACGACTACATCGATTAGGAAGTGTGGAACCAATCTGACAGTTTGATAAATTTGGTTACGTTCCCAATCTTACAAGTTGCGGGCTCTGTCAATTTCATTAATAAAGGAGCCCCGAAGATGTGCATTCTTCGGCTGACTAAGGATAGCTTCTTCTCTCTCAGCACCGCTCCAGCGGCAAAAGTCATTAAAGAGTAAACCCAGCCTAACCGCATGGCTTCCCATCACACAATGCACTGTCATCGCCGAAAACGTAGTGCTGATTGACTCGCGCCGGAGTTGAAGTATCTGAAGCTTACGCTTCTTGCTGAGGTTAAGCCAAGGTTAGCTTTGAGATGCCGGAAGAATATTCCTCCGCCCATATTTAGCTGGCTTCATAGAAATACCTGCATTTGATCGCCAGACTGGCTGTAGCGAGAGGGATGCCTATGTCTAGAGAGGGGTCTACTTCGGATAGCAGTGTTCTTGGTGTAGCAAGCTTATCTGCCTCGCAATTGTCCTCGACGTCCCTGTAGACAGGTACCCAGACTAGGTGAACTATGGAATGCATGGAGAGCTCGTTTAGAGTTTTTTTTTTTTTTATTTCTTCCTCTATATATTACAATCTATAACAATAATATTAAGTAATATTTTGTGCAGGTTTGGATTTAATATGCTCTTTTTGCCAATGCCAAAATAACTTCTTTTATTTATCTGTTTATTAAATTTTCTCTATTTATCCAAGTTAAGGCGCTCCCATTAGGGAGCACCAAAAAATTAAAGATGGGGGCCGGCAACTGGCCCCGTCTTCTATACCTGTAAAATAAATTAAACCGGTTTACAGTTTTACTCTTTATTAGTTCCGCTCCAAAATAAGAATGAGTTACAATTTAAATTATTCTTAACACTACAGCTTACTCGCTACCCTGCTTAGCCTATCATATTGCTGATGCCTGCACTTCTGCTCAGGTATGCGGGTAGGCTGGCATATTAACTGTAGTATTAGGTAACGTGTTAACTATCCCCTCCTTAAATATCTGCGTCCCGCAGATTTGATGTTGATACAGGTGGCTGGGGCATTGCCGACTTTTCCTTGAATTTCAAAAGGATTGTGGGCATCTCAATCCTCCCAGTCAATTTACGCCAAATAATGAAGAACGCCGCAATTACCGCACTCAGGATCAATGCGTCGGTTGCTATTGAGATTTGGGATCTGATACCTAGAGCGTTGAGATGCTTAATGTTTGTCATGCTTAGCTCGTGTAAATACTCCAGGTTTGGTTTCAGACCCCGACTTGTCACGTTGGTGAGAACTGACGGTAATGCCTGCAACTTCCTGGATGCTGTGCTCGAAAATGTTTGGTTTTTTACTTCAATAGTTTCATTGTTAAGCTGAATCACGTATGTGCCTTCAAGAAGCTTTGAATGATTCCCGCTTCTGATGGTTCCATTAAAATTCGATAGGTACACAGTATTCTCATCTATCAGCTCCATAACTTCCCCGTTGTCGGGTTCAAAGTGGCATTGGGCGTCTCCTCCCTTTAGAAGTCGCGCCAGACATCCCTCTTCAGGCAGTTTCTTTACGGCTTCTGATTCACATATTGTTGAGTTATTGGTTGAACGGCATTTCCCCACTATTCCAAACGTCTCGTCATCGTTTATCAATACTTTTTGGTACTCTAAGGTTGCTTTTTTACCAAAATATGTCGCAGCTCTGGTTATCAATAGGTGGTATTTGGTTGCTTTTACTTTCGGAATTGATAGTACGTTCAACAGTAGAGTACCATTTGAATACAAAGAGGGTTTTGCATATTCGACAGCTTCAATAACGTGCTGGTACGGCAAGACCTCCTCATTGGTGACGATCAGCTCGGTTTCCTCTTGATTAAGTAGGTTCGTGTTAACGATGCCTGCCTTCGCCATTTGACATGCGCGTACTATTTCGCCAATCTGCTCCTTCAAAATCTGAATTTGGTTAACGATTATGGTCTCTGCATTTCCAGAGTTGATCTCTTTGCCTAGGGAATTTACATGTTGCATCATGAGATTCAGATGGTTAGTGGTTTCTATCGTGACATTAAAAAGTTGTTCGTTAACTTTGAACTGGTGGTTGTTATTGCTGATGACATCATTTTGGCTTCTTAAGATATTATCCCAATCAGTAGCATCAGGGGAGCCGGCAATCCATTTCCAGGCTGACCCAATCCAGTTAATTCATCGGCGTCCTCATGTTCTTACAGCACGTAGCTCATCGAGGTGCTGTGTTATCTTATTTAAGTTGTAATCAATGAAAGGTTTCCTGACAGCGTTCCGCACAGCATTACCCGATACCTTAAGTTTCATTAGTATCGTCCCGAAGGACTCCAAGTCGATAGTATGTATTAGTTTAAAATGTCCATTTACAATCCAGGCGTCGCCGTGACGAATAACCACTAGGGGGGAGTTGTATTCAAAAATGTTGAATCCGGAGGCGCTGAATATCAGCAGTAATCTAGCTCAAAGAGAAAGTTATCAACTTATATATATTTTTAAATATAGTCTTAACATTATTATAGTAGAATTTTGCTTAGTGCCGGTTGTTTTTTTTTTTGTTTTTAATAAAAATTTAAAAAAGGAAACAATTTTTTGTTGTCTTACATACTAGTTATTTTTTGAGTAAGTTCTTTTTTCTTTTGCTTGTGAGGTGCACTTTTCTTTTTTTTTTGCTTTTATTCATATAGTGAGATGCCATTAATTTTTCTATATAGTGAGATGCCATTTTTCTAATAAAATTTTTTATATAGTGAAAAGCCATTTTTTTTCTTATTTAATTTTTTTTATAGTGAGGTGCTTATTTTTCATATATAACTTATAAATTACGACCTTTATATTTTTGATCTTATTGAGGAATAATGAAGGAAATTCGTTTATGTGTTTTTGAGTTGTGCCTTATGAATTTTCTTCCCTTTATATGTATTAATAGTCACAGTATTGTCCTTTCCTACAATTGCCTTTTTATACAACGGTCTTTGTTTGGGTTTAATCTGTTTGTCTCTGATATAGATGGTGTCACCTTTTTCATACTTCCGCGGAGCTCGCCTATTCTTATTTAACCTTAAATTCCTTATTTCCTGATTTTTCTTAATTTGAGACTTGATTTCCTTGTGATCTCTACTCTTAAAATCTGACAAATTTTGATAGTTAATTCTCTGCGTTCTGTTAAAAAATATATCGCTAGGTTTTTGCTTTATGATGGAGTGGATGGTGGTATTATAGCGGTCCACTGCAATATTAAGTAGCTCTTTTGAGCTCATGTTCTTTATTTCTTTTTGTAGGCATCGATATATCTCAATAATGGTCGAGTGCAGTTTTTCCACTTGGCCATTTACCTCACTCCTTTGAATGGGAGTTTGATAGAGCTTTATACCGAGACTTCTTATATAATGGGAGACAACAGGACTCATAAACCCACGTTCGTTGTCTGTAACTATTATCTTAGGTGCCGTAAAGTAATGCAAGAGTTTTGAAAATTTTTTGCGAAGCGTAATTGCTGATCGGTCCTTGATATGGAAAAACTTAGCGAATTTGGAAAATTTATCAATGCATGACAGAAATTTTTCGCCCTGCAATTCGAAAATATCCACATGGACAATTTCACAAGGATATTTTGGAATTGGGGTGTCTTTTAAAGGTGGTACTGATGGGTGCCTATCATACTTGTTTAGATGACAAATCTCGCAATGGGCCGTATAATTTTTTATCTGACTCATCATTCTAGGAAAATAATATTTCTCAAGTATCTGAATCCTGTTCTCTCGCGGATTCCTATGCGCTCTTTTATGTTCCCTCTCTATTATCTCGCAAACCCTATTCTCGTTGGCAATATCCTCTACTATTCTCTGGGTAATTCGAATTTTGTATAACAAAAAGTTTTCTAGATACACATCCTGGAAGAGTTGTAGATGGTTTTCTGGTCTTTTGACCCCATTAACTATAGACGGATTCAGACATTCCTTTAAAATTTTTGTTAACATGCTTTTTTCGATTTTGGCTAGAGTAAAGTAATGTCGTGAGTAACCGGGATGAGGGTTCTCTTTACAACTCAACTCCTTGCCTTCCCTGAAGATAATTTGGTTTTTAAAGACGTTTAGCGGTGCTTCCACATGAGGCAATAAGTCTGTCGCGTCTTGGTCAGCACTATGAGCTGTACCATTTTCACTTGCCGTGTCTGTTGTAGAGCCTCTTCCCTCGCCAGCTGAAACTGTCCTTGAAGCATCACTGTCCTCGCTGGCTGTCACCGTAGTTAAATCTCCTCCATCAATCTCGGTTGGCGTGGGTAGTTATTCAAGGTTATTGATCTGGCTCTTCATTCTTGATAGAGCATCTGCTACCAAATTAGATTTACGAGGAGTGTAAATCAGTTCGTAGTTATACTCTTCTAAACGGGCCTTCCATCTTTTCAATTTCGCATTATAATTCCTATTGCTTAAGGCGAAAGTGAGAGGCTGATTATCCGTACATATTCGGACCTTCTTTGCACCGTATAGGTATGATCGTAGGTTATCAAGGGACCAAACTATCGCTAACATCTCTTTCTCGTTAGTGGCATAGTTTTCTTCCATTTTGCTCAGTGAACGAGAGATGAAAGCGACGGGTTTATCTTTTCCAGGTTCTCCCTGTGAAAGCACAGCGCCTATGGCATAATTAGATGCATCAGTCGTTAGATTAAATGATTTTTCAAAATCTGGAAAAATTAATAAATCCGATGAAGTAAGGAGTAGTTTTAAATCCATAAATGCCTTTAGTGCTCCGGAGTCAAGATTGATGCGCACCTTTTTTGACTGATTGGCTTTAACCTGTGCATTCTCACCTCGCGTCAAATGTGTCAAAGGCTTGGCGATTTTCGCGTAGTCGCGGTTGAATTTCCTATAATACGAGGTCATTCCGAGGAAGCTTTTCAAGTCTTTTAGAGTCTCAGGGGTGCCAAGTTTTGAATAGTTACCACTTTTTTGGGTCAGGCTTAATACCGTTACTGGTAATTACATATCTAAGGAATTCTACTTCAGTTCTCATGAAATGAGTTTTCTCGAGATTCACTTTCAAGTTGGCCTTGCTCAAGCGGGCAAAGATTATATCGACAATTTTGATATGCTCCTCCTCGTTTTTCACAAAGACAATTATATCGTCAATGTATACATAGCATATTTTCCCGATATATTCGTTAAGGACATCGTCGATCATGCGTTGGAAGATCGCAGCAGCATTCTGAAGCCCAAATAGTAACCTCAAAAACTCATACTTCCCGTTCATCGTAGTGAATGCCGTCTTGGATATGTCGGACTCTTTCATTTTGATCTGGTGAAATCCCGATGTTAGGTCTATTGTAGTAAAGTATTTGGCTGCCCCCAGAGTAGCTAGTGTCGCATTAATGTCGGGGATGGGGTATGTGTCTGCGATGGTGACAGCGTTCAAACGTTTGAAATCTATCACCATTCGGTATTGTTTCTCACCTGTGGGCTTGGGTTTTTTTGGCACCACCCATACGGGTGAATTATATGGGCTTTCTGATGGTCTAATTATACCTTCAGTCCAGAGTTCAGCGATTTGTCTTTCAACTTCGTTCCGCATGCAAGCGGGGAACGGGTAACTTTTGGTGTATATAGGTTCGGTAGTTGTTGTTTTAATTACCGCTCGCACCGAGGTCTCTACACTCTCATTACTGTTGAGGGATTTGAATAAATTCTCGTATTTGTCTAGTAAAAATTCAATTTTTTGAACTGAAGTTGTGGGTACGTTAGTTAAATCGGCTAAATTATGCAACTCGGTTAATATCCTGTTCCTTAGAAGGATGACAATGTTAGGTCTGATATTAAGCATATGTTTCTTGCGATCAATTACTGCCTCTAAGTGCTTCAGTGTGTCGTCCCCAATAATGCCATCGAATGATTCTAACCCCGGAAGAGCATAAAAAGTTATCAAACTGTCATTTCCTACTTCTTGGAAAAATTTTCCACAAATTTTTTTATTAATTTGAATAGGTCCTGCAGCTGTATGTACAGAAAAGGGTGTGTCTAAAAGAATATATTTGTCCGTGAGGTTAGGTTTCATGAAATTTTTATTAGCACCGGTATCAACTAGAAAATTGAGCTCTTTTCCATTTGTCAAATAACACGTGAAATAGGGTGTACTGGAACTTATTGTTATTGCTTTGTTTTCGATCACATTATTCCCTATACGAGGAACGCTGGTGGGCCACCTTCCATAAAATTTACGTGTTCGTCCTGATGGTCATCTAATACCTGGGACTCGCCTTCTGCGTTGGTTTGTAGGTTAAACAGCTTCTGCTGTTTTACATCATTACCCTCTACTGGTACATACCTCTTGAAACGGTTCTCCCTTTGGGGGTGGTTCATGTAATTCACTCGCTTTGTCTGGATGGATTGGTCTACCTCCATTCTCTCATGCCGCTTTGGAGCAATCGGCCTGTTGGGAGGAAAGACATTCCTTTCGACAGGATCTGGGAATCTATTACCATGCGGAGTCGAACGATATATCTGATTTCTGTTTACCCATTTATTGTTATGATGATACCTAGGAGGTAGAGGGGGTCGTCGTTCACCATTTACCATAGTATTCATTGGGGTGATTATTCTATTGTTTGAGTTAACGTGAATTATGTTGTTTCGCAGCGATAAGTTTTGGATATCCAAGTACGCGGAATACGCTTCCGGCAATGTTTTCGGCTTTTGCACGATGAACATGCGACAGAGCTCCCCATTCAAGCCCCGAATGAACACGTCCAGAGCTCTATTCCTGTAAGTCTCCACAAGCACACCCATGGTCTCTTCAGTGTAATCCTCGCTTTTGATTTTATTTACGATTAACGACAGCTGATGGTTGACAGTGGCATAAAATTCCTCTAGCCTGGATCCCCTTTGATTGAGCTGGTTTAACTGGTGTTCTAGAGTGCGAATAGCCCGTTTGTCAGCGTAATGTAGGGATAAAACGCGCTTAATTTCCGCCCAGTCATTTTGGAAGACGTTGTAGGACACTAATGCGGCGTCTGCCCTACCCCTAACTTTTTGCCTAATATGCAGAAGGATTGAGCGGTAAAGGGGCTTTTCCCTAATGATATCGTAATCCTTCAAAATACACTCAACATTGTGTACCCAGGAAATGTACTGTGAAGGATTTCCATCAAACACCTGGAGTTCCTTTACGCAATCCGGCAATCTCCCGATTTCACGAAGCTCCTCCTCTGTTCGGGGTGCACGAGTTATAACCGTAGGCCTAATATCTGACGAGCCTTCTATTGTATTCAAACTATCGAGTCTTTGGTTGATCCTCTGCTCTATTTCTAATAGGAATTGATCACGACTCCCCGCAGCTCTTTCGGCCGCAACTAAGCGAGTTTCTATTCCCTTAATTTGGTCCAGTAGTACGTTAACTGCCCCCGTCAACTGTGTCACTTTGTCCGTTAAACTGTCCATTCTTATAAAAATTCAAGTAGAAAGCACAAATCAAAACACTCACCAATTTTCTTTACTCCGCAAGATGTCTTCAGAATACTTCTCGATTTTTTGCCTCCTTTATTTTTTATTTTCTTTTTGGTACACTCTAATTGAATTTACTTTAAATTTTGTTTTTTATATTCTTTTGGCGCACTTGAATTTTATTTTTTATTTTTACTTCTATTTTTCTTTTTGGCACATTTGGAATTTTATTTTTTCTCTTAACTTTTTATTGGCACACTGGAATTTTATTTTTTATCTTAACTTTTTATTGGCATACTTTCTTTACTTCTATTTTTCTTTTTGGCACATTTGCAATTTTATTTTTTCTCTTAACTTTTTATTGGCACACTGGAATTATAATTTATTTTTTATCTTTCCAATTTATTTTTTGGCACAATCGAATTAAATATTAATTTCTATTTTTTTTAAATTTTGTTTTGTCGACACTGTAATTATTTTTAAATAGTTCTTACAATATTATTTTCACCAACATATTCTGTAAAAATAAAACAAATAAAAAAATAAAAAATAATAATAATAAAGGAAAAATTTATTAATCCTTTTATTCCTTTCTAGTACCGTGTTCTTATGTTGACGGCGTCAAGCACTGGAAAAACATGCTCTGAACTTTAAACTCTTCCATGGCCATCATAGCCATGGAACGACTGCATTTTCCTCTTTAGTCGCCAACAATTAGATTGTAGGCAACTTACTAGGGAACAGTCTACAGCCAGGGTTTTGACCAATGCGACCTCCAACATTTTGGAAATTCGCTACCGTGCCCATGAAATAATCATAGTGTTCTCATGTGTACTATGATGTGCACCCAGTTGGGCGTATCGTGGACACTATAGAGTAGCTTATCGCTGGACCCTGCTGTTTGGTAATAATGGATCGAGGAAAGCTAGTCTAGACGTTTAGACGCGTAGCATTTCCTGATCCAAAGTTGATGCCGCAAGAATCCAAGGCAATGCCACTACCATGCTTCGCGCAGAGTACAATGAAGGAAAATTTTTTTTTTATTTTTATTTTTTTGTTATTACAATAGTCTGAGGATCTTCGGGGTCACAGATATTTTTATTTGTTATATCCTGGAGGGTCCCGTAGGAATCGCAGGATTTAGACATAAGGATTTATATGCTTCAATCATTAATTTTACTTTATTTTTTCACTGCATCTGTCCAACTTTAGCCAGCAACATCACCCGAGATCCTGCCGCACCTTGTGATCTCCTCTTTTAAGGAGTCTTCTTCAAGGAACCCACATTAACAGTGGGTCCCTGCTCGGGCGCCAGTTAAGGCGCTCCCATTAGGGAGCACCAAAAATTAAAGATGGGGGCCGGCAACTGGCCCCGTCTTCTATACCTGTAAAATAAATTAAACCGGTTTACAGTTTTACTCTTTATTAGTTCCGCTCCAAAATAAGAATGAGTTACAATTTAAATTATTCTTAACACTACAGCTTACTCGCTACCCTGCTTAGCCTATCATATTGCTGATGCCTGCACTTCTGCTAGTGCAACGTTCCCACGATTCGGTGGTGCACCGGATGGTCGTGCAGGGCGGCGTAGACATGGTGTCAGCATAATTCGTATTGGTGTGAAAGCTCAGGTATGAGGGTAGGCTGGCATATTAACTGTAGTATTAGGTAACGTGTTAACTTCCATCATTTTATTTATGTTTATAATTAATTATTTTTTTTGTTATTGTTATGTATTTATTTTTTTAAACCTTCCTGTAAGTTCTGCAGGGGTAATTCGCTTCAATCTTCTTGGAGTTGCACCCTCCGTGTCTGCTGAACTACACAGTTCCAGGTTTTGATGGCCTCTCAGTCGGTGTATATGTTTGGTGCTGCATTTTGTGATTGTGTCCTTGATGGTTTCAATGTGTAGGTCACGTTGTATAACCTCGTTCGGGATATACCATTCAGCATTTGTAATTGTTCGTAGTATTCTTGACTGCATTCGTTGTATTAAATTTTAGTTTGATATGCTAGCTGTGCCCCATATCTCGATTCCATATTTCCAGATAGGCGCTATTATTGTATTGTATATTATTAGTTTGTTGTAGAGCCAGCTTAACTGTCGGTAATTATTTTTTGCATCGTTTCGCTTGTTAATGATGTGCTGCTTCCAAGTCAATTTTTCGTCTATGGTTATTCCAAGATATTTTGCAGCAGAGTGAGTTTTTATTTTTTTGCCCTTTATAGCAAGGCTGTATTTTGTCGATTGTTTGTATATACAACTTGTACAGTTTTCTCTTTATTTATCTCTATTCCCCATAAGTCACACCATGCCAATATCAATTGTCCAATATATGTTGGATTGTATTTGTTGCCTTTTTGTCGTCATTGTGTGATGCCATTAAAACTGTATCGTCTGCGAATATTGCTATCATCGCATTGCTTTTCGTTGGAATTGGTACATCTGCTGTGAATATTAAGTATAGTAGAGGTTCTAACACGCTGTCTTGTGGTACTCCAGCTGTCATTGGTAGGATGTCTGAGAAATCCTCGTCATATTTTATGTAGAATTGTCGTTCGCTTATATAGCTCTTTAAAATGTCATAATAATTTTGTGGAAATATTCGCTTAAGTTTCTATAGAAGTCCTTTGTACCACACCTTGTCGAATGCTTTTGCAATGTCCAAGTATACAGCTACGCAGTACATTTTGTTGTCTATACTCTCAAGGGTTGTCTTCTAAATCCAAACTGATGGCTGGGAATTAAATTGTTTGTTGTTAAGATTGGCTCTAATCTGTCCTGTAGTATCCTTTCAAATAATTTCGATAGTATTGGCAATAGACTGATAGGTCAGTAATAAGTTCTTTTGGTGGCATCTTTTCCTGGCTTGCTGATGGCTGTTATCTGTGCAACTTTCCATAAGCGAGAGAAATACTTAGTTTCTAGCATGCAGTTAAATATATTTCGGATATATATTATAGCTATATCAGGCATTTCTTTTAGCATTTTCCCGGTTATCAGATCATATCCTGGCGCCTTTTTGTCTTTTAATTTTTTAATTTTGTTTTTGATTTGTGCCACTGACGTCTTTTTTGTTTTGGATTGCGGGATATTTATTACATTGTCAAGATGAGTGGTTTGATTGTCCATTTCGCTTGTAAATATTTCAAGGAAATGTTTGGCCAGTGTATTGGCTTTGTCTTTACTTGTTTTCGCCCATGTACCGGTTTTGTGTTTTGATAGGAGGTTTGTGTATTATTGCACCAGTGAGTTTTTTCGTAGCCTTCCAAAGAGAGTAATTTGTTGATGTGGTCATTCCCAAGTTCAGCATATGTTTTTCTAGTTCCTTTTCTCTGTATTTCCCCTTGATGAACGCTTGTGTAGTGTCCGTATTTGCTAACGTTAGCTTCGGTGTTGAAGCTGTGATTGCTTCGATGACGCTATCATTGAAGTATGCGATTGCGGAATCGATTTCATTTTTTGTTTTTAATCGTATATCTATTTATAGTTGTTTTTCCAGTGCTAGACGAAAATTATTCCAGTCAGTTTTATTGTTATAAATGCCTGAGAAAAGTCTTGTGTCTATTAATCCTAGTAATGTCATTAGGATTGGGGAGTGGTCTGAGGATAATTCTAAACATGATTTAATAGTCAGCTGTTTATGAAGAATATTTTTTGTGATGCAGAAGTCTATTAAATCTGGTTGTTTTTTTGTATCTGTTGGCCAATATGTTGGCTCACCAGTGCTAATGAATCGACCATTACTATATCGTATAGCTTTAAGTAACTCGCGTCCTTTTGCGTTTCTCAACCTTGATCCCCATAAAACATTTTTAGCGTTATAGTCACCTCCGGCTAAAAAGCGATTCCCCAGTTTTTTTTTTAATAGTCTAGATATTGTTCTTTTGTGTTGCTATATTTTGGTGGACAATATACAGCAGATACTACGATTTGTCCTTTCGAGTCTTTTAGTGCTATTGTGGTTGCTTGAAGGTTTTCTTTTTTATATGCGTCAAGTTCAATGTAATTCATATTTTTTTTTATTATGATCGCCGATCCATCGTAAGATTTGTTGTCAGGATGATTTGTGTAATGGATGTCAAAGTTAGGGAATTTAACATATGTTTTGTCTGTAGCATGTGTTTCTGAGATTAACATCACATCTATTGAATTATTTATTAGGAAAGTCTTTAGTTCTAGTTCATGGTGCGACAGTCCATTTGCATTCCATATTCCATATTGCCAAATTTATTTTATTAACTGCGTTCATCTATTTTGCATACAAGCATAGTTACTATGTTCATCATACTGGTCATTTGATTTATTAGTTGTTTCATCATTGTTTTTAGTTCGGATAGATCGTCATTGTTTGATATGATTTCATATGTGCTGTTGCTTTTTATTTGATTTGGCTCCTGTGATATTGTTTCCATTTATGCAGCTTGAGCTGGTATGAAATACCAGAGATGATTTTCTGGCCATTTATTTTTGTATTGTGATTGTTTTGGTTTGTTTCAATATTGATTTGTTCATTTGTTTCTTTCTTGCGAAGTGTAGGGTATCTCTGGACTTGTAAAGCTTTATATATCGCACATCCCCTGTAGTTTGCCGTTTGGTTTTCCCCACAATGTACGCAGTTAATATTTACTCTATCAGCGTCTATTTTAATTGTGGACATGTTTGTCTTGTGTTTTCCAGCACATTTGACACACACCGGGTCTATCTGGCAGTAGTTTTTTGTGTGGTCGTACTTTTGGCAATTTGTGGGGAATTGTTCTCTTTTGTCGGGGTGACTCATAGCTAATTTTGCAGTGTAGAAGGTGAGTAATGTCGTATATGCCTTTATTGTTATCTTTTATTTTCAATTCAATTGAAAATAGTGAAAGTGGTTATTTTATTTTGGCACCATTAGCTATTTGGATGTTCTAGATATTTGACACTTCATGGCCTAGTTCGGCTAATTCGTTTTTAATGTCTTCTGTGTCGGTTGAATGGTGCATATTTCGTAATACCACTCTAAAGCCTCGCTCATCTTTTGGTCGAAATGTGTAATACTTTGTCCCTTTTTGCTTTAATAATTCAATTACTTGTGTTTAGAGTTGACTGAAATTTCTGTACGAGTCATGAGAGCCACAAGCGATCTAATGGCAGCTTGGCTGTTCGAGAAGAATTTAATTCTGACACCAAAAACCTCATTTCTCGATAGAGTGGCGAATCGAATGCGCCTAGTATAAGCATACAAGCTATTGTCGATGCAGACAATAAATTGTTGGATATGTTTATTGGTGAGCCAGGATCATTGCAGGGATGACAGCAGGGTTCTGCGTCGGTCTGCCAATGATAATAATGGTTCTGGTGGATCATTTAAATCAGGCAATTTATTACCACTTAATACAATACAACCCTGGTGCTTCATTTTTTTATTTTAATGCTTTGCAAATGACACACATTTGATGCATATTACCAATAGCAATATTGCTATGTGAATTGAAATATATTATTGGCTTAAAGTTAAATGGAAGCCGTTTAAATAATCTTGGATTATTATTATGTGTTCACGTCTATATCTATCACGTCGTTCTTCATTTTGTATTTGGCGGTGTTGTTACGTCAATGTGATACCTGAATTCTACTACGTCTTGAGTTTTATCATATATAGCGATGTGCCAAGTTTCATTCGAATTGAATGATATTTGACTGCATGTTTAATGTGCTATTTTTAATTGATTTTATATGAAAAAATTGAAAAATGATTTGTGCGACTTCTGGAAAATAGCGATACTATATATGTATAGAATACATATATAAAGTTTGATGACATTAGGTGCAGTAGTTCTCGAGTTTTATCTTTACCAACTGTATCGTCTATATATACATATGTATGTAGATACATTGAAAATATCAATCTACAATTTTACGATCGTTTCCGGCTACAGAAAACAATAACAGTACTTTTCTATTTACGTATACTTTTTACAAGTTTCAGTGAAGTCGATTTACGAATGCATGCCAAATTTTTTAAAGAACATATTTTAAATGGACCCAAGTTATATTTTCGATTTGATTCTACTTTGGAACCTGATGATTGGTTTGATCCTGTTCAAGTTTGGGAAATTAAGTGTGCCGATTTCTCCTTAAATCCAGTGCATAGAGCAGCAATAGGAATAACAGATCCAGAACGAGGTATTTCGTTGCGATTTCCACGTTTCGTTCGAATAAGAAAAGATAAATTGCCAGAAACTGCTACATCGGCGCAACAAATTGCAAATATGTTTTCTTCGCAGGACCAAATTAAAAATCAGCAAATAAGTACAGAAATTGCTAATGAGTTTTATTAAAAACGTGTCAAAAAATAAATCTTAATTAAAACTTACCCAATTGCATTATTTACATATGTTGTCAAGATACATATTTCAGTGTTCATGAGAAAATATGGGTAAACTTTAAATTCAAATTATAACCCTAACACATTTTTGGTGGAACATTCTATATGTGTTACGTGGCTATTTCGTTCACATCTCTAGTTAGGTTCTTCATAATATGAGTCACAAACGATAATGCTATATTGATAGTTTTAATGGCCCTTAACACACATCAACTTCCGCCTAAAAGACAGAAGCATGGCGACCAAGGGCATAATGAAGCTGAACACCGTTTTATTCCATGAAAATCTCAGAACTTGATCCAATATATGTTCTGGAGCCATCAGAGAAAATACGAAAGTACTGCCTACCGGGACCAGTAGTACGATTAAACCATAAGTAAGTCTCTGAAATTTGTATGCAGTACCGCCGGATCCGCGAGCATTGTATCAATGTGCATATAAATGATAGTAATGTCCATTTTAGTGCTAGGTTAGGATAGGTTATGCTAACTAGGTAGCTTGCGAGTTACGCAAGTTGCACTCCGAGGCCCATTGGCAAATTGTTATACCTATTTTGAGAGAGAAACCCTCCCCATCCTTCAAGAAACCCTCAGCTTCCCGTGATCTTAAACCAGCCAGAAGCATATGTGAAGTTGAGTATATCAGTTAGTTTCAGCTCGGCTAGTTCTTGTAGTTCTCCAAAGATTGATGAGCCCATATACTTGGCTGAAGACCCGGGCAATCACAGAGCAGATGCTTCACCGATTCTTCCTCAACTCCTACAATAATCTCTGAAAGGAGTACCGTATCTGGCTCCTATTCGGCCTATGATGCCGTGCCCTGTCAGAACCCCCACGATAGTCCTGAGTTATCTATTGAGCCGAAGAAGTATGTCAGTCCTTTTTTGGCTCAGTGTCTTCCATATGCACCGAGATGTTCGACAGTCGGCGATTAAGTACCACCGTTCATTCATTAATGTTTTTACAGAAGTTTCGATCTTGTTTGTGAACTTCATGATTGGTGGAAGAATGTTCTCCATCTGCCTCTCTTCCGACAGTTCCGAACCGAGTCTGGCCCATTCGTCAGAGTTTTCATTGCCAGGGATACTCCGATGTCCAGAGACCCAGCACAGCTCTATATTGTGATTTTTGATCGCAAATAGTGATTTCTTGCAGTGCTCTACACATTTATATTTTACAATATTAGTGTTTAGCGCTTTGATGGCGGCTTGACTATCTACACAGATGATTATTATCGAGGGAGTAAGCTCCCTAGCTCTTATCATTTGTGAACTACTGTCAATGGGATAGATCTCAGTCAGAAAAACGTTACGTGAATTTGGTAGTCCAGTTCAATTTCTAGTTTGTCCGAGTAGACTTCCGCACCTGTACTCATTTCCATTTTTGACCCGTCAGTGAAAATGGCCAGGTCATTTCCCGCAAGGGTTGTCCCTGTTTCCCATTCCAGCACTCTCGGTCACAAAATATGCCCATGTGATACCACGGATGGGGCGCTGCACACGTACCTAAGCCGAGTATAATTACCGCTCATGGCGGTGAGTGCTTATGCAGCATCTGAGGCCAATTTCCCCGATTACGAAGTGTGGAACCAACCTGACAGTTTGATAAATTTGACTAAGTTCCCAATCTTACAGGTTGCGGGCTCTGTCAATTTCATTAATAAAGGAGCCCCGAAGATGTGCATTCTTCGGCTGACTAAGGATAGCTTCTTCTCTCTCAGCACCGCTCCAGCGGCAAAAGTCATTAAAGAGTAAACCCAGCCTAACCGCATGGCTTCCCATCACACAATGCACTGTCATCGCCGAAAACGTAGTGCTGATTGACTCGCGCCGGAGTTGAAGTATCTGAAGCTTACGCTTCTTGCTGAGGTTAAGCCAAGGTTAGCTTTGAGATGCCGGAAGAATATTCCTCCGCCCATATTTAGCTGGCTTCATAGAAATACCTGCATTTGATCGCCAGACTGGCTGTAGCGAGAGGGATGCCTATGTCTAGAGAGGGGTCTACTTCGGATAGCAGTGTTCTTGGTGTAGCAAGCTTATCTGCCTCGCAATTGTCCTCGACGTCCCTGTAGACAGGTACCCAGACTAGGTGAACTATGGAATGCATGGAGAGCTCGTTTAGAGTTTTTTTTTTTTTATTTCTTCCTCTATATATTACAATCTATAACAATAATATTAAGTAATATTTTGTGCAGGTTTGGATTTAATATGCTCTTTTTACCAATGCCAAAATAACTTCTTTTATTTATCTGTTTATTAAATTTTCTCTATTTATCCAAGTTAAGGCGCTCCCATTAGGGAGCACCAAAAAATTAAAGATGGGGGCCGGCAACTGGCCCCGTCTTCTATACCTGTAAAATAAATTAAACCGGTTTACAGTTTTACTCTTTATTAGTTCCGCTCCAAAATAAGAATGAGTTACAATTTAAATTATTCTTAACACTACAGCTTACTCGCTACCCTGCTTAGCCTATCATATTGCTGATGCCTGCACTTCTGCTCAGGTATGCGGGTAGGCTGGCATATTAACTGTAGTATTAGGTAACGTGTTAACTATCCCCTCCTTAAATATCTGCGTCCCGCAGATTTGATGTTGATACAGGTGGCTGGGGCATTGCCGACTTTTCCTTGAATTTCAAAAGGATTGTGGGCATCTCAATCCTCCCAGTCAATTTACGCCAAATAATGAAGAACGCCGCAATTACCGCACTCAGGATCAATGCGTCGGTTGCTATTGAGATTTGGGATCTGATACCTAGAGCGTTGAGATGCTTAATGTTTGTCATGCTTAGCTCGTGTAAATACTCCAGGTTTGGTTTCAGACCCCGACTTGTCACGTTGGTGAGAACTGACGGTAATGCCTGCAACTTCCTGGATGCTGTGCTCGAAAATGTTTGGTTTTTTACTTCAATAGTTTCATTGTTAAGCTGAATCACGTATGTGCCTTCAAGAAGCTTTGAATGATTCCCGCTTCTGATGGTTCCATTAAAATTCGATAGGTACACAGTATTCTCATCTATCAGCTCCATAACTTCCCCGTTGTCGGGTTCAAAGTGGCATTGGGCGTCTCCTCCCTTTAGAAGTCGCGCCAGACATCCCTCTTCAGGCAGTTTCTTTACGGCTTCTGATTCACATATTGTTGAGTTATTGGTTGAACGGCATTTCCCCACTATTCCAAACGTCTCGTCATCGTTTATCAATACTTTTTGGTACTCTAAGGTTGCTTTTTTACCAAAATATGTCGCAGCTCTGGTTATCAATAGGTGGTATTTGGTTGCTTTTACTTTCGGAATTGATAGTACGTTCAACAGTAGAGTACCATTTGAATACAAAGAGGGTTTTGCATATTCGACAGCTTCAATAACGTGCTGGTACGGCAAGACCTCCTCATTGGTGACGATCAGCTCGGTTTCCTCTTGATTAAGTAGGTTCGTGTTAACGATGCCTGCCTTCGCCATTTGACATGCGCGTACTATTTCGCCAATCTGCTCCTTCAAAATCTGAATTTGGTTAACGATTATGGTCTCTGCATTTCCAGAGTTGATCTCTTTGCCTAGGGAATTTACATGTTGCATCATGAGATTCAGATGGTTAGTGGTTTCTATCGTGACATTAAAAAGTTGTTCGTTAACTTTGAACTGGTGGTTGTTATTGCTGATGACATCATTTTGGCTTCTTAAGATATTATCCCAATCAGTAGCATCAGGGGAGCCGGCAATCCATTTCCAGGCTGACCCAATCCAGTTAATTCATCGGCGTCCTCATGTTCTTACAGCACGTAGCTCATCGAGGTGCTGTGTTATCTTATTTAAGTTGTAATCAATGAAAGGTTTCCTGACAGCGTTCCGCACAGCATTACCCGATACCTTAAGTTTCATTAGTATCGTCCCGAAGGACTCCAAGTCGATAGTATGTATTAGTTTAAAATGTCCATTTACAATCCAGGCGTCGCCGTGACGAATAACCACTAGGGGGGAGTTGTATTCAAAAATGTTGAATCCGGAGGCGCTGAATATCAGCAGTAATCTAGCTCAAAGAGAAAGTTATCAACTTATATATATTTTTAAATATAGTCTTAACATTATTATAGTAGAATTTTGCTTAGTGCCGGTTGTTTTTTTTTTGTTTTTAATAAAAATTTAAAAAAGGAAACAATTTTTTGTTGTCTTACATACTAGTTATTTTTTGAGTAAGTTCTTTTTTCTTTTGCTTGTGAGGTGCACTTTTCTTTTTTTTTGCTTTTATTCATATAGTGAGATGCCATTAATTTTTCTATATAGTGAGATGCCATTTTTCTAATAAAATTTTTTATATAGTGAAAAGCCATTTTTTTTCTTATTTAATTTTTTTTATAGTGAGGTGCTTATTTTTCATATATAACTTATAAATTACGACCTTTATATTTTTGATCTTATTGAGGAATAATGAAGGAAATTCGTTTATGTGTTTTTGAGTTGTGCCTTATGAATTTTCTTCCCTTTATATGTATTAATAGTCACAGTATTGTCCTTTCCTACAATTGCCTTTTTATACAACGGTCTTTGTTTGGGTTTAATCTGTTTGTCTCTGATATAGATGGTGTCACCTTTTTCATACTTCCGCGGAGCTCGCCTATTCTTATTTAACCTTAAATTCCTTATTTCCTGATTTTTCTTAATTTGAGACTTGATTTCCTTGTGATCTCTACTCTTAAAATCTGACAAATTTTGATAGTTAATTCTCTGCGTTCTGTTAAAAAATATATCGCTAGGTTTTTGCTTTATGATGGAGTGGATGGTGGTATTATAGCGGTCCACTGCAATATTAAGTAGCTCTTTTGAGCTCATGTTCTTTATTTCTTTTTGTAGGCATCGATATATCTCAATAATGGTCGAGTGCAGTTTTTCCACTTGGCCATTTACCTCACTCCTTTGAATGGGAGTTTGATAGAGCTTTATACCGAGACTTCTTATATAATGGGAGACAACAGGACTCATAAACCCACGTTCGTTGTCTGTAACTATTATCTTAGGTGCCGTAAAGTAATGCAAGAGTTTTGAAAATTTTTTGCGAAGCGTAATTGCTGATCGGTCCTTGATATGGAAAAACTTAGCGAATTTGGAAAATTTATCAATGCATGACAGAAATTTTTCGCCCTGCAATTCGAAAATATCCACATGGACAATTTCACAAGGATATTTTGGAATTGGGGTGTCTTTTAAAGGTGGTACTGATGGGTGCCTATCATACTTGTTTAGATGACAAATCTCGCAATGGGCCGTATAATTTTTTATCTGACTCATCATTCTAGGAAAATAATATTTCTCAAGTATCTGAATCCTGTTCTCTCGCGGATTCCTATGCGCTCTTTTATGTTCCCTCTCTATTATCTCGCAAACCCTATTCTCGTTGGCAATATCCTCTACTATTCTCTGGGTAATTCGAATTTTGTATAACAAAAAGTTTTCTAGATACACATCCTGGAAGAGTTGTAGATGGTTTTCTGGTCTTTTTACCCCATTAACTATAGACGGATTCAGACATTCCTTTAAAATTTTTGTTAACATGCTTTTTTCGATTTTGGCTAGAGTAAAGTAATGTCGTGAGTAACCGGGATGAGGGTTCTCTTTACAACTCAACTCCTTGCCTTCCCTGAAGATAATTTGGTTTTTAAAGACGTTTAGCGGTGCTTCCACATGAGGCAATAAGTCTGTCGCGTCTTGGTCAGCACTATGAGCTGTACCATTTTCACTTGCCGTGTCTGTTGTAGAGCCTCTTCCCTCGCCAGCTGAAACTGTCCTTGAAGCATCACTGTCCTCGCTGGCTGTCACCGTAGTTAAATCTCCTCCATCAATCTCGGTTGGCGTGGGTAGTTATTCAAGGTTATTGATCTGGCTCTTCATTCTTGATAGAGCATCTGCTACCAAATTAGATTTACGAGGAGTGTAAATCAGTTCGTAGTTATACTCTTCTAAACGGGCCTTCCATCTTTTCAATTTCGCATTATAATTCCTATTGCTTAAGGCGAAAGTGAGAGGCTGATTATCCGTACATATTCGGACCTTCTTTGCACCGTATAGGTATGATCGTAGGTTATCAAGGGACCAAACTATCGCTAACATCTCTTTCTCGTTAGTGGCATAGTTTTCTTCCATTTTGCTCAGTGAACGAGAGATGAAAGCGACGGGTTTATCTTTTCCAGGTTCTCCCTGTGAAAGCACAGCGCCTATGGCATAATTAGATGCATCAGTCGTTAGATTAAATGATTTTTCAAAATCTGGAAAAATTAATAAATCCGATGAAGTAAGGAGTAGTTTTAAATCCATAAATGCCTTTAGTGCTCCGGAGTCAAGATTGATGCGCACCTTTTTTGACTGATTGGCTTTAACCTGTGCATTCTCACCTCGCGTCAAATGTGTCAAAGGCTTGGCGATTTTCGCGTAGTCGCGGTTGAATTTCCTATAATACGAGGTCATTCCGAGGAAGCTTTTCAAGTCTTTTAGAGTCTCAGGGGTGCCAAGTTTTGAATAGTTACCACTTTTTTGGGTCAGGCTTAATACCGTTACTGGTAATTACATATCTAAGGAATTCTACTTCAGTTCTCATGAAATGAGTTTTCTCGAGATTCACTTTCAAGTTGGCCTTGCTCAAGCGGGCAAAGATTATATCGACAATTTTGATATGCTCCTCCTCGTTTTTCACAAAGACAATTATATCGTCAATGTATACATAGCATATTTTCCCGATATATTCGTTAAGGACATCGTCGATCATGCGTTGGAAGATCGCAGCAGCATTCTGAAGCCCAAATAGTAACCTCAAAAACTCATACTTCCCGTTCATCGTAGTGAATGCCGTCTTGGATATGTCGGACTCTTTCATTTTGATCTGGTGAAATCCCGATGTTAGGTCTATTGTAGTAAAGTATTTGGCTGCCCCCAGAGTAGCTAGTGTCGCATTAATGTCGGGGATGGGGTATGTGTCTGCGATGGTGACAGCGTTCAAACGTTTGAAATCTATCACCATTCGGTATTGTTTCTCACCTGTGGGCTTGGGTTTTTTTGGCACCACCCATACGGGTGAATTATATGGGCTTTCTGATGGTCTAATTATACCTTCAGTCCAGAGTTCAGCGATTTGTCTTTCAACTTCGTTCCGCATGCAAGCGGGGAACGGGTAACTTTTGGTGTATATAGGTTCGGTAGTTGTTGTTTTAATTACCGCTCGCACCGAGGTCTCTACACTCTCATTACTGTTGAGGGATTTGAATAAATTCTCGTATTTGTCTAGTAAAAATTCAATTTTTTGAACTGAAGTTGTGGGTACGTTAGTTAAATCGGCTAAATTATGCAACTCGGTTAATATCCTGTTCCTTAGAAGGATGACAATGTTAGGTCTGATATTAAGCATATGTTTCTTGCGATCAATTACTGCCTCTAAGTGCTTCAATGTGTCGTCCCCAATAATGCCATCGAATGATTCTAACCCCGGAAGAGCATAAAAAGTTATCAAACTGTCATTTCCTACTTCTTGGAAAAATTTTCCACAAATTTTTTTATTAATTTGAATAGGTCCTGCAGCTGTATGTACAGAAAAGGGTGTGTCTAAAAGAATATATTTGTCCGTGAGGTTAGGTTTCATGAAATTTTTATTAGCACCGGTATCAACTAGAAAATTGAGCTCTTTTCCATTTGTTAAATAACACGTGAAATAGGGTATACTGGAACTTATTGTTATTGCTTTGTTTTCGATCGCATTATTCCCTATACGAGGAACGCTGGTGGGCCACCTTCCATAAAATTAACGTGTTCATCCTGATGGTCATCCAATACCTGGGACTCGCCTTCTGCGTTGGTTTGTAGGTTAAACAGCCTCTGCTGTTTTACATCATTACCCTCTACTGGTACATACCTCTTGAAACGGTTCTCCCTTTGTGGGTGGTTCATGTAATTCACTCGCTTTGTCTGGATGGATTGGTCTACCTCCATTCTCTCATGCCGCTTTGGAGCAATCGGCCTGTTGGGAGGAAAGACATTCCTTTCGACAGGATCTGGGAATCTATTACCATGCGGGGTCGAACGATATATCTAATTTCTGTTTACCCATTTATTGTTATGATGATACCTAGGAGGTAGAGGGGGTCGTCGTTCACCATTTACCATAGTATTCATTGGGGTGATTATTCTATTGTTTGAGTTAACGTGAATTATGTTGTTTCGCAGCGATAAGTTTTGGATATCCAAGTACGCAGAATACGCTTCCGGCAATGTTTTCGGCTTTTGCACGATGAGCATGCGACAGAGCTCCCCATTTAAGCCCCGAATGAACACGTCCAGAGCTCTATTCCTGTAAGTCTCCACAAGCACACCCATGGTCTCTTCAGTGTAATCCTCGCTTTTGATTTTATTTACGATTAACGACAGCTGATGGTTGACAGTGGCATAAAATTCCTCTAGCCTGGATCCCCTTTGATTGAGCTGGTTTAACTGGTGTTCTAGAGTGCGAATAGCCCGTTTGTCAGCGTAATGTAGGGATAAAACGCGCTTAATTTCCGCCCAGTCATTTTGGAAGACGTTGTAGGACACTAATGCGGCGTCTGCCCTACCCCTAACTTTTTGCCTAATATGCAGAAGGATTGAGCGGTAAAGGGGCTTTTCCCTAATGATATCGTAATCCTTCAAAATACACTCAACATTGTGTACCCAGGAAATGTACTGTGAAGGATTTCCATCAAACACCTGGAGTTCCTTTACGCAATCCGGCAATCTCCCGATTTCACGAAGCTCCTCCTCTGTTCGGGGTGCACGAGTTATAACCGTAGGCCTAATATCTGACGAGCCTTCTATTGTATTCAAACTATCGAGTCTTTGGTTGATCCTCTGCTCTATTTCTAATAGGAATTGATCACGACTCCCCGCAGCTCTTTCGGCCGCAACTAAGCGAGTTTCTATTCCCTTAATTTGGTCCAGTAGTACGTTAACTGCCCCCGTCAACTGTGTCACTTTGTCCGTTAAACTGTCCATTCTTATAAAAATTCAAGTAGAAAGCACAAATCAAAACACTCACCAATTTTCTTTACTCCGCAAGATGTCTTCAGAATACTTCTCGATTTTTTGCCTCCTTTATTTTTTATTTTCTTTTTGGTACACTCTAATTGAATTTACTTTAAATTTTGTTTTTTATATTCTTTTGGCGCACTTGAATTTTATTTTTTATTTTTACTTCTATTTTTCTTTTTGGCACATTTGGAATTTTATTTTTTCTCTTAACTTTTTATTGGCACACTGGAATTTTATTTTTTATCTTAACTTTTTATTGGCATACTTTCTTTACTTCTATTTTTCTTTTTGGCACATTTGCAATTTTATTTTTTCTCTTAACTTTTTATTGGCACACTGGAATTATAATTTATTTTTTATCTTTCCAATTTATTTTTTGGCACAATCGAATTAAATATTAATTTCTATTTTTTTTTAAATTTTGTTTTGTCGACACTGTAATTATTTTTAAATAGTTCTTACAATATTATTTTCACCAACATATTCTGTAAAAATAAAACAAATAAAAAATAAAAAATAATAATAATAAAGGAAAAATTTATTAATCCTTTTATTCCTTTCTAGTACCGTGTTCTTATGTTGACGGCGTCAAGCACTGGAAAAACATGCTCTGAACTTTAAACTCTTCCATGGCCATCATAGCCATGGAACGACTGCATTTTCCTCTTTAGTCGCCAACAATTAGATTGTAGGCAACTTACTAGGGAACAGTCTACAGCCAGGGTTTTGACCAATGCGACCTCCAACATTTTGGAAATTCGCTACCGTGCCCATGAAATAATCATAGTGTTCTCATGTGTACTATGATGTGCACCCAGTTGGGCGTATCGTGGACACTATAGAGTAGCTTATCGCTGGACCCTGCTGTTTGGTAATAATGGATCGAGGAAAGCTAGTCTAGACGTTTAGACGCGTAGCATTTCCTGATCCAAAGTTGATGCCGCAAGAATCCAAGGCAATGCCACTACCATGCTTCGCGCAGCGTACAATGAAGGAAAATTTTTTTTTATTTTTATTTTTTTGTTATTACAATAGTCTGAGGATCTTCGGGGTCACAGATATTTTTATTTGTTATATCCTGGAGGGTCCCGTAGGAATCGCAGGATTTAGACATAAGGATTTATATGCTTCAATCATTAATTTTACTTTATTTTTTCACTGCATCTGTCCAACTTTAGCCAGCAACATCACCCGAGATCCTGCCGCACCTTGTGATCTCCTCTTTTAAGGAGTCTTCTTCAAGGAACCCACATTAACAGTGGGTCCCTGCTCGGGCGCCAGTTAAGGCGCTCCCATTAGGGAGCACCAAAAATTAAAGATGGGGGCCGGCAACTGGCCCCGTCTTCTATACCTGTAAAATAAATTAAACCGGTTTACAGTTTTACTCTTTATTAGTTCCGCTCCAAAATAAGAATGAGTTACAATTTAAATTATTCTTAACACTACAGCTTACTCGCTACCCTGCTTAGCCTATCATATTGCTGATGCCTGCACTTCTGCTAGTGCAACGTTCCCACGATTCGGTGGTGCACCGGATGGTCGTGCAGGGCGGCGTAGACATGGTGTCAGCATAATTCGTATTGGTGTGAAAGCTCAGGTATGAGGGTAGGCTGGCATATTAACTGTAGTATTAGGTAACGTGTTAACTTCCATCATTTTATTTATGTTTATAATTAATTATTTTTTTTGTTATTGTTATGTATTTATTTTTTTAAACCTTCCTGTAAGTTCTGCAGGGGTAATTCGCTTCAATCTTCTTGGAGTTGCACCCTCCGTGTCTGCTGAACTACACAGTTCCAGGTTTTGATGGCCTCTCAGTCGGTGTATATGTTTGGTGCTGCATTTTGTGATTGTGTCCTTGATGGTTTCAATGTGTAGGTCACGTTGTATAACCTCGTTCGGGATATACCATTCAGCATTTGTAATTGTTCGTAGTATTCTTGACTGCATTCGTTGTATTAAATTTTAGTTTGATATGCTAGCTGTGCCCCATATCTCGATTCCATATTTCCAGATAGGCGCTATTATTGTATTGTATATTATTAGTTTGTTGTAGAGAGATAGCCTAGATGCTCGTCCAAGTAGCCAGCTTAACTGTCGGTAATTATTTTTTGCATCGTTTCGCTTGTTAATGATGTGCTGCTTCCAAGTCAATTTTTCGTCTATGGTTATTCCAAGATATTTTGCAGCAGAGTGAGTTTTTATTTTTTTGCCCTTTATAGCAAGGCTGTATTTTGTCGATTTTCTGTTTGTATATACAACTTATAAAGTTTTCTCTTTATTTATCTCTATTCCCCATAAGTCACACCATGCCAATATCAATTGTCCAATATATGTTGGATTGTATTTGTTGCCTTTTTGTCGTCATTGTGTGATGCCATTAAAACTGTATCGTCTGCGAATATTGCTATCATCGCATTGCTTTTCGTTGGAATTGGTACATCTGCTGTGAATATTTAGTATAGTAGAGGTTCTAATACGCTGTCTTGTGGTACTCCAGCTGTCATTGGTAGGATGTCTGAGAAATCCTCGTCATATTTTATGTAGAATTGTCGTTCGCTTATATAGCTCTTTAAAATGTCATAATAATTTTGTGGAAATATTCGCTTAAGTTTCTATAGAAGTCCTTTGTACCACACCTTGTCGAATGCTTTTGCAATGTCCAAGTATACAGCTACGCAGTACATTTTGTTGTCTATACTCTCAAGGGTTGTCTTCTAAATCCAAACTGATGGCTGGGAATTAAATTGTTTGTTGTTAAGATTGGCTCTAATCTGTCCTGTAGTATCCTTTCAAATAATTTCGATAGTATTGGCAATAGACTGATAGGTCAGTAATAAGTTCTTTTGGTGGCATCTTTTCCTGGCTTGCTGATGGCTGTTATCTGTGCAACTTTCCATAAGCGAGAGAAATACTTAGTTTCTAGCATGCAGTTAAATATATTTCGGATATATATTATAGCTATATCAGGCATTTCTTTTAGCATTTTCCCGGTTATCAGATCATATCCTGGCGCCTTTTTGTCTTTTAATTTTTTAATTTTGTTTTTGATTTGTGCCACTGACGTCTTTTTTGTTTTGGATTGCGGGATATTTATTACATTGTCAAGATGAGTGGTTTGATTGTCCATTTCGCTTGTAAATATTTCAAGGAAATGTTTGGCCAGTGTATTGGCTTTGTCTTTACTTGTTTTCGCCCATGTACCGGTTTTGTGTTTTGATAGGAGGTTTGTGTATTATTGCACCAGTGAGTTTTTTCGTAGCCTTCCAAAGAGAGTAATTTGTTGATGTGGTCATTCCCAAGTTCAGCATATGTTTTTCTAGTTCCTTTTCTCTGTATTTCCCCTTGATGAACGCTTGTGTAGTGTCCGTATTTGCTAACGTTAGCTTCGGTGTTGAAGCTGTGATTGCTTCGATGACGCTATCATTGAAGTATGCGATTGCGGAATCGATTTCATTTTTTGTTTTTAATCGTATATCTATTTATAGTTGTTTTTCCAGTGCTAGACGAAAATTATTCCAGTCAGTTTTATTGTTATAAATGCCTGAGAAAAGTCTTGTGTCTATTAATCCTAGTAATGTCATTAGGATTGGGGAGTGGTCTGAGGATAATTCTAAACATGATTTAATAGTCAGCTGTTTATGAAGAATATTTTTTGTGATGCAGAAGTCTATTAAATCTGGTTGTTTTTTTGTATCTGTTGGCCAATATGTTGGCTCACCAGTGCTAATGAATCGACCATTACTATATCGTATAGCTTTAAGTAACTCGCGTCCTTTTGCGTTTCTCAACCTTGATCCCCATAAAACATTTTTAGCGTTATAGTCACCTCCGGCTAAAAAGCGATTCCCCAGTTTTTTTTTTAATAGTCTAGATATTGTTCTTTTGTGTTGCTATATTTTGGTGGACAATATACAGCAGATACTACGATTTGTCCTTTCGAGTCTTTTAGTGCTATTGTGGTTGCTTGAAGGTTTTCTTTTTTATATGCGTCAAGTTCAATGTAATTCATATTTTTTTTTATTATGATCGCCGATCCATCGTAAGATTTGTTGTCAGGATGATTTGTGTAATGGATGTCAAAGTTAGGGAATTTAACATATGTTTTGTCTGTAGCATGTGTTTCTGAGATTAACATCACATCTATTGAATTATTTATTAGGAAAGTCTTTAGTTCTAGTTCATGGTGCGACAGTCCATTTGCATTCCATATTCCATATTGCCAAATTTATTTTATTAACTGCGTTCATCTATTTTGCATACAAGCATAGTTACTATGTTCATCATACTGGTCATTTGATTTATTAGTTGTTTCATCATTGTTTTTAGTTCGGATAGATCGTCATTGTTTGATATGATTTCATATGTGCTGTTGCTATTTATTTGATTTGGCTCCTGTGATATTGTTTCCATTTATGCAGCTTGAGCTGGTATGAAATACCAGAGATGATTTTCTGGCCATTTATTTTTGTATTGTGATTGTTTTGGTTTGTTTCAATATTGATTTGTTCATTTGTTTCTTTCTTGCGAAGTGTAGGGTATCTCTGGACTTGTAAAGCTTTATATATCGCACATCCCCTGTAGTTTGCCGTTTGGTTTTCCCCACAATGTACGCAGTTAATATTTACTCTATCAGCGTCTATTTTAATTGTGGACATGTTTGTCTTGTGTTTTCCAGCACATTTGACACACACCGGGTCTATCTGGCAGTAGTTTTTTGTGTGGTCGTACTTTTGGCAATTTGTGGGGAATTGTTCTCTTTTGTCGGGGTGACTCATAGCTAATTTTGCAGTGTAGAAGGTGAGTAATGTCGTATATGCCTTTATTGTTATCTTTTATTTTCAATTCAATTGAAAATAGTGAAAGTGGTTATTTTATTTTGGCACCATTAGCTATTCGGATGTTCTAGATATTTGACACTTCATGGCCTAGTTCGGCTAATTCGTTTTTAATGTCTTCTGTGTCGGTTGAATGGTGCATATTTCGTAATACCACTCTAAAGCCTCGCTCATCTTTTGGTCGAAATGTGTAATACTTTGTCCCTTTTTGCTTTAATAATTCAATTACTTGTGTTTAGAGTTGACTGAAATTTCTGTACGAGTCATGAGAGCCACAAGCGATCTAATAGCAGCTTGGCTGTTCGAGAAGAATTTAATTCTGACACCAAAAACCTCATTTCTCGATAGAGTGGCGAATCGAATGCGCCTAGTATAAGCATACAAGCTATTGTCGATGCAGACAATAAATTGTTGGATATGTTTATTGGTGAGCCAGGATCATTGCAGGGATGACAGCAGGGTTCTGCGTCGGTCTGCCAATGATAATAATGGTTCTGGTGGATCATTTAAATCAGGCAATTTATTACCACTTAATACAATACAACCCTGGTGCTTCATTTTTTTATTTTAATGCTTTGCAAATGACACACATTTGATGCATATTACCAATAGCAATATTGCTATGTGAATTGAAATATATTATTGGCTTAAAGTTAAATGGAAGCCGTTTAAATAATCTTGGATTATTATTATGTGTTCACGTCTATATCTATCACGTCGTTCTTCATTTTGTATTTGGCGGTGTTGTTACGTCAATGTGATACCTGAATTCTACTACGTCTTGAGTTTTATCATATATAGCGATGTGCCAAGTTTCATTCGAATTGAATGATATTTGACTGCATGTTTAATGTGCTATTTTTAATTGATTTTATATGAAAAAATTTAAAAATGATTTGTGCGACTTCTGGAAAATAGCGATACTATATATGTATAGAATACATATATAAAGTTTGATGACATTAGGTGCAGTAGTTCTCGAGTTTTATCTTTACCAACTGTATCGTCTATATATACATATGTATGTAGATACATTGAAAATATCAATCTACAATTTTACGATCGTTTCCGGCTACAGAAAACAATAACAGTACTTTTCTATTTACGTATACTTTTTACAAGTTTCAGTGAAGTCGATTTACGAATGCATGCCAAATTTTTTAAAGAACATATTTTAAATGGACCCAAGTTATATTTTCGATTTGATTCTACTTTGGAACCTGATGATTGGTTTGATCCTGTTCAAGTTTGGGAAATTAAGTGTGCCGATTTCTCCTTAAATCCAGTGCATAGAGCAGCAATAGGAATAACAGATCCAGAACGAGGTATTTCGTTGCGATTTCCACGTTTCGTTCGAATAAGAAAAGATAAATTGCCAGAAACTGCTACATCGGCGCAACAAATTGCAAATATGTTTTCTTCGCAGGACCAAATTAAAAATCAGCAAATAAGTACAGAAATTGCTAATGAGTTTTATTAAAAACGTGTCAAAAAATAAATCTTAATTAAAACTTACCCAATTGCATTATTTACATATGTTGTCAAGATACATATTTCAGTGTTCATGAGAAAATATGGGTAAACTTTAAATTCAAATTATAACCCTAACACATTTTTGGTGGAACATTCTATATGTGTTACGTGGCTATTTCGTTCACATCTCTAGTTAGGTTCTTCATAATATGAGTCACAAACGATAATGCTATATTGATAGTTTTAATGGCCCTTAACACACATCAACTTCCGCCTAAAAGACAGAAGCATGGCGACCAAGGGCATAATGAAGCTGAACACCGTTTTATTCCATGAAAATCTCAGAACTTGATCCAATATATGTTCTGGAGCCATCAGAGAAAATACGAAAGTACTGCCTACCGGGACCAGTAGTACGATTAAACCATAAGTAAGTCTCTGAAATTTGTATGCAGTACCGCCGGATCCGCGAGCATTGTATCAATGTGCATATAAATGATAGTAATGTCCATTTTAGTGCTAGGTTAGGATAGGTTATGCTAACTAGGTAGCTTGCGAGTTACGCAAGTTGCACTCCGAGGCCCATTGGCAAATTGTTATACCTATTTTGAGAGAGAAACCCTCCCCATCCTTCAAGAAACCCTCAGCTTCCCGTGATCTTAAACCAGCCAGAAGCATATGTGAAGTTGAGTATATCAGTTAGTTTCAGCTCGGCTAGTTCTTGTAGTTCTCCAAAGATTGATGAGCCCATATACTTGGCTGAAGACCCGGGCAATCACAGAGCAGATGCTTCACCGATTCTTCCTCAACTCCTACAATAATCTCTGAAAGGAGTACCGTATCTGGCTCCTATTCGGCCTATGATGCCGTGCCCTGTCAGAACCCCCACGATAGTCCTGAGTTATCTATTGAGCCGAAGAAGTATGTCAGTCCTTTTTTGGCTCAGTGTCTTCCATATGCACCGAGATGTTCGACAGTCGGCGATTAAGTACCACCGTTCATTCATTAATGTTTTTACAGAAGTTTCGATCTTGTTTGTGAACTTCATGATTGGTGGAAGAATGTTCTCCATCTGCCTCTCTTCCGACAGTTCCGAACCGAGTCTGGCCCATTCGTCAGAGTTTTCATTGCCAGGGATACTCCGATGTCCAGAGACCCGGCACAGCTCTATATTGCGATTTTTGATCGCAAATAGTGATTTCTTGCAGTGCTCTACACATTTATATTTTACAATATTAGTGTTTATCGCTTTGATGGCGGCTTGACTATCTACACAGATGATTATTATCGAGGGAGTAAGCTCCCTAGCTCTTATCATTTGTGAACTACTGTCAATGGGATAGATCTCAGTCAGAAAAACGTTACGTGAATTTGGTAGTCCAGTTCAATTTCTAGTTTGTCCGAGTAGACTTCCGCACCTGTACTCATTTCCATTTTTGACCCGTCAGTGAAAATGGCCAGGTCATTTCCCGCAAGGGTTGTCCCTGTTTCCCATTCCAGCACTCTCGGTCACAAAATATGCCCATGTGATACCACGGATGGGGCGCTGCACACGTACCTAAGCCGAGTATAATTACCGCTCATGGCGGTGAGTGCTTATGCAGCATCTGAGGCCAATTTCCCCGATTACGAAGTGTGGAACCAACCTGACAGTTTGATAAATTTGACTAAGTTCCCAATCTTACAGGTTGCGGGCTCTGTCAATTTCATTAATAAAGGAGCCCCGAAGATGTGCATTCTTCGGCTGACTAAGGATAGCTTCTTCTCTCTCAGCACCGCTCCAGCGGCAAAAGTCATTAAAGAGTAAACCCAGCCTAACCGCATGGCTTCCCATCACACAATGCACTGTCATCGCCGAAAACGTAGTGCTGATTGACTCGCGCCGGAGTTGAAGTATCTGAAGCTTACGCTTCTTGCTGAGGTTAAGCCAAGGTTAGCTTTGAGATGCCGGAAGAATATTCCTCCGCCCATATTTAGCTGGCTTCATAGAAATACCTGCATTTGATCGCCAGACTGGATGTAGCGAGAGGGATGCCTATGTCTAGAGAGGGGTCTACTTCGGATAGCAGTGTTCTTGGTGTAGCAAGCTTATCTGCCTCGCAATTGTCCTCGACGTCCCTGTAGACAGGTACCCAGACTAGGTGAACTATGGAATGCATGGAGAGCTCGTTTAGAGTTTTTTTTTATTTTATTTCTTCCTCTATATATTACAATCTATAACAATAATATTAAGTAATATTTTGTGCAGGTTTGGATTTAATATGCTCTTTTTGCCAATGCCAAAATAACTTCTTTTATTTATCTGTTTATTAAATTTTCTCTATTTATCCAAGTTAAGGCGCTCCCATTAGGGAGCACCAAAAAATTAAAGATGGGGGCCGGCAACTGGCCCCGTCTTCTATACCTGTAAAATAAATTAAACCGGTTTACAGTTTTACTCTTTATTAGTTCCGCTCCAAAATAAGAATGAGTTACAATTTAAATTATTCTTAACACTACAGCTTACTCGCTACCCTGCTTAGCCTATCATATTGCTGATGCCTGCACTTCTGCTCAGGTATGCGGGTAGGCTGGCATATTAACTGTAGTATTAGGTAACGTGTTAACTATCCCCTCCTTAAATATCTGCGTCCCGCAGATTTGATGTTGATACAGGTGGCTGGGGCATTGCCGACTTTTCCTTGAATTTCAAAAGGATTGTGGGCATCTCAATCCTCCCAGTCAATTTACGCCAAATAATGAAGAACGCCGCAATTACCGCACTCAGGATCAATGCGTCGGTTGCTATTGAGATTTGGGATCTGATACCTAGAGCGTTGAGATGCTTAATGTTTGTCATGCTTAGCTCGTGTAAATACTCCAGGTTTGGTTTCAGACCCCGACTTGTCACGTTGGTGAGAACTGACGGTAATGCCTGCAACTTCCTGGATGCTGTGCTCGAAAATGTTTGGTTTTTTACTTCAATAGTTTCATTGTTAAGCTGAATCACGTATGTGCCTTCAAGAAGCTTTGAATGATTCCCGCTTCTGATGGTTCCATTAAAATTCGATAGGTACACAGTATTCTCATCTATCAGCTCCATAACTTCCCCGTTGTCGGGTTCAAAGTGGCATTGGGCGTCTCCTCCCTTTAGAAGTCGCGCCAGACATCCCTCTTCAGGCAGTTTCTTTACGGCTTCTGATTCACATATTGTTGAGTTATTGGTTGAACGGCATTTCCCCACTATTCCAAACGTCTCGTCATCGTTTATCAATACTTTTTGGTACTCTAAGGTTGCTTTTTTACCAAAATATGTCGCAGCTCTGGTTATCAATAGGTGGTATTTGGTTGCTTTTACTTTCGGAATTGATAGTACGTTCAACACTAGAGTACCATTTGAATACAAAGAGGGTTTTGCATATTCGACAGCTTCAATAACGTGCTGGTACGGCAAGACCTCCTCATTGGTGACGATCAGCTCGGTTTCCTCTTGATTAAGTAGGTTTGTGTTAACGATGCCTGCCTTCGCCATTTGACATGCGCGTACTATTTCGCCAATCTGCTCCTTCAAAATCTGAATTTGGTTAACGATTATGGTCTCTGCATTTCCAGAGTTGATCTCTTTGCCTAGGGAATTTACATGTTGCATCATGAGATTCAGATGGTTAGTGGTTTCTATCGTGACATTAAAAAGTTGTTCGTTAACTTTGAACTGGTGGTTGTTATTGCTGATGACATCATTTTGGCTTCTTAAGATATTATCCCAATCAGTAGCATCAGGGGAGCCGGCAATCCATTTCCAGGCTGACCCAATCCAGTTAATTCATCGGCGTCCTCATGTTCTTACAGCACGTAGCTCATCGAGGTGCTGTGTTATCTTATTTAAGTTGTAATCAATGAAAGGTTTCCTGACAGCGTTCCGCACAGCATTACCCGAGACCTTAAGTTTCATTAGTATCTTCCCGAAGGACTCCAAGTCGATAGTATGTATTAGTTTAAAATGTCCATTTACAATCCAGGCGTCGCCGTGACGAATAACCACTAGGGGGGAGTTGTATTCAAAAATGTTGAATCCGGAGGCGCTGAATATCAGCAGTAATCTAGCTCAAAGAGAAAGCTATCAACTTATATATATTTTTAAATATAGTCTTAACATTATTATAGTAGAATTTTGCTTAGTGCCGGTTGTTTTTTTTTTGTTTTTAATACAAATTTAAAAAAGGAAACAATTTTTTGTTGTCTTACATACTAGTTATTTTTTGAGTAAGTTCTTTTTTCTTTTGCTTGTGTGGTGCACTTTTCTTTTTTTTTGCTTTTATTCATATAGTGAGATGCCATTAATTTTTCTATATAGTGAGATGCCATTTTTCTAATAAAATTTTTTATATAGTGAAAAGCCATTTTTTTTCTTATTTAATTTTTTTTATAGTGAGGTGCTTATTTTTCATATATAACTTATAAATTACGACCTTTATATTTTTGATCTTATTGAGGAATAATGAAGGAAATTCGTTTATGTGTTTTTGAGTTGTGCCTTATGAATTTTCTTCCCTTTATATGTATTAATAGTCACAGTATTGTCCTTTCCTACAATTGCCTTTTTATACAACGGTCTTTGTTTGGGTTTAATATGTTTGTCTCTGATATAGATGGTGTCACCTTTTTCATACTTCCGCGGAGCTCGCCTATTCTTATTTAACCTTAAATTCCTTATTTCCTGATTTTTCTTAATTTGAGACTTGATTTCCTTGTGATCTCTACTCTTAAAATCTGACAAATTTTGATAGTTAATTCTCTGCGTTCTGTTAAAAAATATATCGCTAGGTTTTTGCTTTATGATGGAGTGGATGGTGGTATTATAGCGGTCCACTGCAATATTAAGTAGCTCTTTTGAGCTCATGTTCTTTATTTCTTTTTGTAGGCATCGATATATCTCAATAATGGTCGAGTGCAATTTTTCCACTTGGCCATTTACCTCACTCCTTTGAATGGGAGTTTGATAGAGCTTTATACCGAGACTTCTTATATAATGGGAGACAACAGGACTCATAAACCCACGTTCGTTGTCTGTAACTATTATCTTAGGTGCCGTAAAGTAATGCAAGAGTTTTGAAAATTTTTTGCGAAGCGTAATTGCTGATCGGTCCTTGATATGGAAAAACTTAGCGAATTTGGAAAATTTATCAATGCATGACAGAAATTTTTCGCCCTGCAATTCGAAAATATCCACATGGACAATTTCACAAGGATATTTTGGAATTGGGGTGTCTTTTAAAGGTGGTACTGATGGGTGCCTATCATACTTGTTTAGATGACAAATCTCGCAATGGGCCGTATAATTTTTTATCTGACTCATCATTCTAGGAAAATAATATTTCTCAAGTATCTGAATCCTGTTCTCTCGCGGATTCCTATGCGCTCTTTTATGTTCCCTCTCTATTATCTCGCAAACCCTATTCTCGTTGGCAATATCCTCTACTATTCTCTGGGTAATTCGAATTTTGTATAACAAAAAGTTTTCTAGATACACATCCTGGAAGAGTTGTAGATGGTTTTCTGGTCTTTTTACCCCATTAACTATAGACGGATTCAGACATTCCTTTAAAATTTTTGTTAACATGCTTTTTTCGATTTTGGCTAGAGTAAAGTAATGTCGTGAGTAACCGGGATGAGGGTTCTCTTTACAACTCAACTCCTTGCCTTCCCTGAAGATAATTTGGTTTTTAAAGACGTTTAGCGGTGCTTCCACATGAGGCAATAAGTCTGTCGCGTCTTGGTCAGCACTATGAGCTGTACCATTTTCACTTGCCGTGTCTGTTGTAGAGCCTCTTCCCTCGCCAGCTGAAACTGTCCTTGAAGCATCACTGTCCTCGCTGGCTGTCACCGTAGTTAAATCTCCTCCATCAATCTCGGTTGGCGTGGGTAGTTATTCAAGGTTATTGATCTGGCTCTTCATTCTTGATAGAGCATCTGCTACCAAATTAGATTTACGAGGAGTGTAAATCAGTTCGTAGTTATACTCTTCTAAACGGGCCTTCCATCTTTTCAATTTCGCATTATAATTCCTATTGCTTAAGGCGAAAGTGAGAGGCTGATTATCCGTACATATTCGGACCTTCTTTGCACCGTATAGGTATGATCGTAGGTTATCAAGGGACCAAACTATCGCTAACATCTCTTTCTCGTTAGTGGCATAGTTTTCTTCCGTTTTGCTCAGTGAACGAGAGATGAAAGCGACGGGTTTATCTTTTCCAGGTTCTCCCTGTGAAAGCACAGCGCCTATGGCATAATTAGATGCATCAGTCGTTAGATTAAATGGTTTTTCAAAATCTGGAAAAATTAATAAATCCGATGAAGTAAGGAGTAGTTTTAAATCCATAAATGCCTTTAGTGCTCCGGAGTCAAGATTGATGCGCACCTTTTTTGACTGATTGGCTTTAACCTGTGCATTCTCACCTCGCGTCAAATGTGTCAAAGGCTTGGCGATTTTAGCGTAGTCGCGGTTGAATTTCCTATAATACGAGGTCATTCCGAGGAAGCTTTTCAAGTCTTTTAGAGTCTCAGGGGTGCCAAGTTTTGAATAGTTACCACTTTTTTGAGTCAGGCTTAATACCGTTACTGGTAATTACATATCTAAGGAATTCTACTTCAGTTCTCATGAAATGAGTTTTCTCGAGATTCACTTTCAAGTTGGCCTTGCTCAAGCGGGCAAAGATTATATCGACAATTTTGATATGCTCCTCCTCGTTTTTCCCAAAGACAATTATATCGTCAATGTATACATAGCATATTTTCCCGATATATTCGTTAAGGACATCGTCGATCATGCGTTGGAAGATCGCAGGAGCATTCTGAAGCCCAAATAGTAACCTCAAAAACTCATACTTCCCGTTCATCGTAGTGAATGCCGTCTTGGAAATGTCGGACTCTTTCATTTTGATCTGGTGAAATCCCGATGTTAGGTCTATTGTAGTAAAGTATTTGGCTGCCCCCAGAGTAGCTAGTGTCGCATTAATGTCGGGGATGGGGTATGTGTCTGCGATGGTGACAGCTTTCAAACGTTTGAAATCTATCACCATTCGGTATTGTTTCTCACCTGTGGGCTTGGGTTTTTTTGGCACCACCCATACGGGTGAATTATATGGGCTTTCTGATGGTCTAATTATACCTTCAGTCCAGAGTTCAGCGATTTGTCTTTCAACTTCGTCCCGCATGCAAGCGGGGAACGGGTAACTTTTGGTGTATATAGGTTCGGTAGTTGTTGTTTTAATTACCGCTCGCACCGAGGTCTCTACACTCTCATTACTGTTGAGGGATTTGAATAAATTCTCGTATTTGTCTAGTAAAAATTCAATTTTTTGAACTGAAGTTGTGGGTACGTTAGTTAAATCGGCTAAATTATGCAACTCGGTTAATATCCTGTTCCTTAGAAGGATGACAATGTTAGGTCTGATATTAAGCATATGTTTCTTGCGATCAATTACTGCCTCTAAGTGCTTCAATGTGTCGTCCCCAATAATGCCATCGAATGATTCTAACCCCGGAAGAGCATAAAAAGTTATCAAACTGTCATTTCCTACTTCTTGGAAAAATTTTCCACAAATTTTTTTATTAATTTGAATAGGTCCTGCAGCTGTATGTACAGAAAAGGGTGTGTCTAAAAGAATATATTTGTCCGTGAGGTTAGGTTTCATGAAATTTTTATTAGCACCGGTATCAACTAGAAAATTGAGCTCTTTTCCATTTGTCAAATAACACGTGAAATAGGGTGTACTGGAACTTATTGTTATTGCTTTGTTTTCGATCGCATTATTCCCTATACGAGGAACGCTGGTGGGCCACCTTCCATAAAATTTACGTGTTCGTCCTGATGGTCATCTAATACCTGGGACTCGCCTTCTGCGTTGGTTTGTAGGTTAAACAGCCTCTGCTGTTTTACATCATTACCCTCTACTGGTACATACCTCTTGAAACGGTTCTCCCTTTGGGGGTGGTTCATGTAATTCACTCGCTTTGTCTGGATGGATTGGTCTACCTCCATTCTCTCATGCCGCTTTGGAGCAATCGGCCTGTTGGGAGGAAAGACATTCCTTTCGACAGGATCTGGGAATCTATTACCATGCGGGGTCGAACGATATATCTGATTTCTGTTTACCCATTTATTGTTATGATGATACCTAGGAGGTAGAGGGGGTCGTCGTTCACCATTTACCATAGTATTCATTGGGGTGATTATTCTATTGTTTGAGTTAACGTGAATTATGTTGTTTCGCAGCGATAAGTTTTGGATATCCAAGTACGCGGAATACGCTTCCGGCAATGTTTTCGGCTTTTGCACGATGAACATGCGACAGAGCTCCCCATTCAAGCCCCGAATGAACACGTCCAGAGCTCTATTCCTGTAAGTCTCCACAAGCACACCCATGGCCTCTTCAGTGTAATCCTCGCTTTTGATTTTATTTACGATTAACGACAGCTGATGGTTCACAGTGGCATAAAATTCCTCTAGCCTGGATCCCCTTTGATTGAGCTGGTTTAACTGGTGTTCTAGAGTGCGAATAGCTCGTTTGTCAGCGTAATGTAGGGATAAAACGCGCTTAATTTCCGCCCAGTCATTTTGGAAGACGTTGTAGGACACTAATGCGGCGTCTGCCCTACCCCTAACTTTTTGCCTAATATGCAGAAGGATTGAGCGGTAAAGGGGCTTTTCCCTAATGATATCGTAATCCTTCAAAATACACTCAACATTGTGTACCCAGGAAATGTACTGTGAAGGATTTCCATCAAACACCTGGAGTTCCTTTACGCAATCCGGCAATCTCCCGATTTCACGAAGCTCCTCCTCTGTTCGGGGTGCACGAGTTATAACCGTAGGCCTAATATCTGACGAGCCTTCTATTGTATTCAAACTATCGAGTCTTTGGTTGATCCTCTGCTCTATTCCTAATAGGAATTGATCACGACTCCCCGCAGCTCTTTCGGCCGCAACTAAGCGAGTTTCTATTCCCTTAATTTGGTCCAGTAGTACGTTAACTGCCCCCGTCAACTGTGTCACTTTGTCCGTTAAACTGTCCATTCTTATAAAAATTCAAGTAGAAAGCACAAATCAAAACACTCACCAATTTTCCTTACTCCGCAAGATGTCTTCAGAATACTTCTCGATTTTTTGCCTCCTTTATTTTTTATTTTCTTTTTGGTACACTCTAATTGAATTTACTTTAAATTTTGTTTTTTATATTCTTTTGGCGCACTTGAATTTTATTTTTTATTTTTACTTCTATTTTTCTTTTTGGCACATTTGGAATTTTATTTTTTCTCTTAACTTTTTATTGGCACACTGGAATTTTATTTTTTATCTTAACTTTTTATTGGCATACTTTCTTTACTTCTATTTTTCTTTTTGGCACATTTGCAATTTTATTTTTTCTCTTAACTTTTTATTGGCACACTGGAATTATAATTTATTTTTTATCTTTCCAATTTATTTTTTGGCACAATCGAATTAAATATTAATTTCTATTTTTTTTTAAATTTTGTTTTGTCGACACTGTAATTATTTTTAAATAGTTCTTACAATATTATTTTCACCAACATATTCTGTAAAAATAAAACAAATAAAAAAATAAAAAATAATAATAATAAAGGAAAAATTTATTAATCCTTTTATTCCTTTCTAGTACCGTGTTCTTATGTTGACGGCGTCAAGCACTGGAAAAACATGCTCTGAACTTTAAACTCTTCCATGGCCATCATAGCCATGGAACGACTGCATTTTCCTCTTTAGTCGCCAACAATTAGATTGTAGGCAACTTACTAGGGAACAGTCTACAGCCAGGGTTTTGACCAATGCGACCTCCAACATTTTGGAAATTCGCTACCGTGCCCATGAAATAATCATAGTGTTCTCATGTGTACTATGATGTGTACCCAGTTGGGCGTATCGTGGACACTATAGAGTAGCTTATCGCTGGACCCTGCTGTTTGGTAATAATGGATCGAGGAAAGCTAGTCTAGACGTTTAGACGCGTAGCATTTCCTGATCCAAAGTTGATGCCGCAAGAATCCAAGGCAATGCCACTACCATGCTTCGCGCAGAGTACAATGAAGGAAAAATTTTTTTTAATTTTTATTTTTTTGTTATTACAATAGTCTGAGGATCTTCGGGGTCACAGATATTTTTATTTGTTATATCCTGGAGGGTCCCGTAGGAATCGCAGGATTTAGACATAAGGATTTATATGCTTCAATCATTAATTTTACTTTATTTTTTCACTGCATCTGTCCAACTTTAGCCAGCAACATCACCCGAGATCCTGCCGCACCTTGTGATCTCCTCTTTTAAGGAGTCTTCTTCAAGGAACCCACATTAACAGTGGGTCCCTGCTCGGGCGCCAGTTAAGGCGCTCCCATTAGGGAGCACCAAAAATTAAAGATGGGGGCCGGCAACTGGCCCCGTCTTCTATACCTGTAAAATAAATTAAACCGGTTTACAGTTTTACTCTTTATTAGTTCCGCTCCAAAATAAGAATGAGTTACAATTTAAATTATTCTTAACACTACAGCTTACTCGCTACCCTGCTTAGCCTATCATATTGCTGATGCCTGCATTTCTGCTAGTGCAACGTTCCCACGATTCGGTGGTGCACCGGATGGTCGTGCAGGGCGGCGTAGACATGGTGTCAGCATAATTCGTATTGGTGTGAAAGCTCAGGTATGAGGGTAGGCTGGCATATTAACTGTAGTATTAGGTAACGTGTTAACTTCCATCATTTTATTTATGTTTATAATTAATTATTTTTTTTGTTATTGTTATGTATTTATTTTTTTAAACCTTCCTGTAAGTTCTGCAGGGGTAATTCGCTTCAATCTTCTTGGAGTTGCACCCTCCGTGTCTGCTGCACTACACAGTTCCAGGTTTTGATGGCCTCTCAGTCGGTGTATATGTTTGGTGCTGCATTTTGTGATTGTGTCCTTGATGGCTTCAATGTGTAGGTCACGTTGTATAACCTCGTTCGGGATATACCATTCAGCATTTGTAATTGTTCGTAGTATTCTTGACTGCATTCGTTGTATTAAATTTTAGTTTGATATGCTAGCTGTGCCCCATATCTCGATTCCATATTTCCAGATAGGCGCTATTATTGTATTGTATATTATTAGTTTGTTGTAGAGAGATAGCCTAGATGCTCGTCCAAGTAGCCAGCTTAACTGTCGGTAATTATTTTTTGCATCGTTTCGCTTGTTAATGATGTGCTGCTTCCAAGTCAATTTTTCGTCTATGGTTATTCCAAGATATTTTGCAGCAGAGTGAGTTTTTATTTTTTTGCCCTTTATAGCAAGGCTGTATTTTGTCGATTTTCTGTTTGTATATACAACTTGTACAGTTTTCTCTTTATTTATCTCTATTCCCCATAAGTCACACCATGCCAATATCAATTGTCCAATATATGTTGGATTGTATTTGTTGCCTTTTTGTCGTCATTGTGTGATGCCATTAAAACTGTATCGTCTGCGAATATTGCTATCATCGCATTGCTTTTCGTTGGAATTGGTACATCTGCTGTGAATATTAAGTATAGTAGAGGTTCTAATACGCTGTCTTGTGGTACTCCAGCTGTCATTGGTAGGATGTCTGAGAAATCCTCGTCATATTTTATGTAGAATTGTCGTTCGCTTATATAGCTCTTTAAAATGTCATAATAATTTTGTGCAAATATTCGCTTAAGTTTCTATAGAAGTCCTTTGTACCACACCTTGTCGAATGCTTTTGCAATGTCCAAGTATACAGCTACGCAGTACATTTTGTTGTCTATACTCTCAAGGGTTGTCTTCTAAATTCAAACTGATGGCTGGGTATTAAATTGTTTGTTGTTAAGATTGGCTCTAATCTGTCCTGTAGTATCCTTTCAAATAATTTCGATAGTATTGGCAATAGACTGATAGGTCAGTAATAAGTTCTTTTGGTGGCATCTTTTCCTGGCTTGCTGATGGCTGTTATCTGTGCAACTTTCCATAAGCGAGAGAAATGCTTAGTTTCTAGCATGCAGTTAAATATATTTCGGATATATATTATAGCTATATCAGGCATTTCTTTTAGCATTTTCCCGGTTATCAGATCATATCCTGGCGCCTTTTTGTCTTTTAATTTTTTAATTTTGTTTTTGATTTCTGCCACTGACGTCTTTTTTGTTTTGGATTGCGGGATATTTATTACATTGTCAAGATGAGTGGTTTGATTGTCCATTTCGCTTGTAAATATTTCAAGGAAATGTTTGGCCAGTGTATTGGCTTTGTCTTTACTTGTTTTCGCCCATGTACCGGTTTTGTGTTTTGATAGGAGGTTTGTGTATTATTGCACCAGTGAGTTTTTTCGTAGCCTTCCAAAGAGAGTAATTTGTTGATGTGGTCATTCCCAAGTTCAGCATATGTTTTTCTAGTTTCTTTTCTCTGTATTTCCCCTTGATGAACGCTTGTGTAGTGTCCGTATTTGCTAACGTTAGCTTCGGTGTTGAAGCTGTGATTGCTTCGATGACGCTATCATTGAAGTATGCGATTGCGGAATCGATTTCATTTTTTGTTTTTAATCGTATATCTATTTATAGTTGTTTTTCCAGTGCTAGACGAAAATTATTCCAGTCAGTTTTATTGTTATAAATGCCTGAGAAAAGTCTTGTGTCTATTAATCCTAGTAATGTCATTAGGATTGGGGAGTGGTCTGAGGATAATTCTAAACATGATTTAATAGTCAGCTGTTTATGAAGAATATTTTTTGTGATGCAGAAGTCTATTAAATCTGGTTGTTTTTTTGTATCTGTTGGCCAATATGTTGGCTCACCAGTGCTAATGAATCGACCATTACTATATCGTATAGCTTTAAGTAACTCGCGTCCTTTTGCGTTTCTCAACCTTGATCCCCATAAAACATTTTTAGCGTTATAGTCACCTCCGGCTAAATAGCGATTCCCCAGTTTTTTTTTTTAATAGTCTAGATATTGTTCTTTTGTGTTGCTATATTTTGGTGGACAATATACAGCAGATACTACGATTTGTCCTTTCGAGTCTTTTAGTGCTATTGTGGTTGCTTGAAGGTTTTCTTTTTTATATGCGTCAAGTTCAATGTAATTCATATTTTTTTTTATTATGATCGCCGATCCATCGTAAGATTTGTTGTCAGGATGATTTGTGTAATGGATGTCAAAGTTAGGGAATTTAACATATGTTTTGTCTGTAGCATGTGTTTCTGAGATTAACATCACATCTATTGAATTATTTATTAGGAAAGTCTTTAGTTCTAGTTCATGGTGCGACAGTCCATTTGCATTCCATATTCCATATTGCCAAATTTATTTTATTTACTGCGTTCATCTATTTTGCATACAAGCATAGTTACTATGTTCATCATACTGGTCATTTGATTTATTAGTTGTTTCATCATTGTTTTTAGTTCGGATAGATCGTCATTGTTTGATATGATTTCATATGTGCTGTTGCTTTTTATTTGATTTGGCTCCTGTGATATTGTTTCCATTTATGCAGCTTGAGCGTATGAAATACCAGAGATGATTTTCTGGCCATTTATTTTTGTATTGTGATTGTTTTGGTTTGTTTCAATATTGATTTGTTCATTTGTTTCTTTCTTGCGAAGTGTAGGGTATCTCTGGACTTGTAAAGCTTTATATATCGCACATCCCCTGTAGTTTGCCGTTTGGTTTTCCCCACAATGTACGCAGTTAATATTTACTCTATCAGCGTCTATTTTAATTGTGGACATGTTTGTCTTGTGTTTTCCAGCACATTTGACACACACCGGGTCTATCTGGCAGTAGTTTTTTGTGTGGTCGTACTTTTGGCAATTTGTGGGGAATTGTTCTCTTTTGTCGGGGTGACTCATAGCTAATTTTGCAGTGTAGGAGGTGAGTAATGTCGTATATGCCTTTATTGTTATCTTTTATTTTCAATTCAATTGAAAATAGTGAAAGTGGTTATTTTATTTTGGCACCATTAACTATTTGGATGTTCTGGATATTTGACACTTCATGGCCTAGTTCGGCTAATTCGTTTTTAATGTCTTCTGTGTCGGTTGAATGGTGCATATTTCGTAATACCACTCTAAAGCCTCGCTCATCTTTTGGTCGAAATGTGTAATACTTTGTCCCTTTTTGCTTTAGTAATTCAATTACTTGTGTTTAGAGTTGACTGAAATTTCTGTACGAGTCATGAGAGCCACAAGCGATCTAATGGCAGCTTGGCTGTTCGAGAAGAATTTAATTCTGACACCAAAAACCTCATTTCTCGATAGAGTGGCGAATCGAATGCGCCTAGTATAAGCATACAAGCTATTGTCGATGCAGACAATAAATTGTTGGATATGTTTATTGGTGAGCCAGGATCATTGCAGGGATGACAGCAGGGTTCTGCGTCGGTCTGCCAATGATAATAATGGTTCTGGTGGATCATTTAAATCAGGCAATTTATTACCACTTAATACAATACAACCCTGGTGCTTCATTTTTTTATTTTAATGCTTTGCAAATGACACACACTTGATGCATATTACCAATATCAATATTGCTATGTGAATTGAAATATATTATTGGCTTAAAGTTAAATGGAAGCCGTTTAAATAATCTTGGATTATTATTATGTGTTCACGTCTATATCTATCACGTCGTTCTTCATTTCGTATTTGGCGGTGTTGTTACGTCAATGTGATACCTGAATTCTACTACGTCTTGAGTTTTATCATATATAGCGATGTGCCAAGTTTCATTCGAATTGAATGATATTTGACTGCATGTTTAATGTGCTATTTTTAATTGATTTTATATGAAAAAATTGAAAAATGATTTGTGCGACTTCTGGAAAATAGCGATACTATATATGTATAGAATACATATATAAAGTTTGATGACATTAGGTGCAGTAGTTCTCGAGTTTTATCTTTACCAACTGTATCGTCTATATATACATATGTATGTAGATACATTGAAAATATCAATCTACAATTTTACGATCGTTTCCGGCTACAGAAAACAATAACAGTACTTTCCTATTTACGTATACTTTTTACAGGTTTCAGTGAAGTCGATTTACGAATGCATGCCAAATTTTTTAAAGAACATATTTTAAATGGACCCAAGTTATATTTTCGATTTGATTCTACTTTGGAACCTGATGATTGGTTTGATCCTGTTCAAGTTTGGGAAATTAAGTGTGCCGATTTCTCCTTAAATCCAGTGCATAGAGCAGCAATAGGAATAACAGATCCAGAACGAGGTATTTCGTTGCGATTTCCACGTTTCGTTCGAATAAGAAAAGATAAATTGCCAGAAACTGCTACATCGGCGCAACAAATTGCAAATATGTTTTCTTCGCAGGACCAAATTAAAAATCAGCAAATAAGTACAGAAATTGCTAATGAGTTTTATTAAAAACGTGTCAAAAAATAAATCTTAATTAAAACTTACCCAATTGCATTATTTACATATGTTGTCAAGATACATATTTCAGTGTTCATGAGAAAATATGGGTAAACTTTAAATTCAAATTATAACCCTAACACATTTTTGGTGGAACATTCTATATGTGTTACGTGGCTATTTCGTTCACATCTCTAGTTAGGTTCTTCATAATATGAGTCACAAACGATAATGATATATTGATAGTTTTAATGGCCCTTAACACACATCAACTTCCGCCTAAAAGACAGAAGCATGGCGACCAAGGGCATAATGAAGCTGAACACCGTTTTATTCCATGAAAATCTCAGAACTTGATCCAATATATGTTCTGGAGCCATCAGAGAAAATACGAAAGTACTGCCTACCGGGACCAGTAGTACGATTAAACCATAAGTAAGTCTCTGAAATTTGTATGCAGTACCGCCGGATCCGCGAGCATTATATCAATGTGCATATAAATGATAGTAATGTCCATTTTAGTGCTAGGTTAGGATAGGTTATGCTAACTAGGTAGCTTGCGAGTTACGCAAGTTGCACTCCGAGGCCCATTGGCAAATTGTTATACCTATTTTGAGAGAGAAACCCTCCCCATCCTTCAAGAAACCCTCAGCTTCCCGTGATCTTAAACCAGCCAGAAGCATATGTGAAGTTGAGTATATCAGTTAGTTTCAGCTCGGCTAGTTCTTGTAGTTCTCCAAAGATTGATGAGCCCATATACTTGGCTGAAGACCCGGGCAATCACAGAGCAGATGCTTCACCGATTCTTCCTCAACTCCTACAATAATCTCTGAAAGGAGTACCGTATCTGGCTCCTATTCGGCCTATGATGCCGTGCCCTGTCAGAACCCCCACGATAGTCCTGAGTTATCTATTGAGCCGAAGAAGTATGTCAGTCCTTTTTTGGCTCAGTGTCTTCCATATGCACCGAGATGTTCGACAGTCGGCGATTAAGTACCACCGTTCATTCATTAATGTTTTTACAGAAGTTTCGATCTTGTTTGTGAACTTCATGATTGGTGGAAGAATGTTCTCCATCTGCCTCTCTTCCGACAGTTCCGAACCGAGTCTGGCCCATTCGTCAGAGTTTTCATTGCCAGGGATACTCCGATGTCCAGAGACCCAGCACAGCTCTATATTGTGATTTTTGATCGCAAATAGTGATTTCTTGCAGTGCTCTACACATTTATATTTTACAATATTAGTGTTTAGCGCTTTGATGGCGGCTTGTCTATCTACACAGATGATTATTATCGAGGGAGTAAGCTCCCTAGCTCTTATCATTTGTGAACCACTGTCAATGGGATAGATCTCAGTCAGAAAAACGTTACGTGAATTTGGTAGTCCAGTTCAATTTCTAGTTTGTCCGAGTAGACTTCCGCACCTGTACTCATTTCCATTTTTGACCCGTCAGTGAAAATGGCCAGGTCATTTCCCGCAAGGGTTGTCCCTGTTTCCCATTCCAGCACTCTCGGTCACAAAATATGCCCATGTGATACCACGGATGGGGCGCTGCACACGTACCTAAGCCGAGTATAATTACCGCTCATGGCGGTGAGTGCTTATGCAGCATCTGTGGACAATTTCCCCGATTACGAAGTGTGGAACCAACCTGACAGTTTGATAAATTTGACTAAGTTCCCAATCTTACAGGTTGCGGGCTCTGTCAATTTCATTAATAAAGGAGCCCCGAGAATGTGCATTCTTCGGTTGACTAAGGATAGCTTCTTCTCTCTCAGCACCGCTCCAGCGGCAAAAGTCATTAAAGAGTAAACCCAGCCTAGCCGCATGGCTTCCCATCACACAATGCACTGTCATCGCCGAAAACGTAGTGCTGATTGACTCGCGCCGGAGTTGAAGTATCTGAAGCTTACGCTTCTTGCTGAGGTTAAGCTAAGGTTAGCTTTGAGATGCCGGAAGAATATTCCTCCGCCCATATTTAGCTGGCTTCATAGAAATACCTGCATTTGATCGCCAGACTGGCTGTAGCGAGAGGGATGCCTATGTCTAGAGAGGGGTCTACTTCGGATAGCAGTGTTCTTGGTGTAGCAAGCTTATCTGCCTCGCAATTGTCCTCGACGTCCCTGTAGACAGGTACCCAGACTAGGTGAACTATGGAATGCATGGAGAGCTCGTTTAGAGTTGACTGAAATTTCTGTCCGAGTCATGAGACCCACAAGCGATCTAATGGCAGCTTGGCTGTTCGAGAAGAATTTAATTCTGACACCAAAAACCTCATTTCTTAGACCCTAGTTCACTGTGTAGCAAATTGCCATTACTTCTGCCTGAAAGACGCTGCAATGGTCAGGGAGTCTAAGCGAGATACCAAAGTTCAACTTGTTGCAGAAGATCCCGCTACCGACCCTGTCCCCAAAGCTACAGCCGTCTTTGTATATATTCGGAGTGTCATGGAATCACTCTATTTCTCATCCTGTCATCTCTGCTTGGGATAATGAATTCGAACCCCCGATCAAGGTTGGAATTCGGTCAGACATAGTCAACAGAGTTGGGGGTAAGCAAGTCCTGATTGAGGATACTAGCGTGTCCCAGGACCGTCCCCGACCACGGTTTAAGTGTATTGAGTCTGGTAGCTACCAGTTTGGCCTGTTGTTTTACCAGAATCTTTGAGGTTAGCTAGCATAGAAGTGCAAAGTGAGCCCTCGTAGGTGTGGAGCGTAGAGCTCCAGTGATCAACAGAGCTGCAGTCCTTCGACTTTGTCAAGTGGGATCAGGTTACAAGCCATGACAGTAGCTGGCCACCGGAAAATAGCTCCGTTTGATTTCACCATGGCTGTGTAGAGCCAGAGCATGATTCGGGGTTGTAGGCCCCATCTAGTGCTCACTGCTCTCTTATAGCAATACAGCGCGGATGATGCTTTACGGACCCTCTCAGCTAGATTGGCCTTCCAGCTGAGCTTCGGATCAAGTATCAGACCAAGATATTTTACTTTATTGCTTAATCTTGGGCAAAATGAAGAAAGGTATTTTGTACCTCGCAGTGAATAGCATGACTTTAGCCTTTGCTGGGTTTAGGCTGAGCCCATATTCGGTGCACCAGTTAGTCTGCGTGTCCAGTGCATAGCTTAGCTTTTCAGAAAGCGTTTGAGGGAATTTACGGGAGGCCGTGACAGTAATGTCATCTGCATAGGCTATTGCACTGCAACCGCGATCTTCCAGTCGTTTGAGAGCAGTGTTAACTACTAAATTCCAGTGGAGGGGAGAGAGGACCCTGCCCTGAGGTGTGCCTCCGCTCACTCCTTTCTGACAGTGAGCATTGCCAATACTGGAGGAAATTTTCCTTGCCCTGAGAAGATCCTCAATGAATTTGACAAGACTAATGTCTAGATTTCGATCTAATAGAGCTGTGACTATTACATTGGAGTACACATTGTTAAATGCGCCTTCAATGTTGAGAAAGGCGGCAAGAGTGTATTCCTTGAAGGCCAGGTATTCATCTACCTGCGAAATGAGCACGTAGAGTAAGGGCTGGATTAATGGACGATCTGAATATGGAGTTCAAAGGACCCTTTCGAACGTCTTCAGAGGAAACGAGGCAGACTGATTGGTCTGTAGTCGTTCGGTTTAGTACGGGATGCCTTCCCAGCTTTCGGCATGAAGACTCTACGTGACTCCCTCCAGCCAATAGGAATGCACATCAGCCTGAGACAGGCGTTGTAAATGCGCACTAGCCATGGTAGAATTATATAGGCTGCCTTTTGTATGTCCGCAGGGATGATACCATCCGGACCCGGGGACTTAAAGGGATAAAAACTGTGGATGGCCCACGTAAGTTGTGTGTCGGTTACGCCAGGGACGGTCTGATTGAACTGGTGATACGCTTGACCTGCGAAATCTACGCCGCCTGGAAAATGGGTGTCCAACAGGCCTTCAAGCGTCTCGGCACATTAGCTTGTCCAGTGACCATCAGGTCTCTGAATACAGTCTAGTGCTTTGTGCGGAGAATTGAGGATCCGGCGTAACCGGCCAGCTTCGACGGAGGAGTCTTTTTGTTCACAGAAGATCCGCCATGACGTTCTTTAGATTGATTGGCATAATATACAGTAACAGCTTCAGTCCTGCCTGTGGTACAGATCACATCACCCTAGTACTGCGTAGGTATGCAAGCCTCTGTACCTTCCGAAGCTTGTATTTTAAAGACTTATTATTCGCGGCTTCCACACCACTGCCACGTACAATAGAATAAGTCTTATAACCGTCGTGTAAATCCAGTGTACGATATATAGTTTTGCTCCCCATTTTCTAAAAAGGCTAGAAGTCTCTCCCAGATCCGTCCGTGCTGCATTTAAATATAATAAAAACTTTTAAGTTACACCACACCAATATACAGGATCTCAGCTTACCGTCTCTTTTGGGAGAGATGGGTTTATATGCACGTGACGCCAATCCCTCTCCCGTCCTAGGGTTCCTTTATATTTAGCAGTATTTAGCAGCAGGTCGTCGTTTGCTTTTTTGGAGTGGTGCAAATTAATTTGCACAATCCTCTGCATTTCCCTCTGCCCTGTTGCTGCCATCCTCCCCAAGTGCGATCAATCTTATATGACTCACTCGGATTCTGAATTAGTTATAATCCAGAGATCCTTGCCGCTGCCTTTCTCCTTATTCCTCCCGCTTATAACTTCCCAATTGTCCGGAATTTGTGCTTGATTCTGGCACTTTATCAGAGAGAGAGTGTGTTTTTATCTTCCATAACTGCGGAGAAATCAACACTCCCCCGATCGTTCACCTAGGAATCTCCAAGATTGGCACCAAACCAAACAGCTCCGTCTCCCCGAATGCAGTTTGTCAGGAAGTTTAAAGCTTCCTTGTTACGACACCCGATGATCTTGATGCTCTTTTGCAACTTACCTCCATCAAGCATGCCACTACAATCTCTATTTGCATATTTCATTTCGGCAAGAATTGCCGTCATTATCCTTTCCTCCAAAAGTAGCCAGTTTGCTTCCGTGAATTTTGCGCCTGGAAATCAATGGTCAATAACTGCTATTTGTAACTCTGGGCCCGTGGGCAAACTGATTGAGAGTCTGAACCGTTTGCTTCCGGACACTTGAATTTCCCCAGAGCAGTCTCTTGATGTTCAGCGCCGCAGCAGTCACTTTTCCACTCCCTGCAGCCCTCGAAGTTGAGGATAATACAGAGAGTGTTCGGATGACTTTCTACTTTGCTCTGCGTTTTGCATTTTACACCTAACTGCCAGATTTTTGTACTGTCGTCCCACAAGCCCAACCACCATGCCAAGGTTCAAGTACAAGGTGGGTGTCAGTGATAAAAATATCTGCAAGAGCGACCTCTCCCACTACTAATTGTGGTTCAATCTACATATGGTGAGTGTAAAGCATGAGAGTTCGGATGTGTTTTTCGGTGGCTCCTCAATTATATGGTGATTTGCAGTGAAATAATTTAATGTTTTGATTTTTAAGCCCAGCGAAATAGATCCATAATACTGGTAGCTTAATAAAACTCAGCGAGTGAAATTAGCGAAAGGAGTTTGTGCGAAATATCAGCTTTTAAACTTAAATTTTAATTTGTGTAAGCTTCTAATAAAGAAGCGGAACTATAGGATGAGCGTATTGCGCTCTCCCACTCACCCGGTGCGCTCTCCTGTTCAACGCATGCGCTCGCAAAGTGTTCCTGCAGTTGCACCAACAACATGAGTACAGTATGTTACCTTCTCTCCCCAATGCAAGGTCGGATGTTCTCGGCATGACTGTCGATAGCGGTTTGACGACAAAAGTGGTTCGCTCACCACCTTTGCCTGTAAAACAGAGACAGGCGAGCGGAGGTAGCATACAATTGTGACTGACAGAATCCCTCAGCCATTGTTTCGCGTAGAATTGGAACCTGAAACCCAAAAGCTTAAAAAAGGAGAAGTGCATGGCATTTATAATCTCTGCTATCTTATGCATCGTAGAATTACAGTGGAGGAGCTTCTCAAACGAAACGGCACAGTTCAATGTTCTAATTGCCAAGAATTTGGGCAAACAACGTCCTACAACACTCTTCGTAGTGTATGTGTTGCCTGTGGTGAATGAGACCCGCAGTAATTGTGGTGGTAACCATACTGCCACCTACAGAGGTTGCCCTGTTTACCAGGAAATTAAGAACAATGACCCTCAGTTAAAGATTAAGCGCACTCAACCTAGTCCAAATATATCGACCATTGCACAACCGCAGAAGTCAATCCCATACCACGACACTGGGACGACGTATGCAGGGGTATTTAAGTTAGAGAAGGATCAGCAGTCCGGGACTGGTTCAAATCTGCACAATTTTGAAGGAATGATAGCAACGCTCACACAATGTGTGACACAGTTCATGACCTCCATAAAAACAATGATTCAAGAAATGATGAGAAACCAAAACCAGCTCATGCAGCTTCTGCTATATACTTAAAATCTGTCAATGGAATGAAAACGGTGTATGCCACCACAAGTAAGAAATCAACAAATTTTTACTCACTAATGAAATCGACATACTTGTTACATCTGAAACCCATCTAACCGAAAAAAAAATTTTTACATACCGGGATATAAATTCTATGATACAAAGCATCTCGCTGGTAAAGCCCATGGTGGCACTGGAATCCTAATCAAGCAAAGAATAAAACACTTCGCTATGGAAGAATACAACAAGGTGTACCTACAAGCAACATCAATTTGTCTGGACGGATGGGAGGATAATTTAACAATACCTGCTGTGTACTGCCCACCTAGATTTAAAATAACAGGTAACCAGTTCTCAGATTGCTTCACCACACTTGGAACAAGTTTTCTAGCTGCTGGCGACTACAATGCCAAGCACACTCACTGGGGCTCACGGCTAACAACACCAAAAGGAAAACAATTATATAACTTCATGCTCTCTGACACAAAGATTGATATTATCTCTTCAGGACAACCATCGTACTGGCTGACAGCCCCACCCAGGATCCCTGACTTTATTGATTTTGGAGTTGCTAGAAACCTAAAACGAAAGCAATTCAAAGTAGAACACCTTAACGACATCTCTTCAGATCACTCTCTTATTATAATACATCTGAACAAAAAGTTACGCCCTACCTACGATTTCACACCCAATAAAACTAACTGGCTGAAATACAGAAAATACATGAGTAGTCATCCCACGTCTCATAACTAATGAGGACATTGAAACGTTTCTTTATCAATTTACCCTAAGATTAGCTGTGCTCCACTCTGCGCACAAGCGAGACAACAACTGCAACAGCATCAGGCGCCCACAAAAATCAACCCTAATCGATATCCTCCTTACTGAAAAAGGAGGACACGTCGTGAATGGCAAAAATCAAGGTCCCCTTTCCTAAAACGGAAGTTATCTATTGCCAGTGAAAACTTGAGAAAAGCCTTGCGTCTAGAATCAGATCGTTGTCTGGAACAATATATCCAAAACCTTTCTCCGACTGACGTCACCAACTACCCTCTGTGGAAAGCTGTCAGAGCAATGAAACCACCTACACGCGAAATTCCACCGATTCGGACAAAAAACGGAAAGTGGACAAGAAGCGATGATGAAAATTCTGCTGTTTTCGCAGAACACTTAAGAGATGTTTTTACCCCCAACCCACCTCGCAATACTACTAAACTAATATTAATCCCCTCGCCAGATACAACATGATTCGCCTATTAAATTAAAAACAAAAGAAGTAAGTAATGCAATTAGTAACCTTGCTCTTAACAAAGCCCCAGGACACGACCTCATTACTGGAAAAATAATCAAGGAGTTGCCCCAAATGGCCATCATCTTACTTACTTCACTATTAATGGCTTGTTGCGCTTAGGATACTTTCCTAATGCCTGGAAAGTTTCAGTAATCTCAATAGGTCATCATAAAGACCGATTAGTCTCCTGCCTCTCTTATCAAAACTCTTAGAAAGGCTTTCTCTTGCAAAACTAATGCCGCATAAAAACGAAAAACGTACAATTCCCACTCACCAATTTGGCTTCCGCGAACACCATAGTACAATAGAGTAGGTTCATCGAATTGTAAACGTGGTAAAATGCGTATTTGACAAAACGGAATATTGTTCAGCCTCTTTTTAGATGTGGCGCGGGCGTTTGACAAGGTCTGGCACGAGGGGCTTATTTTCAAAATCAAAAAAATGTTGCCCACAAAAGTACACCAAAGATTGGAATCGTATCTGAGGGGCAGAAAGTGCATGGTAAGTTACAATAATGCTTACTCTAAATGCTATGACATCAAAGCTGGCGTACCACAAGTAAGCGTGCTAAGTCCGGTGTTGTATCTACTATATACCTCAGATCTGCCTACCAATTAATACTTAACAACAGCAACTTCCGCCGATGATACGGCTATCCTTAGCAATCCAAATTCCAAAATCGATGATCATCTGGTCCTAGTAACAAATTGGTTGGCTGACTGGCGAATTAACGTTAATGAATCAAAAAGTACGCATGTTACCTTTACTATAAAAAAGGGACATTTCCAGCCATAAAACTAAATAACGTTCCTATTCCACAAGCAAAGGAAGTGAAGTACATAGGAATTCATCTTGACTCACGTTTGACACGGAAGCGCCACATCGAAGCAAAAAAAAAACACAAAAGACTTTCAAAGCAAATAGCTTACATTGGCTCATGCACAAAATTTCCAGGTTGAGCCTAGAATACAAAACACTCCTGTACAAAGCCATTATAAAACCAATTTGGACTTACGGTAGCCAGTTGTGGGGCGGCGCAAGCAACTCTAATATATAATTGATACAAAGAGCACAGTCCAAAATTCTAAGAACCATTACTGGCGCAGCTTGGTTCATAAAGAATACCAACATTCCCAACGATCTGAACATTCCGCTCGTAAAAAAGGAAGTCTTTGACGCCAACTTAAAATATGCAAAGAGCATCCAAATCATTTAGAATACTAGCATGTAATAGGGTTCCAAGTCGCCTAAAACGTACGAAATCACCAGCACAACTAACATCGATACCTTAATTATGTACAAATACTAATATAACATTTATTACAGTAACTAACATATAAAATTGTGATTACTAAAAAGCACTAAGCATTGTCAAGGTGTATTATTATTAATTATTTAGTTTGTAAGATATGCTTAGTCTAAGTTTAGAAGATACAATAAATAAATATATGGAATAAAAAAAAATCTACATATGTTCCTTGGAGCCTCTCCTTGTATATAAACATTTAGGGCTTTAAAATTCTAAAGCGCATCAAGAGCACGGCTAGCAGTTGTCGGAAAGGCGCCAGTACAGCACTCCACAGTTCCCTTGAGAAGCAATATTTTCCCCGAGACCACAAAAGTCTGGACTTTTGGACTTTCCAAGGAGCCAGCACCCATGGCTTGTCAAAGATTCTCTTGCGCTGCCAAAAAGATGTCAGTGTTTTCGGTATCCTTAGTTAAACGTGTGATTTCGATAGAAGCATACTATCAAGAACAATCCCCAGATATTTTACCTCCCTTGGTAACTGAATAGAGACTCCCCTTAGTGTTGGCTGAAGAAAAGCTTCGACTTCCACCTTTCCGTGAAAAGAACTAAATTCATTTTAGCTTGGGTTACCGAAAGTCCAGTTGCCTTACACCATGTGGCAATCTTATTCGAAGTATATTGCATTTTCCTGCACACTCTTATAAGAGACCTTTCTGCAATTCGCGGTCTATATCATCAACTTATGCCTGAGCATAGATATCAAAATCAATAGGTGAGACAAGTAATGAGTCAATGACCATGCATAAAAGTAGTGTGGAGCAAACCTTCTTCACACCCGATGATACCCACAGATCCTTCTCCCCTCGCAACACAAAACGAATCCAATAAACCAACACAATATCTACACCATGACGAAGAGCAGAGCTGTACAAACTGGAAAAAGTCGCATTATCAAAAGAACCCTCTTGTGTTTTCTTCCCGGAGGGAGGGGAAACCTTCAAAAAAACACGAAGGGGTACATAGAGATTTTCAATCACTAAAACCCCCTCCCCAATCTCACAGTTACACTAAACCAATAATGGCCTGATCACGATTTAGGAAGATTAATAAACAGATATCCAAAGGGAACTCCTCACGTTTTGAACGAAAAAGTGTTATTTTCAATTTCAACATATATTTGGATTCATTAAAATAAATCACCTCCGAAACTAAATTGAAATCTTATCAAGCACTAGGAAACGGCGCAAAATCTAAATAGTTTCTATTACAAGGCTACCTCGCAGGAAATCATCAGACATCAAATCTTTAAATAACACCTGTTGGGTACGTTGAGACAAATATGATGATACCCATTTTAAAAGTAATGGTGGGAAACGAAACCTAGAGAGTTCCGTTGTGAGAATCAAGCTACCTGTGTGTAGTTGCACCAACTCCTAATTGACACTACACATTTGGCGTAGTTAACTTTATAAAATTAAATTCATTAAGAGAGCACATATTTTTAGGGTGCAAATATTTTAAATGAATAGTATTTTATGTATTAATTATTATGTAAACTTTGTCACAGTTCCGCAGTTAAGCTGACGAAGGGCATTTAGAATTCACCGTCGACAGCTTTACATTCAGTAGGTCGGTTGGCTTGACCAACTGACGTCAATCAACAGTTGCGTAACTGGAATACCAGAAAAGTCAATACGTAGACTGTAAGTGTTCTTTATAAATAGTATATAAGAATTATGATTTTAAGAATAAATTGCCTGGTGGTTTTAACTTAAAACAGTAATGTGGTGTTTTTTATACTAAAAGTGATTATAAGGTTTGCAGTTACGCTCGGGTTATAGTTAATAATTAAATAATTAATATTTAGTCTTAATATTTACGTTTCTTTTGCTGGTTAGTTGATTGGTGGAATATTTCTGCTGCACTTTGTATGCTCTGTAGATGATGCACTTCTCTTACACTTCTGCACTTCTTTTGTTGTATATTTTAGATTTGAATTGTATATTGTTTTAACAATTTTGTCCGACTTAATGTTGTTGTGTTTGACTTTTAGATCTCCTTCTGCCGAATACTGCTATGATTCGAATTTTATTTTATCCAAGCACAAAACACAATTTTTTCGTTGATATATTATTATTCATCAGATAAAAATCCTTTAAATAACACCTGTTGGGTACGTTGGGACAAATATGATGATACCCATTTTAAAAGTAATGGTGAGAGTTTAAGGAGGAGAAGTATATGGGTTATGACATCAAATTCCGTATTAAATTCAGTAGAAATAACATCGGTTTTCATACCCTTAGCAAAGCCAGATATCACGCGGGAAGGAAACGCCAGCATGTTAGTGACAGTTGACTTTCCAGGTAGGAAACTATGCTGTTGGGAAAACATAAACATATCAGTATAAAACGAAATTTGGGATGTTACGATTGCATCCAACAACTTAAGAAGAAAATACTAAGTTTCGCATTCCCACGGTAAGTGGATATTAAAGATTTACTGTGCCCAGTTTATGCAGCATTAAAATAAATTACTTTCCTCATATCGGGAAAATGACCATATAACGGGTCCGCCATCTAACGTTTTTTTGTCAACTAGTGCTTATTCCGTGAATGGTAACACTTAGCTCATGTCTGATTTGACAGATAATTAGTTTTATCCTTCCGCTGAACGAATATGGTTTTGTATACGCTTGAACAACGCTGGGAAATATTGCGACATTACTTTGAAAATCATGGTAATGTTGCAGAATACCAAAAAAAGCATTTGCCAAAAAAATCATCTTTTCAGATGAAGCTCATTTTGATCTTGGCGGGTATGTAAACAAGCAAAATTGTCGCATTTGGGGTACAGAAAGCCCGCACGCATACATTGAAAAGCCGATGCACCCAAAACGAGTCAGTGTTTGGTGCGGATTTTGGTCCAGAGGCATAATTGGGCCATTTTTCTTCGAAAATGAGCAAGGAGTGGCCGTTACAGTCAATGGCGATCGTTATCGGGCCATGTTGAACGAATTTTTGTTCACAAAAATTGAAGAGGAGGATATTGGCAATATTTGGTTTCAACAGGACGACGCTACGTGCCACACAGCCGAAGCTACACTCGATGTTTTGCGCCCTGTTTTTGAAGATCGCATTATCAACCGCAGAGCTGATGTCGTTTGGCCACCTCGGAGCTGCGATTTGACACCGTTGGACTATTATTTGTGGGGTGCCCTCAAAGATCAGTGTTACTCCGACAAGCCAGAGACAATTGACGCTTTAAAGGACAATATTTGTGAAGCCATTGGTGAAATACAGCTGCACACAATCGATAATGTGCTTAAAAATTGGACCGATCGTGTAGGCTACTGCATGGCCAGCCGAGGCAGCCATTTGAATGAAATTATTTTCCATTATTAACCGGAAGGATTGTACTTTAAAATAAAAAAAGAAATTTGAGAAAATATCGAGTAGTTTTTTTTCATAGAATTTTCCAAAAAAAAAAAGTTATTTTACTGCTTAACCCATTAATAGCCACTGAAAACAAGCAAGTACAGAAAAACAGTCACATTCAAATCGCCGTTATTGTAACTAGAAAAAAATTTTTGCAAAGTTCTTTTTGCGTTTCAATCATATACACTGTGCTGAACAACTGCTTATATATAAAGAAGTGATAATGAATAACGGTTGTTGTTTATTTGGTTTGTTTTGATACGTCTTCGGCAATTTTGCCCGTTTTGAGTATTTTAGTGATCGTTTGGCTGCGTAAAAAGGATGTTGCGTTATAATAAACAAAATATTTTGGAATTTAGAAAGAAAAAAAGCTGTGTGTTCATATTGTTGACAAGTTGAATTGGCAAAAAGCTATTTTCATAACATTCGGTAAGTTGGAAAATGAGTGTACTCGCTTCAGTACAATGGCTAATAAGGTAAGCATTCTTTTTAGATAATTGTTCGCGTCGAAATGGCATTTGAAGGCATCAAATCTTCAAATTTTTAAGGCCGCAGATTTCAAAACTTGGGTTCCGCTTTGGATTTCTTTGAAAGCGCTTCAAATCATGCCACGTTCGACATGGCTTTGATTCCACCAGATCCAGATTGCAATACTGATGAGGAGGAAGGTGACTGCGAGGATCTTTATGCGAGGATCTTTATGCGTATATCGTAGCAGCGATAGTGAAGACGACATACCACTTCAAGAACTGCGCCGCAAGTTGAAGCGTTCCCAACCCTTTGCGAATACTCCGAAATGGTCACAAAGATCTTGTGATATTGAGATGTCAAAAACTAGCTTTTTCTTGGAAAACAAGGTGAAAATGGTGTCATAATTAGAAGGAAAATTGCCACTTGAAGTGCTGGAAACTTTATTTGACAAATAAGTGGTAAATTTAATTGTTAAGAAAACTTGCCTTTATGCGTCACAAGTTCAAGTTCACAATTTCGCATTCAATGAAGACGATTTGAAAGTTTTTTTTAGGTATTCTACTCTATACTAGCTACCACTCTATGCAAAGAGAGATTATGTATAGGAAAAAAGATGAAGATACTCGTTCGCCAATCATTGCTAACTACATGTCCCGGAATAGATTCAAGGAAATAAAAAAATACCTCCTTCTTGCTAACAATAGTAATTTGATAGCTACCGACAAAACGGCTAATGTTAGGCCATTGGCAAAAATTTTATGCGAAAAATTCTGCCAATTTGGATACATGCATGAGAAACTGTCAATTGATGAGTACGATACTTTGGCAGCCACTCTTCGAAGCAATTCTTTAGAACAAATTGGTTGCTGACTAGCAGTTGCGATTATTTGTACCAGTTTGATACCTACTGTGGAGCCAAAGGCCTCAATGTGGGAAAACAACAAATGCCACTTGGATCCAGAGTCGTTTCTGAATTTTTGGACAAAGTTCCAAATCATTCCGATCACATTGTTTTCTTTGACAATTTCTTTACTTCATATGATCTGCAACCGGACGCTAAAACAAAAGGGATTTCGAGCTATTGGAACTGTACGCGAGACAAGAACAAAGAAATGTCCATTGAAATCAAATGCAGTGTTCAAAAAAGAGAAAAGAGGATTCTATGATTGCAGATACGACACGGTTAATAAATTTTTTTGAAGTGGAATGACTACAGCGCCGTAAGCGTTGGTTCAAACCTTGAGAGGACTGAGCCGATGCGTGCAGTCAATCTTTTTGCTGACACCAATTAGCAGGTGCGAAACTGGAACACCAGAAAGGTCAGTTCACAGACTGAGATAGATGTTTAAAAAATAGTATATAAGTATTAGGTTTCGTAATAATAAATGTCTTGTATTTTGAAATTGAAAAGCAATAAGTGTTTGAATTCAGCATTAGGGCTCTTAAGTTTTCAGCCACGCGCCCGAAAGAACTGCGACAGGACGTCCCCCGCCAAGCAAGGACTCGAGATCCCCAACAAGTGTTCCTTGCGTAAAGCTTTATGGAGTCTAGCTCTCTCTGGCGTTTTAAATATGCTTTCGCAACCTTGTTAGTTCTTTGTTGTAATTTTTCAGAGCGACCCTATAGTTGTCCCACACCTTCGTGCGTTTACAACGATTGAACAGTTTTCTTATCTTTTTACGCAAGCTTGTCATTCCACCATGGGACCTTACGAGTCACATTGTGAGTTTTGACCACAGTGCTTCCATGATATGCTAAGATTATTAGATCGTTTAGTCTATACACCGGCTCCTCGAGTTCATCAACAGAACTTATACGTGTAGGCAGCGAATCGGATCTTGATTCTAATAATTCTCTATATAGTCTCCAATTTGTTTTTTTTTTATTGAATACTTCATTTTTTAATTCTGATTCACCTGGTACGTCGAATCTTATATGCAAGTGATCTGAAAAAGAGGGCTCGTCAGATAATTGCCAATTTCTGACAAAATTGGCGATGTACGGACTGGTTAGAGTTAGGCCTAGTACCTCTTCTCTAACCGCGTTAATAAAGGTTGGCCTTGCACCCTTATTGCATATGTTCGTGTTTTTGCTTAAGAGAAACCTTAAGAGAGACTCACCCCTGTTGTTGATGTCCGAGCTTCCCCAGACATGATGATGCGCGTTTGCATCGCAGCCAATTACGTACTGTAGATTGTTACTTTGGCAGTGCCCAATAAGCCCTTGCACCTCCACGGGAGGTATAATGTTGGAGTCACCTGGAAAGTAGGCGGACGCACAAACAATTTCCTGCGCTCCCTTCTCTGTTGAGACTTCATCAAGGATGGCTACTAGATCTTGACTAGTGAATTCTGAAATGAGAAAATAGTTAGTATTATAATCAACCATAATCGCCACTCTGGGTCGCGAACAGTGATAATAAACCAACTTGCATCCCTTGTTTGAAAGACCTTTGATTTGGCCCCCAATTATCCATGGCTCTTGTATTAAGGCCATGGATAGGTGTTCGGCGGCGAATCTCTTGCACAGGGTGACCGATGCTCCTTTAGCACGGTGCCAGTTCGCCTGTAGCACTTTAAGAGTGCTCATTCGCGGCGGCTTTCCGCAGCGAGTTTCTGGAGCCTCGCGCCCCTAGGACCCTTATTTTTGTGGTCCCTATGACCCCCAGGATTCTTCGCTTTTGGTTTTTGGTGCTGAGGCGCTTTCGGCGCATGCCATACTGCGGGATCGCGTTTTCTTGTTATTGTTGTTGCGCGTGCGATTTGTTTTTGTCGTTCTAGCGCGGCTTTGCTAGTCGATGGTTTGTCGGCCTCCACTTCGTTGGACCTAGTGTCCCCAGCATGCCCTTCAGCACTGCTCCCGAGTGTCGGCGTTGTTTGTTCTTTTGCGCTATCACTGGCTTTTTCTGCTCCTTTGTTGCTCTTTAGAATGAGACGCACGTGTCCATAGCAATAGGCTATCTTCCCCTTGCACTGTGACAGTTAAGACAGTGATTCACCGTCCACCGCGATAACCAGGTGAAGTGACGCACATTCGGTTGACCTCTGGATCACCTTTCAATTATTGGCTGCAAGAGCTTTTTCGTTGGTGAGCTCGGTGCTTTGTAGGAAGTAGCCTCAGACCACATACGTTTTTGGAAAATTTGATTCCTCAACGTGTGTCATCTCCAAACAACATTTCCCTTTTATCAGGCCGATGTGTTTTCTCACCCAAGTTGCCGTATTTTCGTTTGAGCATAGGAACAGTAACCATCCGTTTCTGTGTGCTAGGCCCTCAAATACTGGCTTTTCTTTATTGTCGCTTACATCTACCACCACGTCAATAACGGTCTCCTGGATAAGCACCAACTGTTCTTTTGAGAATGGCGCCCTCACTAAATCGGTCGGAACAATTCCCAGCCGATTAGTACTGGCCACCTGACTGAATGTTGGCTTTTCTACACAAGGTGACGTTTTGGTCTTTCTGACAGATGGCGTTTCAGTTGGTGACTCTACTGAGCGAGCCCTTTTCGCCGTGGGCCTCCTTTTAGCAATCTCTAGAGCCTTTTCTCTAGAGTGACCACTTGTCACCGCTTGCTTGAAGGTCCTCTTCTCTGCCGACGTCATTTTTATGAAGTCCCCTTTTAAGTTCAGATTGCTCTGAACCAATAACTGTGCACCCAGATTTCTCTGAGGTCACACTGTTGTTGTCTCCACACAGTGTATCAGTGTCAGAAGAGTCCATTGACTCATGACCCGATTCAAGACTCTGTGGTGGTGGCATCGAACGCCGAAAAGCTTCATTCTTTACACCTGCAATCAACACCTTAGATGTTGATGCGGGGCATAGTTGGTCAACAACACCTACCAACGTAGATGTTGTCGTGATTTGGTTAGGTGCATGTCCAACAACTCTGCAAGCAACCGAAGTTAAGTTCTCCAGCCCAACAGCTGGCTCGGTCGCAATGTCCGACGATGATTGCCCATCAGCAGATTCATCATTTATTTTAGGTTTTTGTTCTTTATTTGTTAGGTCCATATAAAGTCCCACGAGTGTTAGGGGATATAGGTCACACACGGAGAGCCCTTGTACCATGGGAAGGCATTTAATTTAAACCGGAGGTCACCAGGTATCCGGAGTTCGCATATTCGAGACTAACCACCCTAGTAGCCATGCATCCCTCGGCATATGCTGTTCCACCTTGGATTAGGAGTCTGTCTATCTTAGCCAGTTATGCATTAAAAGACTGATGTGTGCCATTAAATATAGCACGTCACCATGTTCATCTCCGTATTTTATTTATTATTCTCCTTGAAAAAATGTACGCCTTCATTTTCCGGTTACTATCTAGTAATTGTAACAGGATGATTTCATGTATCCTTTGCGCATCCTTCTGAAGATAGTTTTGTGTTATTGTAGTTGGCAATGATGGTGCTGGTCTCAATGCTGGTTTGGCTTGTTGCACTGTCTGTATGATTTATTCCAGCGACATCTCTGATCTGAGGTTGTCCTATGGTTGGATGTATTCTTCCTTGGACTGTAGTTCAAGCTTTCTCGATCTCGTTTCTATTGGCATTGGTTGGTTTCTTAATTATTGTTTTTTTTTCTCCCTGCAATTTCTTTACTTCAATGAACCTCAAA